>CM037835.1:20782702-21982702 GCA_021234535.1 Stichopus chloronotus
ATGCATGGATACAATCAAACTGAGCCAATGTTTCTTGTCATGTAATCAGACTTACAAGATTATACTTTTTTCAACGTTTGTCTTATTTTTACTTGTGTGTCTTCGTAACTTTCAGTTTTTTTTTGTTTTTTTTTATTCAGTTGTACTTGCCTCACAATCTATCATTTCTCTTTTCTATCTTTTAACTCATTACATTCAATACTCTTAACTAAATTTTAAGCTTTTTATTGAAGAAAAGGGTTCTTCTTTTACTAAGAAATTTTTTTTTTCCTTTGCTTTTTACCCCATTGATGTAGAGTCCCACGGGGAATACTCAATGTGACAGGCATAAAGCGCTTTCACACAAAAGTCAATGCTATGGCTTTCACTGAAGCTATCCGGGCAATACAAATGGTGTACCCCTTGGGCTGTCAAGTGTGAGTAATAGTCACGCATCAAATGATGGATATGCCAGCATCACCAGATGAGCTTGCTTTTTTCTTTTTCCTTCCTTTTTTTCCTTCTTTTTTTTTTTATATCACTGGTGATATTAACTAATCCTAACATCTGTGAAACAAAATAGAACAATGACATTAAAATTCATTGCACTGAGTAAGCTTTAAAGGAGTAGTGTTTTGTGGAAGTTTCAAAAATGTGGCTACATGTCGTTTAATACTAAAGGTGCTTGTTTCTACACATACACGCACTCTATGCCAAAGGCACACAGAATGGCACACTGAGTAAGTTGATATTGATAAATTTGCGGGGAGAGATTTGGGGCAGCATTACATGTTTTAAATGGCTAAACCAACACACTAAGCATGATAGAGTGCAGTGGTCATGCAAAGACTGGGCAGTGTTCAGCGAAATAAAATAAATGATACATCATTTAGACAGAAATGAATGAAAAAGGAAAGCTGGAAAAAACTCATCTCAAACTCATACTGTTCTGTACTGTTATTGCAGTGTTGTACTACTGCATACCAGTTGTATAGGAGCTTTAAATATAAATGAAAGAGATGGAAGAATGGATAACAGTTTTCACAAACAGCTGAATAACTTGCACAGCTGAACACCTTGCACTGATGTCATGGGCGTAAACATTCTGTTTGGGACCTTCAAAAGGCACTAGTTAAGTATTAGGATAGACAGTGCGAGTGTTAAAGAGTACCAGTACTCTTGGTTATAGTAGATGGGAGTGCAGTTGTTGTGCTGCAACAGACAAGTGAGGAGTGATGTTAAGTCCCTGGTGTTAAATATGTTTTGGCGATTTAATGCGATCCTAATGAACATATTATTGTCTGATAAATATGCTGGACTCAAACTGTAGCTTGAAAAGAACCACTGGTAAACTTTAATACTGCCCTCTATTATGACAACTTACTTCCTGCTAATCCCCCCCCCTCCCACTTCTCATTCAGTCATAACTTTCAACATGCCAACATGGCTGCCACTTGCTGTCACAAAGTCAACCCACTCTCCTATTTCTCTGCAATCTAGGATTTGAGTTTATGAACCACCCTACCAAACCTCGGTCACCTGTGTGGATATTAATATATATACTTTTAAAGTTCAGATGCACAGGGGGCCATTTTGTTTTACCCTTCTCCATTAGTTATTGGCATTGTCTCTGCATGTACTGTGCCAAGCAGGTGAGAAAGGAGCATGAAGGAAGTCTTGAACAAAGTTCCAATGGGACTAAAAAGTGATCAAATTTGGCACAAAGTATAAATGCAACAAAATCAACTATGGTTCATTTTTTTTAGTGAATAATTGTGTTCAAAATTTCAAATACAGAAACAATGGTACCTGTAAAATACTTCTAGAGACAGTTACAATATGTAAGCGGTCTTTCTAGAATCATGTGAAAAACTACCACATTACTGTAACATGCACTCTAGGGCACTTAAATTTTTCAACCCTGACAGTACAAGTAATTCATCACTTAAGGTAGTTATGTATGCGTTCTATTGTACCTGTTTGATCTTGCACTTGAAGTGATGTACATGTTGACTGACCCAGTTCAACATTTTTAGATGATGGATTGCTCACAATTTATAATTATTTTCTTTCCTTAAAACTAAATCAGTTTTTGAATAGAAAGCACAAAATTGAACAGAACTGAGTTTACTTCAAATTGGTTCATCCACTGTATCTTACATGTTATGTTGTATAACTTGCACAAACACAAAAATTCTACGACAAATTTCGCAGAGAAGCGAGGATAAATATTTAACACAATCAACGAAGCTACAAAAAGTCAATATAAAGAAACAAAACACAAGAATACTCAAGGTTTTCAAGTCTGAAGCCTTTTCAGGAGGCAAAAAGACAGCAGAGAGACTGAAGTAGCGATGTGAGGCACTCGAGCGGGCAAAAGAGGGCGGGTTAGGCCTTAGAGGGCATGGTGTTAGAATTAGTTTCAGGGACGATTTGAGCATGGGTCAAATGTATGCAGTAGTGAGGTAAGGGGTAAGTATGTGTCTACGATGTGAATCTCACTTTACTTCACATTGGTTCATCCACTGTGTCTTACATGTTACGTTATACAACCTGAAGTCTGTAGACAAAGAAATATTGAAAGACCAAGTTTGTATGATTACATACAGATGTATGGTTTTTATTTGGTGAACCTTTGACTACAATACTATTCTTTGCAAAGAATTATATCTACAAAAGTTAAAGGAGGCTGCTTTAGAGTACAGAGGGCATGGTGCTAGAACTTTCTGGAGCACATTGTGAGGTTTTAAACAATTCATCTGTGTAAGCAAGTGGTAAGTATCTGTCTACATTGTGAATACATGGTTTTATTTGGTGAACATAACAAGTATGAAATACCAGACTTTTTAAAAGAATTCTCCTCATTAATCAACCATCAGACTTCTTTAACAAAATTTTTGAACATCACATCCTACATACTGCCCAATTTAGTGCAGGACCTTTAGATATGCAGACAAGTATTTCATTCATTGGAGTTTCACAAGTTGAGGAATATTTTAAAAAGAGGATCCTTGGCTTTAAGTAGAGGATCCACTGGAGAGGATCCTTGGTGAGAATGAAGTCGGCTGGTATCAGCTTGTGTAGGCTGCATGTGCCTCTCATTCTCTCTCCGCCATACAATCCACACGCCATTCAACCTCTATGTTGTAACTCTGTGTTTTTGTTCAGTATACTGTATATCAATCTTGCACACGTACCTGCACACAATATACAGTGCACTCATCACATAAAAGCCAAATCAAAAGCAGTGACAAGTCTCTGCCATACCACAGTCACTATATATAGCAGACATATATATACTGTATGTATAGAAGCAGGCAACTGAGCAAAATCACAAACTTTCTGCCGGTAGATTACGAATTCAATTTCAAATGGTGCAATAAACTTATAATTACATCAATCATCAGCAGTTTCCAGATGTTTACAAAAGTCATCAGCTCAGCAGATGAAACAGTACAAGCACTGAACAAACTTAGACACAAGATCAGTTTTGTGACACAGCGGAACACGTATGACATTCTGTGTAACAGTCTCCTATTGTTGTACAGTAGTCCTACTCAAAACCATGAATTTTTTTAGAAAATTGAAATCGAAAAACAAAGGCAACTGGCCTAAATGACTGCAATGGTGGACTTCAGTCTTGCACACAAATCTTCTTGAGAATTGTACAGAGGAAACGCATTCAAATTACTATTTAACATGGAACATATAGCTTTTCCATCCGCATATTACAAAGTTTGTATGAATCAATTACTGCACGACACACTGTAGGGCCATCATGGAAAATAACAGAAATTGAACTTTTCTATGGAAATTCACAGAATCTACCAGGTTTGCAGAAAGGTTTGAAAATATGATATTTTGATTAAAAAAATTCATATTAATGAAATGCACATCATTTAAAGCTGTTTTGAAGTTTCCTGAATAAAGAGTGCAATACATCAGACAAGAACGTCAAAGGACTTTGTGATTCCTGGCCAATCTTCATGGAGAAACCAGGACAGAATGTACATACAGTACCAGTCTTGACCTGTGTCACCTTATCCTTCTAGAGAGAGCTGGCCTAGACTTAACACTTTTGACCACTGTGTGTACTGAGCAGCTTTATATGTTTTCACAACTTGATCTCTGGTGACCTCAAATGAAATTTGACCTCCACGTATATCATTGGGAATCATCTACTCACTCGGACCAACCCACACAATAAGTATGAAATTAGTCAAGAATACACTTCTTCAGATACTAGGTTTACAAGACTTTCAATTTGACCTCTGTTGACCACAAATGACCTTTGAACTTCACCACAGGCAATAAGGATCACCTGCTCAATATGACCAACCCACATACTATGTATGACATTAATTAAGATTATCCTTCTTCAGATATTGCGTTTACAAGGTTTTCACACCTTGACCTCTAGTGACCTCAAACGACCTTTGACCTCTACCAAAAAGTAGGAATCATCTACTTAATATGACAACCCACAGACCAAGTACAACATTAGTCACGGCAATGCTTCTTGAGATATAGTGTTTACATAATGTTTACAAGGGTTTCATAATTTGATGTCTGGTGACCTCAAATGACCTTTGACCTCCACCAAAAACAATAGGGATCTTCAACTCCAAATGACCAACTTGCAGACCAAGTATGAGATTACTCAAGGTTAACCTTCTTGAGATCCTGCTTACAAGCAAGACATCACATACACACACAACACCCACACCATTACACCATCACATTTCTTTTGCCTTCTTCGGCAAGGAATCAAAAAACTAACTGCTGTATTATATTTGAAACACTTTGTGAAAAAGAGTACGTACAGAAATCGACAGACCTCAGCTGACCAACTGCTGCTGGTTAAAACACTGGTTTGAATCAACCGAGCATTTCCCATGTGCTCTAGCAATGACTTCGGTGTGGCTAGTCCGTGAAACCACAATGAGGTTAGAAACGATAATGCTACTGTGGCAAATCTCTGTAAGTCCTACAACTTCAATACTGATTTTCAATATAATAAGCCTCTGGAATTGAAAAAGAATGGAATACATTTATACAGACACTTTTATACACAGACAGGCAATTCTTGCAAGAGTAACAGAAGATCACAGAAACTTGCAATTGCCATTTACTGTATGTCTGAAACAGAAATTCACAGAAATTGGAAAGTTGAAAACAGAAAAACACAGAATTTGAGAAGTGGAAAATGGAATTTTCCATTTTGTGATGCGTAAAATTGGGTGTCTAGCACTGTTCTACTGTACATGGAGCTAGCTCCATGTACATCTAAAATTTGGTCATTCAAGGTGCTTATTACCCAAACGCTGGATATATCACAACATACAAAAAATAAATAGTAAATAACATAAATAATATATTAACCATTGCAACTGCATTTACGCTTACTGATCAAACCATTTCTTTTTTCCTAGAGGTTGATTACAGACACATTAGGTTTGATCCATAGATGAACTTATCTGACAACTGAAATATGTAATGAATAACAACCTGTTCACAATACTTGAAAGCCAGTATTTTTGCACTATTCCGGACTGTTATTAGGTAGCGTTAAACATTATCAGGACTCATTACGAGGCACCTTGTAAATAAAAGGTGTAACACTGCTGGAGACGGATAATCGATGGGAAAAAAGTAGTTTTTGCTCAAAAGGAGCCTCACTCTGAATATATGACAGGGAAAGTGAGCTGTTAACGAACTAAGACTAATGTGCCTCATGTCACAATTGAGACTATTGTTTTATGACGGACATTAATTTTATAAAGCAAACTTATGTTAAAAACCACAAAACTGAACTGGTCTTTACATTTATGGGGGACAACCTGCATTGTCTCCTTACAACTGATATGCCTCTCTAAATCATGCAAATGTAATTGGCAACCTTGAATCGTCCCAAGATCTCCCCCATTGCCTATTGTGGAAAAGAGTCTCCTCCTAAAACTGCGATCTGAATTGGTAAATCTAGATAGCTTAAAGGTTGGACATAACAACTGGTGTTCCTTAACTTTTTACAATGACTGTGGGCACATTAAGTTTCCCTCCATATCACACAGTGCTATTAAAATTAACTTCGTTATCAAAGAGAGTATCTTTCCCATGCAACTCTTCACCTTACAGAACTCCTATATTGTGTTGAATATTCACACTGCTCCACTGAAATTACTGCAAAAGCTATTATGATAATCTCATGCTGTAGGTGCAGTCCGAAGTTTTCATTGCTGGTTTGCCTTTTCTCTTCTTTTTTTCTTCAAAATGTTTAATAATTCAATCAAAATATGATATTTTGGCATTTAGAGGAATATAGTACTTATACAGTCAGGACTGAAATACAATACCACATTGCACTGGAATATCCTGTACACTGAATTTATTTCTTGCGATACATATGTTCCGTTTTAACTATTGAAATATCTGCGGGTTGAAAACTGACCTAGGGATATTTGTAGAAGACTGTTAAAGCCAATCCATTTCTGCTGTAAGAATCACTCAAGTGTGCAGAGGAAGTTTCAAAAATCTAAAAAACTCGCATGGTTTGGTAATTCACAAACAACTCACATACCTGTATAAACACAACTGACACACGTCCGTCTCACCATGCCGAGAGTACTGCTAGCCTTTTAACACCACGTCTTCCTTCGTTAGAAGGCTACCAGCACTCTTGGAATGGTAAATAGGGGTGCATTAGTTGTATTGAGACAGGTAAGTTTTAAAGTGGAATACTGTAAATTACTCTATTGGACTTACATGAGGTATTTGGATGTGCCATAATGGAGGTCCTAACCTTTTATGAGGACATCATTCACCCCCTACGCCTGCCGCTAAAAATTGACGATATCGTAGACCCACCTTCTCTGCCGATCACTTCCATGTCACTCTGGCTCCAGATCTCTGACAACACAGCCACCATCCAAGACTTACTGAAGGGAAAACATTTAATTGGCCCCAGGGAATCAATATTTAAAAGCTATAGATCTACTTTTTATGTCAAAAATGAAATGAAGCCCTGTATTAAAGATTCCCCCCTTGAAAGAAGGTGCAGCTCACTCACTGACACTTAACACATTTTGCAGTGTTTGCATGTAAGGCTGTTTGGAAAACCGGTTTTGATTTGAAAACCGGTTAAAACGGGTTTTGTTTGATTCCGTTTTTGGAATTTTCGAGAAACCGAAAAACCGGTTACTAGGAAAAAACCGGTTAGTTACCGATCGTGATTTTTGTTCCATTTCAAATTTTACTTCGATAAGGCATTCCACACTTTTTAATGGAAAGTTTCTACTTATTGCTGGTGTGTTGAAGGATTTGTCTAAAAACTTTGCGTTTAACTTTTGACCAACAGTTGTGCAAATTCTTAACTCTGTGTGCCTACGTAAGTGCGTTATGCATATGGTCAGAGTAGATTTTAAAAAAACCGGTTTTGATTTAAAAACCAGTTTTTACGGCTACCAAAACCGGTTTCCAATTTTTTACTGACCGTCACAGCCTTATTTGCATCCGGTACCCGGGTATCCGACCAATGATTTCAGGACCTGGTTCTGAAATTGCTACACAGAATATATCTGACAACTCATAGTTGTGCCATGTATGTAAGATACATGATGCTATATTAACTTCAAGACCAAAAATATCTCACTATGACTTCCCACAAACTAAATGCCTTTAAAAGGGGAGCTATATTTTTGGGTGGCCCCATGTACCTGACCAAATATGAACGTCAGGTACCCAGGTCAGAGTTCTGGACCCAGTGCAAACGCTTATTCATGTCGGTCATTTAAGCATGAAAAGTATTTTCAAAGAATTCGATGAGAAAGGCAAAGTACACCCTGTTTGACTGTCATCCCTCCCTTTGTGGACCCAGTTTGAGCAAGGATCTGCCTGAAAGGGGAGTCAAACTTGTATTGAACGTCACATCCCTGGCAACAACAGGGCTAATGTATTTTTTATGTTAAGTGATGGTACTGTAGATTCAAATTCAAAATAAAAGAGAGGTTTGCAAATTACCCACTCATTTAACAAAACACTCTACCGACCGACCGCGAAAATGAATTTGTGACAGTTTTCAATGGAAGTATCAGAAATAAGTGCAGCTAAAGAAAGAGGTCATCCACATGTCCTATATAAATTGAAGGCTGTATACTACATTCTGCTAAAGATTCCAGAAAAGGCATGATGGTTGCACGACCTTAAATTACTATTCCTGATATTTGGAGAAGTCTGGTACAACAAGGACAACTCAAAGTCTTTGAAATTACGAAAGCAAGTTGGCAGTGACAAAAAGGAGGTGTGAAGAGATGGTGTTAAAGGACTGTTAAGCAAATCTAGCATATTTAGGACTGTATTGAAACGACGAAAGATATGATGAAAGCTTTGATTATTGAGGTTAGCACATACTTGACATCACTCACAAAGTCCAGCCACTAAATTTGAGCAATTGGTCTAGTTGGACTACATTGACTCACAGTAGAGAAAGAATGATAACGTGAGAATAATTTTAGGCTGTGTTCTGCTATAAATTTAACAACAAATTACTCTGTATACACGCCACACATGTGTAAATTGCTGACTCACCGGCCCTGGTTGTTTACACTATCGCTGAAAATATCTAGCAGTTTCAACTTTTCTTGGTTTTCTATTTCTTTCCTCGTTTTTCAGTTTCTTATTTTCCTTTTGATGCCTTTGATTTTTTATCATTTCATATCCATATGTGTCTTTTATGATTCCTTCCTATGCTTTCTTCAAAGCCTTTGCTTTGCAAAAAAAAAATCAAATCATCACTGTAATCCCACAAACAACAAAGACTAATTAACATGCATACTGGAACAGTGGAAGTCATCAACACAGTGAAAAGAAAAATGTAAGGTCAGAGGACAAAAAAAAAAGTTTGAATCATCAAAATCTTTGAAAATGTCCCTATTTGCAGTCACAGTAATAAAATGCAAACAAGTCAGATTTCTTAGCTCATCTTTGTAAACACCCCTTGCAATTAACCTCTCATGGTATCCTCAGAGGTAAGGATCAAGTTAAACCCTATCCACCGTCTGCGAAGATGAACTTAAAGCTTTCTGGGTATAAAGGAAAAATCTCACCGACTGCAATTACATCTTCTTGCTCAGCACGAACTGAAAGCATCTAGCGATAAAACAAAACGACCTACCGGCAGCGAAATCTCTCTATCGTTAGGTTTCTTTCTCAAGAGGTTTCCTCCGCCATTCCGAACAGAGATTTGCCGACATTCAGCTCTGGGCCCTGATGTGGCACTCTGCCTATTATTACTTCATTTAGGAAGAGTAATTATGAGCCCTGAAGGTTACGTGCCCCCAGAGCATAAAATTTCAACCAAGTGTATAACAAACCTGGTCTTTAATATGCCTTTACGTCGAGTAAGTCTAAAAATATCAGGCTAATGCAGATCATGGTGAAGGTTTCTAGGCCAGTTTTCAAACACAGTATATAACTGAAAAATATTAAGCAACTGTATACGCAGGAAACTTATTTTTTTTTTTTCCTTACTCTCTCTTCCAGATCTCATCAAGTTACAAACATGGCTCAGTTAGGTCTCTGTCACACAGCTGAAACTCAACCTCATTGTCAGCCAGGAATGTTCGGAAGTAAACCGAAGAAATCTGTGGTTGGTGGCATTTTGAACATGGAAGTCAACAACAGGAGAGAGTATAAAAACAAACTATGAGCTGTGCAAAGGAGAACCCACTTATGGGGTGGGTACCGAGGGGGGACCACATGCCCAAGCCTAGCATTGTTGCAATATTGTGATATTGACAAACAATAACGTTACAAGACTTCTGCTGATATCGTTTGTGAAGTAATCCACACGATGTCGTCGGCGGGATTACACTTTAGGAAATGAAAAATTTGGATTATGTGGGAGCAAGAAATTAGAGCTTACGGTTGTACTGAACTTTATTGTATTGATACTTTCAGTCAGAATTAGGGTTAAACTTAAATGCTGCGTAATTCGACTTCTGTGCACAATCCATAGCTTACTTTGGTCCCTACTTACCTAGGGCCATGATGTCACTTTGGCAACTGACGAAAAAGTGCTCCTGATATCGTTTTGAAAATTTCATATCGCAACAACACTTCCCAAACCACATCCTTATAACAAGCATTGGAAATCATTACCGCATGACTGTGGGATACA
Organism: Stichopus chloronotus; assembly: GCA_021234535.1. NCBI lineage: Eukaryota > Metazoa > Echinodermata > Holothuroidea > Aspidochirotida > Stichopodidae > Stichopus > Stichopus chloronotus. Next base: position 20,792,856 of record CM037835.1, read on the forward strand.
TCCTTGTTGTGTGCGTATTCTCTTTTTACATATATCCCAAATTGGTGATGAACTTTCACTTTAGTAATCGCTTGAAATCCTTCAGCAACCCACTTTAAAATCATAACTTTTACAATCAATCCACTATAAACAAAGACACTGCTGCAATGTTCAAATTGACACTCACTCACTCACTTCTAATAATACTTCATGCTGAACACAAACTCTTTTGCAACAAGCAATGACCGAAATACATGACGAAATGGAGCAAACTGATTATGATGGGATACTGGGGGGATACTCATCATCAGCGATGGTGGTGCACCTGAAAATGATCTTGTTAATTTTGAAGGGATCTAAGGAGGAAAAATTCTGACAAAGGATACACAAGAAACACAATTTTATCACCAGATACTTTAAATCATGTACTGAATCAGAATTGAGAAGGATTAGAGAATTTAAACCCCTCTCCCATGATCAGGAAAACCATGAGGTAGTGTGAGGGCACTTGCTAAAAGGCACAAGACATTATACAGTAGGCTGTAAGGTGCAATGTGTTGCAAAAACAGGCATTAAAGCTGGGGTATGAGTTGAGAATTTGTCAACAAAAGGCAAATTCCAGAGAATATGTCATAGCCAATACAAGAAAATATTGTTTAAACCCCATTTTTGCCTGCATTAATATTTATATCCACTCACATTGGTCTGTTTGATTTCAAGTAACAGTGATTGACTGCTATATGCTTTCTTCTGAAGACTGAAGTTTGTAGGGCCAATAAAATGTTGAGACAATTTTCATATTCAGATATCCATAAGATGAGAACATAGTTCTCTTTCAGATTTTGTGACAGGTGATCTTGTCCACTACTTTCTCTTCACTGAAACACTGAGGAAGAACCAGGTAGTTGACCAGGCAATTGACAGTGCAGCTCACATTCCAGGAGAAATGTAGCAAAATCTTGCTCATTCGGGTATTTTTGACGATGAGACTGACTGTCCTACTGTGCTCTCACATCCTTTCCTAACCTATTTTTAGTTAAATTCAAACCACCTTGAAGTTTGTACTGTTTTATCATGAATAAACAAGTCTCATGTCTCATGGATGCTTTAACTGCTTCACCCACTTCTGTGGGCTTGAGAATATAGCTACCTTTCACTTACTTAGAGAGAGGAAAGGATATATTCTCAGGAGTGACAAAAATTGTGACACAGCATGATAGGAAATCTTTTGCATGAGACATCCCCCCCCCCATAGGTCTGAGTTGTAATTTTATGAGTGATAATACTTACCAGTCTCCCCACAACTGTAGAAAGCCTTTACCATGGAGGAGTAAGTTTAAATTAATAGCTAGGAATATACTGAGTGTTTTTTTTTTTGTTGCAAACTGAAAATGTATAAAAAACTAGAACTTATGACAATGACAACAGATTAAAGCTGAACACCATAATCTCACAGATCACTGGCATATCTACGTAATAGAATGAGAACAGTGCAGTTGTTATATTGGAATGGGTCAATTAAGGGGAAAATGATCAAAAGCATTTGTTCTGGCAGATTTGGTTTCTGGAGTGAGTAAAAATAATATGCATTAAATCCAGATGAAAGGCAATGCTGTCAGTTCCATAAGGTTCAAAAACATTATTTTGCACTAGGAGGGCATGTGGATGACAAATCATTCCACACGGAGGAACTATAGGAGCTACAAACCACACCTAAGATCACCAGACACTGAAGCAAGGTGTGTGACTTACAGTACGAGCTTTTTCATATAATACTTCCATCAAAATTTGTAAAAAAAAACAAAAAGAAAAACACTAAACACACAAACCAGGGATGTGTCAAACCTGCAGGTGCAGTAATCACACGGCGATAAAGACTCAGGATTATGAAGACGAATCCAAATGCAATTAAAGAAAAAGGTTGTACAAAATCCAAAAAAATTATCATAATTTGACTTAGGCAAATGATTTAATGGATGAACAATCTGTTGCTGACAGCCAAATTTATACTATATCCTTTCCAATTAAAACAACACACACTAAAATACACAGATCCAGAAAACGCATGCATGAAGGCCTAATAAAGTAATAATTACATTTCCCTAAAAGATGACTACTTTATCAATAAGGCCTACTGCAAAAAGTCACAGCAACAATTCTCATAATCAACCACACTTTCACTTCCTATTTTTTTATTTTTCCCTTTTGTTTTTGTTCTTTTTTTTTTTCACAGACTCCACTACATAATTTCCAATCAGTTTAATCAGCCTGGTAAATAAGTGCATTTCAATTGCAAATTGTGCAGCTCTGCTGTACCTGCAATGCAATAAATATAGGGCCTCCATCAAAATTCAAATTATTCAGTCAGTGTGAAATGGCTGTTAAACAGGAATGAAGAATAATTTACCTGTTGACAGATTAAAGCGACACAGTAAAAGCGAGCAGTCAGGTGATCGGGGTAATGGAGGATTTGGGCAGCTGGTCTACCTTCAAATGAGTCATATGAGCACAATGGTTACATGTCTGTTAACTAATACACCACTTCTGTGAGGATTGTTTTTAGCTCTGTCAAAGTGCTCCAACCAAGGAACCTTCTTCACCTCCCTTTGTTTAATAGTCCTTCACTGTTAACAAACTGAATCTCTGTTTAATCCCTCCGGTTACTGGGCACCAAAGAAGGAAGCTACATTTATTTAAACAATTCAGTAATTCCACCACAGCTTTAACTGAAACTTGTTTAGATTTGCCCTTTAATTAACACAGTGGTAACAGGCATTAGATGGCTGTAAAGTATACACCCAGCTGGGAATGTGGAGAGGTTGGTCTTCTCAAAGATGATGATGGTCAAGCTAGGTACAGCAACATCATGCTTTAAGTCAGGAAGGCAATTTCCATGAGGCTTGGGGCATAGTATAGATCTGTCTGTCAGTACAAAGATGTCAAAACCACAAACAGATATAAGGAAAGGACTTGACCCTGACATGACCTCTCAGTTTTTTAACTGTCTGCTGATCATTACTGTAGTCACCATATTCATTGACCAACAGTAACAGAAAAAAAAAATACCCAGTATTAGCATAATGGGATAGAAACCAGGGTAAGCCAATACAAACCAGCTTAATTGCAGTAACCATGGTGACAATGACATCATTAGCTGCAGAATACATACCAGTAAATTTAACCAAAATCCCATTTACCTCTGAGGGGAAGGATTTGAGCAAACAGAATTTGACAAGAAGGGGTAGTACACATTACTGCAGAACTGGCTGCATTAAAAATGCTGACAGAGTAAAAGAAATATTTGCAGTTTCAGTACATACAGTAAGCCTCTACCATGAACTTTGAAGTTTCCAACCAATACAGGAGTTAGTGTTTCAGAAGGGATGACGACAATGGTAGCTTTAATTTTTCTTTTTTCATTTTACACAAGGTCCAATAATTCATGAGTTTAATTAGACACAATGTATGCCAAGGCAACATATGAAGGGCATTCTATGCAAACAGCTGCTTCATGCCAGGGGCTAAAAACAGCTAGAGGACGTCTCCCACATTATATCTTTGCACCACACAAGCAACATCTCTGGATAACCAAAGTAAATGAACATTTTAATGTAAATGTTAACACACAGAAGGATGGTACCTTACGCAGGGTCTAAAGTACTACTCACTGGTGAATTTCTCCTTTGGATAAAAATACTTTTTCTTTCATAAAAGTTCCACCAAGGACAGAGAAAAAGCAATCTCATTAAAGAGGCATTTTGAGTTGTTTCCCCACAACTCTCTGGTGTGGATATTCACAGGTGACTATACTTACCCCTTGCTTAATTATGCATCAGTTTGACCAAGCTCAAAATGTCCCAGAAAACAACTCTGACACTGCGCCCTCTAGTCCTAGGCACGCTCTTGTAGGGATGAGTGCAGCGTGTGACAACGGACCACAAAAAACTTGAACGCACACCTTTGACCTAGGGCATGCATGGGTGTGCCTGGGGCGTGCATGGGGCATACCTGTCACCGTTCGCGGGTGTCCGTCTCTGGAACAACACCCCAAACTCCTCAAACCAAACTGAAAGGCTTTCGTATTTTTCTTTTTCCCTTTTTCTTTTTGTTTTTCATAGGAGGAAGAGAATATGAACAAAAAGAGAAGAATTTGCCCCCCAAAAACCGAAAAACAATATATGGCCACCGACTTACATGGGGAGGAAGAAGGGAGGCAGCAAGGGGTAAGGAGAGTCACCTGTGAATACAAGCACCTGAGAGTTAGGGGGAATTCACATCATAGACATACTTAACCCTTGCTTATGTATGCATCAAAGTGCCACCAAAAGCGGAACTGGTGGGAGGTCACAGGGAGGCATTAAGGATGGCACGGCCAAATGCCGTTTCGAGGATCCGTAAGGTAGCAAGTGACAAACGTGGTCTGTGTTTCCCAAGCTGCCGTACTGAGGATGTCCTCAACGGGCACCCTGGAAATCAACACCTTCAACATGATCTTCCCCCGGACCTCGTCAGCCCTGACCTGTCCCTGGGCATGTGGCAAAATGAGCTCATCTTTGGAGGGCTGTGCTTGGGCCCTTCTCAGGGATTCTGCCGCGAGAAGAAAGATCAATGAAAACTTGAGGCTGCCCCTAGCAGCACGATCTGCCTGGCACCAGTCCTCATTGATCTTCTTTGCAGGGGATCCCTGAACATTCCCAAAGCCAGACCCTGTTGCGACCTCACCTTGTTCTGGGTCTCCCGGTGACCCTCCAGAACCATGATCGCACATTCCTGAAGGGCAGGAAACGCAGACCAGGGTTGCTTCCCAGCAAGGGTTTCCAGTCGCTTGAGGCAGTGCTCATCAACTGGGAACTCCAGTGGGCCCGAGACGATCTCCTTATTTGTAGCCGACAGGTGCAAACCTGAAGGTCCTGCCTGGCTACGAGCGGGAGCCTCATAGCCTAGCTTGGTGATGAAAATCTTCACAACCAAAGCTTTGAGGGACAGGGGAAGATCAGTACACCTTCCTCCGTCTTCCTCTACTGTTAGGGGTGCAGTCTTTTCCGTACGCTCCTCCATATCCTTGAACTTGCTGCTATTGAGAAGTTCCAGAGAGTCAGGAGGCAGGGGTCGGTGTCTGCACTACGGGTCACTGGGGTCACGATTGGGCTGGGGGTAGGTGTCATGGACCGTTGATCACTTGCTAGGGACAGAGGTGTGCCGTTTGCTTGGTGACCTTCCCAGCGATCAAGGGGCCTAGCAGGTTCACGAACTGGGACATCTAGTTGAAATTCCCTCGGCTGGGAAACCCCGAAGGACTTGTTGACTGGGACGCACCAACCTGTACGTCCTTGCTGTACCCAGAGTCTGAGGCCGAGACCAAGGCCTCGAAGGCCGCTTTGGATCAGGCCAGAGAAGCTCTTGGACCCAGAGACGGGTAGCTACCTTTATCCTGGGTTCCAGGATCCCGGCTCCGAGGAACTGGTTCCCTTAGAGCTGGCTCCTGGAGTCAGCTCGCGGAACCCTCTGCCTGCTCAGCATCCCTCGGCGGGTCACTCTGAGGAGTGTCCGCATCTGCAGGAGCCGAGAGAAGGGTGCGATGCTGCAGTGTCTACTCAACATCTTGAAGGACGGAACCCAACTCCACAGCCGAAGGCACGGATCCCTGAGCTAGGAAAGTGCTGGCTCCTGAAGGAGCAGTGACATGTGAAAATTTGCAGTTGGGACCAGTTCAGATACCCACTGGCTTGGGGCCATCTTAATATTTAAAATGTGCCACCTACATCATCGAAACACTCTTGAAAGAATACCATAATTTTTTGACGGTCTAAATCAGCAACACTTGTGAAGCTCAAAAATTTTGTGAACTTCACAAGTAATGACTGTGGTCTGGTACTGCTTGTTTTTTCTCTTTTTTTTTTTGTTTTGTTTGTAATGAAAATTCAATAAAACATTTAGTGCTACAGTAGTTTGGTCATTTACAGGCACCTGTGCACATGACTCTGTTACAGAAGGTAAAGTTTCGATGATACCAAGTATAGCTTGTGATATGGTATGTACATTGAGTGTAATAGTTGTAGGAGACTAGTCTGTAGGAAACGAGTATAGAAGAGAGAAGCAAATTGTACAAAAAGTCATTTTCAGTGACTACTATCTGTTGCATTCCCTGTGTACATGGGGAGCAACCGTCCAGCTACAATCCATTGAAACACTAAGCAACCAGGCCCCTGGCTCTTAAACTCTACACACCAAATTAGAAAAAGAGCAATCAAATAGTAAAAAAACACAAAGTAGAAAAAGCAAAATTTTGCAAGGTGCACAATGTTATTAATCGCTGAAAAGTACTCGAGAGCAATGGTGATTCATGGCAATGTGCAAACCAGTGGACTTGTTTCCAGGAATTCCACTTGGCTCACTTTCTGTTTGAATATCAAAGCTATGTGAAGCTATGCTGCGATTAGCTGAAATGAATTATCTGCATTAGGTGACTGAATGCTAATAAGCTAAAAGACATTTGGGCTTAATGCTAACTGCACCCACTTACGGGCCTGACAAGTGCTTTAGAAGCAGTGACACAACAAGAACAATGGTGCTAAATGTTCATTGCCAAAAGTCAAGTAATTCACATGCCGTCAAAACTGACGATACCGTGTAAACCGACCAAACTTATTTGCTGAAAAGCAGATTTCCATGAGATATGTCAGGTCGCCCTCTACCTTGACCTTACCACAATTCCGTGATCTTTCCTGCATGCGCACATGATCCATCTCTATAAATCCTTGAGAAAAGCAGCACGCAATCTCAAGAGTTGTAAATGATATATATTGAAACAGAAAGTGATATGTAGTTGCCAATTTGACCCCTGGCTCTCAAAACATCTCTTCAAGATTGTTTTCCCAAATGTGATATCTTATTTCCTGCACATTATATATAAGCCTTTACATGTGACCCAGTGCATTTCAAGGCAAAGGGAGAAAAGTCCACAAAAAAATACCTGACTCATGAGGATATGACATGGCATATTTTTCAACTTTTGTATAGCAACACTGGAGAAAATTATGCATTCATCAAATTTAGGTTGACCACATCTCAACAGGACTTTCTTCATACTCTCCTTCCTCTTGCCCTGTAATTAGTTGACTAAACAAGGGCATCAATTTGGGTTCCAGACCTGCAAATACGCAGTTTGCTATGATCCCAAGTATTTTGTTAGGTTAATGACTTAAGTACAGGTACGGTCATGCAATATTGGTTATTGAATTCATTATAATAAAAAAAAACCTCTGTAGCCTATCTTCTTGATAAGGATCCTTCTGCTAGTTTAATTTCATGCATTTGCTTTATCCACTTCAAATACACAGTCATATTCCAGTGAAGATGATAAGGGCTACAAAATATATCATGAAGTGAACTTCAGAAAGGGTACCAAGCAGGTCAACTGAGGACTTGGATGAACTGCATTCACTCTCTAAACAAGAATAAAACAAAAGCAAGATCAAAATGAAACTGCATGGGGAAAAAAGGCAGATAAGGGACAGAAACAAATTTCAGACAGGTCTATAGGAAGAAAAAATCAAAGGACAAGAAACTGATCACCCTAGCTCACCCCCAATTAAAATCCTTCTCATCCACCCATCCCATCCAAGGAACAGTGTACAGTAGTATGGCATGAAGAGGAAGAAGAAGACAACTGGAATAATGACTCATCAATTACTTTAATTGCAGAACATATTTCCAAGTGCCACTCCCCCCCCCCCCCCTTGTGATACAAACCCTACTTGCCCACATGCATGCTATTTAGTATAAGCTCACCACCAGAGTGCCAATTGATATCTCTGACTTGTTGCCCTCTAACTAATCACTTGGACACTCCAAGCATGTTCCAACCATATCAAAGGGAAATATGGGTGTTTAGAACCAACAGGGCAAACGAGAATAGCTGTAATCATTGTTAAACCATTCAGTCTCATCGATACACATCTGCCAAAGCTTCATCCCCTCAAAACATTATGTATGTGATGAGTAAAGGAGCATGCATCACTTGAATTTTGAAAAGTTTGGTTGAGCAAATTATTGTTGAGCAACAAATAACTGAATTCGTATCTGTGAAAAACTTATTCCTTGAAAAGAAGGCTACTGTCCTTCCTAACTTTGAATAAGCTATCATTCTGTGTCCACTAACATCAGTTTTAAAAATACGGTTGTTTTCTGTAAAACAAATACCTTATTTTCCTTTAAATTAAGGAGGAACGGTAGAAATTCCAAACCAAAACCAAAAAGCCTTTAGATACTAACCATAGCCTGCAAATATTGTAAGAACGGCCTGGCTATTTACTATCCTGTCAAATTCTTTACCCAAAGCTTTCACTTAACAGAGAAAGCATGCAGTTTAAATTCCATTAAATGTATTTTTATGGACTATGTCCAATAGGGAATACTTCAAATTTCAACTCTATTTAGTGTTCATTAAGTAATCTCTTGGTCAGCATTTCTGGCAGCCAAGTCAGTTTTGATTCATTGTATTTGCAGGCAAGAATTGCTTCATCAGAACTGAATACCGACAACAAGACTATGTGTACTAACGCCGTGAATGATGCAAAAAAAATAACGAAAGCAGGCTACGGAAATTGTACGTCAGGACTTTTTACTCAAATGTAACTTTGGATACTTGAACACTTTGAACAGTGGTAAATTTTCGCAAAAGTTGGGGGGGTATCCTGCACCAGATAGAAAGTTAAGGAAGACCCAGATGAAGTCGCAAAAGCAAGATATTCATATTTAGAATCTCCAAGAGACCTCAAAACTCCTAGCACATAGGATGGCAGAATCAGGAGGAGGCACTTGTCTGGTACTAGACTGAATGAGTCCAGAGGCAGTGTTTAAAGGTTGCCACCACTCTTCAAACAGAATACGGTAACGTAGTTGTGATGTGTTGAGACAGGTAAGTGGGGCGAGAAGAATATATCCTCTTCTTTTTCTACAGGGCGTAACCCAAAGAGGCTTCAAATTTTAACTCTACTTTGTGATAATTAAGGGACATCTTTGTCAGCATACTTCAGTCAAGTCAGTTTCGAGGCAAGATGCATGCAAAGTCAGACTGTACAGATGAAAGTATATGAAGTCTTTCCCACAACTTTACAACTGCAATTATTTCCCTTCAACCCTCAATATGAAAACAAGATACCCAATGACATTTAGCAAACTAGTACATCACTCAGTGACCTCTCATTTATGGCAGAAAATGAAAGCATGTAAAAAGGTCAAGGTAACCAGCCAACAGTCCTATCCCTGTACTGCTCTTACTTCATATCTTAAAGTACAATGATACAACTCATACAGGAGACTTCATATACCATGAACAACAACAGCAGGGAATATCATATTTTGAATACTTCTCTTTCCTCTTTTGCTCAAGAAAACTGATGAATCCACAGAACCATAGTAAAGGTATAAAGGACCAGTGTACCTGTAATACACCGCAGCTGAAGATCGTCAAAATAGCATTTAATTCCTTCCCGTCTACAATGGCTTCATTTTTGGTTTCAGGTCATCGGCTGGCAAATCCCAGAGTGTGAATTACTCTTGATAGAAGGCTAGCCTCTTTGCACACATGGACATTGCCTCCATTCACACGATTAATTACGGAGTTGTTAATGAGCTACAGTCATTCTCTCCATAATCAAGGAAGCACCTAGAGCTGACCTCATTCAGTGACTGCAGCAGTTAACAACCGGCCATGAAAAAAGCTATTTTTAGTTCATAGCCAAATCATTTCCCACTGATCTGAGCGAAGGCAAGAAAAAGATAAGCAGAGGGACAATCTCTCCCGCTGCTGGGACGTTTTAGAATCTCTGAACGCCATCAAATAGAAATGATTTCTCCTCAATTTCACATGCAGCCAGGGAAACACACAGATTATGGTGCATTTTGGAATAGGCACAGTGACACACTTGTGCCACATCAGTACACCACAGTTTGTATCCTGAAGCTACAGGAGGATGCATTTTCTTTTCTTTTGTCCTTACTACACATGAAGACTGTAACTAAGTGTGGTTATTTATGTGGACAGATAGGGAACTGCACATATGGCACGTTTCATCATCGTGAGGATCTTAAGACAGAGGGAGAGTGATGTAACCTACTTCTTTTAACACAGAATTACAAACAAGTTACACAACATCACTGAATGCAACCTACTTTCAATGGTAATGGGTAATGGAGGTCGATGCTATAGCCAGCATTTTCTACTACTACCACTATTGCAATTGCATCAGGTTATATGTAGATAGACCAATGCAAGTGATATTAAAACATTTTACCATCATGCCAACTAAGTATCTGTAAATTTTTAATTTAAAATGGACACTTTGGTTAAGAACTTAACCCAAAGATGAACTTCGGTACCATTTTTGCTGTTATTTGTGAGCAGATAAAGTGTGCCATAACATGCAGCTTACTTAAATATCAAGTGATCCTAGGTGCATGGACAAGAAACTATCACACATTCTGTTTTGTGGTAAAATGAAAGAAAGGACAGAGAAAACACCAAAGTAAATTTTCCATCAAGTGAGAAGCAATATAACTGAATAAAGACAATGGTCTGATGTTAAAGAGTGGCCTTTGTTCTAATCAGAATTGAAATTCTGACTTACATTATGTGATAGCTAGTATCATGTTCACAAAATAGATCATGTTTCTAAGAGCTTGCCCTTTTCTAAACTAGGTTAAGCATCTCCATGCTAATTTTAAATGAAAATGTGTAACTTCCTTCACTGGAAGAAACACATGAAGGTGGAAGTCTTTGCAGCCTACATCAGCATTTGAATGCTTTTTAAAGTAGGTTCATTTATCTCAAACACTTTTTGTAAGGAACAATGCAGTTTCTTTCTCTGAAGATGAAGAGCAGGGCAAGTTACTACCATTTGCTCTTTGCTTTAATGGCCCATTACAAAATACTACATAATCTTGGGCTAGCTGTAGCAATGAGCAATGTGAAGCTACTTGTCACACCTCTGTGTGCAGTGCAGAACAAAGCATTGTTGTAATGCTCAAATAACTGCACATGTCCATGATCATAATGTAGAGGGTAAGTCAAATCCCCCCACAACTTACTGGTGTAGGTATTCACAAGTGACTACACTTACTCCCTCCCCCCTTTTTTTATGAAATTAAATTTTCTCTCACTATTGAAAGGCATAACAACTTAAAGGATGCCTTTTACGTTTGTCCTGAACTGTTTAATTAAAACACCTAATATTGCAAAGTGCATCTTATTACGCCTTCCATACATCTAGTAATATATGAGTTCATAAATGTGGACGATATTCTGTTTATTTCTGTTATCTAATTTAAAGACTATGTAAATAATTCAGCTTTCATAAAATGATAATGTAAAGATGCTGTTAATGTACATACTGTTACATATAACGTTAATTATAATATACATTTCTCGTTGAAAATAGAAGTATATGTCTACGATGTGAATTCCAATAAACGGAGGAAAAAAAAAAAGACTACACTTACCCCCATAATGTAGAGGATAAGTCAAATGTCAAATTATACACAGAATGATGCCCTTGCGATGTACATACACCAGTTACTACTAAAATATGCTTTCAATTACAAGAGATGTCCACAGTCAACATGCATGAATATTCATCACTTTCACAAAAGAAAAAAAAGCGATGTATGTTCACGCCAGGATGATTCGGATTGGTCAATCATCAGCTTCATTGGTGGGAGGGTTGCACAGCGAATTATGGTACCTTCTTAACTCAAAGTTAAGTGTCATTCTTGTTTGTGATTTCTACTGGTTCAATGATAATCTGCACACTGCATGTAACATGAAAATGTAATTTTTTTCCACAATCAAATTTAAATTTACTCATTCTGCTCTCACTGTACCACAGTGCAGGGTATCTTTGTATGATTCAAAAATATCCGTGGTGTCTGTATTTCAATCAAAGTACACATCCATTTCCAAAAACCATGTACACTGTGTAAACTCCCATACTGTAGCACAGTCCAACACTTCAATCACAAAAAGACATATGTTATAAAGTGTTCTAAAATATTAACGTTTTTGTCAGGGAATACATCCACATTACTTATATTTTTTAAGACTGGTTGTATCATTTTAAGAGCATCAGTTTGTATAGTGCTTCATATTGACAATGAACAAGAGTGTTTCAAGAGCACAAAGCAATGCTTCCACCAAATTGCAAACATCATGGTTGTTTGTTTGTGGTAAGAAAAAAATATTTGCATGTTTTTCTTACATGATACATCTTGTATTATGCAATACAATACTCTGGTCAGAATTCATTTTACATATTATTGTCAGCAAATGTATTAGAGGACAGCTAAAAAATTCCATATTGCCTGCTTTTTTTTTTTTCTGCCCACAGCCAGACAGTCATCTTTCTCAATTAACACCAAACAAATTCAAGAATGTAATAACAGATGTGGGAATAAGCAAAAGAAAATGTTCCTCAGAGCTAGTGAAGATCAATGACAGAAAATATATCTGCAGCAAACTTCCACAATGATGACATGGGTGTTGTTCATATATATCTTCCGTTCACTACCAGGAATTACCGTCAAACTATGAAATGACGCAGCAATACTAGATTATACACTAAATACTTCAGTGACCTACTGCATTGTGTCAGTTATGGTTACAGGATTTTAAAGCTTAATTACTGGAGCCCCTGTCCATTGAACAACTTCTGATTTGGGTTAGTTAAGGGTATAGTGAAACTTTTGGAAATTTGTGTTCTGATCTGTACTATGGGCAAAATTAAAGGGAAATTGGCCTAAGGCATTTGTTTTACAAATCAGGTCATACTTTTAAAACCTATACTTATGGACACAATGATAGGTTATTGAAAATAAAGAAGGATGTTGGCCAGCTTTTCAAAATATAAGTTTCTCAAAGTCAGAAAAATTTGTATTTGTTGCTCAAGAATAATCTGTTCATTCAAACTTTCAAAAATTCAAACGGTGAATCTTCTAAAACTCTTATGCATGATGTTTTTAAGGGGTTGAAGAATTTGCAGATGTTTAGTAGTGACACTGAATGGTTAGACAATGATCCAAACTAATTTGTTTGTATGCCATATCAGAGCATTTGAAACAACCTATTTCAACTGGAAAATCCTTCACTCTTGAACACATTTCTTGTAAGCTATTCTTCTTGCGTGACAAATTCCCCACAACTTATTTTGTGTGGATATTCATAAGTGCTTTTACTTATCCCTTGCTGTTGATAATGCATTACTTGGGCTGCTTCAAAGTGCACCTGATATCAATTCTAGTACCAAGCACTCTAAACTTAGTCTCACCTCATTTGTCTTTCCCTTGATACTTCACAGTGTGTTGTCCTGAGTGCACCCATTTTTGCCTCATATCTGACAAATATGCAGTACTGTAACTGCCATGGGAGAAATACCAACCTTTTGTAGGCTAACTGGCCAATACATTCAGCACACACGTACAAGTAACGGAAAGAATTTCAAAAATTACACAAAGAGAAGAGGTATTTGGGGGAATTAACTTTAGATCAACTTGAAAAGAATAACACAAGAAGAACTCAAGGGTTTTTTGGTTTTTTTTTGTTTTTTGCAAAGACACTTCTGATCTTTAAGCGAAATTGGGCGCTGACTGAGAACACAATTGAAACTAGCGGAGGCAAAACTTAAAGGGGAATAGGGCATTTTCAATGCACTGACACGGCATATGAAGAAAAATAGATTTAATCATTGTTAAACTATTCAGGCTCATCACTTAACATCTAACAAAGCTTCATCTCCTCAAAACATTATGCATAAGATGAGTTGCAGATGATGCATCATATGAATTTTTAAAAGGGTTTGTGAACAAATAACTCTTGAGCAATAAATAACTGACTTTACTTCTGTGAGAAACTTTTTCTTGAAAAGAAGAACACCAGTCACCACCCTTCCTTTTTCTTTTGAATAATCCATCATTCTGTGTCCACAAATATTGATCTAAAAAAGAACTTTTTCGGTAAAACAAATGCCTTATTTCCCTTTTAAACGATGTCGATACCGGGAGATGCTAGACCTTTATTCGGAAGCATGTTACACTATAAACAAAGCAATCTAGTGTAAGCAAGGGATAAGTATATGTATACTATGTGAACACATGTGATATGAAGTACACTACATCTGGAAATGTCAATGCCAAGACGAGTGAATTCCTTTTAGAATGAGACCGTCTACCATAAAATGCTTAATTATACAATTTTGCTTAATTTCAAACTATGTGGTTGAAAAAGAAGTTACCAAAAATGACAGGCTGATGTTGTCCTTACAATTCCATCATGGTTGACTGATTCTTAGATACTGAGCATTTACAGCAGAACATATGGTGTTTCATTCAGCCAGTGATATGCATTACACTACTGGAGTTATCACAAATGAACACAAAAGGTGTTTTAATTGATATGCAGTTACCAAAATTATATCAAAAAGAAGATCATATTGTGGTCAATGTTGCATGACAATGTGTATTCCAGATGTGTTCACATTTACGAGGGAAACAATTTGAGAGAGCTGGGAAAGAAGAGAGAAATACTGATAAAATTAACTTGTTTATTACAGACCCAATATACTCTACAGTCTCTACACAAATGTACTAAGTAACACAGCTGTGGGTCGACAGGTCTGGAGTTTTAGGTGAAAGTGGTAGGGAAAGTGTGGTGCAAGTGGCAGGGAAACAGTCCCGAAAATGAAACAAACAAAAGAGGTTACTCACCGGCACAGTTAATGTCTACCATGTTAATTTAAGGAATATAGAGTGAAATTCTGAGGTAGATCATGCTCCCTCCCTCCCTTGCTCCTCCTACCTTCAACTCCCCAATCACTGGTTTAACAGTACAGTACAGTATGTGGATCAAGGATCAAGAAGAAGAAGGCATACAGAGGCTCCCTAACAATCACTTCAAAAATATGCCCTTCAGAGACTGAATTTGTATTACTCCAACTAAACAAAAAAAAACAAAAACAAAAAAAAACAGATACTCTAAATCACACCAATTCTCACTTCTCTTCAAAATTCAACAAGTTAAACTTTCATCTGTGAAATGAACAGTTGACACAAACACTTTAAAGAGCAGGCTTCCTCAATTATATATGATATAGTGCCACATGGCACAACTATGTTCTATTAGGCAATGCAGCACTTATCACTATCCTGGGGAAGGAGTTTAAAAGACTGGTCCCTCTTCAACCCATCCCCCTTATGTTTTGTGTCTCAGGCGCAGATACAAAATAGTATGAAATTTGTTTACTTTTCCTAGCCAAATTTTCCCACAAAATTGAATTTTTTTTTTTTTTCAAAAAACACTTTTTCCAATATTCTGTCAGTAATTTTTTGTTGCACCAATCAAAACCACATCAACAACTGAGGGAGCCTGATTTACAGACTGGAAGGTGGAACTGACGTTTATTTGTGACGTTTTTGTCAGTCCACATGATCTGAGTTCAATTTAGAGTGTAGAAATATCTGACAGATGCATAATTTGCAACAAGTTTCTGAAAAATCTTCAAACAAATGGAAAATCACTGAATGAAACTTTTGACAGTCAGGTACAGTTGCCTATACATACCAGTTCGGCAAAAGTTTGGTTAATATGTTTAATAGAAGCACAATCATGGCAAAATGCTTGTTATGTAACATTGTCATGTACTGTATAGATTTAGGGAGACATCTTACCAGACAATCAAATGGGGAAAAGTGCATTTTTCTTGAAACAAAAAAAAATAATTCAGAAGGGCCCACACTGTGAAAAATACCAAAGCCAATCTGGTTTAACTACAGGTCATTCAATTACTTGTCTCAGCACATCGATTGCACTATCAGCGTGAGACGTATCAGCCGTTAATTAAAAAGGTAGACTCCTGTTCCCTGTAACATTTACAAACTACATCAATTGTTGAAATATTCAACAAGGAGTTCACTTTCAATTTCCATCAAGTTTGTGATGTGGACACTGAGTGATGTATGATTAAAATAACATCACTCCATCTTCCTTTCAAGTGAGACCCATCCATGTATCAAAACAATGTATCCGAAAAGTATGGCATCAATCCATTTTGGGGGAATGTGACAACACCTTGGTTCGAAGAAAACCGATGAATGTAACAGCTTCTTCTTTTTCTTTGTTTCAAGTGACTCACCCCGTGAAATAAATCGTTGACAACATTTGGGAGCTGGTGTTCCCATATTCCCACATTGTGTCAATCTTTCATGACTGTTAGCAAGAAGAAGGTAGTTCATTAAATAGTTAACTGAAACTTTAAAAGCGTACAATGTGTGTATTTGCTCTTTATCTACCTCCAACTTCCATGGCAATGTGTTTTCACCTGGATGTTGTACACAAGGGCATCCACCTATTGGTAATGTGGCAAAAGACCCAGTATACAGCCCTTGTACTGCTACTCATTTATCTTTTCAAGTTTCTCTCAAGGTGTATTTAGAGCTGGCGGTTAGTAGGAAACAGCTTATGATGAGCTGCTGCTTTTTTTTTTTCATTTTGACTCTCAATTAATTATTACACCATGCAGTCCTTAATTTATGCTACTTTTCCTTATGACTTTGATCCCGAACTTATCCCTGACCATGGTTGGTGATTTTTTTATTGTGCATGTGTACTTGAAAAAATCATTTAATCAGTGTTGTTAATAACACACATGGATTTAAATCAAATAGATCAATTTCAATCATGATGTTTCAATTAAAATCATGATTTTACTTGTGATTTAATTGACTTAGTTTAAATCAAACAATCCTGTCCCCAACCTACTAGGCACCCCTCCCCCTTTTTTCCCCTCTTTCTCTTTCCAGTCCCTCTCATTACTTGGCCTTCACACGTGTCTTTTAAGACTTTAAGCCTTTGTTAAGACTCTTCCGCCAATAGTGATTTTGAATTCTTCAATTTATTACTCACCATTGACACAATGTGTAACATTACATAACTACGATTCATGCTCCGTACCGATCGATGCTCATTGGCTGTGCCTAGCCAAGTAACTCATGCCTCAAAGGCTTTGGACAAAGCCTTACTATATCTATGAAAAGTCAAATATTCATGTTATTAACAAAAATCGTTGGGTTGCTGTGACGTATTAATTATATTTGACCAATGACAGTGAGTCTGTCATTTGCGCTTTGACAATGGCACTGTCACATCATAGGGTCCTTCCTTCAAAAGATTCATGTATTCATGTATTCTCTAAAAAAGAGCAGGTTATCAAACTGGTTTGCTAAATCTACCAATTTGGTAGTTTATTTCAAGCAAGAGAGTTAACAAGTAGTTGCCTAAAATTAACGTTGTTTAGAGGCTTTTCGACGAAGCGATTTCCAGGGGGGTGGTGCAACATGGAGGAAGTGTAACAGCCAGTGCAGCCATTTTCAGAGGTGGAACACAGCCAATGGTACAACTGCCATTCGTATATTGCCGAAAAGACTCGCCCAAAGGTTAGTGTCAACACTAAATGAAACCCCTGGCACCAACATCGTGTAACCGTTCCTCCTATTAACATCCTCTTTCAAGTGCAGCTTACTTCACAGCAACCACACCCCCAAAAGACAAGGAAGCAGCTTCACTTTTGTATAAACATTAGACAACACCATCAATCATACCATCGGGCACGATGCCAAACAGTCACTCCAATTTGAGAATGACTTCAACTCTGCTCAGCCATAAAATCCCATCCATCGAAAATGCATGTACACCTAAATTACCTAATGTTTCTATTTCTTTTGTCATCCTCTGAGTAAACAGCAGCATTGTGCCGCAGCCATACTTTTCTTTTTCTTCTTTTTATTTTATTTTTTTTCTTTGGCTGCCGGTAGGGCGTGGGTGGCATAGCTAAACACAGCTGCGGAAAAAGGCAGGTTCCTATTTCTTCACAACAGAAATATGACACCAACAAGGATCCCTGGCTGCTTTTTACTTAACCAGTGACATCACACAGATCTGATGAATGTCCTTGAGACTGTGAGCAAAGCTAGGCAATCCAAAAGAATTCCGGAACAAATGATAAATTGTTGATATCTCTCTGCATAAAGGCTAATGATAGTTGAATTGCTTTTGACAATCATCCTATTAGCATATATGATACTATCCATAATTCACTTCAAGATAACAGAATGACAAGATGTACAAGGAGGATATTGCCTTGTCCTACATTGATGCAAACTTTCATTTCTTTTTCTTCGTAGTTCAGCCATTGCTCAAACTTTCAGGTACTACAGGATAACAAATTACTCCCTACAAACTATCCACTGTGTCCAGCAATGTATGTTGTAATGAACACTACATGCTGTCGATTGAGGAGGAAGGCATCGGATGTTGTGCCACTGGTCGCGTATAAAATTACTACCAATAATCTCGCTGATCATGAAGAGGTATTTTGAACAGAGGTGGGGTGCTGCTTTACTTTGATCTAAGCAAACGCCATACATCGTACATGTATCCACCTCATATAAACGTGGTAGAACCACTTGGTATAGGATGTCAAACACACTCATGATGGCTCTCTGTGGCTATAGCTGACTGGTACTCTGAACACCTTAACCTATCCAACACCCAATATAGACACCTTAACCTACCCAGAATCACCCTCCCTCCTTTTTCCCATCCAAGGCTCTCTGCTGGATATCTAATACTAACTTAACTCGGCCATCTTCATTTGTTTCTTCCAGTTCAAATTTGCCCTATGGGAAAAAAAGGGGATACCAATGAAACTAAAGCTCCCTTCTGCATGAAGAGTGTAAGTATTTTGCAAATGTTTTACACTGCTGTTGGGTGGAGAACAAGATTTGGATAAACCTGATCATAAGGACCAGGAGCTGTTGTATGTATTGATCAAAGACAGTCAACTATGGATGTGCAATGTGATTCCACAGGCTTGCACGCAGTAAATTGCAATCTACTGGTTTCAGAATCCATTGGAGTGAGCGTAAATCCGTCAACCCAACAAAACTATGAATGAAATATTCGAACACTTTACAGAGTCTGTTTAACGTGGTCATATACCTCATGGCAACTCGGTGAATAATTTGCAAGGTACACACAAATACATTCTGACGTGCACCCTTGTGAACTGACTCACTGGTCGACGGACGAACTGACTGCCTCACAGCGTACCGTCAACGACAACATCATAATTTGGTAATAAGTGAAAAAAGTTTTTGAGTGAGTCAGCAGCTAAGGCACTGCAATCCATAAAACAGACAAATACAAAGTCAAAACAATCACATTCTCAGGAAACATCTCCCTGGGCTACTAAGGCAACAGTGTGACGTCAATAACACCCACACATTTGTCTAACCTGCACAACTCACACATATTTCGGTTACTTTCCACTCCAGTGCACAACAATTTACAGAAATGGTCTGTTGGCTATGCATGGGCTCTGTCTGACTGCTTGCCGGTACTGTGCCAGTGGAACTTTGGGGAGTCCCTGGTAAAAATAAGCTAGAGATGGTGAACCCCCAACCTAGCCTGACAACATAAGTTCAATAGAAAACCAAAGTGGACACCATGTAGCACACACCTTTAGCCTCTACATTACTTATGGTAAGTTATCACGAAGCAACTAACACAGTTAACTTATCTGACAATAACTATAAAAAAGTAGGGCAAGATGACATCATATGTCTAGATGATTGATAGGCTGTACAAACAGAGGACTCAAAAGGAGTATGGAAGTCAGCAACTCCCTGTCAGTTGTGAAAGTTTTGCACATACTATCTTAAATACAAAAAAAGTGGAAGTCTATAGGTCTACAAACAAGTATCCCTGTTCATGTACCATATATGGATATGGTACAGTGTAGCACCATGTCAGAAGAAAGCAACGGTTCCTCCTCTAAAGGGGTATAACTATCTGCAAGTCAACCACATACCCCATAACTCATCATGTTGGATGTGTGGTATAAACCACTACATAATATCTTCTCACATTGTCACATGATGTATTTGTTTAGGGCACCAGGGAGGGCTTATAATTTGAAATTGCAATATTTAAATATTTAAGGTCTTTTAAATGTTACCTGTCAATGTATATTCAGACTTCACAATCCATCATAGGCCAATGTGTAACAAGGTGCACAATACTTCCCATGCTTTCTGTACATAACATGAATGAGTCGAGGCATGGCTCCCTTTCTTTCCACCTGTTCTCTTGGTGTTGGAGCAAAGTTGTTGACAAACAGAAAGAAAATCCCAAACGAAACATACTGTATAAGGCTTCCCTGACGGTTTGAAAAAGTCTTTTGACATGTTATCAGTCATTTACAACACCTTGTCTCTTTCAGTTGCAGAGGTGGATATTCTGGAGTCGAAATTTCGACACACTTAGGTGACGTGATTAGAATCTATCAAAGGAAGCATGAATGTTGGCAATTATGCTATTAGGACTGAGACAATGACTTCACGATTGACATCACATGAAGAGACTCTTTGAGTCGAGAGAGCATCTGAGTAAACATTCAACGGATTTTGCAACATATGACTACAATCAACAGGACAGCAATCTGTATGCTCTTACTTAATTTGCTTCTGTGTGGCTGGATGACAGTATTGCACGATGGCAAGAAGACGCTTTAATCAGATATCAGATCAGTAGACCCCAAAGGCTGCGTTAAAGATTACCAGTACTGTTGGCACAGTAGATGGAAGTACATTTGTTGCGTTGAGACAGTAAGTGAAGAGCAAATAAATCTGCATGTTCACTTTAATTTGTTTCTGTGTGATTGAATGAATGATTGATGGAAAGCAACATAACAATTCTGAAAACTTGAAGGCAATCAGTCACATGATTTTTATTAACTAAGACAGAGTACCTAAGCTACTACTGTAAATAAGTTTCTTTCTCCAATCTACATCAGTTTCATAATTACCAGGGTTTGTACTAGGTGAAATGACCACAAAAACTGACACACTGAAAATATGATCAATGTTTTTTCTAACATATATCTATAGAAATGACATTTTTGTCTACCATTTAATTGACACTGTACAAATGTAAGTTTAATGTTGCTACCTAACAAAGAGGAACCTCCTCAGATGGTCAGTTAAACTTTCGTTTGGAAT
Organism: Stichopus chloronotus; assembly: GCA_021234535.1. Lineage (NCBI taxonomy): Eukaryota > Metazoa > Echinodermata > Holothuroidea > Aspidochirotida > Stichopodidae > Stichopus > Stichopus chloronotus. Next base: position 20,813,940 of record CM037835.1, read on the forward strand.
CACATGCAAGTCTCGGTCAGTGACGAACAACAAAGACGGAATCACAAAACGGTATGCCATTTTCATGTCCTTCATGTCGTCAGCAATGTTTGTTAGTCGCTGCAATTTGCTTCAATATGTCACATTCTCAGGGAAAATTCCCGGATGATTGAAAGTAAGTTGTGGCAATATTTCCTGTACTAGCAGGATGCTGCTGTAACAGTTTGTGCAAGGTGAGAAGGCAGAATTCTGTTGAATATGACTTTACACTGTAGGTTTAATTGGTGATATCATATATGCTGTATAACTTTGTTCATACAAAAAGCATAACATGTTTCTCTATTTTCATAGGTTTCAAATACCTAGGTAAATATGTCTACTTTTTTTTTCTATTTCCTTTTTTTGGGGGGTCCCACCCAACTGCACAGCCACTACATCACCTACATGCCGTTAAAGTATCTCCTCCATAATATTTGTCTTTGAGCAGATTTTCATCAAAATGATGACAACAGTACCTTTTAAGGTACAACACATTGGAATCCAAACTGCAAAATAGGCAAAAAAAAGGCCATCACATGGTAACAGTGAAACTGTGACCTGATTTTCAGGGAGTGGACCTTAGTCAGCTCTACAGAATACTAGGAATATTCTGCTCATGCATATGAACATCAGCAACCTCACTGTGACTTCCAGGAGGGTGGGTGGTTGTGATACATGTCTTACAAAAAATGTTTGCACTCTCTTTATCCAAACTGGGTATCTCTTCAACAGATCTGTGGTAAAAAATAATCTGCCGGTGGCCTCCCAGGAGACAGAGAGACCTCGAGAACGAGGTACATGAGACCGACAAACAAAAACGTTCACAAGACTAAATGTTCCTGAGACCAAAACTCAGAAAAGGTTTCCAGGGACAGAAGGTTCGCGAGACGGAAAATCAGAAAAGGTTCACAAGACCAAAGGTTTGTGAAATTGAACATCAGAAAAGGTTCAAATGACCAAACGTTCCCAAGAATGAAACAGGGAAGAGGTTCGCAAGACGGACAACTAAGTTAAATTTCTCAGCAGTACTGCCTCACTCTGTATTTATTGCTGGCACTATGCTATTTATGTAGATGGTTTCTAGTTTACGTAAAATCATAAATGTTACATCATGTTCTCCTGTGTTTAACTTTGCATTGCATTCTGTGGGGTGAGCACAGGGAGATGCACCTGGGTACTTGTTTGCTCTTGCTCTTGTTTGTTTCTTTGGTGTTTTCTTTTTCATTTATGGTGAACCTACCATGTAAACGCTTGTATTTTTTCTGGGTTCTTCCATGTTTTCTTTCTCTATACCTTTACTCTTATTACAAGTATTTATCTATACATGTGTCAAGAGAGCAGAATAGATCATATGCATTTGGCCGTAATAGTGAAGTGTGTGGTGGCATTTTAAGGAGTTAATTGGCCCAATACCAGGCAACTATAAATAAACTCAAATTTTACTTCCAAGTCATCTCAAAAGGGAAAGAAAGAACGCTCTCCATAGACGCCCTCCTTTTCAACCCCCCTCCAGGAACATCATTCATGATCACTTCAGCTTGTGGCTTTCTGGCTACAATAGCTGTGCACCGTCACCATGTGTGCACCTGGAATAGCTCCACCGCCGCAAGCAGGCTTCTTATTTCAGTCTTGTGAACCTTCATCCTTGTGAACCTTTGGAATCAATCCGCCAATAGCAAGTTCAGACACAATTTGCCCGAGACGACAGAAAAAAGTTATTTTTTACGTCCTTCATATAATATTCATGGGTAAGTATTTTATGCCTCTACTTAGCTTAGATCATAGAACATTGTTTGGTAGAATGTACAGTACTTAAACTATGCAGAAAAACACTGACGATCTTTGATAAAACAACATTCCCTATTCAAAGCCACGGAGAAACATTAAACACATATTCATGGGCATTATGTGTAGGATGTCAACATAAGAAAAATTCAAAACTCAAGATTTTTTTCTGTCTATGGGAGCACTTCCTGAAATTTGCCATTGGCAAATCATTGGTTGCCACAAATCTTTGAAGACCATATGCCAATTTGGAAGAAGAGAATGCAAAAATTTATGTCAGATCATGATGTCACAACTGCTATCTGCCTTCAAGCAACAACATGCATATCATCAATCGCATGCAACATTATTTCACCCATTTTTGGGGGGCAATCAGACTATGTCTTTCAACCTCATCGCACGGTTCCTGTGCTGTTCTATACATTAGGATATATGCTATGATAGTACCTGTTCACCTTTCAGATTTGCAGTTTAGACTGCACAAGTGGCTGAGTCTTGCCAGTATTTCTCCCAGCGCATATTCTCAACTTGTCAATGACAAGAATGTTCCGTACGAATTAATCGGCGACGTCCAGCGGGAATGTTACATGTATTCAGTAATGGGTGACAAAATTGTCACGAGTTCACAAATGAATAAAACCATCGGTTACTCCATAATTAAAATTCTTCTGCAGGAAAGGGACCAGGAAATGAGGGTGTCCCAGTTCTATCATCTGCAATCAACTATTCCAATCATTAGGTGCCAATGACAAACAAAAGTCTCTGCATAGAATACATACCTGCTTTACTGTGAAAACCACAAAAACAAAAAAAGATATCTGTTTACGCTCATTCACGACAATTTTGTGTTACCTTTATGCTACAAATCTTTGGGTCAAACTGTAATATAAATCTGAAAGCAGAACATGCAAGAAGGGGATTACCAGTCTGGGATGGACCTTTACGATGGGATTTTGCTCTTAAGAAGTGTTGAAATGAGATACAGTAGGTACTGCCAGTGGGGAGCACAGCAAATTGCAAATCTGTGCACTAAAAATGCAGCAATGCGCAGAATTATGCTGCCAAATGTTGACATATTGCATGGCATTGTAAGGTCTCACAAGGGAGTAACAAATAAGTGCAAGAGGAGTCTAAAACCAAACAGTATCTGATGTATAGCTCTACATTTAATCAGATGAAATTAAGAAAACATTTTAGAACATATATAACTTACAGTACACTGTATAGCTCAGAATAACATGCATCTGTCATGCAAGAAGAGCAAACTTATGTCTGACCTGCCAGGTTCCCACTCACAAATGGATGCCATTTCAACAATTTAACTGCCATGAAAACTTTTTAAAAGGTACTGGTACGTAACAGTACTCAAAAACATGTATAAATACAGTACATCAGATGAGATGAACACACCGTTGTGCAGTATCCATTAACAAACAAATTGTAAATTATGCAAAGTATCACACAAAGTTGTAGCCTACATACGACCAAACTAACATCACACAGTAGATGCTTCTATTGAAACGGCCCATGTTATATGGGAGGGGGAGGAGGGGATGATATCTGGAGAGAGACTGCTACGGTGTGGTTTGCATGCAGTACAGTAGAGGGGTCTCTGTATGTGTGCCTACAGTTTACTGAGTGGTGTACTGTTAAATGTTCTGCCGTAAAACCAAACAGAGCTGCTGAACCGACTGTCAACCTCTTTAAATGGTGAACAGCCTCCTTCAAAACATGTAGAGTTGGTGGGAAACCTAACAAGCAGCTGGGCCCATGCATACAGTGCCACAAAGGTCAATGAATGCAAATGAGAAGAAAACAAACTCTGGGCAGATGACTGAAATGAACTTGCTCTATCCACAATGAAACTTTTATTTCCGAGGGAATGAATACGTGGGTATGAAGGTATGGCCGGATGAAACTTTGCAGTTCATAAAAGGTGACAAACAGTTACTGATGCATCCTCCCTTGGTCACACTGGAGCAACATCTCATTTCTTTGTTAATGCCATCCCAAAAACCATCATAATCACCCAGCCTTACTTGTGCAGGTGGATCGACAGTATCCAGGAATTTTAGTCCTGTCACACAAGAGTAAAAAACTCATTGCCGATGAACTAAAACCTTCCTCAGTAGCCAGGGCCAATGTCCATTTCCATGTACAGTGACAACTATGACCAAGTTGTCATCAGTTTAAACCAGTCTTTACCAAGGAGTCACGATATAACCCACTGATGGCTAACAGATAAGATTGTCCAGTACCTCACAACTGCATCTGCTACCAGTCAGCAACAAACTTAGGTACCTTGCCAGGAGCCATCAGACTAAGATAGCGACAGACGATCATCCTCTTTTGTAACGTTAGGCCACACACAAAGGCCACAATTCGCTGCCTTATCTGATGGATTCAACGACTATTACGTCTTGGGTACACACTGATCTTATGATTTGCCGAACGTCTAAACAGGATGATCATCTGATCAATTTCATCTAACTGCATCTGCTAGCAAGTGTCAAAAATTTCACAAAATTCTCTCTCTTGGTCAAGAGCATATAGTGGCAAATCACTGACCTAGGTTTTACAGGTTTGATCTCCATCTATGAACTTGAATAAAGATCCAACAGAGAGGTCTCAAAGACAGACACTTATCGCGACAAGTATGACTTTACTTAGGGAAAAGGAAATTCTTATTGGTGACTGCCATTTGAGTGACATCAGAGATACAAAGTTTAAACACGCAGGTTAGCTCATATGTACCTCTTTAACACATCAGGCACTGAAAGTGGTCTGAAAAACAGGGTCTTGTATGGCAAGGACATCCCTCAAGCGATAAGCTGGCTTTGGGTCTGCCACGAGAAGCTTAAGACAGTTATGGGAAGATGAGTGTCTGTCCTTAAATGTTGTGTGACATGAAAATGACATTTTGGAATATTGGCTGCATTAACCACTAAAAATGTTGAAAAAGAAAGCTGTTAATTCCCATAAAATCCATCAAATATTGACAATTGTAGAAGCAAATTCCTCTCACACCTGCATCATGAATTGTCTAAACATGAAAATTTATGACATCAAGAGCAGGACTCGCATGACGTACACGTCTAACATTATCCTTTGCTTACTTAACCTTTATTTTAAGGACACTTTAGAATTTTACATGCCACTAGGGTTTTGCTTTGGAGGCATGTGTTTTATACTTCAGAAATACTGATACCACTTACAATTTGAAACCCAGTAATTAAGTAATTAAGAGACAATACATGTAGGCCAAACAAAAGAAATTCCAACACTGTGAAACACTTCACGTCATCAAATTTGCATTTTCATTAAACTTTGAAAGGCCATATCTCAAAAACAGTGAGAGATAGAGACACATTTCCAACGGACTTTCATTCAGGGTTACACTCTGCAACTTTTGAATAAGGCCAGCTGTTTTCTAGATGCATGTCACACGATCTTTAGAAGGAAACAATCTCTTTCACTGTTTATACAGTAGATGATGGTTGTCTAGAAGATTCACACCTCTTAAAAGACAATTCATCTCTTCCCTGTATTTTGAGTAAACATAGAGAGGATGAGGAAACTCAACCTGAGCTTCACAACAATGAAAACCTGCTGGCTTGTTTACATAACATATAACACACATATATGGCAGAGGAGAATGATGGTTTCCACAGACACGGATGATGTCAATAACGACGATTTCACTTTGAGCAAAAATAAACCAAATTGTGATGTATGCAGCCAACAGTCAGGGAAAAGAAGTAACTATGATGTAATTGTTGTGATAGTGATTTACACCTGCAGCAATGAAAGGGGGAAATTTACTGAAAGTCACTTCCTTTTGACCAAGCCTGCCAGAAATTTGCACTTCAGTACGGTGGTTCTGGTCGGCTGAAAGTACTGAAAGTTATGCATGGCATTATTGGCACACACCAAGTAACTATATACAATTAAATATGACAGGAATGTGAAATTCTCTCATTTGTGTGTGCAGAGGGATATTGGGATTTGTAAATGTTTCTGATGTTGATAATACCAGGACACCAGGGTTGTCACCAGACCATTTTGAGAGCTGGGTAATTTGTGATCGCCGTCCTGGGGGGTCTAAGGGGACCTCCCCTTTGAAAAATTTTTGCAGCTTGGAGAGTGCTTGGATGTAAAATGGCGCACTCCAGATTATAAATTATGAATTCGGTACTTTGGTTTCGACCAGTGCAGAAATGTTTAAGCTTACTTGGCCGTTTTATGGTAAAAAAAGGATAATCACTCAGAATTCTAAAGAAATCTAACAATTTTATTCAGTTAAGTTACGAAATTTGTGCCGGGCGGTGATGCTGAAATTGACAGCGAGTGCCGGGCGGAGATTTTGAGAGCTGGGTAGCACCGCCCGGCGTGGTGACAACCCTGTAGGACACATAACATTGGACTTTAATTTTCTCCCTCACAGTGCCAGTTTCTGTAACTGTTGTTAGCTATGTAGCTGACAAACTCTAACCTATCACTGTAAAATCCTCATTCACACTAGGTCGTCATATTGGGAGGAGAGACTATCTGCTTGATAAGCTGAACATTTCACAAGGGAGTTTCATGTACACATTATCACAAGACAAAAACAGTTTAAATAATTGTGAAACCAAACCTTCCTGTTCACTCCTTTCACAAGGTCTTAACAAGTTTTTGATGAATTGATCCAATGCTACTCTCTAATTAATGATTAACTGCTTAGTTACCATATTAATAATGGGTACACATGGGACATTATCAGGACTACAGGAAATCTGCACTTTTACACTGTAGATAGTGAAGCAGTGGAATCACACTGTTGTTCTATTTTAAGTTCACTGGTAAATGTGAAGATGTGCATTTGCTATTATTGTACGTGTCCGGAAACTGAATGACGGGCATGTCCTGGACAACTTAAGGACTTGAATATGTCCTGGAAAGCTAAAGGACTGGAGTATGTCCTGGAAAGCTAAAGGACTGAAGTTTGTCCTGGACAACTGAAAGACAGCAGTACTATGTGTCCCACATGACTGAAAGACTGCTGTAGATGATCTGAGCATCTGAAAAAGTGACTTCTCCTAGACAATTCAGACCGCAGGATGTCATGGACAACCAAAAAACTGCCTTATAATGGTACGTCCTGACTCTACTGAAAGACTGTCTTGTCCTACCAAACTGAAAACCTGCATTATGTCCTACATGACTGAAAGACTCCAGCATGTTTTACACAACTGAAAGATGGCAGCAGTACAGCTGTGGACAATTAAAATACTGCAGTCATATCTCAATGGTTTCTCAAAAAACTTAGCAGCTAAATCTTGATTTCTAAAATAATAGTTTCATGCACTTTAAAAAATCAGCCCTTTGCATTAAGTTCTCACCATTTCAACAGGAGAGTCCATGACAAAATGATTTGTTAGTCACGCAAACATAGTGAACCTTCTTTATAAGAGCAGTAAGTGCAAAAATACACACAAAGCCACAGATTTCTGCTCTAAAAATCAATTAAAACAACCTTTACAATTCAACAAAATTCTGCTTCATGGGAGGTGAAAATTTTGGGACTTCCCACTTCTGCCAGTTGGTGATACTGTTTCTGTTACTCTGTCTACTTTTGTTAAAACTAGTAGTTTTCACAATGCTTGAGACCCATTGTTGGTACAAACTACTGGGGATCCACTGTATAAAAATGTATTGAATTGGAAACTGTAACTCTTTTTCATGAGTCTCACATAGCTGTTTTCATATAGTTGCAGTAATTTGATTCACAAATTAATTTCATGATCACCAGAATTGCAAACAGGAAAAAAGGAATGCATCAAAGGTTGAGACAAGTAATGTTTTTTTTTCTTTCCATTTTGTACCTTTATGAATTATATTTGTTTTACCTTAAAATTATTGCCTCCCCCCAACTTGTGTAGTACGTACAGAAATTACAATGAATTACAAAAGTTTGCTTGCTAAATTAACCATAGATGGTAAAAAACTTTAAACAGTTTTGTACTACATACAGTAGTGCAGATATATAATGCTGGGGCTTTAAGAAGGTGCAAATAAATTGATAGCACTATTTTCTCAGGTTACAGTACCATCTATAAACACTCTTTAATATCAAATGCAAGCAAAGCTGTTCCGGATGAGAAATGCTTTCAACAGAGTTTGTAACATCAGAAGCAAGTTATTCTGCATAATTTCCTTTAAGAAGAAGAAAGAAGAAATGAGTGAACAAATTTAGTAGTCTGAAGGACAACCTCATCACAAAGATTGACTTTGGCTCTCCCTTCGAAATTTTAGACTCGTTGGCTGCTGCGACAGCCACTTAGTTTCAACACTATACTCCGTAGATACTGGCAGATGGATTCTGCGGACCTGCTCATCCTCCCCGTGAAATTAGAGCTGACGAAAATGACCATAGTCAGAGCGATTGATGATGAGCGAGGGCTCTCCGAAAATCATTTTATGTACAAAGTGAACAAAACTTAAAGCATTCTATCACTGTTGGATGGTAGGTAGGAGGTCAAGACCTACTGCTCAGAAGTTATTGCTGAAAGAGCTAAACAGGCTTAATGAAATGGTCTACAAGGCATCTCTAAGTAGACTGCATTTGTGAATGAACAGAACCACACTGTAATACACTGTTGTACTGTAAAGAACATGTGCCACACTTTCCAAAGTTGACAGGATATGAAAATGCGTAATACACTAAATTGCTCAATAAAGTCTGACCACACAATTTCTCCTTTCCACCTGCACTGCTTCTCCAGGTACTGTACATGTAACCACTATAATAATGTGGATTATATTATAAGAAAAACATTCAAACTGCCAGCTCTTGTTTCACAATCAGTGCTATGTTTAATTGTTCAGCTTTCCATTTTTCACCTTCTAAAGAACAAATGAAAGAAGTAGTAACCTGTAAAATGTAGTTAAGTAGGAGTAACCTGGATGAGATGTGTACACAATATGAGCCTGACAAGCCACGACAACACCAGTAAACAAGGCTTACAAGGACAACACCAGATAAACCTGACTAACCATGCAGGCTAGCACTAGATAAATGTAGCTAACCAGTATGAAGCCAGAGAACCAAACTGAGCTAGATAAAACCTGACTGAACCAGGGTTACACCTGAAAAAAATACTGAGCAGGCAGGATAACGCTGAGTATATGGATAACACTAGATCGTTAACTTAACTAATTAGGATAAACCCTGAGGATAACACCAGATTAAACTACTGAGGAGGCAGGATAACAATGGATAAATGTAGCAACCCAGTATAAAGCCAAATGTGCCAGAATAAACCCTGAGAAACCAGGGTAAGAAACCAGGGTAACACCAGATAGAACTACTGACCATGCAGGATAACACTGATTGAATTGTAACTAACCAGAGAACAGCAGACTGTTCAGTTAAACTTACTAACCAGGAGAAACCCTGGGGAACAAGGATAACACCTAACACACCTGACTGACCAAGCCATATTGTACTGTACTTACTTGATCTGCAAACTGCTCCTTCAGTATTCACTTTGATCTGAAATAATAGGGAAAAACAAGAAAGAAATCATGTAAAAGCACATGTTCTGCATTGAGTGCATTAAAGGATGGGTAGGCATCTGAGAGACTGACTTTCATGAAACTTTTTGCAGTAGTTAATCAAATAACCATTAAAAATGCATGCCTGCAGGAATGAATGAATGTGCTTATATATTTTTGATTACAGATAACAAAACTTCTTTCAATGCACTGGCCACAAATTTTAAGTTTCAATTTCTATAAAATGTGTTTAATGGAAAAAATTAAAAACTTCTTTATGCAATTTTGCTGATTAAGGCACTCATCAGCCCGGATTTTTGTTGCCAAGTTCACTCAATTGATATGTGTACATTTTGCAGGATGTACAGTATGTTCATGGATCACAGGAAGAAGACATGCACAATTAAGCACAGTTTAAACTACAACTACAACCTATATATCACCAAAACAGTACAATAACACAAACACTCTCACCAAAAATCTCGCAAAAGATGCAGGTATACTTTAAACTGAAAGACCTTTCCACAGACGGAAAGGTTTCTTCAAATCAACTAGACAACTCGTAAACCTCACCCGGTTTGGTTATTTACGGACGGCTCACTTACCTGTCTCAGCGTAACAATTACACTCCCATCTACTATGCCAAGGGTGCTGGTAACTTTTAACACCACTACTAGCACCGTACGACCCAATACGTGACTAGGAGTGTTGTAAATAACGCAGAGCTTACACAGTGTATCAACTTTCTTCCTATTGACACAAAACTAAAACATGTCTATACCAGCAGATGACTTTAATCCAAGTGAATGCATCAGACGCATAAATGTGCTTTGGACAAAAACTTTTTGTCCAAAAAGTCAACCCTTTGGGTCTATGAAACTCTATACTTGAAGAAAAAGGTGACACAAATTAACTTCTCAGAACTTAATTTAACTATATAGTGCAGAAGGGTTGTCATAGTAAGCCAGAATCATATTTCAAATAACTAAATTACAGAGGGATGGCCTGGCAGGTGCAATCACATCTTTCTGACCAGGTAAAATTTTGATTGGCATTTACAGTGGTTCATGTGGCAGGCAGTTAGCACAGGACTCTGACCATGGCCATCCTAATTATTTTGTACAGACCTTGAGATGCAAGGGATCAGCCATTTCAGGCCACAAATTACTACTACTGATACATTTAACGAACCTGCAATTCGCGTACTCAATAGTTCATGCATTCAAACAAAATGTACAGTAGTATCTTCCATCAACTTCAACACACTGGTCATTTTTTTTTTTTTTTAAACCCAAGACACCTTTTGCCTGTTCAGAGCAAAGTTTACCGACACATACCACTATGGCATCCAGTAAAACACAGCCCCTTCAGACAAATACTGTACAATGGCTGACAACTAAACTAACCATTTGTTTTAGAAATGTATCAAGACTAGAAATTCATCATAGTATAGCAGGGAATAATTTATCTGATATTGCATCTCATTTTACAACAAAAAAATAAAATACCGTAGCTACACATATCAAAGTTTGTGTTGCAAATTTATGTACATTCAACATTATCGCTGCCACTCACTTTGTAACAAATCACCCACAAACCTGAAAATTGGCAAGCAAATTTTGAACACTTAAGTATTCCCTGTATAGTCCCTATGATTGCAAAGTGTTTGAAAGGGAAGGTTAAGGGTGCAATAGTTACATAAACTAAGTAGGGATCAAAGTAAATATTGCATTCTGTGACCTCTATTGGAACATGAGTAGCAATATTAAATACGTGCAAAACTGGGTGTATTCAATTGATTCTGTAGTACTGAATATGTAACAACATGTACAACAGCCTACCAAAAAAAACATAGCATACAGTAGCATTCAACACATTTACCCACTGTGTAATTGCGATGCTAGTTAACATTAATGAATCTTATTTTCTTTAATACAGCTTTACATGAAGTCAATTTTTTTTTTTTTTAAGTTTAAACAACTGAAAAATACATAGTGCTACAACAATATTCACTGTTATCTACAGTAATGGTCATTGTGGATGTTTTTAAACCTATTAACACATACATTCAACACTCACAGCTTATCAGCAAGATCACACATTGCCTTTATAAAACAGAGGTCTATCCATGTCAAGAAATGCCCCTTAAAGATTTCTATAGAAATTGTGCAGCCATACATGTCCTCTGACCCCATTGTTCTCATTTCCTGGCTGCAGTGTAAACCCTACAAAGGTACCCATACACTGTATATCAGGTACTCGGAAGAGTACGTTTTTGTAAGCTTGGGCCATTCTACCGCAAGGGTTAGTGCCCTACCACATCCAAAGCATGTATTGCACGTTGTATTGTAATTCACTTCAAATTGCTGACTTTTCAAAGAAGGTACCGCCTGAGAGCACTAATTGCCTCTTAATGAGTTACCAGTTTCAGTGTATTCATTGATTACGTGGAATTTACAGCTTTGCCATGTAATCAAAACAACTTTTGGGAAAAGTGATGATTTTACCTACCATACTATTGCATGACAAACTGCAATATTTTTTCATCTCTACATTTCTTGCTTCAAGTTCACTTTGACAATTTCCGTCTACCAGATCAAATTTACGTCCTTTTTACATAGTCCTCTTTTAAAATCTTGCTTCATTATCTTGTTTTAAATATCAGACAAAAAACTGCGATTGTTTATGTCATCTGTCAGGGATCAGACATTAATCTTTACTGACAGTATCTGATTTGGATCTAGCTGAGTACATGCTTGAAGCAAGATCAACTGGAGTTCAGGATCTGATCAAGGCATCAAAATGTGATCCAGACATTGAGATCCGATCCTGAAGTCAAAATCTGGTCCGAATCTACTTAAGACGCTGCCACACCATCCAATGAGATTTGCCAAGTACACACGTTCCTCAATAGTGACATACGTCTGCAGAGCACATACATTGCATGACAAATTCAAGCAGTGAGTTAGAAATCATTTATGTTTTCACAAACAACCATCCACGTACTGTAAAATCAACGTGCCTATGTACTGATGGTGTTTGAACAACAAATAATAGTGTACAGTAGTTCCAATAGTTGCAATGTGTCACAATTGATGTTTTCAGTTCCAACAAAAAAAAAAGTGTTAATTGCTTACAGCTACTGACCACCCACAGAACATGTTAAGTCGCAATTTGTTAACATTACAAGATGGATCGACGTCAACACTAAATTCTCTTAGGGCCAATTACACTGTAAACACACTTTTTTGTTTTCAAATATTTATAAAAACTACAGCATAAATTGTTAGAATTCTTACTTGTGCAGTGAACTTTAACAATGGAAGAGTGTCCTTCTGTTTGTAAAATTAAAAACATCTTGCAAATTTAGCCCGAGCATCATAATGGACTGATTTCTAGGCTTCACTTAATTGCACTGCATGGTTACGGAAGTTTGACTGTGTGTGAGCTGAGCTTTTCAAATACGTAATAATATTTTTGTTTTCAGGCATAAGTATGCCAGTCTGGTTAGATGTGGGAAATGGTCAACTGGTCCTCAACAGAGACCATCTAGATATACCTGCACATGGTAGAAATGGCAATATTGTACAGTAAGCACCTGGGTTATGACACAGAAGGAAGAGAATTCTCACAAAAATTTACTCTTCGCCTACAGTGATTGGAAAACCTACGACAAATGAAATTTACGTAGCATCACGGCAGTTCTTACACCATAAAATTTATTCTGAAAACTGAGTGCAGTTCCTAAACAAACGACAAAGTACAGGTATTGTAATAAGTACTACGTTTCAGACTCATTTTCTTTCCATCGACCCATTCCCATCAGCTTTTCCTTTGTTCATTGCTCAGCAAAAATGACAGTGGATTGTCAAAAAAGTCTTATCTGCAGTCAAGCAGGTATGGTTCTACTGTTATCACATCATCACAAGCTGACCTTCGGTGGACACAAAACTTGTACAACTGATGGCTAAGATATAAATGTAAAGCATGGTACACCTCTCCATCTACACCACAGTTGTAAACCAGACCTGGATTTTTTTTTTTTCCATTTTTAATTCTGAATATTTTTTTTTTCTCCAAGGCGTTTTTGCAGAAAATGACGTCAGAGACATAATTCGTCCTCCTCTTCATGAGCTAAATATGACCATCAAATTAAACAAGCTTGATAAAGTTTTAATTTCATTTACAGATAATTATATCCATTCAAGGGCATTATAGCTTATATTGGCCTTCATGACCTACACACACTAAAAGGGAAGGAAATATGACGGTCATATGTAAGAGCGGCACACAATGCTGGTGAATATAATCTCTTCTCCACCATGAACATGAAATTAATTTTGGCCATGAAATAATTCAGGAACTCACCTATGACCCCCATTTTGAATACACCTAAATTTATCAAAACTCGGCTTCCACATTAGTCTGCATAAGATCTCTCAATGGAAGGACAGACCATATTGGAAGACACAGTAAATGCCTAATAAAAAGCCTAATACATGTACATAGGGCAGAATGCTACATGTGAAAATTAAAAACTGATGCCAGAGTTACAGTATACCAGCAGCATGGTGTCACTTTAAACACATAGATCTAACTGAAGTTACAGAGTCTTCTTGAAATTGTCTGCATGGTAGTAAATTTTACAAGTTCATGACAAATCAAATCCCAACAGATGACCTACAGTACAAATCTCAGTATTGTTCTACGATACTTAACTGCAGACACTTTAAATAAACCAAAGATTTAACTAAGTACTGTTAAATCTTTGGTGTATTTCAAGTGTGCATTACTTAAAAGGAAACATGAATACAGAGGCACTGAAGTATACAAACAACGGTCAAAAAGAATTTCCATTTACCTAGTATGAAGATACTAACCTGTCTCTACCCAATTTCTGCACTTATTTCACTCCCTCTTTTTACCAACTCACATGACTCTGAGAATGAAGGAGCACTTAAAAAGAAGAATTGTGACATACTTGCATTAGTTCTGCCGATGCCTTTTCTGTTTCTCCCATTCCTTCTTACAATCATGTTTACTTTAAATACCAGATTAATAACTGTGAAAAAAATCAACCTTGCTATAAAAACATAAAACATCACTAAAAAAAGTCCATGTGACAAAGTTTCTGTAATAATGCAACACATTGTGACAGTCAGACCCAATCTGGCCAATTGCTGACAGTATGTACATGTCTAAATCTGGAACCTTTTACAAACACTTGTTTTAACAAAAACATGGGCCTCACTTAAGAAAATAAACACAGAATTTTGCTTTGCTTCAAACAGAACTTAGCAGAATTTGAAACCCCGGTATAACACAATTACTTTTCATGGAATGAAATTTAGCAGAATATGAAACCTTAAAAGATTTTCATGACTTTTAATAGTCAAGAGAAAATCAAGTGTAGTAGCAGAGGGGGTATATAGGCATACAAGACAATATTGACAACTCCTTTAACACTAAACACAGCTTCATGTAACAAAGCAACTCATCCTAAAAGTAATATTACAATCTACAGCATTTCACCTAGATTCTGACTAAAATGACAAACTGTGCCCTAAATTGGGTGAAGGAAAATTGCCTACACATCTCTCTAGCACAGCTACAAAAAGTAAGTAACAGAAAGGGAAAAAAAGTGCAGAAAATCACAGGAGGAAGAAGAAAACAGACCTCCGCTCAAATAGCGAAGCCTTCATCTTCAAGTACGTTGCTTAGGTAGAAAACACGGGACAACCTTCGGCGTTTTCAACATTTTATACAAACATCCTCAGTTGAGCCCCTCTCAAGTCCTCCGTAAATAGAAAGCTTTTTACATTTACAGCCAATCTCTAACTAATAAATATTCCTAATGGTGAGGGTGTCAGTTTATGCACTGTAAGTATCCAAATTGACTTAAAAAAGCCCTCTCTTGGTCACTCTTAAAAGCATAAATCTAAGCTTCCAACTTGCTTCTGTTACTATCGATTTCCAAAGCGTGGCAGCAACAGCTTGTAGAATCCCAGCAACCTATCACATTTGTGTGCACATCCTCTTTTGTTGTCCTCTCATTTCTAGCTGAATGAGGTTTTTCTTTCTAATTTTGAGGTAGAAGTTCTGGCAACAAGTCACAGTAATGTCCAGACCCTCAAAGTAAGTAACATCTACTGTAGTGTGGAAATCAATGAACTCACCTGGTTTGAATATTTAAACTGAAGTTCCCAACAACAATTTCAGAGAGACGCTCAAGAATAGCAGTCATAAAAATTTTATTTGTTTGGTAAGTTTTTGGAACAGACATTAACCATGCATTCACAGCCCTAAAGTGTCATGTAACTGAAAATATCATGGCTCACAGTGACCACTTTTCCGGTTCCTTTTCCAGTTTTATTTGCTAGACTTATGACTGAGCAATATGTAACATTGAATTTATGCCCGGGGGGACTACATGCAACATTTTACAGCAAATCAGTTATTACAGTTTCAATTCAGTTTGATCATAAAAAGCAAAAAAATACGGAACAGAATCCTGAACTGTTGAAACAAATTGTGAAATTGTATTTGCATGTAATGATGCACACATCAGAAGAGCTGAGTCATGTCATAAAATCAGGTTCCTTGTGAACAAGGATTTACTGTACATGGATGAACATTGCTGTTCCTTCATTTGTTAATGTTTGCCTTATGCCTTTCGGCATGTTCAACTTAAATTGTGCCATTACAAATTACCATCATGGTTTCAATTCCATTACCTATCACAGTTTTTGAAATTGTTACACAAATCTCCTCGGTTTAAGAGCAACACATGTATTTTCTGCTTTTTTTCCCTAGTAAACCAAAGACCCTGGTCTGTATGGCCCATGACAAAACTCCTCACTCCATGCACGCACACAGGAATATCAGAATGGGAAGGGGGTGCTAGTCCAGTTTCATGTCAAACTTCATCACACGGTAGGTGTCTTCTGGTACTAAAAGGTTACCAGCACTTTTGGCATGCTGAAGGTAGATGAGAGCGCAGTTGCCTTCAAGCAGGTGAGTGAGGAGTACCATAACTATCCATTTTCCAGTTAACCAAAATTCATGCTTTTGTCTTATCCCATCCTACTGCAGTATCTTTAATGATTGCACTGCATCTATTTTTTTTCACCTTATGTGATATATCACTGATTTAATCCCTGCTGAGTAGCAGTGGTATGTGACACCATAAAATAATCAACCAATAAAATAAATCTGGCGCGTTTGAAATTGCGTTGGAATACCATATATGTATATTTGCCTGTTTTGTCTCATGGTAAATGCTATTTACACCCTAAGTTTGACTTGGGAATAAACTAAATATTTCATATGCATGGAATATCAACAAATAATATTGAAAAGCTGCGACTGAAAATGGCATCAGCAAGTCCACTTATTGCATTAGATGGTACAAGAATAAAATCCAATGAAAGCGTTAGTCACTGACCACTTACCACAGTCCTGATTCAACATGCGGATAATGAGTTGTCAAATAAAAAAAAAATAGGACGCATGCTAAATCTGTCAATTTGGGAGCTTCATAAAAATAGATGTACTGAAATAGAAGGGGCAGGCTAGGTACAGCGTGAAAAGTACCAAATAGAGCTTCGCACACAAAGAGTAGAGTGCATCCATTGTGGGGAGACAGGTAATACAATTCATTATCAATTCTTAATATCTTGATCTTCATTCAGAGGAAAGTAAGATCTTTCATTCATTCTGACCGAATGTAAACTAAATGTCAGGGACTGCATGGTAGGTTTGAAAAACTTCTTGGCAGCTTGACGATCAAACTCAAAAAATTGTTTTAAAAAAACGCTGGTACTGACTTTACATCAGGAATCAATATCTGATTTTGCTTAAAACAATATGATAGGTGTACTACTGAAGGACTGTCAGCTCTAAAACCATGTAGCTATTAGCTCTATGTTTAAACACAGCTCTAACATAGACACACTAACATTCCAAAACAGACCTGGCTACTTTTGGTATTTATGTGTAATGACACTAACCTGTCCCCGTCCAACTACTGCAACTACTTCTGTCTTGCTGATTACTTCCAGTAATCATAGCTACTACCTCTTAACTATGCTTTACGTGTACGTCTCTCATATCTACCATAACTACCCCATAACTGCTTATAATATGCTGTCATAATCATCAGTGCTTCTGTAAATTCTACCAAATCCACAATCTAATGGTTCATGAGTAATTCACCTCAGCTAATCGACCCTGACCAGACATTGTCATTATTTACTTTAATGTCCACAATTTCACAGACCAATTCTGCACATATATACATGGTCTAATTATTCGCAGGAGCATAAAATCTCCTCCCAGCCACTCGGTAATTTGCTTCATTCTACCTGAAAAAACAATCGTCAAGTTCTACACTGTCTATACTGTTTAACAAGTTTTATCCAACGGATATTAGTCAAACTGTATACTTGTAATCAAACTGTAGAATGCATAAAACCTAAAACACATTGATGATATCCTATTTTTTTCCTGAGTTTTATGTTTTGCTCTTGAATATCTGGATGAGGCTAATTATCGTTAATAGCTCTTTTGACAACCACTCAGTGCACTGCACAATGTACTGAATGTGTGTTTAAAGTTCTAAACTGTGCAACCTTGTGTTGCTTCCCACTACAGTATCTGCATCTCACAGTGTAACATTTTACACTAACAATTCAAGGGACCATGGAATAAAAGGACTTAACATTTCTTCTGACAGAGAATTTTCAAATAATTTTAAGTTTCATAAAGCAACATCGATGAAATTCTAGTTTTGGGGGCTGAAATCTCGCTAGGGGTTTATGAAATAACCTGTTGACATAGGATCGATTGCTCAAGGCTACATGGTCAACGCAATCCTGCATTAGCACTGTATGTATCTAACAGTCATACATGACTTTCCAGTATTTCATATGAAAGATAAAATGTAAAATAATAGCTTAACATAACCTCAAAAATGGTTAATGTTTGTCTCTAACCAGTTAATTCATAAATGCTGGTTCAACCCTCTTAGAGTCTCTTTGAAAATCTGACATTTAGAGTAATCCAACAGTTGATTCTTTAAAGTAATCATAACATAGCAACTTCATGCAAAAGTGAAGAAAGTGAAGGAGAAACCTAAGTATGACTAGGATACTTTCAGGAACTACAAGATAGGGAGTGCTTCCAGGAACATAGAATAGTAGGAGCCATAAAAAAAAACGTCCAAGCACAGAGGTTTAACGAGATAATTCCAGATAACGTAAAAAGAAGGTTCTTAGTGTATTAGCACTTGAAGGTGCCTTTAAGAAAGGGACACTAGGCCAGATCCAAAGTGGGTGCTAATCTAGATCAGAACAAGGCATCTAGGAAGGTCGTGTTTGGATTAACTGACACATGTAGTGAGAGATGATGCAGTTGTTGTGTGGAAACAGGTAAGTGAGGAGTGACTCAACTACACTGTATCACTGATAAAGTGTCTGAAATAGTATGCAGCAGAGGGAATAATCATGGAAAGGCGGTGTATTTTTCAGCTTATCAAAAATTGGTGTCTCTTTTTACACTCTGCATATTGTGAACCACACTGAGAGTTTAACATAGACATGGAAATGAATTTTCAGAAACACAATTTTACAATTTTCCGGATGTCAAAAATGAACTATCTGGTCACAATTGTGACCTTGGAGACAGGAAATGAGCAAAGTTATTGAGCACGTACTGCAGTGCATTCTAGCAAGTCAATGACTTTGTATGATATAGACATGTACGCTGTTTCCAATGGTGGCACCATCCCATTTAAACTTGCTTGTGAACCTTTAAACAACACCTGTGAAAAATTTGTAAAATGATACCAAAAAATCGTCATACCTTCACATACTTGTTGTCATCCTACTGGGTCTTTTTATTAAAATTCGTCACTGGCTGTCACTTCAAACACTTCTTCCACAATTATGGCCCTTGACTTACAGTGCTTTTACTAACACCTGTTGCTTTAATGCTCTGACACGTGTAACACATTTTCCTCCTTTGCAATGTAAAAATAAAAATGGTTTTACAGGTGCTTGGAGAACAAGCCTTCTACAGCCTTGATATTCTTTGCAAATATTGTACAGTGATCATGGCCAAAACAATAGTGTTTTCATAGGTAACCCGGGTATTCAGGTAACTATATGGTATTTTACTACCCAGTTCCTGCAAAATGACAAAACCACTGTGTGAATTCGTCCTGTCAGATTGCTGAATTTCGACCACTCTGCACAGCAAATAATTCGAAACGGAATTTTCTTCTCTTTCTCTGGGAAAATCTCTTGTCCCTTTTAAGGAGCAGGTGGAGGCTGGTGCATATAGTACACTAGTAAGATCCCTATCGTACACTAGTGAGATCCCTCCACACAAATGTGGGAGTACGCGCTGTGAATTGTGGAAATGTCAATGCTAACGATATAACCGATGGTCTGGTCAGGTACTGTATCTGGGTACCCAACGGGTATAGGAAACAAATTACCCATTTCCGTACTTTAGAAATCAATGAAAACACTACAAAACAGGTACCTTTAACACCTGAGACACCAGGCCCAGTCACATGGCAACATTCACATAATGAAAAGACAATTAACAGATTTTCTGCACACCTTGGGTGAGGGTTGCTGTTCATAGTGTGAGTCTTCATTTTGCCTAGTACAGTACAGTACCTATGAAGGTAGAAAATCTTACACAAAGTCATTAGAACATGAACTTTTGTCTTCCTTTTAATCTTCAAGGATTCTGCCAATTTCAACTCCCTTCACAAATGCCACAAGGTGGGTGACATAAACAGAAATATCCCACATCTCATTGTTCAAGTAACATTGTATTGGGAAGCATGAAGTCCTAAGAAATTTTGTTCACAATTGCATATTCAAATTTCAATACTGTATGCAAAGGTCAAAGGAGAACAGGGCCCAGAAGATGTCCAAACAGTTGATCAAATTTTAGAGAACAGAATTTGTAAAGCATGTATGCACTCATAGCTTTTATGAGAAACACACACCTTGCAATCACCAGACACCAGCCAAGGTAGCCACTTATATGTGGGCTACATGAGTTGCGAGAGATAAGAAAAGGAGTGAGGTATCTTGTGAATATTGCCATCTTTGGATTTAAAGCACATACAGTACTCATGAATCCATTGCAAATGTATCACCTGGATAAAAAGCGGGGGGGACACACAAAACAAGGAGAAATCTCTATCCCTCTCAGCAGAATTGCCTGAAGGCACAAGAAACCATTAGAACCATTTCACAAACAGCAAATTCCATTCATTAGGTGAATGTCATGTTGACATACAGTACAGAAAGTTACACAGGATGTTTTTCCAGGAGGATTCTTGATAAGAATAGACAGTAAAATTGCAGGTTTAAAGAATCTGCCACCAAAACAAGAAGATCTGTATTCATCGTGGGTAGTAGTGTTGCTGCAATGTGAAATTTTCAAAAACGATATCAGGAGCAACTTTCACTCAATTGCCACACGATATCACAATATCATAATAGTCATCAGTTGGAACCAAAGCACACCTGAATAAGTATGGGCAAAACCATGGATTGTATACAAAAGTCACATTGTACAGTCAAAGTCTAACCTTCATTCTGAAATGACACTTTATTTTTACATAAATCAAACTAGTTCATTAAAGTTATACACAACCTTGAGATCTGATAAATTGTTACATACTAGTTACTTAGTATGTGATCCAAACCTATTCTTAGGAACGTTTTTTTTTCCTCAATGTACAGACGATATCAATTGGGACATTTCACAAACGATACCAGTAGCAACGATTCGAAACGATATATCATTTGTCGATATCACAATATTGCAACAACACTATTGGGTACACACAAAGAGCTCTCTTATCAATAGACAGACAAGTGTATGACTTCGATATGATATGAATTTATATGTGGGTCATAATATGAGTACTGATAAAATACTGTTAAGGAAGCAAGAACTCACAAACTTATCTGTTTCCCTCTGGTATTTAGACAGTGGGAAGTTCAGTGACTACATGTAACACTTCACTGCCAATAAATTATGACACAAAAGTGTGCTTACTTTTTGTTTTGCATTCACCACATTTTAGGCAGTTCTAAGCTTATTATTCCACACGCTGGTGACTGTAAGAGTGCATTAGCAGTGTAACGATAAGCAAGAGGGACAGCATCTTGGTGTGTAGTACTGTAAGTACTGTTGTTTGTTCTGTAACAAAAAGTCTGAAATAAATTCATGTGACAAACAGGGTTGCAGCTGGACAAATTTAAATGCCAGGCTCAAAGCAAATGGACCAGGCACTTTTGATAGGGTCTAGAGGCCTGTACCTGGGTCCCTCCTGGTGGTGTACAGGGGCAATGTCCCAGTGATCCAGGCAGCAGTGCCCCCTGAGTACTCTATCATGTCTTGTAAGCTTGTTATAGCAAAATCTTCAAATGTTAACTCAAAATGCTGCTTCTCCTATCATATTTACATTTTGTAAAGTTAGTGCCAGACTGCCGGGTGGTAAGGTACAATCTGATTGCGAATACCGGGCGGGAATCACTAGTCCCATGAGGGACTGCCTGGTATAGTCTGGACGCCGCAACTTCAACCCTTGTGACAAACTTGAGCAAACAAAGACTACTTTATTATTGCACGAGCTGTAATGCTGAATAATTATTCATGTGCACTGTACTGTGCTACCACAGAGTAGAGGTACAGTACTGAAGCTTAATATACCAACACTCACCTAGTTGGGATATTTCAGAGGGACAAAATTAGCTGTCTAAGCAAAAATAATGCACGACCCTCTACCGTGCTAGGAACTACTAGCAACCTTTAACCCTGCCTCTACCTTCGTCCTAACCTGAAATGGACTGTAGCCTCCTTCCCTACTACCACTCAAAAGTGCTACTTCTGTGACTACTAAGTACTGTTGTATGGAGGAAAAACAAGCAGAAATTTAAACAAAAATTAAGACCAGACCTCCACACTCCAAGCACATAAGGATGGCAGAATGGGGAGGAGACGCTATTCCGGTGTAAGACCGGACAGAGCTTCTGGCGGTGTTAAAGGTTACCAGTACTCTTGGCACGGTAGACTGGAGTGTGTTTGTTATGAGGAGACAGGTACATGAGGGATAATTTTTTTTTTAATTCAGTAGTTCCTAACACAGTAGCGGGACGTGCATTAGTTGTGCCGAGACAGGTAAGTTCAGAAAGAAGGTTAATGCATGTCTGTAGACAGCCTACAGAGGCCCAACTGGGACATCTTAACCAGTAAATGATGAGTTCTTAATGGTTTGAATGTTTTGCAACAGTTGTATCTACTGAAAGAAATAACCACATGAAATGGGGATCTGTGGGTAATTCTCCAAATTTATACTGACTATGTTATACGATAATCACGAGGGAGAATGATGTCTTGTCTCGTAAATTATGCACAAGCCAGTTGCTTTCGACTTCCAATGTGTACGTTGTACCAAGCAAAGGCACTGCACACTTTTTTTATTCCTTGGTGAAGCCACTGCTAGTACGATGTGACAGAGAAATAGCTTGCATGCCTCTTTTAACGCGATATGCAACAATACCGAAATCGTTTCAATAAAAAGTGTCAATGAATACTGCATTATGTCGCAAAAAGTACAGGATATTACACTCCATACACATCTGCCCTGAACTGCCCAAAAATAATGAACCGGCTTCAGACAGGGCAATTTAATATTGTATAGAAAATTTGGTAGAGTTGAACGATTTCCAAAAAATCACTGCTGCAAAAAACCCTTGCAGTCAATTTCTCACTTTGTATGAAGTTGACGGTATCCATGAAGAATAAAAATTTAAGTCTGGTTTGAGTATACACATGCAGGTCTATATATGAATATAAAATGCACAGCACATGTACATGATGCACACTATTCACATACTGGCGAATGGGACTGTAGACAAACAGTATGGTAACATGATTGATCTACCTGCAACTTTAATTCACACACATACCTGAAACTTACTTGCCTGACGTGCTTCCTCAGCTGTAGTTTTGTATTAATTATAAACCTTTAGCTTGCCAACATTAAATCTAGCTTTGGTTTATTGTAAAACTAGATATTCTTCACAGATCATGAATGAGTATTTAATTAAAAAAAGAAATTGAAAAAAAATTTGTTGAATTTCAAACACTCAACACTAATAATGCAAAAGGGAGTTGCTGAACTCTTTTGCTGTTGCCTCATTTTTCCTTTCTTTTTTTGTTTCTTGGCTGATTTCCATCCAATCCTTCCCTTAGGACTTTAAAGCTGATATTAAGCACTGTAAGCAGTAGATAGCAATCTATATAAAATACTGGTTATGAAGAAACAATGGCTAATAATTGGTTTGCCATGAGGAGTTCTAACATATGCTGCTGTAATACAGTATGCTGAACTTCATGAAACCTTTTGAAAGATGAAACAATTCAATGAAAGCTACTTCAATCTTGCAACAGGCAGTGCTATTCTCCTAGCTTGTATGACAGTGAGTTATTTTGTCAGTCCGGCTATGAGATAAAACATTCAACTGGAAGCTCAACTCATCATCTTCACCAGAACGATTCCTTCTGAGCACTTCAGCTCCATGAGACTGCTGGCTATAAATGCACTTATTTCAGGTTAAAAATGCAAATCTATTTAAATTGCCTATTTTTCCTCACATCGACTCTCACACGACCAAATCCCAGCCGTGAGGTCAAGTGAGAAATTGCATCAAGAAACCAAGATCGCCCTTTAGAGTCTAGGCTACTTGAACTGTACCCACTGATCACACCAAAAGGTCAAAAAATGTCACAGGTTTAATTCGAGCTATTACTGTTCAAGAGATAATAAAACAGGATTATCAATTTGTATGCCCACTCAAACCCAAATGTTCTCCTGTCTTTGAAGTCGCAGAGGGAGAGAGAGTTGTGATGCGTTTTCCTCCTGGATCTTGTCTTTTTGTTTTTTTCCCTTTTCACGGCGAATCAAACTACTTTGTTCATTGACGCCCTCAGGGATGAGGCACTGACATCTAGTCTACTCACTGAAAGTCACAGCAAAGAAAATGATTCTGCATAAAAATATCATGAAAATCACAATGTTAATGAACCTAGTATTAAAGCCATACTTTTAAGCTTACTGCTAAATTACCCCATGTATTCCTTCATCCTGCCCCCCCCCCATCACCCCCAATCTCTCCCCCACCCCATCCTTCAACACACAGTTTGAACAAGGCACTAATGTAATTGAAGGGACAATTAACCTACAGTATTCCACCAGCACAAATATGAATGCAAACTGAGGGAAATTCGCTTTCCATTGACATCTGGTCAACACAGTTCTACTGGTAAACATGAGGGTTACATCAGCAGCGCAGTCTCCAAAGCACTGAACAGCATGTGCTCTAGGTATGTAGCCTAACGATAGCTCACAGACTCTCTGAAACAATAACTAAGCTATACTTATTCACATATGACTGAGATTAACAAAAAAACAAAACAAATGTCACTGCCACAACAGAATAAATAATGTGTATTGCTTTGTAGACTGATTTTTCCAAATTTCTTAAGTTTAGCTAAACACATACTGTATATGACTACCAGTAAGTCAGACCCATAGCTTAACTCAAACTGAAAGTCCAATCACTAATTAATGACACAACAAATTAATTTTTACTCAAAATTATTACAGCGGCCAGCAGTTTGGAGCAAAGAATTGAAAACCAAGAAACTGCTTAAAAAGATGTGATAATGACTTAAATTCAACACTCAAGTTTATGTGGTCTTTATAAGTGACTCACCTGCAGAGGCTGACCTGCAGGGACAGATGGTGTCTCCATTCACTTTGAATTTTTTTTTTTCAGATGCTGTAAAATATGCCAGGATATCAAATAATTTCTTTTTCCTGTTTTTGAGCTTAAGCGTCACATAATATTCATTTCCATGAATTTTCAGACATTTTCGGTGGAGTTTTCCACAGATTTTGTACCAGTCGGAAGTCTGGCACTTTGATGGTTTCCATGCCGGTAGACATGGCTAGAACCCTGCTCACAAGTGGTACTATACAGACTACAGCTTTAAAATGCTGAGGTACATTTAAAAGACAAACTGAATAAAACTGTGATACACTATGGTAAATGCTATTAGAAGTTTTGCACACACTTTGCACAAACCTGGGACCACCAGAACTAAACAAAGTTGCCTATGGATTGTACAATGACGAAGCACCCTAGGCAATTAATGCACTACACATTTCAACACCTGATCACAATTGGAGTAGCAATCTTTGTGTTTAGGTTTTCCTAGGTTATTGAACTGTAAAAAAGGTAAATACTGAAGCACAAATTACACTACGTAGGCACATCATACAATCATGATGTGCAAAAATTGACCATACTGGTTTAGGGTAGCCCATCTATCAGCCACAACAAAATCATTATTTCATGGTTTAATATGAAGATATAATAGCATATGATATGTCCTGGGGTCCCTCCAGAGTAGATATAACCCTCTGCTGTACCATAAAAAAAAAAAAAATTTTGGCAATGGAAGTAAACAATATCTTCTACCCTGAACATTTTCTCTTATATGCTGAGCTGTGCTCTTCAAACAAACATTGATTTCACAAGATGACTTGGTCAGTGCAGTCAGTTAATGCTGCTAATCAACAAAGCACTTGTGACTTGGTGTTGTCAAGCCCATACACTACTAACTCTACAGTGCTAAATCATCACAATACTGTAGTGTATGGTTCAAAGTCCAT
Source organism: Stichopus chloronotus (assembly GCA_021234535.1). Taxonomy (NCBI): domain Eukaryota; kingdom Metazoa; phylum Echinodermata; class Holothuroidea; order Aspidochirotida; family Stichopodidae; genus Stichopus; species Stichopus chloronotus. The sequence goes on from CM037835.1 coordinate 20,840,053, forward strand.
ATTATAGGACTCAGAACACTACATGGAAGATTTAGTCCAGCAAGATAGCAAGGATGCTTTCCACACTTCTTTTTGATTACATACTTGTCCAACTATTGTTTGCCAGTGGCATCGTCAAGTCCTGGTTGTACTTTCATTTTGGTTGGGGATGAACTGCTCATGCACTGTGGCTTTAGTTTAGTTTATCTTGTATCTTGCAGACTTGTATCAAATTTCCACGTAATCTTCTCTGCTCAACTGAAGTGAGATTTAAGAGACGTAACCTGCTGTTACAGGGGACATCTTTGAAGGCCCTAATCAATCTAGTAGCCCTGAGCTGAACTTTCTCAAGTAACTCCTTATCTTTTAGAAAAATATGGGTTCCAAGCTTGAACAGCATACTCTAAATGATGCCTAACCAACTGCTTAGAGAGCCTAACAACAATGTCTTCCTTAAGGAAACTAAAATTTCTCTTAATCACAGCTAAAATCCTATTTGCTCTTTTAGCTGCTTCAGCACTGGCTGGCTGTAAAGAAGAATCTACATCAACACCTACAATCTTGGACAAAATTGTTGGGACACTTTGACGTACTTTGCAAATAAAATACTGAATTTTAGGTGAGAGGATAAGATGAAACCCCACGCCCCTTTCCAATGTTGCGCTATACAAGTGAATGTACCCTTTGAACAACAATCCTATGGTCAACATTGAACAGGGGCACAGGGTGTCTCAAGGTATTTTGTCCAAGATTGTCTGAGCTTTTTGGGAGCAATTTTGGAGCAAAATTTTGAAAGAAAATTGAACATTTTTGGACAAGGTGCATCACAAAAATTAGTTATCGAGGCCTTTGAGTCTGGGGATTGTTCCATTGAGCAATTACAGCCATGTACGATCACAGCGAGCCCAGCTACAGTAACTTTGGTTTTGTGGTAACTGTGCATCCACACCCTGTTTACATTTAAAAATCATGGTCCAATTTCAACAATATGAGTCCCTCTGCCAAACATGATGCAGGTACCCATATCGCAGTGATGAAATTTTGTGGTAGTCCTAGCATCCAAGACACTCAAAACCTCTACAGGACAACAAGCCTTTGTTGCAAGGTTTGCCGTATTTCAGACAACCAAATTCTGTTGATTAATGCTTGAATCAATGTAGTGCAAGTGTGTTTGTGGTACATCAATCTGGAAATGACATGACATAATTTTTAGCAGAAAAATTTAATTTTGAAAGGGACAACCACATTTTACTTGTCATTTGTCCCCTAGACTACCACATAAAAATGTTACAATTCCAATACAGAATATACAGTAGTAATAAATAAAATGTAAAAATTGCTAACATGAATCTATGCAGGACCTAATTTACAAATTACTTCCATTTTGGGACTGACATTAGCATGGTACTGAATTTTCGATGCATATCCAAACAACTACTGACTAACTAACAGGCCTGCTTAATTATTGATGTTCTAACAGGCCTACTTGATGTTCTGTTTCTGTGACTCAGGTAGGATGAGCTTGTACAATGCTATACAGTGTTGTCTGTGGATTATTACACCCTTGGTGTTATTCAGCCTCCATATTATTTCTGATTTGAAATGAAATAGTAAGGTTGTATTGTACAGGAAACTGTGAAGTCTGGCTTAAAATTCATATCAGGTTTCTTTCTGGTATATACTCCACACACAGGCCGCATAAATTTATCAAATACTTCCTTTACAAGTGCATAATACCTTGCTATGGACCCCCATTCTACGCCTTCCAAAGGAAACACCAAATTTGCAACAATTTTGAAGACCATAACATATCGATCCATAAATATCACACATGAAATATCAACTGTACTCATATACGACATAAGCTGTACAAAAAACAGATGTCGCAATGAAGCAAGGTGTACCATTAACTCATCAGAGACCCATTCTGCATCGTCTTCAAAAGCAACCTCACGTGAACTTTTCAATAAAGCAGTTTTCTTGAAGAAAAATTACTCACTGATTTATGATTAAAACACTGAAGGTGTTCATCTGTATTCAGTGATACGAGACAATGACCGTCTGCATTTAAGCCATTGTGGTGTGAAGTATGGTACATCAAGCATTACCTATATCTCATTGAAAACTCAGAAGAAAAAAGACTGACTGAGCTTCGAAAGTTTATTGCAAGGCTTCAGTCACATATAGGCAGTTAAGATGTTTGCTTCATTTGGCCACATAAAATGACTGAAACATTGTAATGCAGATACATACAGTCGGCTCAAGCTTCGTGTGTAACCGTGCGGGGCTGTTGTGTCAACTGCAGACATGCCGGCAACATTGGCAAGTTTAAAACTGTTTGTTCTTCTATCACTGCCTGTTCTGGCCGGTACCAGTGACCTCCAACATTGGTCGACTGCCCAGCTAATTGTTCAAGCCCCACACAGCCATATGTCACTTACTGTCCTGTCACAATTGTCATAAATGTCCGGATTCTTGAATACTCATGTCAACTCACAGAACTGTATATTTGTCTTTTCACCCCAAAATTCATGATCACTCTTTATTCTTTGTTCAACAACTTATCCCACAAGTAATCATTGTACATGTCTAATCATTTCTTTTAGCTATTAACTACCTACATGTTAAATATTATTTTCACATTTAATGACAATATTAGAAAGCTACTGAGACTAAATATGTACTAATCAGCCAGTGAATGTACTAAAACTCAACTACTGTAGTTTGGGTTTATTTACAAACAAATCACTTACATGTCTCAACAAAACAACTACACTTCTCCAATGGTAGATGATAGTGCGGTTGTTGTAGTTTTCTACATCCAAGCCGAACAAGTTTTTTGAACCTCTTTGAAAATCCTGCTTCATAAAGACCGGTACATGTGCTGAAGACCTACATAACCACATTCAGGGTAAATATGAAGAGAACATTTTCCAGTACGGAAATTATGTTTGAGCATCTAATGCTCCTGTAAATTTTTCAGTTTGTGTTTAAAAGTATAAAATGGTGGACCCACATTCGGCTTCACAACAGTAGAAGCCTCGAGACTTAGTTGATGTTCAGCTCTCCATCAGCGCAATAGGGTGAATGACTGTACCCACGAAATGTATACTGTACTCATAAGAGGGCTACTTCATAAACTACGGTTGGAAAAGGTACAGTACCGGTTCCCAGCGATGACTGTGTACTGAAAGACATATGTAAGGGGTTGCTTCATGTTCCTGGTGGAACCGTTTTGCAGTCACAAGACCGCAAAGAAGATTAGTTTTAGTTGGTCATTATCAAAATGTGCCATGCATCATACTATTGCCTAATCTGTGATATTTTTAATTTTCACTGTCTTACTTGATATTATATGTTGTATATACATTATTCAAATTTGCACTTTGAAAACAACAACAAAGTCTTTTGTAGTAATTTGCCAGTGTTATAGGAAATCTGTCTTAAAATCAACAGTGCTTCTTCTAAAAGGCAACAACTTGAGCTACAAACATGACACTGGAGAATTATTTGAAGTGCCTGCAACGAAAAAAATATTCTGTTATATTTTAAGATCCCCTTAAGTTCCAATTTGCTAATGACAAATTCCTTTCACAGTTTTGTGTGATTCAATGTAAATAATTATACCAATAGATAGAGAGGCCTGACTCTGAATTTATTTGCAACCTTTAGCTTTCAACAAAGTGTGACATTTATACTGTACAGTATCTATACACACACAGCTACAGTACATCTTAAATTCAATGGCCACTTCTCTTCACCGTTTCCATGATGGAATACAAGACTTGTAATTTCATTGTATACTCAATATTTTAAGAGCCCCAAAGTGATTTCATGCCATTTAAACATTAGTAAATACAGTCGATAAGTTTTCCCTTTTGTGAATTGATTTGCTCTTTATGTAAAGCTGCAATTAAATCTTTGACTGTTTTACAAGTACTTTGGCAGAAAATGACTGTCATGGCAACACACCCGGGGAAGGGTACAAATCGGAATTGCACTTAAGGAAGCATTCTCTTCTTGAAATGTACTGTAAACTTGACTAGATAAATGAGAAATTTTGAGAGTGTTTCATGCTTTTCCAAAAATAACTGAGGCTCCAGATTGGAACAGTTGTCGCTGACTTGCAGTTTTGAAGAGTTCTCGTTCATCTTCAGTAGTACATCGAATCAATCACGCAAAGAACTCAGAATTACGATAAAGTTGCATCAGAGATGAGCAGCTTTTAAGATTCATAAATTTACCTTCCTCCTTTTCAAAAGATGATAGTTTCATGACATAGCAGCGTGACAAGAAATGCAATAAGAAGGCTCACCCTCTCGAGTATTACTTGAAACTGAATCATGAAGATGTATCTTTCAAAGAATTGTCAACTCAACGTCAACTCACTCATGTTGAAGTTATTATTCAAAGTGAACATAAGTATGTGTGCAGCACTTTCACTCGCATCTGATACATTCAAAATAATTCTACGACATGTGCAACTGCTAGCCACAGGATTCCACACAACACATTGTGTACAGAAAGTGGGACTCAAAGGTACAAATAAAGTATAGTAATCATAACGTTAACTGTAGAGCTTAAATTACCACACAGGTGACAAAAAAATGTCAAGCCCATGATGTTTGATGAGATGCCCTAGCAAAAATACACCTCAACAGGGGCACCACTTGGGCCCTTCTTTTTGTTCTGCTTTTGGTGATTTTGCCCTTCAGTGTTGATTTAAAGACATTTTTAAGTCCAAGTGACAAGAAAAACACATTTTTGAGTATTGACTGAATTAGTCATTAAAAGTAGTCACATTCATGAAAATCCATCAAACATGTCATTGACCATTTTACTATACAAAGTTCTCCTTTACAGTTGCGTCATGAATAAACGTAAGCTAAATGTGCAAATTTGTGACGTCCAGTCCTCAGACTCACCGGATGTGTCCTGTGTTATCCTTTGTTTACTCATTGGTATATTACCAACATGATACTCAGTAATTAAGAAAATAAAGAGATAAAATATGAAGGAATTACAAAAGAAAGAACGAATGATTCACTGTATTTACAAATGAAGTCATTGTGGCCTCAATGATCAGTTGTTTTAAACAACTGAATATTCAATGTACTAGCAGATAAAACTTCTTACTGGCTTGTTCAAAGAAGTGCACAGTTGTGTTAAAGTTTTGTCTACCATTTACATTTTTGTACTTCACACTTTTTTTTGTTACGTTAGAAGAATTTAAAATCATATGGCAGAATTTACGACCTATTTTTTTTTTTTTTTTTCAAAATGTCTGAATGGTGCCATACAAAGACATACTAACCTTTTGGATGTGAAAGTGCGATGCTTTTAATTTTTACCTTTGCACACAATTGTACAATTGTACTGTAAGTACCAGATGAGTCTTGCTTAACAACATATCTATTGTAACTTCAAAGAATGCCTACAGGCAGAGTGCAGTAAGTCCCTTAATCTGCAATGAGAGAACTCTCTACTTAAACCACACACCAAATCCCTTGTCATGGATTGCAGGACCAGCAGGTAAGTTCAGCAAATGCAAAGTGATTTACAGTCTCATGAAATGTTACTTACAACTAACTCTTCCTAAGAGAAACTCCTAACAGACTGGTAACTTGAACAGCCATCTTGTGCAATGTAAAAGGAAGTCTCAGTCCCCACACCTACTGCATGGTAAGGTCTCTTTAAGCAACACTGTCCACTTGCTTGAATCAGAGCAAACATGAAGGAAGCAGGCTACATTTTTTTTTTGTTTTTTCATTTTTTTTTTTATATATTTCTTTTTTGCCTTCAAATACTGTGCTTCCTCAAGGAAGCTACAGCACTGGGAACAGCAGCCTGAAATCACAGTGCATGCAACAAATGTGCCTACAATTTTAAAAAATTGTTAATTGTCAGTCGCAAAACAAACAGAACGATTACCTCAGAACATCTGAGAGATGCATCAATAGAAACAAAACTATTCCCAGTAATGTACAGTGGCCATTCACCAGTGCAATCAAGGCCAAGATTTAAGAAATTTTACTTCAGTTTATTCAATATAACTGAAAGAAACAAAGAAATTTCGGTATTTTCAGGAACTGCAAAAGAATAAGCCAGTTTCAAGCACATCAATAAAACAGAGAGGTAAATTGGAGTTGTGCAGTGTTGTGTTGAGACATTTTAAACCTGTACGTTAAAAGTGAGGAGAGGGGTAAATCATCAGATTTCTCATTTCAGTGAAAATGACATACGTAAGAGTTGTTGCGGTATGAAATTTCCATTATCGAAACAGTGAGCACCTTCCCTTCAGTTGCCAAGTGATATCACAGGGGTACGTATGTGGGTTGGGAAAAGCACATCTGAACAAATACAGTGAGTGCAAAATAATGGAGTGCATATATATACTATGTAGAGTACATCATTAAGCCTACTCGTAACTTTCCCGTATGATGCTTCCCTGTGATATCAATCAAACTGCTAATGTACGTTTTAATGCAACCATATGGTCTGGACTCCTCTTTCCATGTACCGTATGTTATTTGCTTAGTGGTGTCTCACCTAAATCTGCTCTAGGAAACAAAAGGCTTTTTTCTTCCCTTTTTTTTTTTCATACGTGTACATTCGATATATCACTTGGGTCACTTCCCAAACGACATCGTACACAGAGTCTCACATATAGGCATATTCTTTACCGATATTGCAAAAAGAATAGACAGCGTACAGCACAGGTACCATATTCCTCCCCCCCCCCCCCCTTCACCAAACTAAGCAGATGACCAAGCTACTTTGCACTCCTCTAGGGCGATACATATTTCAAAAGGTCTTCTGTAGAGCCTGTTGCAATAGCTGTACCCGCAGTGAGATCCTCAAAAGTCTACAAATACTGAAATATAAACAGAATGGACCGCTTCATAATGAAAAGTACTGATCTTTATTTTTACCATGGAAATGGCAAGTGATGCTTAGGCACTAATTAATACTGCACAAAAACCTGATGGAAAGGTCATGCTTGATCCATCCTTTGAAGGAATAAAATGACACAACAATTTTCTGCTTATTATACATCACTGTAAGTCATTGAGACTACAAATTTAAAAAAAATATTTTGTTATAGTTATCAACTTATCATATATATATCTACAAAACTTATCCAACTAAAACAATAGTGACTGAATGAATTCCTATTGTAATACAATCTTCTGTGCAATATACGGGTACTGTATGTCCTCATTTGTGTGAACTTTCAGTGCAGTCACACACTCAAACGATAACTGTAATACTTAAAACACAGTATTGTATCCAATTTGTCTCCAAAGCTAGATTATGCTCTCTCCTGATTTTAGAGTGATCCATTGTGACAAACTGTCGAGCTTGGAGGTTTAATGTGTCTGAATCTAGTTAAGTATACAGCATCTACAGGAAAATTTGGAAATCAATCACCCTTTAAACTAAAACTTAGACTTGTCTTTTGCAATGGAAAGAATTTGCTGAATACTAAATACACAAAAACACCACATGGCATATGAAGTGAATGGCATTAAGCAGGAAATAGGTAGGTTGTAACATAGTTGCAGGCACCCCTTTAAGAAAACAGCCCTTTAGAAATGTTGTTCTTAAACATATAACAAACTCACTGTTCCTTTTTACACAGACACAGTATTTAGAGTATGTTGGAGAGGTCCCTCAAAAACTAAGTTTCCAATTATTACATACCTGCTGTACATACTGTACCTGCTGTGCCATTGTGAGTGTACCCAACACTTACATGTAGCACAAAGTATAATTCTAGTGCCCACCTTGAGAAACCAAAACTTTTTGACTGCAATCATACAAACTTTTCATCCTTAAATGCCTAAACTCACTGGTCTCGGACAAAAAAGAAACCTGTTTCTCTTTCACATACTTACATTGAGCTATCATTCAATTCAACAAAGATATTTTTGATGCTTTAAAAAACACAGCAGTCAAGATCATCCCCAAACTCCTGTTACAAACAGAGAATATTCAATAATGATCAAACCAGGCATTTTCCCCATAACTCCATACAAGCAACACCCACCACAGACATATTGAAATTATTACGCACTTTACAATAAATAACATTTGAGATAGCTTCATGAATAATTCATAATCACGGCACGGTTTTGTTTACTCTTTTTTCAGTGCAACTTCCACGTCTTCAGAGGTTTGGTCAGCCTTTTCAAAATTTTTAGGTGTTTCAAATGATACGTATTTACACACACAAAGACGGAGCAGATTGAGAGTTGCTGACATGTTGTTTCACATTGTAATGAATTTGAAGAATATTTTAGCTTTGAATATTGTCTTACAGACTGTTACCAAAACAACCCTCTTATAATCATACTGTCCACTTTGTTGCAGCTTCTTAACCTATTGATTGCTTCAAGATGTGCTCCTTCAAAGAAATATTCCAGTGACAATGTAAGGGGATCCTAAATGAAAGAGAACAATTTTTCAATGCAGGCACTTCAAACCCCACTCCACTTTCTTCTTTATCACGCAACACATTGCTATTTGAAGGAACAGAATGAATGCGCACTTAATGTAAACTTTCAATTTGATGGTCAGTGAAAAATTGGATTGGGTTTTATTTAAGTTTGAGCATAACATGCTCTGACAACAAATACCTGTAGCACAACTCTTAATGTATGTTTCTTGACAAGGCAATCCATATGATAAACAAATTGCAAAGGATTTTCTATTAGTATGATTCATATGGTTTCATAGATTTCCCTTAATGCAATGCACTCACAGTGGAAAAGAAATCTGTACAACAATCCATTAGACCCACTACCAAACAGAACATGCTATCGAGGTACAGTTTCCACCAAAAAAGAGGGAGAAAATTTTCCTTGACCCACTGTATGGGATTTCTGGAACTTGCTGAATCTCTCTAATCATTGAGGTGAAACAGACCCTCATTGATTGAAATGAACTTTACGACTTTCCCAATTTTAACAATTGTACCACTCCTCCTGAGATGTAAACTTTGTGCAAGCACTGCACGTATTTCACTGTACACTGTAACATCGTGACCTAACATGCCAACCTTTATTTCTGTACTTTGTAGATAACAGATTGACATTTCAGTTAATGTAACTGTGCCCTATATGAGCTGCTGAGCCAAGTCTGGTCCTTCGAAACATATATATACAAACTTGCGAAGTACTTACAAACTGAACACGCAGACTACAGTAGGTGTGCAAGTACTGCAAACATGAAGTATGTACAGTATCTACCCACGGACCATTTGTTGCATGCAGAGTTGAAGGAGTTGCACACTGTGGTAGCAACTTGCTACAATGTACAGACAGTGAGATGACCAACTAAACAGGTACTCAACAAAGTCACCTGCAGGAGAAACTGAGAGCTGTTTGCTTAAGACATGATCTACAGTACTAAGTTGTTGCGGGTACTGTACAGTACAGGTATATGTTACAAGGGAGCCCTTCATGTGTACTGCAGATGGAACCAAATCAGCTTACCTTTATTGAGATCCATTGTACGTTCGCAACAGAGGAAAGTACAGTATTACCTCTAGAACCAAATAACAGCACTTACTAACCGGGAGAAAGTAGCTGACTGTTAGCAGCCTCTAGAGTACAGTAAATACCTGACATCTTCACAGGCTGAAACCTAATTACTGTACCATAATTTTGCAAACCACTGTAACCCAGTGTTGCATTATTTTCCATTCATACCCATGCTGAATATTTAGCACTAAAATAACAACAAGCCGGCACATCCTCTTGTTAAAAAACATTAAATTTAACTGGTAGCTACTGTACCTTATAGGACTTGAAAATTGACTCTTTTCTTGCAACTGTACCAACAAAGGTACAGCTAATGGCATTGGCAATTGCTAGCTCAACAGACAATTATGTTTAAAAGTGTACTATTTTATACAAGGTATGTCCGTATGCAGTCAGGGAATTCATTCTTAAGTCTGACAGCCTGATTGCATATTTTTTAATGCCAGACAAGCTGGTCTCTTGGCATGCACAATGAGAACTAAAAACGGTGATAGTGTAGATATTGTATGAATAAAATTCAAACGGATTGTCACTCAGGGTTTCCTTCAGCAAATTCTGAATGAAGCCAGCTCTTTTCTAGAAGCATGTTACATGACCTCTAAGTATTACCTAAATCACCCCATATAAGACTGACACAACACTACAGAGAAGACTTGCTCATCGACAGGCAAGGGCTGCAAGTTTCATATGTTAACCAAGGGAAAATAGCTGCCGCTTACAAACCACGTGTCAGCTTTCCAAGCGAAAGTCTAACGAGGCAGAGCTAGAGCACAGAGGGCTCAGTGCAAGAACAGTTGCGGGTCAGTGTTGAGCTAGCTAGTCTAACTATGCGACAGTGTGAGCAAGGGGTAGGTATATGTCTATGACGTGAATTTGTTTATCCACAGACAACAGCTGCAAGTTTCATATGTTTACAACGAGTGGAATCGAGTTACATGTGTGGCACAATCTAAAATATGCGGTAAAAGTGCTGTCAATTATTTGTAACTAATAATCGTAACAAGGACGAATACCATCAGAGGAACATTGAGTAATGTGTATTGCACACACATCAGTCCCATTATGTGTCTAAAAGCAAATTTTTCACTGTTGCCAGGGTTTCTGCCAAGGAAGTAAGTTTCGGGGATCTCTTCATCTTGCAATCTGTTTGGAATAATTTTCAATAATACCTACACACATCTTGAATTTTCGAAACAAAATTGGCATACATTCTACAAGCGTTTTCACCAGAGCAGTTTAACAAGGCGGTGCACCCTTTTTCACTTTGCTTCTCTGAGTCAGTTTGAAAACTGAGCAACTGTTTGGAGAAAAACAACGTCCAGTTTGGGAATAGACCTCTGTACTGAAAAAGAACTGCCTAGTCTGAACTGATGCATAGAATAATCCACACAACTGGACACAAGCGTAACATCAATGATCGGCCATTACAGTGCATATAGGCCTCCAAACTACCTCACAGTATTCCCAGCTAAATTTCACTAAAGTCAATGCTGTTGAAGCTATCAAGTTGTTCCCTCCACTTTGAGGAGGAAACTGGTTCAAACCATCATTCTACCCACACAAAGGTGACCCAAACTGGATATTACAAGTATCTGACTTCCAATTGTTTCTCAATTTTATTTTTTTGCCATTGTCATATGACACTGGGCTTCTGCATATACTGATCAATGGATGAGGGTGGATTATATTACTTTACCCTGCACAAACCGTTCCAGTCTTTTCAATTTAAATATATGTGAACGAATTGCTGGCATCGCATGTATGAATTTGCCACATGAAAGGAAATGGCAAGGGTCAGGAACTGGGCACCCAGTGACTGAACTACATAAAACTGTACGAAAAAAAAAACCTAGAAGAGAGGTAATCTACCAACATACCGACACACAAAATTCTCTCCCGAAGCACAATCAATATACATGAATTTTCATGTACAGCAATCTACAAAAATTATCCCATGGCAGCTAGAACACAGACATTGACATCAAATGTGCGTACCACACATAGAACCGAACTCATTTATTTCTGGCATCATCAAACGTAACTTTCACTATAAATTCACACAGAAATGCTCAATGGATAGTCTTATTGTTATGCACCTATGAATGCATGTATGTCATGCAAACAAAAAAAAAAGGGAATGTCAAAGGCTGAAAGCTACATGACTGAGAACAACTAAGTACCCAACCTCTGTAAGTTCATTACCTTAAATTTTGGCAAAACTTTGATTGCAAGTCTTTCACTTTGTTTTATTTAAACCAACAGATTTATATTCCATGACCTAGATGTAAATTTTCTTATCCTTAACTACACATTAAAATACAACTATTTCCAATCACATAATCTTTAAGCATGTACTGTACTATGCATGCACAACATTTCTGTATCGCAAGCAGTTCAAACAAAGCATCAACGTTGAGAGTTATGTGACTGAAAACAATTACCTTAGCACCTGGCTTGTCTTTTAATTCATTTTAAATCCAACAAACATAAGTGTCTTGATGCACATTTTCTTATCCCAAAAGTAAAATTTACAGTTTGCACACAAGCACATAGTTTATTAAGTCAAAGAAGGGGTTATTGTTTTGTATTAAATCCATACAGTATGATAATCAACTGTATTGCCAGATAGTATGGTACTGACTGAATTACCAAAATATCAAAGTTGCTGCTGCTACAAGGTTGTCTCCCTCACATATACTGCCCTGAAAACAAATGTAATAACATCCTGCAGTAACCTAAGCACAAGGTAGGCTACTATAAGGATTCAAATCATGAAATTCTAAATATTAGGATGAGATTATAACATGATATTGTCATGGAAAAAAACTTTTCCACCCTTTTCCTTCTTGACTCCATTCCCCAAGTTGATACAAATTGGTGACCATTGCTCACAATAAATTTGGAAATGAAAAAAAAATCCTCTTCAGTTCCTCAATGCTGATTTTAATACCAGTGAAGACAAAAAGCAACACTTCCTGCACTAACGCACATAAACCCACATTTTAGCTTCATAAGCAATTTTATGTAGGTCAATACTAGTAAAAAAATTCTATCATATTAATGTGCACACAATCCAACACTTTCACTTTCTTATTTAAAGTGCAACGTCACAGTTGACTAAGTTAAATGTGTTATCTAGATGTTATATACAAAAAATAAGTACTGTTAATCATTAAACTGCAATGGATACCTTGCATATATTGCACATGGACTTAAAATTTGACAGAATTGTGGGTGTAAACTGTGCAATGTACACCTGGTTAGAAAGCTGGCTATTTGCAAGGGAAAGATATCAGTCCCTCCCCAGAAATAGGGTAAGAGACGAGCTATCTGCACAAATTAAAAAATGATGTCTATTTGCTCAAGTTTACCAGTCTTATATCATCTGTGCAATCTACTTCTAACAAACATTTCGTGGAGGCCTATATTAGGTCTACTTTTCAATGTGACTGGTGTGTTCTCCAAGCGAAAATCTGTTGAAGAAACATCTGTACATTCACTCTTGCACTGCCAATAAAATATCGCCCCCCAGCCCCCTCTCACACACACTTTGCCAACATTCCAATCTGGTCTATATATGAATGCCTGTGCTGCACTCTATATATATAATACAGTGTTTGTTCGATATCTAGCGACATCTTTGAGGAAAACAGAAATAAATGCAACCATTTTCTTTTTTTTTGAGGTAACCTGATAATATGCAAGGAAACTATGTCCAAACGTAAACAGCTGTTTGCGAGCAATACTTTCCAAAAATGTCCGTTAGATTTGTGATAAACCGTTTCACAGGAATGCCTGTTGTCATACAGAATTTGGACTGAACTTGTTCCATGATGTCAATTGTCATTCTCATTTATCAATTTTTCTGAATGATACTTAGAATTGTGAAAAAGGTAAAATATGTTTATTGTTTGGCAATATGCCTTGAACAAAGTACAAGCTTCAGTCAGTATATCACATCAGGCAATAACAGACAGTGCAGTAAATGTGTTTGGCCTAACTTAGGCCTGCCCAGTAAAAAGGAGCTTAAGTTACACTTCTCTCTGAACTTCCAAGTTGAAGTTCGACAGAAAGTGCCTGTGAGTTCAATTAAAGTTGGTAACAGTTACTACATACTAGACCAGACTAAAGACCATCGATAACGTAAATAGACTTTTCCAACGGCTGAAGATCGACGTCTAAATCTTATTGAAGTGCAGGGTCGTTGCAATCAATCGACTCCGTTACTTCAGATGTAACGTTAACTATAGTATAGGCCTTACGGTACATGTTTACTTAAGTTACAGCCTACTTATAGGTGATTGGCAGGAACAATCCTCACAACATCCGGCCAACAGTCCCTATTGTTTTAAGCCATCGCAGGTCCTGGGAAAACTCACTTTTACCTGACAGCTCTGACTCCAATATCGCCAAAACGTAATACTCACAATTATTTCTTCAAATCCCGATACAATGTCCTTTCTCCCTTGACCGTCAGCTGCTAACAGCTCAATTCAATGCAGTTGTAAACTTTCAGCTTTGAACTTCGCTCGCAACAATCAAACAGTCCACTGCCATTTGCATTGGCACTAATTCAAGCACTATAGTTTCGAAAAGATTCTATAATGAATATGAGGTCGTGTATGTACACACGCACGTAGTAAGTTACTATTATAGTATACAACAGAGAATGGGATAGATGGTGAGTGCAGACGACGGTACACATTGCACCAGCGCTGTGAATGAATGAAAACTGAGTCTGTGTGACGTCAATCCAGGACGACCCAAACAAGTAACAGTTGCACGGCGCTATTTCATTACCACGCAGCCGTACGGTTCTGAAGTTTGCCCACACAGCGGACGTGTATTACTCATGCAACTGCCGACTGATTGGAAAACAGTACATACCAACACCTGCTTCGAAGGTTAGGCATGGTCTGTTTGAAACAGCATCAGATTTTCAGAGGTAGGTATCCTTGCTGTCAGTCAACTGTCATACGGTGAAACAAGTCTGCTGTAAACAAGTAACAATACGTGTGTTGCAATATGCAGAATAGGCACGCTGTCACGGGGTTGAGGGGCACGTGCCTCTCAACTTTTTCAACATTTTTTTTATAAAATGTCCTGCTTTTCTGGAATATAAATACAGGGAGCAAAGATAGAAATCTTGCACCATTTTTCATCTAGAACTATTGAAAAAGGCATTTTTTAAAGGGAAGGGGAGCCCCTGAAACCCCTCCCCAGGCCGACAAAACTCCAACATTGATGTGTCCCCCTCCACCTCCAAATTGGTTACGGTCTGACTACTGGTCTGTTAATTAGCATTAAAAGTATAAGGAGGTGGGGGCAGGACAAAATTGACCAAGTAGACCGAAAGAGGATCCAGGTAACATTCCAACAGGCCCCACATAGATGACTCTATATGGGGCCCATATGAGTTTATACCCACGATTCATAAGGGGCCCATATGGGCCAGCCCAGATAACCAAGTGACTCATATGGGATAGTCGATAAGGGGCCCATAATAGGCCCATGTTGGAATGCTGTTACATCTTTGACGAAAACATGCATACCAGCAACTGGCGTTCAAAAACACCATATTGATATTCAGTTGTTAATGTAAATAGCATAATTGCATCATTGCCCGTAGTTTGGCAAACTACGGACAATGATGCATCTCTCCATTACCATGACAGTGAGCCCTTATTTGAAACTTGTCCTGCACCCTCACACAAGTGTCTCAAACACCCTCAGCGAGTGTTTAGACATCTTTAGTCCCATTCACAGTTAACTTGAAGACCCAGTTCACGTAAAATAAATGCAGGCATGAGAGCAGGACAGGTGCCATGGGAAGCGAGAAAGCAGCTTGTTGTTTTCAAGCAAGAAATCAAAAATTTAAAATGTGCCGTAAGAGAGACAGTCGGTGACTCTTTCTGCAAGTATGCGATAACGTCATCTAAGGTAGTAAGAGTAGCTGATCGGAAAATCCTGCAAGTTTCTCAACTAATTTTCGTGAAGTCTTATTCAGGAGATTAAAAATAAAAAAAAAGGTGAAGACACACACCACAATGTAAATTCCATTCGAACTACTGTGCCACTCCCAGTGGCGGCGTGGCTGCCTGGGATCCTCCAAGAGTGAAAGCATGCCAGTGGAGCCTGGGAATTCCATCACCCCAGTGATTTTCAGTTGCTGGTATTTTCCTCCGAAAATTTTCTGGTACCCTGGTGCAGTGTGGTGGTGGTGGCCAATTCTAGCTAGCATGTAAGTGAAAATGGGCTCGATCCACTTGAGCCCCCCCCCCCCTCCACCAGGATGTGATACCACGCCGCCACTGGCCACCACACCCTTAATACCGGATTCAGTTGCCTGTAGGTTGTTTCGGCCTCTATACTTGTCACTGCAGCTGGTAGACGTACAAACGAATTACCGCACTCAATTGCAGCAGTTTCTCCCAAATTTGATATCAATAATTGGAACATCTCGATTCATGACGTTATAATTTTCATATTTTACTGATTCATTTGGTTACCGCCGTGTGCGACGTTAGATAGATATGCATGGGCGGGATAATGCCCTCTTTGCCATCACAAAAAATATAGAGCAAAAAAAAAACATGTTTATCAAGATACGATGTAACAAGTACACAAAACACGTCACCACTGGTTGGTTGTTTGCAAACTTTATATATGATAAACATCTATGTAACAGAACACGTGGTAAACTATTCAAGGGAGTTGCTTTACATGACGTCAACCGCCGTACGTCATACTCCACGGCAGGGAGAATCGATGGAAGAATCTTTTATTGACAAGTTGAACGATTTCCGCGCTTCCTCGAGTGTCTCTCATAAGTTGAAATTATCGATATTACTAACATAAACAAATTAAACAGATAACTTCGATATCGTTCACAAGATAAACAAGGAAACACGGGATGTCAATAACTGAACGTGATATGCATCAATAGGCTACGTGTGTGTTGTGTTACAGACAGTACATATTAAAGGAGTAGTTTCTCCTAAGTTTTGATGGAAATGTTCTGATTGTTCAGTCCGGGGTATCCTACATGTTTATCCCTATCTAGCGGCATTTACTGCTCTGCTGCAGGATAACACACATGCGGGCCAAACCTCAAGTACGGAGAGATTTAAAGGCAGTGACTCATCAACTAAAGTTATATTTTGGGCTAGGGGTAAGAAAAATTCTCAATTTGTTCTGCTCTTTGGTTGACAGCAACTTTGAAAGATGCAGAAAAGCTCATATTACACTGCATAACAGGGGCGGAGTGTTTTGATTACATATGCTATATGCGGCTTGTGTTTGCACAAGGAGGAATTTTAGAGTGGCTGAGTGAGATAGAAGTAAAAGGTTGGGAGATTTGACACTACATCTAGAAAATGAATCACTGCCTTTAAAGTACGTAATTAATACCAGTTACATGATCGCTAATAGTAAATCCTTGCTACGAATGCCCATTTAATTAACGGGCTCATTGAGTTGGATCAGAAAATTCATGATATTTTGAAAATTCACGATACTTTGAAACACCTGTTTAGTATTCCATAATTATGTAAATAGATGATAAATGATCAAACTAAGAGATCCTGAACAGCTGGCAAAAAACTGAATTTCGTTTCCGAGAACATCGTCCCCTGGACCCCACAGTTACTTTGACCCCCCCCCCACTGAAATCTTGAGGACGCGATGGATGATGTTGAAAAATGTAGGAGAGAGGGAAAAAAACGAAGAGGGGAAGGAGGAAAGCTTAATTGACGGGGTTGGGGGGAACTGGTAGACCTAAACTGGGGAGGGGGGGGGCTGGGAAACCGCCCGGCTTAACAAGTGTGGGGTTTTTTCTGACATTGAAAACTAAGACGAAACTGATTAACAACACAATTGGAACAACAAGGTGCTCATAAAGGTGTGGAATCGTGATTCGGGGTTTCGATTGGCCATGTATGCGCCTGTTGCTCATACGCGGTATAAGAGTATGAGGCTATAGGGGATGGAATCCACAGCAGAACAGTGGGGATATTTATTTTACGCAGGACCTGTCTCCCTGAACTGTCAATTAAAACCTTGGATATTAATGATAACATGGATTCTAGAAACAAGGTACACTTACTTTTTCCAATCCTACAGATGAATTAAAAAATAAATAAACCCCCTTAAAAGTTTTTGTTGCCAGTGCAAACTAAAGCTATTGCCAATATTCTGTCCTATTACTCTGTAACAGTATGTCAATTCTACTACCTACCGTGCGTCAATTCTGCTACTTAAAAGTTGGAAATGTTTCAAAACGGGTGCATGCAGCGAGGTCATGTTTTGTCAAAAATTTCTCAAAAGGGGGGTGGGTACACCTCCCTTACAATCCTCTCACAGGTCTAGACCAACCATCACTCTTTTCATGCTTCCCCATCTATCAAAATACTATTGTATTCCATCTTTTTCAATGTGGCTATCATTTTCAAAAGTTATCGGTACAAGAACGAGTTATACTTTGTCATGTAATCATCAACGACTGTAGCAAACTAATAAACAACTGTAATGAGAGTAAAAATTGTTGGAATAACTTTTCTGGAACCATAATTTCTCGGGGAAAAAATTGGCATTCACTGAAATAGATGCAAAATATTGCACCAGATTTTGTTGCAGGCCACCTGCCAGTTGAAAATTTCTCAAAAAGAAAAAAAAACTGTTATCGTTAGAAAGTAAAAACTGTTGAATGAACTTTTCAGAAAATTACGATACCATAAATATTCTAGATAAGAGCAATCTAAATTAATACTATTTTCCATAGCATGATATTTTTCTCATTAACTGAGAAATTGTAGACATAAGAGTTCTATTTCAAGGCTAGGTACATGAAGCACAGAACACCCGGGATGTGCCGTTTCCGACCCTCTGGGGAGTATGTTAAGCTCAAAATTTTCGCGCCAATTGCGCTCCGCTTAGGTCCTGCTAAAAGTGGGTTTAGAATGGTTTTGCCCTTACGCCAGGTCCCCACCCCTGCCGGAAAAAAAATGACTAGGCGCCTTATATGTGATGTCGATGTCGTGTAAGCAAAATATGCCATCAATCATTAGACCTTGGCGGTGCTATGGTAATTTCTATTTACTTTTTATTCACATTCATCATCTGCCTAACCGACGAAAGTTTTTTTTTTTCGAAATTTCGCTGAGGGGTCGGAACCACTCTCCATGAGACGTTTTGCTGGAAATTCCCATATATGTATTACCATCTTTTATAGATGCGCTAACTCATTGTGGCCCTCCGCTTAGATAGTAATCCCTCTCATTTATTAGTAACACACAAATTCTAGCAAAAACTCCAAACCCCCCCCCAAAAAAAAAAAAAAAATCCTGGAATCTTTACGCCTATGTGCTCAGCCTCAAATATTGCAAAGTACTCAAAGAAAATGAAAGCGGATGCGTAATTCATTATGATTCTTGTTATCATTATCACCTCAACCCTCATCTGATGTGTATTTACCATTTTTGATAGATTTACTTTTTTACATGAATTGAGGAATTGCAGACATGATATCCCTTTTTCAAGGCCGGGTATATGCAGCGTAAGAATGCCATTTCCGGCCATCTGGGAGGTTTGAAAACCCCAAAATATCCTTGTATGCTCCGTTCCAACCGATGGTGTACGCTCTGCTTAGGTAGTCCTGTCACACATGCTCTCAAGTCAGCCTCCGTCTCCAGTTAAAACCCTGGACACGCCCCTCCCCCCCATATGCCCTTTCATAGACTTTGACAATATGTGCCCTAAATCACTAGACCCTGTCAAACATCAAATTTATCATCTGTCTTAAAATATGCGATGTCTGACCAGTTTTTGCCCTTTTAATATTATTCGAAGATACAGAATCCTTCGAAGATACAGAATCCTTCTTTCAAATGCTCACAATTCTGCAAATACCTCAGCGCTTCCTGGATGTTTCTTCTGATCACGTTAATGGACGTTACAACCCGACCCCAAGGGATAACCTATTTCCCCTGTCCAATAACCCCAAAGAAATCAAAAAGTGCAGTGCGTAGACCAATGCTGGAGCAGCTTTAATCGTTCAAACCTGCCAGTTCATCAAATATGCCCCCCCCCCCCCCCACACACACACACATTTCAGTTTGGATTAACTGCCCCTGCTGCAATTAAAAGACGAAGCCTGACTAAAATGTGTAGGATATGTAAAAAAAAAAGCAGGAAATGTGAAGAAGAATCAGACGGGATTGTAGGCATGGACCTGCGTGATCAGATGGTCCCCAACAGCAGCTGAGCTGGCTGTAGAATTATGCATTATGCAGAATGTACCTCACTAGCCAGTAACTTACGAAGGGGTATAGCAGTAGAAGTCACATTACATTGTCTGATGTCATGTAACCATTAGCATAGACTTCACCTTTTTCGACTGATACTCTCGATGAAAATTGACTGAGGTGGTGAGATTTCTGAATGGAGATGTTCGAAGCTTGCACTATTGGCTCAATGTTGATTTTTTGAGCAGGAATCTTACCAACACCAATCTTCAATGCTTTAATTATTTTCGCCCCGTAAGTTCATAATTCGTGAAATTATCAATAGCACAATTTTCTTTTAAAGTGTAGATGACCATCAAACTATAATTCTTGCATGGAGACGTAGTCTTCTTCTTATAGATTGAAGGTGCAGATGGAATTACCTTCAAATATACAGAAGTGTCTGACCTGTCTATGGAGGATCAAATCTGGAACGATTTGAGAAAGGAGGGGCACACACCGTTGAGCGAGCGCGCATGTAGGGCTGATGGCGCCATCTCCACTGGGGCTGGACAGGGCTGACGCTATTATTATTCCCCTTCCCAGCGGCTCAGACGATTCAAATATGAGGCCATAAATTAAAAATTTTGGTTGCCGGGTGTGAACCCATCTGGATCCGCGCCTGATTGACCGCCATTGCCGTCTTGTTAAAACAATTCATCACCATCATGATCCTTATCATCGATTTCCTCATCAACCCCGTCGTCGCCATCATAATCATCATCATCATCATCATCACCACCATTATCATCACCACCACCATTATCACCATCATCACCACCATCATCATCATTATTATCATCATCACCACCATCATCATCACCACCACCATTATCACCATCATCACCACCATTATCATCATCTTTGTCGTCATCTTCGTCACAGTCGTCGTCACTCTCTCTTTATTTTCCGTTTGATATCATCATCTAAGTCTTTCTCCTCATTCTTCATTCCCTTCAAACTCACCCCCCCCCCCCTAACAGCCTCCTCTATCCTCTATCGTCTCCCATTCCCCTCACATATGATAACGTGTAACACACAAACGTCGTCATGTGATGTTTTGTAACTCAGCAGATTGCACTATAGGCTAACTGATATAAAAGCGGCAATGTTATATCTGAAGAGTTTTGCAAATACCGAGTTCATGTCTATTGGCACTTGGAATAAACTCTATATCCGTATTATTTCACAGTCCACTTACTTGCCTAATAACATCTCAGTACCCATGATTTTCGATGAAGATAATGTTTTACTTCAGCTACATGTTTTGCTCTTTCAGCTGTTCCAAGACAAATATTTTCCAACCCATTAAACCCGTCATCTATATCGTCTATAATTTTAGAAGTATTGATGATAGGGGAGTGGCTCCAAAGGATAAATAAATAAAGATAGCATATTCATCTGTCTTGTTTTTCTTCCGTTTGATATGAAGTTTTTCTTAAGTACATGCTATTTGAACCACTGGGCAAGAAAGGAAACTTAGTACACTATGGACTGCTACGAGAGAAATATGATCTAGCTTTATTCAGAGTTGTGTTGAACTGGCGTTGTAATTTTATAGTATTACAAAATATAAGCTTTATCACCTTACTTATTGTATTTTTTCAATTATTTCATACATATATAAAAATGTCCCATCACCATGTTTCTCCTAAAATTTCATTCGAGGGTGTTTAAAAAGTCACAAACTTTTTTTTTGTTGTTGCTTTTTCTCCTTGTATTTATGACACATGTCACTTGCTCTGGCATAACACGTTATAATCAAATACATGTACGTAATCTCTTTTTATTGAAATGTTTAGATCATCGTTACATGCGAATGACAGAAAGATGTAGATCACAAAGTCGCAGGTGGATGAATACAATAAGAACGTAGATCGGCAGTGATTTGTCGTCTGCTATCTTACACAAACAATGGTGGCACTTAATATATCGCACATTGAACATTATTGACGTGTTGTGAATCTTGTTTCCCTTTTGCGAATGATTGCGAATACTTTCAAACCCAAAGTTTCTTTCGTCTTCGTCTTTTTTTTTCCTATCAAAATCTCGTTTTGTACTTGTGACCATTTCTAATCAACTGTGGACCTGTCGGTTTACTATAGGATAATGCACTCTCGGGGATTAATGTAATCGATGCAAGAGGGTGTAGAGCTAACTCAAGATACTGCAGTTTGAAAAAAGATTTCTCTGATATATGTGTATATATATATGTATATATATATATGCATATACACAGATGCAGCATCTGCAGATTTTACTTCAGTATGAAGAGGGCGCTAGTACAGAAAAAATAAGTGTCGTTATCGCAACCGACTAGAAAAATTATTTTAAGATCATTTCACATTTGGCCTTTAATGGTATGGACGTCCCAAAGTTCTCTCCGTCCGGCATTAAACAATACTCGGGAAATCCACACTTCACATCCTGGTTTCCCAGTGTTCGTTACAATTAATGTCGGATAAAGTTTTCCAGTTATCTGGCCTTACACTAGTATATAGTTTGGATATGTTTGAGATTATATCGCATAAAATTGCATGCAAAACGAATTACTAGAGACACTGATGGAGCATCTATCTTCTCGAAATGTTTTGAGAGATCTTGATGACAGAAACTACGTAAAGGATAATGCTGTCGAGTTGGCTAGCCCGGACTGGTAACAAGAAATGGACAGTGTCAGTGGACACACAATGTAAATATTGTGAGTTTTTTTTTTTCGGATAGCTGTTAGGGTTCTTTCAAGTTAGACAGAGGCAACGGCAAGTGTTTGTATAAGTCACGAAGTCAACTTTGATGTATTGCTCAACGAGTTACAACAGCAAGTTGATTTATTCAATATATTATAAAAGCCATTCAATGAAGGTTAACAAACTATATGACCAACTTAATTGACATGTGATTTAAGCTGAGCAATTATATGAAATATACAAAGCCAACCTGACCACTTGCAACGTGGCTTGTTGAAAGGGTTTGTCATAATGGTAAGACCA
Organism: Stichopus chloronotus; assembly: GCA_021234535.1. NCBI lineage: Eukaryota > Metazoa > Echinodermata > Holothuroidea > Aspidochirotida > Stichopodidae > Stichopus > Stichopus chloronotus. The sequence continues at coordinate 20,862,847 of CM037835.1, forward strand.
TGAAAAGGAAACTAAAGAACGAGTGATACTTGGTGAACTACAGTGTTAACTCTGCGAACAAAAAAAAAACTTTCGTTAGGCTACTGCTGACTAGGAAAGTTTTGTTTGTGTGAAAAAGCAGTGTAAATGTTGTGCTGTGTGCAATCAACTTTGAGATTGGTTGCAATAAACAACACCGCATATGTGATTCGCTCTGGCTACTACTATCAATTTCTAACTTAAGAAAAAAATAACATGGGAAACTATCATCTTACTCTCTGCATTTTGGCAAATATGACTTCGAAGTTCCCCAATCAATATTACCATGATGTAGATTAACGTAATGCATCTGGCATAAAGACAATACAATATACATCAATATAGCCTCGAACGTACATGTTTTTCCTGCCCCACTGCAAGCTAGAGGTGTGGCTTACGTGTATTATGTCACATGACGTCATTTTTTCCTGACAACTTTCATTGCTATGGGTGTCTAGCCTGGTTGCCTACATGCCGGACAAGAGTATACATGTCGATATCGGGATCCGAAACGTCTATGGGATCTCACATGTGCGTCATGAATGCAATTTCCGGTGTGCACACAAAAGAAAGGCCCGCGTCGATTTTCACTGCCGATCGTATCTAAAGCTGACGTATGTTATTCATTGTGACCTCGGATATCATACTACGATGCTGTTTCCGGCTGGCAACATTGAAAAGGAGATGTTTATCAACTGAGCCTATTTTGATGTGAGATACGCTAACATTTGTTGAATGGTTCTCTTCAATTATGACTTACTGGTCTGGGTCTGTAAAATTACATTCAAAGAAATTGAGCATATTTTAAAAACCGATAACGACACGAGTTACCCACGATTTAAATGCTTGATTTATAACCGACGGATTGCAAGCCACATCAGTTTTAATTTGCATGTATTAAAAGATTCAACAAAGAGTAAGAACAGCTCATTTCCCCTAATACGTTCACTATGAATTACATTTCCCAATGAGGCAAGATTTATTTTTTTATTTTATATGTTTTTTCTTATATATATATATCTTATATATATCTTATATATATCATATATATCTTATATATATCTTATATATATCTTATATATATCATATATATATATATCTTAATATAATATAATAATATATATGATAAATAAAAAAATAATATAATATAATATGATATGATATGATATCATATAATTTAATATAATATAAGAAAAATATGTGACAAGCATGAAGGATTCTTTGAAGCATGTTTTCGTTTTAAAGAACCGTTAAAGTCACATTCCCTAGCTGACGGATTGCAGGCTGATGAACTTTGAATGGCAAGCCTAAAAAGGGCAAATTTCCATTCCAAATGTTGTCTCAAGGCGGAAGTTGTTTTTTGTTTGTAAATAACAATACCGTCACATTCAACGTCAAGGATGTTTATTCTTGACTACCCTAATTGTGGCGTAAACGATTCACTGCGACCAGCTGTTCCAACAAAACAGAATTATGATTGCACCAATCAATACTCCAGTCATCACCCAGAAGGGAACAGTTTTCGTGACACGATAGATAAACGTAAATCTAACAGATAAATTGGATTGGTAGGTGTATATTCAGTTGGGCGGAGCTTGCAGGTAAGGAATGACTCCTAGAGAATCTGCACAAACAAAAATAAGGGAGTAAATTTAATCGAGCAAAGGAAAAAGTTTAACCTTAGAAGAAAGTGAGTTTCGGTGACGTGTATGAAACACTGAAATCTGAGTCTTTTCTAACCAAATACAAGCATCTCGATCGGAGTCAGGTGTCAAATAGGTGCATGTCACATGACATTGTAAATTGCATCAGCTAAAATGAACTGACGTCACAGTAATAAACAGTTGCCCCCCCCCCCCACCTCGCCCTTACTCTGACGTAGCTATTCAGCTCGTCCATTTCAATAGTAGCAGATTGTACACACGTGTTAACATCACGTACAGCAGAAGACCAAAATTCAAGCCGACTGCACCTCCGTGCAGTTTGACCGGTCCGAAGCGTGAGATAGTGTACCATCTTTTTTGCAACAAAAACATGATATGCGATAATTCCAAGGGTGGATATCGTTCTTTCAACTTCCATTTGTGTCTGCTGTCGGACTGTTCATTCTTTCGTCTTGTTCTTTGCAAAGCGACACACACAAACGTACCGACACCCATACGCATACTCATGATATAGCTATACCCCTAAATAAATACAATGAAAAACGATTGGGAAACGGTAAAATGAAGAGAAACCAAATTTACGCTCCATTATGACATCACATCTTTTTTGCCACACGTTCACTTTTACGTTGGTGCGAAACCTTCCACCTATCTTTCATACAGATAAGTAGACGACAATAAAGAATCGACTGCAAAGTTCACAAGGTTGCTAAAAATGAATTCCACTGTTTTCACGTCAATGTAATGAAATAAATCTGTCCGAATGTGGGGAATATTTCCTTTTGTTTCATTTGATGATTGGTAAGCATCGAAGGACAGCTAATTATTGTGCAAACTTACTGTATGGATCGATCGATCATTGTGCAAACATTTATCAATTCTCTCGACTGACAGAGGATGTGATGACGTCAATACAAGTCATATTGTACCAGCTGTTAGACTGACTGTTGTGACGTCATCGTGGATGTTTGATTTAACGGATCGAAGGAACGCGCCATGTCTGATCTTCGTTTTTTTTTTTTAATTTAGAAATGAGTAAATTAACGCAACAAGAAATTTTATCATAACAACGGAAAACTACAGCAGTTGTAAGATATGATTGTTTGACCGGCGTCGTGCACGACAGATAGCAACCGGGTAATGAGAATTGTTACCCGAACAGAAATGTGCCTCGTTGATTTCGTTGATAGGACCTAAAGAACTATGGTGACGACATTTCGGAAATTCGTCGGGTTTTAAAGTAGCTCACTGTATGTATATACATATACATTGAACCATGTGGCTAGCTCCTTAGTTGGACGATCAAATGATGTGCTTTTTAATGATGGTGTGCCCTTGTGTGAAGGCGGTGAGAAACAGAAGAAGCATTTTTCAAAAAGTGTTTCTTAATAGGGCTGGATCCGTCCCCTGAATAACTGCTTTCAATACAATGACTGGAAAGCAATGAATATGACTAGTGTTGACAGCTAGATTAGAGGGTGTGTTAGTCGTATGAGACAACTTAAAGACAAAAACTCATCACCCCAGACAGTTTCAATTCTCCCAACCACCTACCTCTAGTCCCTCCCTCAGCCTGTCTTAAATTCCTCCACATGTGTAATCAAAACAATGGATCCCCGTGTAGGGCCTACGCTGTGTAGTACGAGCTGTTCTGCATCTTTCGAATTTGCTGTCAGTCTAAGAGTACTGTAACTTAGAACCAGTGAGAATTTTGCTTTAAGGTGGGTTTAAATATAGCTTAGGGTGATGCAATACAGCCTTTAAGGGAGATCCCCCCTCTTTGGAAGATATCTGCAAAGTGTGAATACATTTCGGGCTGATAACCTGAATTAAAAAGACTAGCGTACTGGTTAATTTAAGGAAGTTAAGAAAGCAAGGTACCTCACATTCGGGAGTAGTGTATTAAAGATATTGTGACGATCAAATATCCATCTTCACTTCTTTTACAACTGTAGGGTTGAAATTGAAACATTTCATTTTCCGGACGAGGGTTACCTTGCCACCTCACGCCTGTTGGTATACGTCACCCCAACCTGCAAAGGATATTTGTGAAGATGGTTTAATCTAAGTCTACTCTAATAGGGAAAAAGTTTTTGAATCTGTTGATGTCACTTGTGACCTTCAAATTCTGATGTTCTTCAAGCTCCTATTTCATTTCATTGACGTTGGTTACATTTGAGCACCCTTCAATTTAAGACCCAATAATGCACTAAGATAAAATACAAAGGTTTTGCAGCAACGTCACGGGTTTGTATGTATACTTTAAAACCGGTTACCAGTCGCTTTGCCCCCTTGCAAGTTCGCCCCCACCAGTTCGCCAGATCGTTTCGTCCCTTGCAAGTTCGTCCCCCAGTGGAAGTCGTTTCGCCCCCCAAATATCTACCAGTTTTTTTCCCTTTAAACTGACTGAAGTCCAATGCCGTTGTAATAGTTTTCAACTATAATTTGTATGATAGCAAAAACGTTTTTCACATAGTAAAACTGTTAGAACAACAATGGAGGTAAGTTGTGGAAAAAGGGAAAACTTACAAATAGGCCTAGTATAACACAATCATTTATGAAAAATGATATGTTCAAGTAAAATGTTTTAATTGAAATTTTGAGGAAAAAAGAGATGGGAAAACACATGAACAAAGTAATGAACTCTGAGACAAAAAATGTAACAAATTGTGATAGAACGTCAATGACACAAGATCAAATAACCATTTGAATTTGTTCCCACCTTTTTTTTTCAAATAATGCAACCTTCAGGTTAGAGACCGGCTAACTTGTCTGCACTTGGGGGCTAACTGCACCATTGGGCGAACTGTTAATTTATGGGGAAGTGGTAATTCAGGGCAAACTTGCAAGGTGGGCAAAACAACTGGTTACCTTTAAATACAAATACACAAGAATGTTGGGCACCCATCCGAAACGAAAAGGCTGGATCGAGATGACACTGGTAATTTACACCAGGTAGTCAAACAATGTGGTAGCGGATGTGGGGATAAATTAATAGAGTGTTGGGATGTATATGCCATAATTTTTTGTTGTATGAGATATCATTGATATGCAAAGACTCAGCTCTGTATAGTTGTCATCGTTATAAAGCTACACAGTGCTGGGCCCCCAGTATTAACTGGTTTGAATCTGCAATACTTGGCTTGTGCCTGTTAATGAGCTGGTTAATGTACCATGGGACATGTACACGCCACACGGAATAGTTATTGACTTATTGACATGGGACAACCAATTGTCAATCACTCACTTTGTATGGCAAACAGAAACCAAGAACGACTTAAGCAAAATGACATGAAATATGACCCCAAATATTAATACCTCACTAGCATATCATGAAAGCTACTAGAGTACTAAGCACCTTGCCTGGCAGACTTTTTGTGCAATTGCAGAACCATGAGTGACAGTATAAGGTCTTCAGCATACTGAATAGTACCTCAAGTGTGTGATTTAAACATTATTTGCTGCCAACAAGAGCTGTGGGTACTAAATACAGGACTTGATCAGAGGAATGTACTCAGTGGTGTATTAAGGCCCTTTGTTACCTGGTTCGATGGATAAAAGACAGCAAGGAGTTCCAACCAAGTATTGCAAACCCCCTTTTACTCTGATTTTTGGGGAATTTCTTTTTTCTGGAAATATGCACTTAGTTGGGGGTCCCTGGACATGGTCCACCGACTTGCCCCATGCCTGAATATACTCCAACCATGCAACTGTGGCCACATTATTTTACACTCGTTCTAACTCCCTGCCTTGAGGGCCCTCTGGTGCACAAACAAACACATGTGCATGTTGAAAAAAACACATGCAAACTCAACACATGGCCAAACAAAATACATGCCATGAACATCACGGCTTAAGTAAATGTAATGGCAACAATAAAACAAGAAAAGACCAATGATGTAATAGGTGATTATTTTGTTTGTTTTACTCACAATAAGCCTTCAACCACGGAATTAAAAGACAGCATTTAAAAGCAGCAGCGACATTCAATAAAGATCGCAAAGTAATATGCCGCTACACAAAAATTGAGGTTGAGAAGCACTTAAATTTTATTAAGACGAAGACCCTTTAGGTGGGAAAGTCGTTGGAAGTCATCATTTTTATATGCAAAATATTAAATTAATAAGTAATGACGCAAAGCTGCACTAAAAACACACATTGTGGTGGTAATTACGTTCAAATCAAAAAGGTTACGGTTTTAGGGAATTTTTGCAAAAAGTTTCAGCTACAATAATGATCGGGCACAGACACATTGCAATATTAATGATTCAATGTAAACATCTCACACACTGTATAGAAGGAATGCAAGTTAAAAAAATAAATAAATACTTAAACACAGCTGCGAGGAAAATTTTCAGCCTACACACTTCTCAGAGCAGTCTACCTCCCAATGGTCATTGCCATGCCTCCTGTTAGGACTATGAGAAGAGGTGAACTTGACATAACAGTCTTTAGAACAAACAGTCACCTAGTTGACAGAAAGGAAACACTTTCACTGAATATTTTCTTTAGAGTAAGGCAACAGTTGAGACGAATTCTAGGGGTACAGAGCTCAAATTTCAGGAAGGCAACACTACCATAGTTAGTTTTCATGCAAGATGCTAATACTTCTGCCCCCTTTACTCTCTGTGATAATGAATGTGTTGCATGCTACATGACAACAGAAGCACAGTCTCATATGGGACAAGTCAATCACTGTGATGACAAATACTGAATTTTACATCCCTCATGACTCAAAACAGTTCTGTAGGTCAATTCAGAGTAACAATTGCAAAATGATTTCTTGCTGTTGGGGGTGCAATCCATTCATTCTTTACAATGCTGGCATATACTCACGAATAAAAACAATAAAAATCACACAGTTTAAGTCGAAGCGTGAATGTCCTACGGCATAACAAAGAAGGGCAAGAATCCATAATAATTAGGTGGTATAAAATATTCAAAAGAAGAAGTAAATCAATTTAAATAAGAAATTATTTTCAATGAATCATAGCTGCAAACTGTGCTCTCCAAAGTACAACACTCTAAGGTGGCGAAGGTGGGTACACTGGAAGTTGCAACCAATAGCAAAAGTCTCTGAATAAAGTTCATATTAAAATAAAAATGTGAGGTATAAACCAAGATGAAGACGACATCAGGAAAATGTCTAGGTTTTGTGTCCATTTGAATGAAAACACTTAGTTCCATCAAAATGAATAGAAATGGAGTAAATCTAAAAAAAAAAATAAAATGCATGAGCTTGAGCTCACAGGAAGACAAAACCCTTTATAGCAACTATGTTGCAATAAATTGGTAGCACTTTTTATTTATAACTCTTTCTGGACTAACTCTTTTAGACACTATGCGTTTTGTGTTCATGGATGACTTTGTAAGAAATACATGGTTGCTTTAAAGGGGCTCAATGAGTTGATACCAGTAAGTTTGTGAGGATTTTGAAGGGCACAAACACATGAAAATACTAACAATTAGCATAATTACTCAAGTTTCACATCCAATAATTCTTATAACTGTCAAATGTTTTGAATTTTTCATCCTGACTAATACTGGTTAATTTTACATGAACGAGCCACTGATGTGAAAAGTGCCTGGTCACGAATTTTCAAAAACAAAAGTAAATCATTAATCCCTCACTAACTAGTGTTCCTCTGTATGTAACACATGGGGATCCTCTGAGTCTGACCATTTTAATGAAGATGTGAAGAAGACAGGTTTAGGACAATTTGGTGAATTCTATGAAACAACTGGATGAGTTTCTTTAATAGGATGAATTGCACATTCCTTGGGATGTAGGAGAAGACTTTTTTTTCTTTTTTTTTTGCTGCCAAATTTCTTTATACCTCACTGGATAAAGTAGTACAACATTGGCCTGACCTCTCCTTTCAATAACCATATTGAATCAAGATATTTGATATCTGTTTCAAGCATCGTGTAGTTTTAAACTCTCTCACCAGAGTTTGAGGTTTAACCTCACAAGCAAAGAATACTATCTAAATATCTAAACATTACTAAAGCTTTCAATTTACTTTGTTGAGATGAAACAAAAAAAAAAAGGACAGTCTCACTGTAGTATCAATACTTGATCGTGGCATTACATGCTACTACAATTATATTCCAGCTGCTTAATGAGTACGCGTTTTGAGAAAAAAAATTTAAAAATTGTGTACTTTTCATAAGAAGTTTACTTCAATTTATATCTCTCAGTGATTGATCTGATGCTTTTTTCCAACTTTCAACACTTTGAAAACGGTTCTCTTGCGGAATGCTTTACCCACTGTTTGTAATGGACTTGCAGATCCTTTCAACTGGCATAGCAAAAGTGTTATTTAGTCTAACAATACAACCAGAAATGAATGAATCTATTCAGTGCTTAACATTTCACTTTTGTCAGGACATCAATCCCAGAATATTTTTCTAGGATGATGTCATTTTCTTTTTTTAAAATTCTCTAATAGATGAAGAAAGTGGTTGCAAGAGTAAAAAGGAATTGTGATAATATTTGGTTCGTTGCAGCTATAGAAATGCTGATACTCCATTGCGTTTATGCTAACGTGTGCTACATGGCCACTGCAAGGTTATACAATTTGGAAGATTACCATCAATTATACCAAACCACCAAACTTGGGCTCTTCAAGGGAACTTCCTCCACCTCTGAGTCTGGGAAATCGTGGTTGTTACACCTTTGCCACAGCTCTGACGTTTACTTTCACCCATGAATTATTCATCACACCTCGGAGATTCCAAATCTGTTTGAGATCCTCTGGCATGGTATTACACGAGTCATCCCCTGTGAAACACAGAGAAGTTCATAGAATGAGTACAGTATGTTGCCATGGTTACATGATAATTTGTTTTGAATTGGGGGGAGGGACAGGGGAGGGATCATCACTAACTCAAACTACAGGGCACCCTCTGATGACTTTTAACACAACAGCAGAGTGACACATAAGCCTCTGACTTCATGGTTCGGGGGGGGGGGGTTAAAGTGATTGAGTGCATACACAAAATGTAAAAACATTTAAATTTGATGTCTTTCATGTGAACCATTAAGACAATTTGGGAAAAAAAAAGTTTCAGGTGATTGATCCTGCCATATGATTTCAAATTCTTAATACATGAAGATTAAAAAGTGTAAAATACAATAATGTAGTGGCTGACAGCATTCATACAACTTAACAGTTTGCTTCCTTGAACAAGCCAGTGAAAAGTCTCTAGCAAAGAATATTCAGCTGGTTGACACAGTTTATCGCTATTAGGTCATCAGTTTTTAATCCATATGTAAATGTGCTTTGTTTCACTCTTAATACTGCGATACCCAATACAGCTCAAGGAACTACAACTCGAGTAGTATGTTTTTGACATACAAGTGAGACCTGTACTGCTGCATATTCATTACGTAGGAGCTGGTCTACTTCTACTAAGAGCAGTTGATTTTCAAATACGAATTCTGTTTCTATGACATTTTTCATGCTTTTCAAATTGGTTTACTGTTACTTTCATTCATTGAATGACATTTTACCTCCATGAACAACCTTGTGTCTACATTTAAAGATAACGAAAAACTTAGGATCAAACCTGATACTATCTGTCTGCTTTTCCTGTTCACACGCAATCACTTTAAAGATCATGTGACATGTGTCTGGAGAAGAGCTGGCTTTATTCAAAAGTTGCAGAATGAAACCCTGAATGAAAGTCCTTTGAAATTTTGTCTCTATCTATAACCATGTTTGAGGAATGGCTTTTCAGAATTTGATGGAAATGCTAATATGATGACATGGAGTGTTTCACAGTTTCAGTATTTTTTTTGTTCTTGTTGTTAGGCCTACATGTATTATCTCTTAACTACTTAATCACTGGGTTTCCCATTAGTGAGTGATACCAGTATTTGTAAAGATGAAACCCCATGCTTTCAAAACAAAACCTTCTGGCATATGTGATTCTAAATTTTCCTTGAAATGAAGGTTGAGCAAACAAAGGTTAGCATAAGACGTACTTTGCATATTTTGCCAACGTTTACTCACGATGCAGGTATAAAACAGGAATTTGCTTGTAAAGTATCAATATGCAATGGAATTTGTGGCCATTTTCAACGCTTTCAATTATTAATACAGCCAGCATTCAAAATGTTATAATACACAACCTTTAAGCATAGTGTTCTCTACTACTAAGTGCAAAACATTATGTTTCAGCATTTCTGACTTAGCTCATTAACACCATACCTTGATAACTTTTCTCCCAACATTAATCAACATAACACCACAATCTTGAAATATGTTCCCTGCAACATGACATCTACGATGTTGCATTTTTACCATGAACCTATTAACTAACCTGCATAATGTTACAAATGTCAAAGCTTGCCAAGTTTTGTTCAGTATCAACATCATGCCACGTGGTTAGCGTTTGCTAGCTCCTTGCACATAGTTCGGCAAATTACATCCACTCTCAAGGCTGACACTCTGAAATTGTTAGTACATGACCTACGACTGACAGGTCAGTTCAATAAGATAACAATTCTTAAACGTACCATCATCAACAAAAGATGTTGGATCAAGATTGTTTAAGACAACACTTCCTCAAATGGCAACACGTCTGCCACTTACGGTGTGCAGCATGTTTTGGGTAGAGCCCAATATATTACTGGAAGAATACTGAAAACACAATTTCAGAAAAAAAAAAAAACTTAGTCCATTTAAAACATTCCTTAAAAACTGAGAAAATTCACAAAAAAACTTGGTCATTGTGTGGAAAGATTTGGTATAAGGGAAAAGCGGACAAACTTTGCACCATTTTTAATCTGAGCCCCTTCTGAAGTTAAAAAAAAAAGTTGAGGGGTGTTAGGGGAAGTGGAAACTCCCTTAATAGTTCCTCAGGATGAAAATCAGTTAGTGCATTACCAAGTGGCAATCCATCAAATTATTTGAGAAAGCCTGGTCTGTAGTTCAGTTCATCAGCGATGCCATCCATCCATGCATCCAAGTATTAATCTATTGCCTTCCTAGTCCCATTGTTGCAGCACTGAATGGAAAGCTTGGTACCAGTGCAGCATTCTGTTGCTCCTTCATTCTGTTGTTCATTCATTCATCTATCCATTCATCCATCCAACTATTCACCCATTGTTTTCCCTGTTCCATTGTTGTATCACTGAATACAAAGCTTGGTGCCAGTACAGAGCTCTGCATTCCTTCTTTCTGTTGTTCATCCATCCATCTATCCATCCATCTATTCATCTAAGTATTCATCAAATACCTGTCTTGTCCTATTATTCTACCACTGAGATACAAAGATTGGTGCTAGTGCAGAGTTCTGTCTTCATTAATATATCCATTCACACATTCATCTAAGTATTCATCAACTGCCTTCCTTGTCCCGTTGTTGCACCACTGAATACAAAGCTGGTGCTAGGGTAGAGTTCTCTACTAATTTCGGCAAAAATTGTCCAAAAAAAGAGAGACACAGAGCTCTTTAGCAAGTGTGGACAGACCCGATAGATACAGACAGGACTGAAATTTAGCACTTATCCTATTGTCTGTGACCATTTTCTCTCTTTGAGGTTGTCTGCTGGACAAGTAGATTTTATTTCTGATTAACTGTATTGTTCCCTAAATTAGCAAGCAAGTGCCATAAAATTCCCCTTAAGATGTGACATTGAGACAATGGTATGAACTACCATTCATCACTGTAGCATAAAAATAAAAATGGAAATGCTTAACTTGACTGTTTCTTTCTTATAGCAGAGACAGGAAATACAACTGTCCAATTCTTGCACTCAATTGTCATTAGGACAACCGAAAAAAATATTTCGGACATGCATAAATTTGTCTTCAGTTTAACCAATGTGCGACCCTAAAATTCCTTAAAAAATCAGGCCAAAAATCAGGATACAGGCAGATACAAACCCATCCTTTTCAGTAGGAATACTTCTGAAACTGTGTGTTTCAGTCAAGATAAATTTTCTTGAGCATGACCCAAATTATGGATTGACTTCATCAGTGATAAACAGTCTTTTGAACTACTGCATGTTTGGCTTGCCCCAATACACACCACGTGCATATAGAGATAGACTTACAAGCTCGGCATGTAATTCTACAGGGTGCAGGCATCGACATCACAGGGAGCTCCCAAAATTCCCAGCTCCACTTTGCTAGATGGGCGCCAATTTTCTGGTTATGGAGATCCGAAAACAGCCGGGCAGTTTGCCAGCTGGTGCCCTCATCCAGCGACACATCCACCCTCGTTATCCTGAAGGAGAGAAATAAGGGGAAAAAAAAGACTTTCTCAGCCATGAGCGAAGATGTAACCATGCTGTTGCACATGATGAAACTCCTCAAGATCAAAATATTTTGATTCAAGCGAAGTATGTTTCATAGGCTACTCAATGGAACTTACGATGAAAAGTTTTTGTAGCATTTAGTGAGATGTACCAGTTACAAAACAAGTGTAGGAATATACAGCTAGAGAGATGCCCATTTACAAACATGGCCAGTTTGTCACACAGAAGCGGAAATCCTTTTGACTATTCAAAGCATATTTGCGAGGAAATCTTCATCTCTCCCAGGAAATCTGCACTTGATGACAAATGTAGTATGATTGAGATATTAGTCAAAATATTTTAGGAGAAACAAGAGCAATGTATATATGAATTAGACTTAATATAGCGCACGATGTGACAAGTCATTCACGTGCACTTTACAAATAATTATAGTATAAAATAAATTCAAATTCAAAAATACAAAACTTAATTGAGAATGACTAAAGATTAAAAAAGTAAGTCTTTGGTCTAGCTTTAAATAATGACAAATATGTGACACTTCTAAGAGAAAAAGGAAGGGAATTCCAAAGTCTGGGCCCAGCTACCATAAACGCCCGGTCACCATATGACTTGGAAATGGTGCGTGGAACTACCAAACGTAATGTGTCACTGTTAGATCTGAGATTGTGAATAGTATTAAAGTCTTCCATCAGCATGTCATTGAGATATTTTGGTCCTTGATTATGTAAGCATTTGTATATTATCAATATCAATTTAAACTTTATCCTTTTGTCAACTGTGAGCCAATGCTCAGATGAAATATAGGAGGTAATATGATCATATTTACTAAGGTTGTGCAAGCAACGAATGGCCATATTTTGTATCATCTGTAATTTACTCATGTGGACTTTAGGAACACCAATTAGAAGACTATTTCCATAGTCAAGACATGACGTCACAAAAGCGTGCAGTAGGCTCCGAGGGGCTTCAGTAGTGAGACACTTCCTAATAGATCGAATAGCTTGTAGGTGCATCATCGCCTTTTGACATTGCTTGGTGATGTGTAGCTGCATGTCTGAGTGTTCATCAAGCCACACCCCTAAATTTTGCACATACGGGACTTTTTGCACCACGCACTCTCCTACTCGAAATGAATTTATACGCACTTTGGCTACAATCTTGGACAAAATTGTTGGGACACTTTGTCGTATGTTGCAAATATAATACTGAATTTTAGGTGAGAGGATAACATGAAACCCCGCGCCCCTTTCCAATGTTGCGCTATAGAAGTGAATGTACCCTTTGAACAGCAATACTATAGCCAACATTGAACGGGGGCGCGGGGTGTCCCAAGGTATTTTGTCCAAGATTGTCTGAGTTTTTTGGGAGCAAATTTGGAGCGAAATTTCGAAAGAAAATTGAACATTTTTGGACAATGTGCGTCATAAAAATTAGTTATCGGGGCCTATGGGTCTGGGGATTTTCAAATGAAAGTATTCTGAATTTCGACTATGAACATAAAAAGTTTAATTTTGATTTTGGGGGTTTATTTGTATACGTTTTGTTGGTAAGGAGTGATCATGAATGAATAGATCGTTTCATGGTTTTGTATGCGGACACAAAATTGTTGCGTTTAGAAATAACATTGATGGGCAGCTGTTGCATTGCGTTGCAACAAGAGTGTTACTGCAATTGTAGAATGCTGCTAGGAATCCCAGTTAGAATATATTCTGAAGTAGCTCCACGTTCTACCAAAATGCGTTACAGTCAGAACTGTAGATTCAGCTTAATATTAAAATAAATGGTAGAACGTTAGTAAAGGCTGGTTTTTTACCTTTTCGGCCGCTAAATCAAGATTTGTGACTGCAGTTTTTACATTGCATGAAGCTGGTAACATATGTAATCTTCAGTCTTGTAATCTACGCAATTTTTCCACAGGTTGCTTAAATTTTCCTGTCAAAACATTTGGTAGAATGTGGGTTTCATTAACCTATACTGTCGAACGCTGTTGTTAGGTCTAAGTCAGCTTGGATGGGGAGGCCGGGGTTCGATTCACGGCATGACCATAGTGTTTTTCACTGCTCAATTATCCATTTATAAACTCAAATGTCTGTCAACTTCTCATTTTTCATTCATATACAGCATAAGGTAACATATATATGTATATTAATATAATGATATAGCTCGAACAACAAATATGTACTCTGAAGTCCGTTGAAACTGCTTAAAATGACTGACATATTACAGTGCACCATGTACGGTACAATAGAATTGGTGCCACAATGTCACTGTTATGTGAATATGAGCAAACGTCACATTTATTAAATTTGCATTTTAGGGGTTTATTTTGTATAACGATAGTACACTTTTTTACCCAGATTAACCTGCAAGTCAGTCCTAATAGACATTAAGTGTAGTTACTTTAATACCAGACACCACGTCATCACTGTAAATAATTTGAATAAATAAGACATATACATCGATCTTGTTCAACGGACCACTCACATGTTATTTTTTGGGGGGGTGTTTTTTGTTTTTGTTTGTTTTTTTTTTCTTCGTTACCTGTCTCAATATTAGAGTTTGAGCCGAAAGTACGTCAGTTGTATCATACAAAATGTTTTAAAGTAGTTTCATGGTCGACAAGATGCATTGGAGTTATAATGTTACCTCCCCAATGACTGCATTTTATTTAGCACATTTAGTGCAAATACATCAATTTGACTGACTTATTCCTCCCCTAACTCCATAATAACATTGACAACATTCACACAATAATGTTATTACGGTAAACCAACTTCAATATAGGCCCCAAACATGCCGAACATGCACTGCTGACGTTTCTTGTTGCAAGGAATATCACCCCCCATTTTGCCGTTTAACTTGTTTCAAATTGACGATTTTTCCTGTGAAACGCGCATGCTTCTAACCCCTCGAAATTCTCAGACAATCTTGGACAAAATTGTTGGACACTTTGTCGTATGTTGCAAATATAATACTGAATTTTAGGTGAGAGGATAACATGAAACCCCGCGCCCCTTTCCAATGTTGCGCTATAGAAGTGAATGTACCCTTTGAACAGCAATACTATAGCCAACATTGAACGGGGGCACGGGGTGTCCCAAGGTATTTTGTCCAAGATTGTAGGTTAGATTTGGAGCCAATTAGCATAAATTCAGTCTTTGAATCATTTAATTTTAATTTATTTGATAACATCCAAGCTCTTAAGTCCCTCACACAGTTTTCAATTTCGGCAACTGCTTTCCATTGGTTTGCATCTTGACTGGGGTTAAAAGCCAAGTAAAGTTGGGTGTCATCAGCATACACAATGACACAAATTATTGGGATATTCCTTCCCATGGTTTTCACAGCAAATCCCAACAGCAGAAATGATCCTGCTTAAAGCAGGAATGACCCTGGGTCCTAGAAAAGCAGGAATGATCCTGCTTACAGCAGGAATGACCATGGTCCTAGAAAAGTAGGAATGATCCTGCTTTCAGCAGGAATGACCCTGGTCCTAGAAAAGCAGGAATGATCCTGCTCCAGCAAGAGTGATCCTGCTACACGAGTGATCCTGCTAAATCAGTCAGTTCCTGGGTTTGGACTTCCAAGAGTTCCAGTAACGAAAACTCATTACTACAAGCACTGAACGTTATTCTGGAGCGTCAAATCCAAATACAGCAAGAGGTTTTTCAAAATGCTTCACATGCATTTGAAAAAACTTTCTAAATATCTTAATCACTTTGTTTTACTTCTGAGCTCACAAGTAAAACAAAACGTGCCATATGTCTCAAACTAAATCAAGGTAAAATCATGAGGGGAATGATCAACAACAAAGAGCACTCATCAACCATGTTCTTAAGAATTGTGCTTTTGAAGACATTACAGTGTCTTTGGATGAAACACACATAAACCACATCCTTGAATTAATTTTCAAAAGTTGGAGACTATGACACAGATCAAACACTTGTTAGAATAGTCTTCCAAATGCCAAGAAAATTCATCCTTCCCCACACTTACTCAAACAAATTTTGCACTATTTTTCACTATTTGCTTCAAAACTATTGCACATCAGATTCACCAGCTGGAACTTTATCATGTGAAGCAATTTTTCTTTTGTTTATCAATTACTGATAAATGTGCTGTTTTCTTGTTTTGTGGAGTGGGTTTACCCCAAAAACCTAAGAATGTTTTCATGGACCAGTTCTTATACAGTATAAACTTGTACTTAATCTCAGCCATACATTACCTTCACTTTCTGTGCATTGAGCAAAAACAAAACAAAAAGCAGACAAAACAAAATTTTAACAGATTGACTTAAAATAACAGTGACCTAAATATAAATGTAAACATAGGCTGGTGTTTTACAGAGTATTTTTGAAACTTAATTTCATCATTCAACTACCAGCTATCCCCCTGCATAAACAAATGTACAGTTTTACACTTAGGAGAATGGCACCTCAAACATTTGTCATAACACTCCATAAATTACTCTTTTATAGTGCATTATTGCCAAAAATCAAACTTCTCCATCGCCCAAAATTTACAGAGTCTACCCTACTCCTTGCTTTCAAAATATCCTCGCTGAGTCTCTAACTAAATGTTTCCTGCTGTACTGTACTTGAACATCTTTAAAAGTCATGAAGATACATATAGTGCAGGCATATAAAATGAATGGAATTCCTCCAACAAACTGACCCACTGATCGAGAAGGTGTCCTTGAGATGAGCAGCAAGATTTTCAAACCCTGCCATCATATCAACAGAATTTTGCATTCCAGAGGAGGTGCATTTCATTACGTTTTGTTTATATCGGTTAGTAAAATGTAGAATACATTTACCATGTCACAGAAGAGTCACAGATTAAACTGATCAAAGCAGGTTGTAACTTTCACAAAGAGAGAGCTGCACCATGGAAGTAAATGGACAAGGTCTTTCTTGCTGAAGCATGCATAAAATAATGCAAGGGGCAAAAGTTGAACATTTCACGATTGACGCAGTCAAATTAGGGTACACTGGGAAAGATTATTAAGCAAAGCATGACTAATAAAAATAAATAAACACACACAATAACATTTGTCTTCAGAGACCTCTATTAATCCACCTGGTGAAAAATGAATTTTAGTCCACAGTTTGACTAAAAGCATGTTCAATTTTTTAACCATGCTGAAAATTTCAGACAACGGTCTATGTTAATCAACATTCCTGTTCCAGCAATAGTTGTTTCAATCAATACATCACATACATTCACCCAACCTAAAGCTATTGTAAAGCCAGTTAGAAATGTATAAAGCATACTGTGGGTACCTTCTGCCTCCTCCAGTGAGGGCATATCCTTTAATGATATACTTGGCACCAGGAGTAATTGCTTCTCCTTCGGCTGGTTGGCAGATTGCAGCTTGGACTGGTAACTCCTGGATGGGTGGCGCTTTATCCCACCAAGTGTCAACTACATCCCAATCAACCTATGTTGATGTATGCAAAGATCAGACAACAAAGAGCAAAAACTATGAATTGCTCAGCATACATCATCCTCATCATCTTCATCGTTATCATCGTCATCATCATCATCACTAACACCACCATAACTACAATCACAAATACCATCAGCACCTTCATCAAGATCGTAAGCTCATAACCTCATCGATGGTACCGAATAAAAGAGCAAATTAATGCATAAAGGTGTCAAAACCCCATTATTAAAGTTGACAAATGTTTTAAAAATATGTCATCTTCCTCTTCAAGTAAAAAAAAACAGAAAATATGAATTTATGGGGTCACGTCTGAATTACAAAAACAGCACTAATAGTGTTCATCACAAAGTTAACATCTCCTTTTTGTTCCTGATGAGGAAGATGAGATTTCTTTGAAAACATGTGCTTGTCTTTTTGAATTATGGGTTTAATTTTGTGCATTGTATTTGGTTCTATCATTGTAAACCTCTTTCTAAATTATTCATTACGTCATTATCAGTTCAAAAGTTTGACTATCGTGACAATCATTCCAATGTCATCGTTACTAGTTGTGACTGTCACTTACACTGTCATCTTTACCACCATCTTTGTCATCATCCTTGTCGTAATTATCTTTGCTAGTATCATGAGTGTCATAATCATAATCACCGTCATAGCTATCATTATCATCGCCATCATCATCTTTATCATCATCACTTCCGCTGTCATCACCATCGTTGCCTTCGCCATGTTTACAATTATCATACTCATAATCATCTTCATCACTATCATCTTTGTCATCCTCACTTCCACTGTCATCACCATTGTCATCTTCGCCATCTTTACGATTGTCATAATCATCTTCACCATCATCACTATCATTATTACCACCATCATCTTCATTATTACCACTTCTGATGCCATCACCACCATCAAGGTCACCATCATTGTCATCATCATCCTTATCACCACTTCCACTCTCATCATCGCCATCACTTCACAACTAAATATATCACATTGATTCTACCTTGGAAGAAAAGAATAAAAAAATGTGTACACTTGGACAATACTGTTAATCAGACTTACATGAGGTGGAAACAGTTTGTAGTCTTTCACTTGGAAGTAATTGGTTGATTCATGACTCAAAATTCTAATGGTTTTCAGCCACTTAACAGACCTGTGGAAAAGCAAAATTGATGCAGTATGATATCAAATAGTTCAGACAGACATGGAGAGTATAGAGAGAACCGTGTGACACAATATCAAATAAAA
The DNA here is from genome assembly GCA_021234535.1 of Stichopus chloronotus. Taxonomy (NCBI): domain Eukaryota; kingdom Metazoa; phylum Echinodermata; class Holothuroidea; order Aspidochirotida; family Stichopodidae; genus Stichopus; species Stichopus chloronotus. The sequence goes on from CM037835.1 coordinate 20,881,499, forward strand.
CACTTGACAGACCTTCATGTATGAGTGGAATTAAAACACAATAAAAACTTTTTGATTTCTGGACATGTACAAAGAGAACAGAATGCGCTGCAAAAACGTGGACTGTGCATGAGTAGAAGAAGCCAGCATTCCTCCATCCTCTTAATTTTCAGAATGGTTGTTGACCGATTTAACGTCCAGTTTAGCTACGGGACAGTACAAGGGTTGCCATAGTGATTTCACGAGTCCATTGTTACAGCATACGAAGCTAACAAGGCTTTGTAACTTTGCTAAATGAACCTGCACAAGATTGTTATGATGTTGTTCTAAAGAACCGTCTTCTTTGAAAACGAAATACCTTGAATATCTGAAATAATCATGAACTAATTCACATACCTGAGTGATTCATGTATACCGATAACAACAAGCAGAAAGAAAACGACGACACTGAATTGCTTAAAATTCCACATCGTGGACCACAAATAACTAGACGCAGGTTCCTGCAGGAATCACTAATGTGCACTGGGAATAGGTTTGCTTTCATGTTTTGCATATCAGCTTTGAAGTGCTTCTGAACTGTCTGTTAGAAAATCTGACACAAATCACCTGCTACACAAACTTGCATATCACTTTGACCACTTTGAGAGTAGCAAAATGCTGCATGATACCAGATACATCATTCCCTGGTTTGTGATAAATATACATAGTTGAGCTGTACATCACTACTTCACTTCTTCAGTGAAAACCTTTGTTAACAATAAAACACCTACCTGGCCTTCAGAAAAAAAAAAAAAAACCCTCAAGATGGATATTTACCATAAAAGCAAACATTCATAAAATTTATAAATATTTCCTTCTTTGGATTCTTTGTTTGAAGTGTTTACATTTTGACCTTTAGCTAATTCACCTGACCTCAGCTGAAACAGTAAATAAAAAAAAAACTATTCATGAAAGGACTACCTTAATATACAAGTACAAAAACTCATTTCCATATAAAGTTCATGTCACCTTTATAAGGTTTTCAGATGTTTACATCAGTTTATCTGAAACGACCTCATGATTCTTCCAAAGAAACAGGAAACATGTACTCATTAGAGGCCACCGCCATTCTGCAGTTCAAGGAACTGGTACATCATTGAGATAAGGTGTTTACAAGTTCATGTCTTTGGATCTCCCTCAACTGGAAGTGACCTTCAAACCCCCATTGAACACAATGAAGGGATTGTCATAAGTACACACCACATTAAGAATTCCAATGAACGACATAAAAACAAATATTGACATGCACCAGATAAAACTTTCAGCAATAGACATATACTTTGACAAAGAGTGTATTCCACTATCCAGTGGTAAACACCGTTTCCCTCCCACAGCTGTTCGTATGTATCAACATTCTCCATGGTGGGTTTTAGGCATCCAAGGAAAATTACTGCTCTCCAAAAATAGCTGACATCCCACTTAAAAGGTCACAGTCCCTACATAAGTGCCACTCGGTTGCACCTCCATTATCAAAACTTTCTGGAAATACGGATAAACCGTTACCCACGATGATCCTTATTATCAATTGTGTGCATGCTCTACGTGTGGCCGCCCACCCCTCTCTGAACCTGTAGAGAATGCTGTGTATGTATACTCTGCAGCATGAAACTGTAACACTAAGCATTACGAAAGGAAGACTGTCCAAAACGATGCAAGTACTTTCTCAGCATGAACAGTTACATTTTGCAGTGACTGGAACATTGCTTTAAAGCAGCACTTTGGGTTGATATCGATAGGTGCATGAGAATTTTGAAGGTACAGCAACATGGCAATGCTTATTATTGCCATATTTGGACTAATTACTTAACCCAATAGTTATGAAAACTGTTTAACCTTGTTGACCTTAGATTGTACTAGTATGTGTAATGGTATCAGTGTGAAATGTGGGATCACCAAAAAATCTTAACTGAATCAACTACACCCTCCTTAATGTTCACTTGTATGTAAAAAATGGGGATCCTCTTAGTTTGACCATTTGCCATCAGTATGTAAAAGAAATTTGACATGTTCGCAAAATGGTAGTGAATTTCATGACACAAGTCTATTTGCCATCTTAAAACGAGGCAGATTTCAGGCAAAAACAAAATAAGGAAAGCTAGTTGGAAAAGCATTACACTGTAGCAACACTGAAACATCTCAACTCAGTTCAATGCACACAACACAAAGTAATACAGTTACCTCGCACCAATATATCCTGGAACCACCATTCTCACTGGGTAGCCGTGATCCCTTGGAAGTTGGTGGCCATTCATCTGCACCAGAAAGGATAAAAAAAAAAAAAAATAACCTGAGGCAGCCCAGTTGGAATCCTCCTTTCTTGTATCAAATTTTAAAAGAGGTTGCTTGCATTTTCCACAACCTAGTTTCGAGTTTGAAAGTGGCTTTACATCGGGTTCAGTAGTAGCACATAATGCACCGATTGTTTTATCCTGAGGTACAACAAGCATAGTGTGCAGATAAATCTTTCTTGCCGCTACTTCGGCAGGTAATGCTTGCTTGATATAGGTGCATGTGGGACACAGCCATGTGCCGATCCAGTCCTTGGCCACAACATGTAAAATTCCTCAATAGGACAAACAGGCGCGGGAATCTGACAAGTTTGTGCATCTCACCCATTTTACCTCAGTTTGCTGCCGAAGAAATGGGACTTTAATTTAATACCTTGCATTACCTTGTTTGTGTATGCAGGGAAGACATATACACCAAGTTTCTTATTTTTTCTAAAGAACAGCAAGGCACAGTTGCATAATTTGAAATGTCTACTATCTACTGCAAGAGCTCAACCCAGATTCACTCTCGGCTACAGACAAAACAGTTGACACTTTCACGATAATTTAAGTTCTCTTAAAAATCATAATTTAGCATACAAATTATACATCATATGCCTCTGATGAGAAACCGTGAATACATGTCCTCCTGTACTCTGATGACAGTTTTTTGAGTACATGATAAGCTTAAAATTAATGCAATACTCCCAAAATTTTACTATTCCCATCTGTACAGGATTCAAAGATGAGTTAGGACAATAAGGACTGCCACAACCTACGGTCTTGAACGTTACACACATATATCTGAGGCACAAAGCCAACCCCCCCCCTCCCAATCTCCTCCTTAGTTGAAATGTCGATGGCCATAATCTCCAAGTTTCATGCCTTTTTGCATTATCTCTCTGTGGAGATTACCTTCTCCCTTTGGAAGTTGCTCCAGCATCCACCACTCCCTGCACAAGTGTGATAGGAATCTAGCAAAGGGTGCAATTGGTGTTGTAAACCAAACCTGTAGCTCATATGCAGAGCTGCCAACCTCAGCAAATCAAAAAAAGTATTCCAAACAGCAAAAAAAGTATTTTACCTGGAAAAAAAGTATTCTCACAAAATAAGGCATGCTGCTTGTAATTCTGGCGATCAGACGCTTTTCAAACAAACTTTTTCGCTGTCTTTAATTTCTTGTTTTATGATTGACTGAGTATTTTGTGGTAAGTTTGATATCAAAATGAAGTTATTTCATCAAAAAAGTCTTAGTAAATAAAGATCTAATGTTCCCAAAACATATTACGTAAACATTCGAAAAAAAATGGAACAATAAAGGGGAAAAACGTATTGCTGTATTTTGCTTCAAAAAATGGAAAAAATATGGCAACACCGGGACGGTTGGCAGCTCTGCATATGTATGGATTTCAGTTGTGTTTCACACAGCTGAAGGAAGTGGGTGGAAGTGACTTTGTACCTGTTCTCATATCCTATATTTCATTTTTTATAATTGTGTTTTGTATGATAAATTTGATCGGCTATCTTTATTGCTGTTGCAATTCCAATGTTTATCACCTCCTTGGGTTTCTTCTAAACACAAAACCTAGTTTTGTACATACACATGATGAGATTTCGAGGCACCGAGCACTACTGTAGCTGCTTGGAAAAGTCAACACTCCCAATACCAGTTTGGAAGTGACAGGCGATTCTCAGACAAGAAGTCCCTCATTCTCAGACTGATGCACTTGATTAACAAACAATCCTTTGTTCAATATCACCTTTCAGGTCATCAGAAAGCCAGACAAAGAAAAACTGAGCCACATTTGGGCAAAATGTGTAATGTACAGTACAGCGACATACATACAGTAGAGCTATTGGCGGTTTTGATTTATGGTCTGCAGTTTACTCACCGACAAAGTCAATATTTGATTGTCAATTGAGGTGATTGTCAAAACAGATAACGCAAAAACACAGAGGAGAACAAGACAGTCAAACACACAATCAATGCACAGAGAGATAAGCTCAACAACCCACTACAGTAGATCCAAAATTAATCTCTTTAATGGGCAACCTATTACCTGGCTTGGAGTTTTTTTTGGGGGGTTCCTTCCCCTATATTCATGACCTTCAGCTATCGCAACTACAAGGCGAGAGGTGACTCAAAATGTGGCCTATATACCCCTAAACGATATCTTAACACATCAATATAAACAACATACGATGTGCTGTTGAGATAAGCTAAAATACTTATTACTTTCACATGAAACTGCCTTTCTAAAATGCAGAGACCATTTACCTTGTTTTTCTGCATGATTTTACCTTTGGTTTTAGGAAGGAAATTCAATTGTTAGGGGATCATTAGGCAAAGTTTGCCAAATGCAAAATGGTTATTTTCAGGGCAACATATCTCATGCTCAAATTTGACATTACTTTGTAGTGACCACTCACCTTGACAGAGGAAACATCTTTAAAAGTAAACTTCCATACAGCTGCCTAACTTTAAGGGATATTCACAATGCTGCACTCTGAATAATGACCGAAGATTACCTAACCCAATAGAAACAAATGACACTCGTTTGACATACTGTACTGTCTTCCAGCATGAAACACTAAACTGCAGCACCCCCCCCCCCCTTTTGTTAGATAGGGAACTTCGCTACACATGTGTGCAATCATAGCTGTAGGGCTGTGAAGAAGCACGATTAGGCTGGCCAGTCCTTTTTCTCCAATATGTACAGATTTTACCATTACAGTCACTCGCTTTATCAGACACAATGTAATGCTGTCAAAATAGTTTGACTGCAGAACACCTAACGCAAAGTCACACTAAGAAAAGAAGACAGGGGTGTATAATATGCAATATGGGTGTGCACTGATCAACCAATGAATTGGGATCTCTCATAACAACAGAAATTTACATACAATAGAATGATAGCATTTGTTTCATGGTACGTACAATAAACAGCATTTCACATTTTCAGGATTACTCAAAATTTGGAAATTCCTTTTCCTAATGTCAAAGAGAACATTTTACAGTCTGTTGTAAGGTAAACTTATGAATATGAAAAATTACAAAATGGTTAAAAGACATAATTCAATGTGAACCAGATTGTACCTGTAAGGCAAGTATTGTGTCTCCACGAGGATCCCTAAAAATAAGAACAAAATCAACGACAAGGTTATCAAAATTATGATGTATTCATAACATAATAAAATACTGTCTTCTTTTTTTTTTGTGATACATTTTTTTGAAGTGATACATCCGATCATACCTTCTCAAATTAATATCCTCATGAATGCTTTCTGGAAATGTATTTCCAAATCACAGAGCAGAAAGCAAGCAAGTAAGATATTAGTTTGAGTCCCATACATAGAAATAGATAAACTAGAATGACATCACGCTACCTACTCACACACTAAACAAATGGAAGCTAGATGATAAGGGGCAGCTTCCTTGCCTGTTTAGCTAAACAGCTCTGCCTTCAACATTTGCCGTCAGATAACGCACATGTGCCCTGAGAGTTTGTTCATTTGACATCTTACTACGTCTTTGGGGGAAACAGAAGCAAATGCGAACGTTTAATTTTTATTTTTAAGACAACCTGATAACACTAAGGGAAAACTGCATGTCAACAGTTAGAAACTTGCGAGTAATATTATCATAAAATTTCATGAATTTAACACTGCAAATGCAGGATTACCATCAGAAAGAAAGCAAACTGAAAATGACTTCCACTCAAACATAAACAACATTGTTGGAATATTTTTTCTGTTCAGCCCGTTAAAATTACGGATGATATTTACACCTCATACGGCTTGGCTTATGGTTCACTTGCCTTTTTCGTCCTCACAACATTTTGTGATGGTGCTTTGGTGAGAAAAGTCACCCACAAGAAGAAACAGAGACTGAAAACAGTGTCTCTCTCAACCCTAATCGCCACCTTGTTCCCTTTCTCAGCTCCGGTCCCCGAGCATGCACTTGGGCCAGGAGACTGATCAGAAAGAGTAGCACCTGAGTGAAGACAGTCTAGTACTACAGGGAAGTAAACTCTCATATCGTACGATAAAAGAAGAGATACCACATCAGCAGTTTTAAGCATGCCACTCCTTCATGCCACTCACAATGGTGGGAAATCTTTTGCTTACATCTGAGTAGTTGACATCCATTATTTTTGTACTGATTTTCAAACCCTAAGTTGGTGCAGGGCTGGACCATAACATTGAAAGCACTCAAGATTGCTTTTCTTCTCTCTTGACTTGTCCTGATATAAGGCTAGTAATCACACACACACTGACGCAACATTTAACTTCTATTTATGATCCATAATTATCCTTCCCCACCAATCCCCTTTAATATTTCACTACAAAAGAACCATACATGATGGGAAAGCACTAAATGCTATGCAGAGAGTTTCTAGTGCAATTTAAAGTGGAACAGTTCAAAATTTTGAATTTTCTGCGAGTACTTTCCAGTACCAGTATCCCAACAGCAGTCAACTTTTAGGAAATAGCATGCTCACACACACATACACATGCACACACATACACACACTAAAAAAATATTGTCTGTGAAAGACAAACACAGTCAGTACAAAACAAAGACAAAGAGTACAAGCAGTCAGACAAACACAGTAGGCCAGTACCTCCATGGTTAGCAAATGACCCTAAAACTGAACGACCCTTTAAAATTTAAGGATTGCTGAGACTCCCAACAAAAGTAGAGGCCAAAAACAACACTGACATGATATTGTTAGAGGGAGGGGGAGAAATGTTAATTGAAGAAAAGAAATGCATAAAGAGCAACTCACATGGCTTTAAACATTGGAATTGAAGATCCATATCCTCTGTTATCCTTGCAGATGTCCACTCCTTCAAATTCGACATGCAGAGTGTCCCAAACAGATTCAAGCTATGAAAAAGAGAAGAAAAACCAAGAAAACATATACAACCTGTAACACGGATGTGACAAAGTTCAACACTGCAAAGGGTGCACAATGGACGGTCCTCATATTTTGGAAATGATGCAAGTCCTTATCAAGTCAAAACTTGTTTCAGGACCTTTCAAGAAACCATGTACACTGTAGGCAACAAGGACATTAGAATTAAGGTATGGGTAAGGGAATTTCTCACTGTCTATGTGATCCAAAAGTGTGCGTCTGTGCATGTAACATTGTAAATAAGGTTCTGAACTTTCTGTACATTACAACACAGTGGTACTGCTGTAATAGCTTTGAGAATTAAAAAAGACATTTATAGAATTAGCAACTGCATTGTCAGTTATGATGAGGTATCACAAGTGCCCTTTTCACTCATTGGCTACATGAACAGAGTGTATTCAACGAAATTGATCTTAGAAATGCACTGAAGAAAATGGACATAGCAGGCTGGCCTAAAATATTTTATCAGTATTGTAACAAACATGTCACCTCGCCATGTTTATCAGTCTGACATGTCAGTCAAGTTTTAAATGGTTTTCACAATTTGACCTCCACTGACCTCATATGACCACATGCACCTTTTCATGCATCTGAATCTACCACATCTTCATACTTACAAGATCTGTCTGTCGAACCTGTACTTCTCCTTCTTGAATAGGTTACCAGTACTCTTGGCATGACAGATGGGAAAGAATTTGTTGCATTGAGCGAGGTGAGTAGTGACGTACATTACCATGTGTACAAAATGATCGCAATTCAACCGTGGTTTGACTTTTGCTGGGTGTTAAGAAGTCGCTTACATCATGAGACTTACGAAAAACACTTTAAAGGGTTGGAAACGGTTTTGTTTTTTCAATTCTTTTCTTCTCAGATTTGTTAAGTACTGGAGCTTACCCGCTGAACGCCTGCTGCCAACAGAATGTCACGTAGACGAGGACCTCTCCAGATAGCATTACTGATAGCAGCATGACCCCAGGGTACACCCTACCAACAAACAAATCAAAACAAACAAGCAAGATAGAACAGGAATCAAGTTGAAATTTAAACAATATGTATCCATGATATAAGACTTCTTCGGTTAAGAGGGACATCGCTGAGAAAGAATTTACATACTTTTCTGCACAGTCTCCCTATCTGTCATTCTGTCCCAACCCAGTGAGCCTTTGGAAATTTGTGGGAACGGGAAATTTTGACTGTTGTCTTTTTATGCTTCCAATTTTTAGCACGTACGTTATGGGTGTAGCAACTACGCTGTTGTATCTGAGATCTCATTATGGCCTAGACTGTTGACATGACTGTGGACTTTGACATACATGCACTTCAGAACTCTTGGTGATACACACATTCCCCAGTCATCATGGGCACAAAACAAAATGTTTTTCAACCTGACCTTCACTTCTGTACATTCTTCTTGGAAAAGATTTGCAAATGCTCATTGCACAAAGGACAAAAACTTTTGAACAAACTGACAAGCAGATTTTGTTAATCGATGTATGAATTGGTTGGCAGTCAACCCATAATTAGCCAATATCAAACTAACATCGACGTGTGAATAAGTTGAAAACTTAACTCACTCAAAGGTGTGCCACAAGCATAGTTATGGCTTTGACTTTAAACAATTCAATAGAGAATTCAACTTTTCAGCAAAGACTGGTGAAAATGTTGATTGCAATCACTGGTAAGCTTACATTCAAGTGATTCTGGGGTCATACTTTCATGGGTTACAAATTATCATGCCGGACCAGTCAAGTGCTTTGTCCTTTGGTGTATCAATTATCTTATTCTGCATGGACATACTTACTCTTACTTTCTTTATCTGTGACATTTCTGTCCTTCGATTGCCAGCGCACTGGATGTAGAAAAGGAAAACAAATTACAGAACTGACAAACTGAAACTCATGCAATTGACTCAAAAATATCTATGGTCAAAGTCACAGTGATGCAATCTGAGGTTCGGCAAACTCAGAGTCAATTTTGAATTTTCTTGAGGACTATCTTACCAAAGAATGGAAAATGTTCCAAGGGATGACAAGAGCAAAACTGGGAAAGTCTTTTCCGTGAAGTTTTACCTGGAACATAACAATGGCTGGCAGAAAACACACATGTACTTTTATTGCTTTCTTGTATTGCATTTTGTAAAACATTAAAACTACAGTTTCAGACTTTCTGTTAAAGGTGTACGATCACTTAAGACAAGGCTGTGCAAAATAGCCTGGAGTAAACTGCCACTTTTTTTTGGGGGGGGGGGACAACTACCCACAAATAACATCCTCCTTCAAGATATATATTTTGTGCGAACAACAGATTCTCTCTGCCAATGATGTTGTGAACTGGTGGCTGTAATATTAAAGATTTCCAGAATATGAACAATATATTTACCATGAGAGTGGCCATAACTGTGGCTTGTCGGAAATCATGTTCAAGTTGATAGATGGTTAACTTCAAGTCCAGGGGAATCAGACCAGTTACAGTGACACTACAAAAGAGGAAAATAACAAATGGAACGTTATCTGAAAGTCGTTGAACACATCACACTGCTATTAGAGCAATGTAAGAAATATACTGTAAGCATTGCCTTAGCAGGTGGGGTAGGTTGGGGAGGGGTGGGGGAGGGTTGGGGGCACATGTACCCTTCACCTCCTGTACAACTGTCATGTGTATGTGTCAGAGTGGTATGTTGCAAACTGCACATTTCATTCCAAGCTTCCCTGCTGTGCATAAGATGTGTTTTCAACAAACTTGGATCTCTCAAAAAGTACCTCTCAGTATGGCAATTACTGTACACAACATATGAAATATCTGAACTGTACATTGAATACAAAGTACTGTACATGGGCGACAAACAACATAGACAGTATGTATACACACATCATCTACCGCAAACAAACCATTTTGTCAACTACTGCGTGTGTGGGTGATGTTAATCCACGGGTTTTACAGACCAGTCATCAAACTCTAACATTACCAAGTGCAGTCTTATCTTTCTAAGAAAATCCTTTGAACGATATGCAGTTCACGGATAGACTGGCAAGCCTCGTCTAGCCTTGAACTGTGCACCAAACCGAGTGACTGATAAAGCTTTCACAGTATTTCAAAGAAGGCGACCCGTATAATCTGAAATCCAATAAATCATCTGATAATCGGCACTTCAATTATACCTGGTTTTCCCCCCACACATATTCCATACCTATCAGTTGACATATAGTTGTATGCCTAAGAGACCTGAGAACACTAAGTAGGAAATTCTCATCAAAAAAGCCTCTACTCAACAGCAGTTGCAGGGTTTTTCAATGCAGTTTATTTCTCTTCACTACTATTTCCACTATTATGGTACCACTACATTTCATGAATATTTTTTATATTTCTTGATTATTTATGACATTCACCATAATATCAAGAGTTTGAAAAAAATTACCCATTTTTTTTTTTTTTACTTCTCTTCAATGCAATAATCACACCGAATCAAAACCTGTTATTACCACTGGCTCTTGGTACTGTAACAGGCTTACCGTGAAAACTGACACTAAAACACATGCATGCACTGAGTGTGCACACATTCTGCCAATGATCTAGCCAAGGCCTGGGAAGAAACATGGACACTTGTCACAGGTTATTGCATGGAGACATGATGCTGCAAATAACAGCAATGTGTTACGCTAGTATCTATTGCAAAAATTTATTTATTCACTTAAACTGAAAGGTATTGAACCATACTAAAAAAAATCTTTGAATTGTGCATTATAAAATAACAATTTATCTCTTCAGTATGTTCATTTGGAAAACAGTCTGAAGGAGGAAGGTCAAATATCATTGATCACAGGTACACCTGCGATCAATGTTTGCCTCAGTGAAAGTGCCCACAGTCTAGTTCTTCAATTGTAGCAGTCTACTTATGATATGACAGAGGAAAAACACAAAATGAAAGAAAATATGCTGCTTCGCTTTGCACGACTATTGCGTAAGTTGACATTTGTTACATCATGCTATGTACGGAACAGCTGTACTTGGAATGCACACCTAGCACACAGCTGCGGGGCAGCGTTTTCCGTGGAAAATGAAAACGATTTGCACTATTTCAAAAAAACGGATGAAAACACGGAAGCACAGAAGGGATATATGTCAATGTTACAAAGACTGTCATTTTGCTGAGATAGTTCTGTCGATGCCTCCAGACAGAAATGACTTGGGCAAGTCAATGTTTTCAATGCATACCGCATGCAAGTCAGAGATATTATGAATCGTGCCGAGTAACGCACTACGGCAAAGTTCAAAGGAAGGCGAGGTACATGCGAGAAGCTGAAAATGGTGGATCAGCAACAATAAAGTAGTACGCCTCTAGAGCTGGTCACCCTCTCAGTGATGCCTTTCATACACATGTGTGAAAACTTACAACACAGTGTAGGTATTCTGAAGCAGCAACACACATGAAGATGAAGGTCGTAATAAATAAACTAGTGAGATACCTGGCACACACATTGATTTAAGATTTGAGCTTGATGACTGCTGTAAATGCTGGAAAAAAGAAGTTCAAAGAATATCAATTCTAAAGGCTTTGTCGGAGGGACAAAGCTTGCAATAAAAATACCAAATGCATTTGACAGATACTTACATGTGATCACTTGCATTTAAAACAGGAACTGGTGCATGATTTCGGATATAAAATTGGTCCGTGGGTGTCACAAAGTGTTCCCGAAGAACACTTACAGGGGGTTCTGCATTGAAAGGTCGGCTTTCATTCACGGTCAAGTTATCGGCTCTCTCTGGTTCCTGGCTGTAAGCTGTTGCCATTGTTATTGCAAGAGTCTGTGTATCTCCTTCAAAGTACTGCAAAAAGGTGAAATTAGCTTGAGAGAAGCTGGTTCAAATATTTAAGGGTTGTGACAAGTGACTTCTAGCCACACTTTCCTCTGTAATCACATGAATCAGATGAATGCCACACAACGATAACGCCAGGCAAACTGTAACCAACCAATTTCCTTAAGTCCAACCATTGTACCATAAAGGTAATCATTGTTCAGTCATGAATGTAAACTTTTAACAACTTAACCCATTCGACGTCGCAAATTATGATTTTTGCTTTCCCCCATGGAACTAGAAAAAAAATCAAAGGTCAGTTTAACAGCTGCTTGACGGAGAAGAGCACTGAATCGACTGCTTATCTACGCTTTTTATACACATTTAAAGGATATCATTCTGGAGAAGAACCTTGAACTGTCTACTTTAGTTTTTTTCTTTTATCTCTTGACACATGTTTGCATAGCTGAGCTGGAAAGAGGGATGTAGGGAGGACATGCATGTGACTTCTATCTGAACTTTCTTGAGTTCATCTGATAAAGACATGGTTACGCGCATATATGTATGCAAAAAGTAAAAAACACGGACATTTCATAAGTTCAAAAGTTGGGCAGGTCTTTTAATTGCATTAATCCTCTGATACAGGATTTGTTTTTGATTTGATGTGAAAAAAACAAACAAAAAAAAACAATCCTACTTGTGATTTTGAAGAACCTCAGTAAAGTTTGATAGATGTTCTCATTGCAGCTCCTCATAAATAGTGCACTGTTCTTCACACCATCCAGACACCTCTCTCAAACAGGTAAAATAGTCAAAATCAAAGGCACTCACAGCTGAATGAGAATGCTCACTCAAGTGAAGAGCAGAAGGGGCAGTTCCAAGCAAACCAGGACATGACTCCCAGAAATTTCAAATCCATCTATTCATTACAAACTTTGGTATTGAATTGAAGCTAAGAACTTGACTTTTGCATAATGTTTTTTCAATATAATTCATTCTACAAAATTTGCATGCTTAATTAGTTAATACTAATAATAACAAAATTACTGTCAGGAAATACTCCGTAACGGTGTGTTATTTACATGGATAATCAACAAAAGATGTTATGAAACTGGATATGTATTGATATGACTCCAGAGAGGAACAAAGTAGCTACACTTTTCTTGGTAAAATAATTTTATAGAGTTCATTGACCCCAATTAAATTTACTGAAAATTTGTCATGGTATAACAGTGAATATTGATATTTTCCCAATAGTTCCTTCAAAAGACAGCAAAGTGACTGCAGTGCTATTTTCTACAACTTGCAAATCTAGAGCATCAATACCTTTAGGACATGCAAATTGTTCATCTACTGTATTTCCCTGGAATAAATTAATTACCGTTAGTCATGGTATGACATTACACCATGACATGCTAGTAACTACATGCAAATTTGGGAAATCCAACTTCTTAATTTCTGTCAAGGTTACAAACTAAAGGTGTGCAAAGACCGCCTAAAACCAGGACCAAACTTAAGAGACCACCCAAAACAGAAGTCGGTTTTGGTCAGTCTCACTGAACTTGGGCCGAAGGCTAGGTGGTCTGACCAGCTATAGAAGAGACATGTCTTCAGTCCCATTGGCCTGATCATTTATTCTCAACCTCCCTCCCCCCCCAAAAAAAAAATCAACAAAGGTTTAAATTTTTCTTATCTTCCAATAGTGTCTCCTCTGAGTCATGATTTGCTCTTATTCAAAGACAGACTACAGTAAGTAATTCATTCAAAAAAGTTAAAACAGGAAGGAATAAGCATTGAAATGGGGGTTTAATAAAATGCAATTACAAAACTTTTCAGATTAAAAAAAATAAATGGTTGCACCCTTCATCTTTTTCATTGTGCTTTTTCATTGTGTTATTTTAGTTTTTATGCCATAAAATTCAGGAATTCCTCATCTTCCACAAAAAGAATGTTGTACATATTTTCATTACAGGTATTATCAAACAGATGTGAGAAACTTTATACCACCAAGGTCATTGATACATACAAAAATTCAGCCATGTCCATCCATGCCAATTTTACATTGACGGTATAACAGTTCCTGTGCTGGGTTTTCATTACATAACTAATCAATTAATGAATCAATTATCACACGTCAGCCTCGTCAGGTGTCATATCTTAGCTAAGACATTACAGAAAATGACAAGGGTATTTTTGAATTTGCAAGTTTTTAAACTTCACCGAGTTTTGAACATACATTTTTAGATAAAAATGTTATGTCCATTTCACATCACAGTATGATGGATGACATATTATCCATATAATATACAAGATTATTCCCAAAATTTTCACATATTATGAGAGACCATAGCTTCTGTTATTGTTGTGTCATTTGCCCAGTAAATCTATAATAAAGTGTGTGTGCTTAGATCCACATGCCTCATCACTATATCAACAAGTGCTATGTTGAAACGACATCTCTAAAAACTATGAGAGATGATTTACAAAGTTGTGAAAACATATTTTCCATTAAAAATCCTCCTTTTAATAGTGAACAAACATTGTTCTGGACGAAAAATGCATGAAGACGGTGATGAGATACTTTTTTTACTTGGAGTTAGGCTAATTGAATTTGATGACCTTACTTAGTAAGCCTAAGCTTAGTAAGCCTTTGACAACCCAGCTCAATGACCTTGACGTCCTCTTTCAGTCTGTCTGAGGGCCATGAAGAATACATCTGTGAGACATAAATCCATGGATTAATGACATGGTTTACCTTCCACACACAGTGACAGTGGTCTACTTGAACAATGCACCATGCTCATCTGTGAGGCCTTGGAAGTTCATTGATCTGTGTGAAATTGTTACAGATTTTCGGTCGAATTCAAGCTTTAAAAATGTCCAAAGAAATGTACAGATTTCATCCAAACATCCAGTAATCAGTATAGGCCTTGACTAAGGAGTTTCAACTTTCAGTTACACACACATACTCGCAGGCAGTAACATTAGGACTTATTTATTTGAACACTCTACATGTCTACAATATCTAACCAAGTTACGCAAATCTGTATGCCCTGACTAAGCAACTGTAGGCTGCCAGTCAGCCAGGTATTGACTTGCAGTATGAGAGGCGAGAGTATTTTGCCGGATGAAATACATTTTTATCATTGTAATCCAAATTCCACTCCATTGACTTGGGTGAAATTCCGTAACTTAGGTACACTCACCTTCGGCTAGCTTCACCTAGCCTATTCATCCATTACACTTTACAGACGTTTGACAACTTGCCAACATTGACTCAGTACGTATGATCGAGCATCTAGGTCAGTCGCCTAAATACCGTCCGTCAGTCCGTACCGTCTTGTAGGCCAAGCGCGAGATGTCAAGGAAAGTTCATAGGCCATGGATATCATATCCGCGCAACGTCGATTATGCCTACGTACACAAAACACGTAAATAATACGTTCATTGCTGCGGCACACAACCATAGAATATATAAAACTTGGAGGGCGGACTTCGGATATTCTCTGTGACTGCGAGGGGCGCTCAGTCCGCTATCACACGGCGGTCTAAGTTACTTTCTATATCCTCTTTTCGTAATAACGATTTACGTTACTAACTTACTGTATGTTAGATCAACCTTTCTCTCTCAACGTGTTATTTCTTAAACTTGTGAACGCGCTCTGCTTGAACTGTTATACATCCTAGAATTGCAATCACGATGTATGTATGAGTTTCTAGAGCTACATTAGCCCTTGCGAAGGGCTATTCTGCCATTTAAGCCCATTACATTACGTTATTATTAATAAGCTTGTGTTATCATTTATTGTTAAACCTTTTAACTCACATTTTCAACGTTCCATTCGACACAGGTGGGTTTCCGAATAATCTAAAAGTTGCCAAGGTTATTCCAATTTATAAAAAAGGAGACACTCAAGTATTTGATAATTTTCGTCCAATTTCTGTACTCTCGTGTTTTGCCAAAATATTAGAGAGACTTAGGCCCTATGTTTAATAGAGTAAACAATTTTCTTAACAGATTCAATATCCTTTGTAATGGTCAATATGGTTTTCGTCCTAAATACTCTACAAAACTAGCCCTAGCGCACGCTCTTGATAGACTTAACACCAGTCTTGATAGTAATGATATTTCTATGGGCGTCTTTCTTGATCCCTCCAATTTAAGGCATTCTTTTACGCAAATTACACATATATGGTATTCGTGGACATATATTGGACTGGTTTGCTAGTTATATTTCTCATAGGGTTCAGTACACTAATTACAAGAGGTTATGTTCCAGGCTGGAAGGTGTAATTTGCGGGGTACCGCAAGGATCTATTCTTGGGCTCTTATTCTTTATTATCTATATGAATGATCTTTATTATATTTCAGACAAGGCAGATGTAATTCCCTTTGCCGATGACACAAGTATTTTTTTTCAGGGATAGTAATATACACTCAATACACAACATTGCCTCAAACGAGTTGAACATTTTCCGTGATTGGTTCTCTGCTAATAAGCTCTCATTGAGCATCAACAAAACTAATTACATAATCTTTGATAACAATATCACAAGGAATTGAGAAAAGGACATTCTCATGGAGGGTATCATCGTTAAAACTTTTCACTACTACAAAATTCCTTTTTGTTCATATTGATTCTGGACTCACCTGGAGAGATCATATCTCAGCTATCTCTATAAGAAAATCTCTGTAAATGTTGGCATTTTATCTAAACTCAAACATTCACCCCTAGCAATATCCGCTTGATACCGTACTTTACAAGACACTGGTTCTTCCCCATGTACACTATTGTAGCATATTCTGGAGTGGAACAAATGTTTCCAACTTGCATCAGCTCACCACCTTAGAGAAGCGTGCCATCCGCCATGTTGCGAAGGTGGCACCCCGGGATCACGCAAGCCCTCTTTTTTAGAAATTTCAACCTCCTTAAAGGCTGTATTGCATCACCCTAAGCTATATTATTACCTCCCTGAAAGCAAAATTCTCAACTGGTTCTAAGTTACAGTATACCCTTAGATTGCCAGCAACTTCGAAAGATGCAGAGCAGCTCGTATTACACAGCGTACACAGGGATCCATTGTTTTGATTACACATGTGGAGGAATTTAAGACAGGCTGAGGGAGGGAGCTAGAGGTAGGTGGTTGGGAGAATTGAAACTGTCTGGGGTGATGAGTTTTTGTCTTTAAATTTACCGACATTATTTACACAAATCTTGCTGTTTTCACCTACAAGGTGTAGAACAGGTTATTACAGGCTGCATTTAATGATTTCATCCTCAGTAATACACAAATTCACACCCATAACACCAGTGACATGAAAATTTCGCCCATCGACACCATTTTCGTACAAATATTGGTTTGGACAGCAAACCAATACTTGTACGAGGCGTAGAACTGCGTGCACGATATGGTTACGTATCGTACGGAAGGCCGTTTTACTTTCTATTCTATACATTTTCTACTACTGTATGTATTTGATGATAGCAACAATTTATTGGTGATATCATCAAATCATTTGGTGATATCAGCACTTATTCGCTAGCGTCATAAAATATTTGCTGATACCAGCAGAATGAGACAGGTCAATAATTAGAATACATTTGATCTCCGGGATCAAAGATTGTGATAACCTTGGCAACCTTAAGAACGAATAGAAACATACCTCTTGAGAAAGATTGATTTATAATGTGTGATAGAGGCACAATAGTAATAGCTAATATTTTTAAGACCGGTGTTTGATATACCGGTCTTACCCGGGCTTTTTACATTCTTAAAACCATGAATAAGAGCAGATGATCTCGTTAGGAAATGTGTAGGTAAACCATGAATGATTCCTTTTTGTTACTTTTACCTATGGGGGTTAGTGTTACTTATAGGGAGATTACCGGATAAATCCTTAGCGACAGATGTAAAATAATGCTACGTTCAGGAGCAATACCATTATTATCATTGTTAACCAAGTACCAAGAAAGAAAGCTTCACATTTCGACCTTCCAGTAATGATATTAAGGATTTTCCAGGGTCATCTTTTTTTTTTTATTTTCGTAATCATAATAGATTCTCTTTGCATTCTTAATTACAATAGAATGCAAAGATACATATTTGTAATGAGCATACTTTGTCGCTATTAGAATATGTACGCGTGAACCGAGAAAATAATTTGCCTTTGTGCCAAATGGATTTCAAAACGCCTTTGTTGGTTTAAGGAGGCTTAACATATTTAACTCTCTTATACTGCGTTTGTCAAAGGACAACATCGCTGAAACGTATCTTGGAGAATTCTGGAGATTTTTTTTGTAAATCAGATCGGCACCCTGACCACACGTGACGCCTATCCAGTCAGTCGTTAAGATCTCCTGTTTAAGTCGTGAGATTTGCTAACACCAGTGGTAACTATCCTTGGAATACGATTGACTAAACGTCTGTTTAAAACTGTTAAAAAAAAGGTAATGATCTGTAATATTAGAAACAGTAACACCACTTTTTACAGCATTAAGAGACCAGTTTATTGGTAAAAATGCTGTCTATTAGCGTGGATGAATTTTCGCACACCCTCGTCTATTTGTGAATAGTTTAATAAAGCGAGAATGATGATAATGTATCTCTAAAAAAGGTTGGATATAGGAGCAAGGTAAATCTTTGAATAAATTATTACTGAAATCACCCGGTCCAGATTTTTTGTTGTTGTTATTTTCTGTACCTAAGCAACTTCTGTTCATAAAATACTAGTTTCTCACATTTTCAATAACTGTAGGAATATACACGACTAACCAGAAGTATAAAGCTGGCCAAGAAGTACTAGCATGCGATGATTTACTTTTAAGTTGTCACAAAATACATGAAATCAATGCAACGAGTCCCTTTAACCTGAAAGCATTTCATTATAAATTATAAATCTTGCCATAATCGAGCTACATCTTTTCAAATCTAGACGTAATTGCTGCAATTATGTCCAACGTCCATCACTCTGAGTGGGCTATAGGTGTGGCGCATTCCTCTCTACGAAAGTACGAAACGCACAAGTACGTAGAGTGTCACAAGGGTTGTTTGCAAGAATCAAGAGACTTCAAGTGCTGCCCCAGGGGGGTACCTAAAATGTTCAGTTTCTGGGGGCCCTAGGACAGTGGAAAATGAATGAGGGACCATAAACGAGAGTCCATGATAGTGTGATTTTGGAATACTAATTATCTCTATTGCGGCTGCAAATCCAGAATTTTGAACTGGGGGTAGGCCAAGAATTGTGGAAAAGACTATCTATGCGGAGCGCCATTATCAGTTGGAGGAGACCGTACCAGAAAATTTGTACATAAAAAATACATACAAATCGATATTCTCAAGCCGTCAGTAAGTTAACTCCAGGAAGTATCAGTATTTCATTAGCCACAACAGAAGCCACAACTTTGTTGCACCACTGCTGGCAATAACATTTGTCCAAAAATTAAAAAAAAAAAAGACTTCTGAAAAACCTGTTAGTTACGCTTCGCACTAATCAGTGCTGGCCCTTTATTCGCTTAGGTCGTATCCAGAGCCTCTATCAGTCTATGGCACTGAATATACAAAAGGACCTCACCTGATACTATAATTCGTCCCCAGCCTGTGACATTTTGTCGAGGCCCTTATTTATTCATCTGCCGCCATCTCTTCTCTTCAGTAACAAAGAGACATAGGCTACAGCTTTGCAACGACATGCCGCCCAGAAAGGTGTGGAGACTTGGTTGATAAAGTATTTATGGCAGGTCGATCGTTTCTTCCCACATAAGTTTGCCCCAATTAACCGGTTCACCGGGTCGTTTCGTTCCCTTGCCATGTTCGCCTCTCAGTGAAAGTCCTTTTTACCTACAAGTTCGCCCCCCCCCCCCCCCTTCAAATAACTGACTCCAAATACCGTAATGATAGTTTTCATTTTTTGACCAAAGCAAAACCAGTTTTCACGAAAGGTACAACCTTTTACATTCACAATGCAGACAAATTGTGGGGAAAAACTTGAAGTAGTATAACGCCTCGATGACAATGAGGTCTGGCTGTATGATCTAGTTGAAGTTCATAGATTTTTTCCTGTTTGCAAGATATTTATCAGTGTTGTTGATATTTTTTCGGAAGCGTGAAAGTGCCATCCACATAAGAATATTTCTGCTCCATAAGCTGACAATTTTCAGCAAAATGGCTAGATAGCAAGCACATCAAAACACATTAAAAATGATCAATTGTTCAGTTGTGGTATTTGTCCAATTCAACAATTTTCCACAAAATGTTCAAATGACAACTTATCACATTTCTCAATGTAACAAGTTTCTACAAAATGTTGAGTTCATCACTTCTTTTCTAGGTGAGTGACTAAACAATTTTCTGCAGAATTTGTTCACATCTTCTTAAGTAAACAATCAATTTTCTGCCAAATGTTCAAATGACAACTTATCCCATCCTGTAATTTGTATTTCTTGTGTGGAAAATGAACAAGAAGACATTTTGCACGAAATTGTTGAAAAAATTCGAACTTTTTTTCAGAAAATTGTTCATTTAGTAAGAAAGTGAACGATTCAACATTTCGTGGAAATTTATCTAAGATGTGATAAATTGTCGTTTTGAACATTTTGCAGAAAATTGCTCGATTGAGAGGATGTGGCAAGTTGTTATCTGAAAATTTTGCGAACAATTGTTGACACCCTCACTAAGAATCAAATGAACAAGTTAAGATTTTCAAGAAAAATATTGAATTGTTGTAACACACTGGACAACTGACCATTTTATGTTTTTTAATGTGGTATTTTCTTGTTATCTATACATTTTGCAGAAAATTGTCAACTGCATTGACAGGTACTTATTTTATGATGCTAGTGCTGTTGGATGGGAACCCTCATGCTGTGGGTGGCGATCAACCCAGAACCTCCCAATTGCTATACTTCATTGCTTCAAACATCTCAACCTTTATCCCGTCAGCAACAGCACCAGAAAATGGACGCAAAAAATAATCAAACAGATGCAAACGTGACTTCCGCTTTTTTATTATCTATTGTATTATTTCAAAGAAAGTTCTACTTGATCAGCAAATTACTAGAGTAGAGACTATAAGGAGGGAGAAGAATGATAAAACAGTTGTACGTAATTTCAAAATGTATTCCATGTGTTCTAACTAAAGAGTCTCCAATGATATTGGCATATGTTAACAAATTGTAGGGTCACAGAAATGAAAGTAAGAAGATTGTGGCTATTTGAGTAAACAATTTGTGCAAATAAAACAAACTGTTGGCTCCAAACAGTCTCTGGCTGACAAGTGCTCCATATGAGGGTTGTGTTTAGGGTAGGGTTTAGGTCAGTGGAAACAGCAGAGGTTACTCGCCTGTAACTCGCCTTTTGTTCGTGGAATAGTTTCAACCAAGCAAGGAACCTTCTGCTGGAAACTTATGTCAAATTACAGCAGAAAATGCCGAATCTCTCCATTTGATTAGCTTATCATGGAAGAAGAATATTACAAAGGATTATTGCTACGGTGATAGCAGCTCCACTAACCCCAGATGCTTTAGAGGAGGGGGTTATCCTCTCATTCGAGGGCACATAGCCGACTCTGTCGGTCTTTGCCAAACAAAAGATGGGTTGACGGAATTTTCCTGCTGGAATATTTTCCTCTAGAAAATACCAAACTTATCGTGACCCACTGATGGTCACATACCCATTACTGAAACATTACCAAAATAAAAGGGGCAAAATGGTATATATTTTCTTTAAGTACCTATATTCTTAAATACATACATTAATTTTCCAAAATAAAGCAAAACCACTTATTGATTTTATCACTTTCCTTGTCCAAAATGTGAGTTTTGCAGCATTTATTTGAGGACTGAACAATAGATGGATCCAATCATTTTTTGATCTGTGGATACACCTGTGATGCTTGGAAATTCCTTCTTACGTGAATACCAACAATAACATACAAAAGTTACTGCAGAGTTACTGTGAAAAAACAATTTGACTTTCTTTCATAGTTTAAAGGGAAAAAGCAGCCACCAAAACTTGTTTTAACATGGTCCCCAATCCTAATTCATGGGTAGCTCTTTTGCATCCAGTGACAATATTTTTGTTACTGGATTGCTAAATTCATGCAAGTCAATTGTCTACTTTGAATATGTGATTGTTTGAAATATCCTAAAAGATGCTTCTTAGGTACAAAAGAGGAGATTTGCAAGTTTTAGCAGATGCTCCAGAACAGAAAGTGGCTTGGGCGACTGCTTATTCCCTTTAATGTATGATTTGTAATCCAACAGAACACTGTGATGACTGAACAAAGGATAATTTCCTGAAAAGCATAGAATTTTATTCTTAAAACGATCATGTATAGCCACGGTGACAACCTTTTTGAATCAAGGAGCTACATTGCCACCTTTAAACTTCTCAGAGGGCCACACAGGTTGAAAATCTGTCTTCTGCTATCCTTCTTTTTTATGCTAGCTACCTAGATAGGTGGTATGGATAAAAGCAAACATTTGCCAACATATCAGTTATCACTATTGTCTATATGCAAAATACCGTTATTTCTTTTCCCCCATTAGCCCCGTCCTTTTTCACACTCTTTAAAGTTTACTTTCATTCAAAAGGGGGGTTTGGGGGCCGCACAATGCCTCTCTCCGTTGGCCGCATCTGGCTAGCTGGTCCTAAGTTGCTGACTGCTGGTGAATGCACTTTTGAATGATATACAGAATCACTCATTGATATTTGACCTCAAAAGATGGACACAAACTTGACACCAGAAATGATATGAACCACAGTTTTTTTGGAGTTGATTTGAAGGGACCATAAAAGATCGTATTTTTCTTCACCATGGAACTGCTAAGGATTATCGATGAAAATAAACGAGAACGTGTGAAAGGCAGTCCATATTATGTTAGTTACTGTTTCACTAGATTTTGTTTCGGCTATAATTCATTTGTACACTTTTCTTTTACGATATTTCAGATGTTACCGCTTACTTATGATATATAATAAATTCAAGAGTTTAGTTAATGGAAAGTCACATTAAAAAAAAAAAAAGATCCCATTTATGCTTGCTTAAAAAAGTGTACAAGTTACAAGAGACCTCCTCCTGTCATATTCGTGTCCTGTGAACTCGCTCTGCTTTTCCGTTGCTGTAAGGAGAGGGTCTGGTGCTTCAGATAGTGCACCCTGTGGGAATAAATAAGAGTTAATGAAACAAAAATATTGTGTTTGAAATGGGCCGGTGTGGGCATTACAAAAAAATACAGCTTTATCCATGATAAAACCATTCAGTCTCATCAATAAACATCAGCAATAGCTTCATCTTCTTGAGACAAAGATAAGTTAAAAAAAAAAAAAGAAGATGCATCATTTGAATTGTTGAAACTTTGGGTGAACAAATAATTCTTGAATAACAAATGACTGAACATTTTGTCTCTGTGAGAAACTTATATTCTGACACGACGGCTACTGCCATGCCTCGTTTTGAAAAATCTATCATTCTGTGTCCATAAGTGTTGATTTTGAAGGTTATAACTTTTTGGAGGGGGTAACACAAATGGAATATCATCGTGCAAATGGAGGTCGTGAGGATGACCTCTCATAACTTTCGTCTGTAGTCTACCAGTAAACTAAGTCACACACAGGAAATAGGTCCTTCTATTTGGGTATCAATAATCTCACATTTTTTGTAACCCCATTTTGCAATGGTCACTCCTTTTTGTTTGTCTGTCTGTTTCCCTTGGCAAAAGCAAATTAAGGGAAAGCTGTTTTGGTTTTCTTTTTTTTTTTAGAAATGACAAATAAGTTACATTAAATGCACAAATTTGTACATTATTCAACAAAAAGAAAGAACCAAAGAGGGCATGTCATTCTAGTTAGTTTTAGAGAACCATGGGCACCAAAATGTCGCAAACTGTAATTAGAACTGGAAATTAGAACAGAACTACCCATGTCCTTCTCCAACCTGAAATAAATATTTGATAGGAATTTGCAACAAAAAAATACAGATAATCTCTGTACAAACTAAGGCCCCAAATGTACAACCACCTCTACAAAATGGACAATCATTACTGTAAAGAAAATTTTAAAAAAAGACTGAAAATGTACTGCAAATGCAATGATCCATAAAGACGCTTAAAAGAGGAGGAGTGCGTCCTGACTAAATGAAAGACTGTTCCAAGATTGTAGAAGAATTATAGTTTTGTGTAAAGTTTTGTGCATACAGTAAGGGTGATCACTAAAAGTATATTTAGCAAGTAAAACAACGCTTACCTGAAAATGACCTTATTAAAAGTATGAATTTCTCTTCAGGTCCTTTTCTACCTCTGAGTATGGTGGTAGTTCAGATGATGATGCCGCCGATGACACCATATCCATCTCGATAGATTCAGAAATAGTATCTAACTCAGACGTATCAGGGCTTTGCTGGAAATCAGAGCAAAGGTGAGGACATTTACTGACACGCAAATGATCGGTATTCACTGGATAAGTGTGGGAAAGGATTTGGGAGGGGAAGGGGAAAAAGTAGATGGGGTTTATCAATATCTTAGGCAAGCAAGCTGAAGAGTTCTTTTAAAGCACAGCATGTCTTGGATCTAACGTTAGGCATGGACACAGAGGCCACAAGTTTACAAAACTTCCACAGAGATTTCACGCTGAAAGCTTCTCCTGGACCAAGGATATGTGCTGGTAAATGAAAAGTTACAAAAAGGAAAAGAATAAGAATTGTGGTTGGCTCACAAGGGTGTGAGACTTTGACAAAATAAAATCACAGTTGGAATACCGACGTCTTGCTGCTTGAGATGGTGTGATGGTGGGTAGGGGATGGGTTGCGGTAGGGGGAGCAGAGGTAATGGTTGTATGTACCATCATACGATGCATTTCACTGCTTTGCTTTTCTGGCGTACAATCACATGATGCTGTTCACTGCTTCCACCATCAAATCGAAACCAAAAATACAATGAACAGATGAAAACCACAAAGCTCACCATGTATGTAGCATCTGAAAGAGTAATTGGCAGAGAGAGATGTAACCTGTCACAATCGCAAACACCACTTTTAAACTGAAAGGAGCCCAAAAAACTACACAAAAAAAAAACAACAAACAAACAAACATCCAAACTCACCTTTTTTTGGACACTTGCAAACTCTGAGCCATCCGCAACCAATGGCACCTCAAACTCTTGGTTTTCGCTTTCGTCATCAGAGTAGGCGTAATTACGAATTGGTAAGTTGTGTCCGTGATGCATCATTCTCTCCTGCGATTAAACAAAAGGAATAATGGCCTGGGTCAAACGTTGATCATTGGCCAGCGTGATCCATTGATGATTGTGCTTTTACCACGGACAAGCAAACTTACAAATCATCAGATTATTTGAGGGACCATTGATCCAGCCACCGAGATAAATCAAAGATTGGTCAAACTGTGCGACAAGCAATGATCACCAATAATCAGCAGCCGGGTCTGGAAACAGGGTTAAGGATTAGCATTATTGAGGAAAAACTGTATTGAGAGAACAACTTTTTAGGACCCATGAAGTGAAAACATTTTAACTATGCAAGTTCTGTTAACTTGGTTTACAAGAAAGCATAAAGTTACACACCATTAATGTAATTGATACACCATTACGTTGTGACTTACATTCAAGAAGTCAGCATGGCGAAGTACGTCCGACAAATGTCGCAGCCGCCTCTCGTCGTGCCTGACATTCTCTTCGCTGTAATCTGCATCCTTGTATTCATCCATTTCAACATCCTCATCATATTCAGCCAGTTTTTTGGCAAACATGTTCCTGACCACGCTGACGTCACCCCTGGCCCGTCGTCTGTAGGCAGCATACCGCCGCCTGTTCAGTTCTTGAATGGCCTGGGCCCTCTGTTGCTCTATGGTTCGCCTCTTGGCTTGCATGTTCATCATAATGAAGCAGCAGCAGCATGCACTGAGCAATACTACCATAAATATGACCACCACCGCTAATACCACCAAAAGCACAGCCACTCCGCCTTCACTTTCATTCGTTGGTACCACAGCTGGGGTAGTGTTGACTGGATAGATCAAAGGAATCAGAGTGAATTTACAGCATCACTTAAAGTTGATCAATACAAAAAGGTTCTGGTAATCAACCAATTGCAGTATACTTTGACCTTTTTCATTGCAAGGTTATTTAGTCCCACCATTGCAGAAGAAAATTCATGTCTGAAAATTTCCATTTCATCAAATACTTAAAGGCAAATAAGGCATTTGCTGTGCAGTAGAAGTCATACTTTAAAACCAATATTTGTGAACTCAGAAAATAAAAAAAGAGAGTGACCTTATTTTCAGGAAATAAGTTTTTCACACATAGAAATTCAGTTATTTCTTGCTCAAGAATTTGTTCACCAAAACTTTCCAAAATTCAAACGATTTGTCTTCCATCACTCATCTTATGTATAATGTTTTTGGAAGACGAAGCTATTACTGATGTGTATTGATGGGACTAAATGATTTAACAATCATTAAAGCTTTTTTCTTTGTATGCAATGTTGGTGCATTGCAAATACCTTATTTCCCTTAAATGCAGTAGAACATAGAAATTTGGCAACACCGTAAGAATTTTTTCAGCTATTTATTTTTTTTCCATGCTTAAGTTGGGTCAATAACAGCACTATCTTGTTTACTTTTTGTTTTAAGTGCTGGTGAGCTGAAACCATAGAGTGAGAGGGAGCTCCATGAAAGCCTGCACTTAAGTACAAGGATGATCATAATTTGAACAGTAACAGACTGCAGAAAGAAATTCAACATGACTGACCTAAATAAATCCTTCCACAAACGTTATGGAAAAAGCAAAAATGGGTGTTTTGGGACATTTTTTGGAGTCTGCAGCTCTGCAAACAAATTCCTGTCATAAACAAAGGTTTGCATCAATGTAATGAAGCCATCAATATCTGAGAGGCATGGCAATGACGTACCTGTTGTGGACACACGGAGGTGACAGCGATCACCGGTAAATGTGGGTGGACATCTGAAACAATGCAAAAAGAATACTTGGAGAATGTAAACACAAAAACTTCTTTGTCCTTTAGAAATACATTTAAATGGAAACAAATGGAAGTTTGGAAGTCAGACTGACCTCACATACAGTTTTAATCAAATTTGAAACAAAGTCAAACTTACAAGTTGATACCTGATCACCTAGTTGACCCAGTTAAAAGAGGATTCAATTAACTTTAGTTTAATGTTAAAAATGAAAGAGCTTTCGATGTTCATCGCTCATCTTCTACCAGACGGTACTCTGGTAACTTTACCTGCAGACGTAGTCATACACTTGTGGATCTTCAATGCAGCTACCACCATTCTGGCAGATCGAGTTTCTGTTGCAGCCATATCTTGAAGTATCTGTTGAAAGGATTAAAGCCATTCATGTAGAATATTGATACTATGATCAAAGTTGTAAGGCAGCTCTGGTAAATAAATACGAACCACAGTTTTACATCTCCTTCTAGATTGATGTACTTTGAACAAGGCATGAAGCTGCTTCCATCATCTCAAAGCTACGGCTTAATTCAACTATTCAAGTCTAGCATCATGAAGGCCTTCATTTGAGATCAGACATTGATGTACATGTCGGTATGATACTTTTGTGCGATCAGCTCTTAACATTAAAGAAAAAAACCGAAGATTTGTATGAGAATAGACAGAGACAAATAAACAGAAAGAATATTCTGACACTTAAGAAGGAAAAATAAAAATCATAAATTGCTGATGACAAATATGGGACAGTACTAAAATATCCCTTACCTAAGAAATTTACAGAAGATCCATCAATTGTGAGACTTCGAGTGGCAAACCCGTTGTAAAGATACAAATTTTGGTCAACTTCTTGCGCTGCTGCGATAATGGTCACCTCAAAGTCTATCGGCTGTAAGGTGCTGGCGGCTGTGACGTCGATAGCGAAGTAGGAGACTACCGAGCCCTCGCGGAATGCCAGCATGAAACATTGAATAAAGTCTCGACTTAAGCTTGGATTATGTGTGAGCAAGGAGTGGGTGTACTGAAAACAAAAGTGGGAAGGTTATAAAGAAGGAATAAAAAATGAAACTGGGGTAAATAGTATAAATTTACAGAGTAATAACAACAAGGTAACATTAGCCTAGGACCATGAACAATATTTCAATCAGGGTAAAGACTAAAGAGGAGTCAATGAGTGAGTTGTCCGGAACAGCAGAAATCAAACTGAACTGAGCACTGACTTTTGTTTCTGGCTTAGTTCAGAATTCCCAACCTTGAGACCCATCTAATTGAACAAAATTTCTCCAGGAATGTAAAATTTTTCAAAGGTTTGTTTCTACAATATTGACAATAACCAGTTTACATGTTGACACTCTCTGTGAAAGACTGTGACACTGTTACATGGTTTGTGGTGGAATCCTTCTAGTTGTCAGTTGGTCTGGGATAAACTAAGAACTGTAGTGTGGACACAGCTATCATACCCTATTTGTGTGGGTGAAGTTCTGCTTCTCATCATTCAGTCAAAATTTTAAGAAAGGCATGCATGAATAGGTCATTTATGATAAAATAGTTGTTGACTGTAAATGACCGATACTTCAGAGCAACAGACTGTATGGATCCATGGCACTACACTTATGATTGCACTGCTTTACACAGCAAAGTAAGTTTGCCTGTAAACCAAAATGAGGAAGCTGTGCCACATAAACCACATAAAAGGACTAAAGGCGTTACATGCTCGTGCACAGTAAACCAACACAGAGGGGACCAACATGGAGACTATCTTCATGTTGGTAGATTGTCTGTGACTATGCTGAGAAAGTATAAAAACCACAGCTGGGATGAAAACTTACAGATACTCCTCGGAACAGATTACCAATGCAAACAGTCTCAAAGGAGCACCATTGTTGAGCTTTTATATTTACTTACCACGTCACAAAACTGAACTTCATATTCCTGGAACAACCGAGAACTAACGTCCTGCAGGCCAGGTTGGTACATGGCAAGCTCTGCGCTAGAGTTGACAGCTGTGACTCTCACCCTGCCGCGGAAACGTCTGAA
Source organism: Stichopus chloronotus (assembly GCA_021234535.1). Classification (NCBI taxonomy): domain Eukaryota; kingdom Metazoa; phylum Echinodermata; class Holothuroidea; order Aspidochirotida; family Stichopodidae; genus Stichopus; species Stichopus chloronotus. The sequence goes on from CM037835.1 coordinate 20,910,514, forward strand.
CTCTGGCGTGGCTGGGGGGTGAGAAAGGCAACAAGAAAAAAATCTGAAATCATTGAAGTAGCAGGCTAGGACCAACCCTTCCTAATTCTGGTGGGGGGGGGGGGAAGATGTACCACAAATTCAGTGAGATGATCATCTGTCGGGCAGAGTGAGCCACTTCTCTGCACAATACCTCTCATGAGGTAAACCTATAAAAGCTACATGTCTTTTCAAAGGATCTCACAAAATGGTAGAACGGCCATGTCAAGCAAAAGTGAAGTCCCTGAGACTGATTGCTACCTTCATCAGTAGGAGAAGGAAGGAGAAAGTATGAGGAAATATATCTGATCGTTTTCAAATTTGGGATATTAATGAAACGTATCTCATATCTTCAAATATTTCAAACCACAAAACCAAGAGACAATACTATTTGAGACCAAAACACACATGTCGGTACCCACACTAGAATGTAAAGATACCACAAAAAGGTTTAAGTTACAGCAACAACGGTGATCTTTTACATCTTTGATTTGACAACATCGACTTACAAGTTGATACACAGCGCTCTACCGCCTCAGTAAAGCCAACTCGACACATCTCGCAAGTGAAGCGCCCTCCCGACTGGTAGAGACATCTTTCGTAGTTTCTCTCCTGGCAGTCGCTTAGGCCCTGCTGACAAGGGTCTGCAAAGCAGCGGTCGCCCTCCTCCTTGTGTCCTGGCAGGCAATCCTCACAGTGGTATGTATCATTAGCTGCATCGTAGATGCATCTCTGATAGAGCCTCTCAGAACACGTTCCAACTCCATTGAAACATGGGTTGTTTTCTACAAAAAGAAATGAGAACCAGAATGCACAAATGCATTGCAGTTTTGATGATTTTATTATGGGGATTCTTTTTCATGAATCCTGACATGCTACAGTGTAAGTGTAATGTAAGATGCTTGTTAGATGATTTGACCTCTGTTGACCTCAAAATGACATGTAACCTCCACCAGAATAGTAAACTTCTTGTACTAAAAAGATACTCACTAAAAGACACTCACATACCAAATATGAGCTGTGGATAAGTGTCTTGAGATATTGTGTTTACATGGTTTTCCTTATTTGAGCCCTCTTGACTCCAAATGACCTTTGACCTCCACCAAAAACAATACACTCCTTGTTCTCAATAAGGTTGACCCACATACTAAATATGAGATCTGTACAAGCTTCCTTTCTTGAGATAGTGTTTGTAATTTTTGACCCCTGTTGACAAAAATGACTTTTGACCTCCACCAAACACAGTAGGCTTATTGTACTCCAAAAGGTACACCCACATCCCAAATATGACATCTGTTCAAGCTTCTGTTTTTGAGATATCATGTTTACAAGGTTTTCACTACTTGGCCCCTGTTGACCCCAAATGACCTTTGACCTCCACCAAAACAATAGGCTTGTTGTGCTCAATATGGTACACCCAAATATGAGATGTGTACAAGCTCCCCTTCTTGAGATATTGAGTTTACAAGATAGGCATTACAAACACAGATACACAAATGCACATAGCCGCACACACACACATACATACACTGGCTTGATTACAAAGGTTACAATTTCATCAAAACCAATTGGCAATTTGTCAAATAAGCTTATATTACAGAATGAAAGGTAAACAACCTTGTCAACCAAGGTTTGATATGCAGTTTTGAGTCAATGCTCAATGAGCTCATTAAAGAGTAAAATAAGTTTCTTAGTTCTGTGTAGAGTGTCTGACCATGCCAAATTGTCACTACAGTTATACCTGCTGATGGACTACCTGCTTCAAGAGGGTACTTAATGAAAAGTTGTGGGATCAGACAGAGCTACCCTCTTGCTCGTATTTGACCATACCAAATGACTTCATGGTATCATGTTTTCAACCACTGATGCAGCTGCCGCATCCTGTCCTCTACATACCCAATTGACAGATTATGTTGAGAAGCACTTTACGTGAGATAATCCTCTTGATAAGTGAACCCTTACTAAAAGTTTATATGTCTTTCCTATTGGTTTTTTTGTATCTCCAACTGAGATTCTACAATAAGTCTTCATGTCAAAATGAGCTACAGCTTAAGTTAAATGAATACCAATCACCCGTACACATCTTCAAACTCATATAATACATCCTGTCCTGCACTTCCAAATAATTATATCATGTTTGTTACCATGGTTACTACTCAACTCACCAGTGTCATCTATGCAGCGGCCATTCTCAAGCGTGAAGCCCAGCCTGCATTCTTCGCAGTGGAATGTGTTGATTCCATCCACGACACATCTGTTAAAGTTTTCCAAAGAGCAGACACGCGAGCCCTCCGCACACGGGTCAGGGATGCAAGTCGATTCATCTTCTGGGACGTAGCCCTCGCTGCAGGTTTCACAGATGTATCCGCCAGACTGCAGGAACACGCACTCATCGAAATGTCTGTCTTGACAATCGTTGCTGCCTGTCTGGCAGGGGTCGGCCACACACACTCCGTTGACTTGCACGAAATGCTGACGACATTCGCTACATTGGTACTGGCCAGCACCGGAGTAAAGACATCTCCTGAACATACTGTCAAAGCAGTCGTGGGTCCCCGTTCTACATGGATCGATAGCTATACCCAAAGGAAAAAAAAAAGGCAGAGTCTGGGAATTCATAAAAGTTACTTCCACGTTAGATAACAGCAACACAGTATATACAATAAAAAGCTGTTTGACTGTTGAAACCTGAGAGGTGGTTTATTCAAGCACCACCAACAACTACATGCTGGTCACTCACTATCCTTGGACAACAGCATCTTTGCAAAGATATCCAGCAAATGCAAGCACCTCATGAAATGGAGTGAGCAGCTGGGACACAAAATCAACTCACTGATCGATGTTCAACCTGTGTGGTGTGATCTAACATGCAATAACATAATCAGTATATATTCAATTGCGTGTTGCATTGGGTTTGATGAGAAAAGAGAATTGTTCAGCCTGAGTAACATCAATTTTATTTTACTGATGGTTGCACTGGCGGGTCACCCGACCGACGACGTCGGGCAGCAATTCTGAATTTCTAACCAAATTCACTGACATATGGAGCATTGTACATGTGACAAACATCAGCATTTATGCCAAAACTAAGATCAATTCGTCGTCATGCCAATCCAAAAAATACATGATGTTAGAGGAATGTGTCCAGCAAAATATCCTATTATGGCTTCACAATGACCCTGTGGCTGAAGTCAAAACATAAATTATATTTTGGGGTACCCGGACAACTATGGACTGTGGGTACCTCTGTTGAACTTTCGGACTGGGGAAAACAACTACTACTTACTGTCTAACCCAGTCGCATCATGACTCTGACTGACTTTTTGACTGAAAGGTTCACAACGTACCTGCAGTTTGACACTAGCAAAGAGGGGGGAAGGGTAAAATGGGGTCCATAGCCAAAATATATTTTTAATGGAATTATACATGTGAAAAAAAACAAAACAAATTTAATGGTATAATTACTTGTACAGATTAGTTGCACCAAACTGCATCTGAAATCTTTCAGTTATTGAGAAAATTTCTAAAGGGGAGGGGGGAAGCCCCCATATGACACAAACATCACTCACATCCTGTAAGGAATATTTATGCCTATTACAATGTGGTCACTTTATATTTAACATTTTTCCTTGAGTGAGCAAAGATGAAAACATAATGAGGAATATCAGGGTGCCAGGGAAATCAGAGCAGCAGAAGAAGACAACAACCATCGACACACAAACAAACAAAGAGCTATGATGACCATCAATAAGTATGCCAATAACCAAACAGGCAAAACATCCATCTCAAAAACTTAATAACAATAAAACTTCCATAAATTTAAGAAACATGGTACAATGTCACACCTGGCACTTCAGATGTTGCAGACAGCACCCTGCTGTCAGGGAGCACAAGTCGATTATCACGGCCACTCAACCCACTGTTGAAGGCTTCCATCACGCCCTCTGGAGATACCGACCTCGTGTCGTCGAGGTCCACTCTCAGGGAGACCTGTGCGTACTTCGAGTCCGTTTGAATCATTGAATTTATCCTGATATTAAGGATGTCTGATGACAGAGCAGAGTCATCCAGTATTCTCCTGATCTGTGGTGATGACAAGGGAGGTAAAAATGTTTCATGTCTGATGTTTCCATTAAATATTAAGAAAGGCTGAAAATGATTCATTGGGAGCAGACGAAAATGAAAACCTAGAATCCTTGTGAGGAAAGTGAGAGAACTGACAAAACTTATGGTAACCATCTGCATAAAAGCACAGAAGCAACTTCCCTTTCCATTTTTCTTGAAATCTCTGAATATGAAATTACTTTAGGACCATGACCCTGCGCATGTAGATGCAGGAGCAACTTCATTTCATATGCCTCTTGGAAGCCTCTCTGAAAGTAATATTTTACACATCACAAACATCTCTACAGAATGCAGAAGCATGTCTGCTTGGGAGCATAACACGGGCAAATATCTTCTACACTTACTGGAAACTTCTACCAGCATCTCCAAAAGATAAGTATAAAATCATCTACACTGGCTCTTGCCAAAAAGTAGTTCTTCCAATTAAATGCATTGTATTCTGTTTCTATATAAAATCCACCTGTGGACCAATTTCAATTACTATGCTTTTTCAGGCTTTTTTTCAGTTTTTTTTTTAACTTTTGGGGGGAGCAGGAAGAAGCAGGTGGATTTGGTTTTTAGACAAAAGCGGGCTGGTATGATGAAATTACTAACATCCTCTGTAAGTTGATCCAAATCAGCCTCTGTGATGAGATGGTAGTTCACATTCGTCTGTAGACCCTTGATATCAGTAAAAATGATGTTGAGTTGAACAGTGTCTGCATCTGAAATTAGAAACATCAAAACAAACAAAAGTTATAAAATATTCATAGGCATATATTCATGTACATTTACACTTTTCTTGTCATTGTGGGTACTTCAAATCCCACACCAATATCTTGTTCACTACTCTTAATACTGGTTTGAAAAGAAAAACTGCTCTGGTCAAGTATAAAGATTTCCAGTTAATCGAAGGTTTAATACAAATTGCTACATAACAGTGGCAACATTACTGCAAAACTTCTTTGTTTTTTAAAATTTTAAGTACACATTTATCCTTGAACTTTGACAACAGAGAAACATTTCAATTATTTTACAGTGAGCTTAAATGTTTGTAAGAACAAAGCTCAGAACAACCCTTTTAAGTATGATCATCTTGTTTCTCTTAAGCAATTTGAGATTGTAAAGAAACGCAAAGAAGGCTCAATAAGGTGGTCACTTATGACATCACAGATTCCCCACAATACACGACTGCAAAATAGAAAATTTGCTGAAAAATTTATAACACAACATGTTATTAAGCTATGGTTGTAATCATTAAAGAGACAATACTTTCACCAACATTTCAGTGCATTTCAATTGTTTTTACCAGCACATCCCTTTAAGGGCAGTAGCGCATCATCCAAAGCTATATTTTTGGCTTGGGGATAGCAAAATATTCAACTAATCCTACTGTCTGATTGACAGAAAAATTGAAAGATGTAGAGTAGGGCTCATATTACACAGCATACACAGGGATCCATTTTTTTTTATTACACACATGGAGGAATTTAAGACAGACTGTCAGAGAGACTAGATGTAAGTGGTTGGGTGAATTGCAACTGTCTAGGGTGAAGAGTCTTTGTCTTTAAAGGATGAAACCAAGCACGCTTGAGAAGTTAAATGACAAAAACAAAGGGAATTTTAAGCCAATCGTTTATCAGTAAATGGATCAATATTTAACCAGTAACATCATCAAAACAGGGAGAAAAGTTTATGTACCTCGACAGTTACCACCAGCTTCCTCTGTGAATCCAAACTGGCAGACACATTGGTACGTGCCTTCTCGATTCAGACAAATCTTGTCTGATTGACCAGCGCAGGGTATGCTCGTCTCACATTCATTGAGGTCTGAAGTGGAGGAACAAAAAACAATACCTAGATGTAGACTGCTACCACTACAAACCATTTTAAGGCTAGTCTTGAGATTGTTTCTTGAAATGCATGGCCCCAGTTACCAGACTTCACTGTAAAACCTTTTTGCTCTCCTTCAGTATAGACTGATTTGACATTCTGCATTGACCAACAAAAATATCATACAGTTATGCTGATACCTAATGACCCCCCCAGTCTACTTTTGTCCCATTTTGCACAAACCCATCAAAGATGAACATATTAAAAGTAAAAGCAAGATTTTAAACATTCAAAATCAACTTTACTGTTTTAAGTTGTTTTAATATTTGTTTCTCGCTCACCAAGACAGGTATGTCCGTCTCCTTCGTAACCACTTCTGCAGGTGCATCTGTACCCACCGACTTCGTTCGTGCAATCCGCATTCTCGTGGCAGTCTTGAACACCAAGAGCACACTCGTTGATATCTGGAAATCAGAGAAGTGAGACAGACCTTACACAGACAGAATGCGTACATAGCGTTAATCCATTAGCAAAGATGAGCTAGCTTTACAGAGATCGGTTCTAGCTGCACTGAAAGCAAAGGAAGGACATGTCTCTAGTAAAAAACGTTTGAAGATGGATCAATAAATACCTATTTTTCAGGTGCAAAAAAAACCTAGAATTGAAAAGGGGAAAAGATTTTCATTATTGTCTCTGAAAGACGTTCCAACCACTAATATTCACCAACAGTGGAAAAAGGTGATATTATTACAACCAAAGTCCTCATGTGACATATGGTCAATGATATTTTTCTTCCTAGGGAATCCTGCAATTTGAAATGTTTCATACTAGACGAATAACAAATATAATTTCTGCCATAGTTGCACAACAGTGAACACTGAAGCAGGGACTGCAGGACAAAATGGTGACGAAATGCCTCCAAATCACAGTTGTTCCATGACAAAATAAGTTTACCAGATTATCAAACAGATGTATAGTGTACACTAGCAGCTCTCAGAGAGTCTGGATGACATACCAGCACATCCGTCTGGACCACGGGCCAAACCTGCACCAGCCTGACGACCCCAGCTGTAGAATCCCTCATTACATTCACAGGTGAAGGAACCACCTAGATTGACGCATGTGGCATTTCTGTCACAGTCGTGGAAGCCGATCGCACATTCGTCGATATCTGCAAACAAGGAGTTCTGAAGGTTAAAGATTCTCATTGGGTGCACAGCTGATGATCTAAGAACCTTGAGGGGGAACAATGAAAACGTGCCAACTTAGACAGATCGGGACCCTGCATGGTCATGTTCGATTTCAAGTTTATCGACTCAAAATTAAATGATAATTCACCGATCAGATTTCGGCAGTCACAGGTTCTGCTAATCAAAGTCATTGCCTACCAACTTATAAAGCAATCTGTTTACATTCAATCCATGCAGGCTGTTTTCTTTACTGTTGAATGCAATTCAGTGACACTTTATTCACAGCTGAATTCTACATGCCATCTTCTATGGCAAGCGAGAAAACTGCAACCACACAGGACAGTTCTATCAACACTGGACAGCTGATTAAAGCTTTTGTGGGAGATGGTGATTTTTTGTTTTTGGGGGGTGGCTGCTATTTTGGGGGGTGGTAATTTTCACCATGGTGTGGGCCACCCTCCCTGTGGGGAACACTGCAGTCGGCATCTGCCTTAAGTGGAATAAAAATAGCCATCGTTGACAGTAACCTCAAAGAGCTGGTAATGAAGTCCCCATCAGCGACATCCGTCCTTTTGGAAACAGATCAGCAATATGAGGACTCACGATTGTACTTACAGAACTACAAAACAATGACTTAAAAGATGACAACTGATATGAAACACTTCCTTTAACATTTTATATCATCATCATTGTCATCATCATCATCTTCATCATCATCATCATCATCATCATCATCATCATCATCATCATCATCATCTCCTGACAAAGGAAAAACTCTTACGAAGAGAACAAGTCTGACCAAGTCTTACCGATGCAGTCCGAGCCTACCGGCTCATAACCTGGGAAGCACTGGCACGAGTAGGTACCGTCACTGTTGCTGCATGTCGAGAACTCGGGACAGGCATGGGCCTGCCTGAAGCACTCATCGACGTCGTGACAACCGTAGTGACCGATCCTGCCATCACCGAAGTAACCAGGGAGGCATGAGCAGTAGAAAGAACCAGGGGTGTTGTGGCAGGTAGCGTCGCTGATACACGGATCTGTCAGACACTCATCGATATCTGGAGGTCGGTGAGGGGGGGAAGAAAAGGAAAACATGGAGTAAAGTGATCATGAAAAATCTAAGAGGATTTAGAGATAGCCATAGAGTTTGCATCTCTTCTCTGATCAAGGGATGAAACAACCAGATTCCCACAGCAACTGGCGAACTAAGAACACATTACTTTGATTAATTTTTTTGTAAGTTTTGCGATAGTTGCAAAATTGATATTTCCTCTGGTCCCACATGAAAAGTTGGATTCTCTATCCAATTTGTTTCTAAAGTCAAATCCACAACCTGGCTGATGACACATACATTAGTAAGTTAAGTTTTAAACTTATTCACACTGCCATGTCTGACATCTGCTCATCAAAACACATTGACTGCCCAACAAATGTAACCATTGCTCAGCAAAAATTGCTTATCAACTTGTTCACACTACTAAGTCCCTCACTAAAACCCTGTAGAAAGTGAGGAAAGATATAGTGTGAAAAAGAAGACTGACTCTATAAGTACTGCAATTGGAAGTGGAGAAAGCATAGGAAGACTTGGTAGTGACAAAGAAAGTTTCACAATTGGTCTATGCTTGAATTTACAATCAGTGAACGTCCAGAAAAAAATTTCCCTTCCGGTGGCAGAACTTAAGGATAGAGCGTACCGTTTGTGCATTTACTGTGGTACCTTGTATACAGGGGATAAAAGATGGGCATGTAACTTACCTCTGCAATCATTGCCATCTTCCTCAAAACCGTTTGGACAGAAGCAACTGAATCCAGGGGACAGGTTTTCACAGATGGCATTTAATCCACATCCAGGTCCGTACAGGCATTCGTTCTTATCTGTCGATGGGAATATTACAAAAAAAAAATCACTTTAAGGAATTAGTCTTGCTAAGAGATTAGTAACGTAGTACCAAGCACACCATTTTTTGATCTTTTGCACAGAGATGACTAATACTGCCCTCTCTATTATTTCTTGTGGATTTTTATTCAACACTAGGGTCTTGTGCACTTGTTTATGGCTATCTGAACTTTCTCTTTACTTTATGGCACATTCTATTTTGGAAAGAAGAAACCAATCAGGTTTGATCATTGCACTCACAATTTCCATATTCATGTTTATTCATGATTCCTTGAGGATGAACAGCCAATCAATGCGAACGGTCAACAAACACTATGCTGTGACTGTGTGGGCACTAAATAACATGAGAAGGTATATTACATGAGTAAAGATCAAGTGCATTGCATATTGCTACACCCATTTTTGGCAAATGTTCCAGACATTTGTAACAAACAGATCCTCAGATAAACGCGTAACTCAGTTTTCACAGTTTCCATGTGTAATCATCTCATAAAGAGGGCACTGTTATTGCAGAGTAGCAATGTGACGAGCATGTTACAAGCATAGCACGTGGAAATGTGAAAGAGAGTGAACATTACAATCGTTTCGACCAGTACTACCGAGGAAGAGGACAATCCTTGATTATCGACCGATACCACAAAAGAGACACTTTTCAATCAAACGAGGCAGCTCTCTGATTGAAAAAAAAAAGAACAAAAAACAAGGACAACATACAGACAGAGGACAATCTCACCGATGCAATGGATTCCATTGCCCTGGTAGGATTCACCGCAATGACACTGGTATGAGCCAGGAGTGTTCACGCAGATGGCATTCTGATGGCAGGTGAAACTGCCTGGGTCGGCACATTCATTGATGTCTGGGGGGAAGCAGAACATGAATTTTAAATGTAGCATAGAGATCCCAAAAGGGCAGGTTTTTACATTGCAAAGTTATTTCAAAATTGTGTAAAGAGGGTTCATCTGATATCACAAGAAAGAATAAAAAAGATTTCCAAAGGAGAACTCCGAAGGATAATATTAATCCTTGAAGATGTTAAAAGAGAAATTAACAAGCAAGAGTGAGTCTCAATGAAATGGTCAGATCTTATCTTCAGGAGTGATTTCTTTTCACTGTCAAAATAATACTAAAAGGCTTAAACCAGACACCTTGGAATTGGAAGAAATTTGGCTTTGGTAATGTGAGGTCATCTTTACTAGTGATGCTACAACAGAGAGATATATTGCCTTGAGGTCTCTTGGTTAAATTAAAAACAATTCCAGTCAATCGTTACATTGTAACACCCATATGATGCACTCATTCTGCAGTAACATATTACCAACAGTCCCTCCCCTCAAAAGTCTCTCCCCTTTACAACAGATCAATCACTTGGGAATTGACTGCCTTTGCAGGAATGAAAGGTGAGTACCTTGACAAGATGTTCCATTTTTTGTGTATCCTGGTTTGCAGTCACAGCTGAAGCTGCCTGGGTTATTGACGCAGATCTCGTTGGAGCCACAGTCGTCTATTTGATAAAGGCATTCATCAATATCTGAAGAGTTGAAACATGAATGGTGAGTTTGTCGTGAGTTAATTCGATAAAGAGAACACAATCTTGAAAATGTAGGACATGTCCTTCTGATGCCTACCACAGTATTATACAACAACTTCACCAGATACTTAAAGCGCAAAATGTTTTGCAAAGGTGACACAGCCATACTTCATAATCCATTAAAATGTAAGAAGGAGACGCAATGCCAGGTAGGAAAATGTCGCTATCCAGTTTGAAGTGGGTAGAAGATGGAGCCTAAGCTCATATTTATGAAAATCTGGTACCATGGGAGAGGAACACTCTATTGAAAAAAAAAAAACGACTTTGTCGTGTTACAGAGAAGATTGCAAAGCATGGAAACTGATTGCGAAGTTCCGTTTTTGTTTTGTCCTTTTATTGGAGGGGGGGGGTGATTGAGGGAGGGTGAAATTCACACTTGAGTGATACCATTAGTCTCTCTTTATGCTTGCTGAATAATCACACACTACTTAAAAATTCATCAATCTACAGACATACCGAGGAAAATGCCACCAAAAGGAATCGGTCAAAAGATATGCAGTCTTGCATGGCTATTCCAATCTACTTAATGTTTTGCAGTTTTGTCTCCAGGAGAAAATCTTTCAAAAATGCTCTGGAAGAAGACTTCGGAGGCTATGCAGCATCTTCCAAGTGTACAGAATTTTCTGCTGATCTGCACATATACCTATACTCACCTGCATTTCAGAATTCTTCAAATCCCTGACAGAGAAGTTTCGACAGAATGGGGGGACAAGATGAATGTCTTGTATTTAAATATCAAATGACACAACAATACGATAGCAAAGGACAAAAAGAGATATCAGAATTTGAAATCCATGCAAATTTGAAATATTAAAGAAGGAAATCATGATCTTTTAGACCTACCAACACAGCGGTCAAACTCCAGAGAGAGCTTGTAGCCTTCATCACAGACGCAAGTAGCATTAGTACAAGTGCCTTCTATGCAAAACTGACTAAAGTCACAGTTGAATTGCAGACCTAGAAATGACAGATAAACATCAAAAATGGGGACTTAAGTCTTTATGAAATAAATATTTCAACTGTGAAGGTAGATATGAAACAAACATCAAAATATATGTGCATGATTAAGTAACCAGGACCTGGAATATAATTTACACCACGTTCATGGGAAATGTCATTGGACTGAATATCGACAGAAACGTTTCATCGGATACAATGACCAAAGTGAAAAATCAACCACACCAGCTTTGGAACAGTGAATGGATTCTGGCAAGGATACCCTTGCAAATACCATTCTGACAGAGATGTCACAGAATTGCTATGATAGAGACACCCAGGTACGTTTCTGACAGGTATACACAACTACTCTTCTGACAAGGACCCCCCTTATACCAATTTGACAGGGATAACCAAGTATTATCCTGACAGGGACCACCTTATACCAATTTGAAAGGAATATAACCAAGTATTATTCTGACACGGACCCCCTGATACCAATCTGATCGTCACACTGAAATACAGTTCTGACAAAGACACCCAGGTACCATCCTAACAGTGATACCAAACTTCTCTTCTGACAGGGATCCCCTAAAACCAATCTGACCCCCTAAAACCAATCTGACAAGGGACACCCAAGTATTGTTCTGACAGGGACACACAAGTACCATTCTGACAGCGATACCCAAATATGGTTCTGAGAGCAAAACTGCAGAAACATCAGTATTTCCCTGCAGTATGTTTCCTGAAGTGATAGTTACTGATAGCACAGCAGTTAAAAGAAAAGTTGGATAGGCTCAATTGTAAGCATCAGCAACTGTATGTTTATATTTATGCATCATGTGACCAAGTCATGTGACAAGACTTACTTAAGCAAGCCGATTGGTGGTATCTGAAGGAGTCAGAGGGACATTCGCAGATAAAAGAGCCATCTGTGTCGATGCACTGCGATCCACCACATATGTAAGGGGCTTCATCACATTCGTTGATGTCTGAAACGTTCACAAGAAATACGTCTGTTGTTACAACACTTCAACAAAAGAATGATGACAAAGAGTTTGAACTGCTCCTGACTAACACATTTTTCAAATCACTAGGGTACACCGAGTTTGTAACATAATGTGCTAGATTAGTAAGGAACCCTTACAAGAGTGAATAAAGACAAACTGTCAGCTTCACGAACTTGAGGATGATTGTATTGCCTTCAACAATCACAGCCATCCAGGTTCCTAATGCCCATGCTTATCAGTCCCCCCATTAAATTGTTTATTACTAAATAACAATGAAAACATACTTGTCCTATTATTTAGAGTTACAAACCTACCATACCTCTGTAGAGTAACACATGCTGAATCCAAGCCACTAAAAATCCTGCTTTTTTCACATTAGAGTTACACAAAAAAAAAGTGTTGTATATCCTGTTACCAACATCATTGCCTATAAAAGTCACTTTTATCACATCAGAGCAATTGTATCCCCCTCAGGTTATAAGCAGTGACAAAGTCAATCAGATGTGAAATGCCTGGATTTCTTGAGCTGCATTTCATACTATGACAGGGACATTGTCATGTATACATTACATATCATATAATGTCATGCCCTAGAACAAAAATGTGTCTGCGAGAGATGAGGCTGAAGGCTTGCTGACTATTTTAATGAGATCACTTCCTCAAGCAAATGACTACTACTGCCACAATATCCGAGGTATTTACTTTCAATCAGTTATAACATCTTCACTGGTAGGATGGATAATCTTGCTGCTATGGAACTTGATCAAAAGACTTTTCAGAAGAACATCGACAAGCTTCAGACCAGTGTGCATTAACAAGTCGGTCAGTGTTGTTAATAAAAGGTTGCTGCGAAGTGTATCGGGCCGATGCAATCCTCACTGAGACAAAATCAACTTTGACAAACTGTTCTTAGACACTTCGCTTTTACGTCATGCTTACAACATGAGAAATGGCCTAAACACAAGTATGTCAAAGTAGAAAACCTATTTTAACGGAATTTTAAGCTTTGTGGTGCCTCAAGAAAGACTTTTTCCTGCGTGAAACAATTGGACATGGCAAGCAAATCCATCCTCAAGGTAACGCTTTGTCTTCTCCAGGAGTCACAACATGTGGGACGTCAGGTGAGAGTTAGCCGCATTTCGAAATCTGTTACAGTTCTTTCTTTGCCTAAATTATTTTGCTTTTCTTTTGCAGGATAAACTAAAACTGCCAGTTCTGACATATGCAACACTTGCCTCAAGACAAAAAAGAGAAATGTCAATAGAAGTGACGATGAAGCAAGAATCATTGGTTGTCTCAACATGATATATGGGTGATATGTAAATTTATGCTATTTATTAATTGTTTTACATGTTGGCAGGGGATATCTGACACTCACTGGTACAGGTTCCGTCTGCCGACAGTCTGTAACCTTGTTCACAAGTACAAGAGTATGATCCTGCAGTGTTGATGCAAGTTGAATGTCGTGGACACGACTGGCTGCCCAGACTGCACTCATCGACATCTGCCAGGAGAAACAAAAATAAATGAGAGCAAACCAACGAAAAGGAGACACTTGACAGAAGATCCACTGATTTAAATACAAGCATTAGGGAATCCTACAAATTGGTTAAACATGTCAATTACGACTGAAAATTTGAAAATTCGGTTTGCACAAAACTCTTTGGGAGGAAGACATAGAAAATGTCACGATGGTCATGAAAAGATCAGAAGACGCACCAAAGCATTCATTTCCATCTCCTTGGTAACCCTCAGGACAGAAGCAAGTGTAGCCTTGTTCCATATTGACACATTCAAAGTCAGGATGGCAGTAGTAACCGCTGTTACATTCGTTGATATCTTGACAGGCTGTCCCAACTCCATGGTAACCGTTCCTGCAGATGCAGCGGAAGGACCCTTGGATGTTCAGACAGTCGGCGTTCGGGCCACAGTTATTCAGATCGTCTGACAGGCACTCATCCAGATCTGAGAATTAATACATGGCTGAGGTACTTCAGTGGGTGTTATTCACACGGCCAAAATTAGGAAGAGGTACTTCATTTCATTCTACCCCATTTGCAGATTGCACAAAAAGAAGGTACAAGAAAACAAAGGTACGCAGCAACACTGACAAAGTACATAAAACTGTACCTATAGCCCTATTTCCCCATCTGAGCACCTTTGCAAAAGCAAATTTTACAAAAGGAGAGGCAGACGCCATCTTTATATCATCTTTTATGGCAGTCATTAAACTTAAGCGCCCTTCTGGCTTCAGACCTGATACTTGATACTTTATGGATGAAAGTGCTGGTCAGTGCCCTTCCTCAGAATTATATCTGCCATTGTGCCATTCCCATTACAGCCATGATGCCCTTTGCTGTTAGAACTTGTTGTTGGCACTTTTGACAAGCCCTTTTGAAGCTCTTTTGAAGCCGTGCACTTTATCGTAACTCACAGATACGTATGTACACAATAGTCACATTTTACCTATTAAGGGCGACTGTATATTAAAAGATGCCCCTCACACTGGCACCTACCAGCAGTGGTAACCTTCCATCAGTTCTGATTTATGGCACTTTATAATGGTACTTTTACCCACAAATCGGCTGGCAGCTGTCTAATTTTATAAGATCCACTACCACACATCCTTACGAAAATGCATTCTACCGTGACACTTTGCGTTGCGATGGAAGACATACACGTGTCCACTGGCAGTAATCACATGCCACCACCTGAACCACACCACGATGACACACAATTACAGATCTGCAATCTCACGTTCACCGACCGGTCATGTTACATAACCTTAAAGGCTATCACACACTCATATTTACAACATCTATTAATGTGCACTTACCAACGCATCTTCCAGCGACATTCACATATCCAGGTGGGCACTCACATTTGAAAGTTCCAAGGGCATTGTAGCACCAAGCACCGACAAAACACGCCTGTCCGTCCAAGCATTCGTTGATGTCTGTGAATGAAGCACCATCGTACCACTCAGCAGGTGAATGATATCAGAGTAGGGGTGTGGGATAACTATGCTGTGTGTCACTTATCATGATAAGATTAAACCTGTCTGTATTTTACAGGTGGTTCAATTCAATCCAGTGAGGATAGAGAGGATAAAGCAGGACTACTTTGCAAGCTCACAAAATATCATCAAAATTTCAAACCGTAGGCACTGATATTTCATTGGTCTACAACAATGCACAGCAACCTGAACTCCTTTGTCATCTACACACATTAATATTGAACAAATGCGATCAAACTGACGAGTGAAAGTGAAGGTCAACCAAATGATAGGTGAACACTGCATTCACTGGCTTCATTTTTAGCAAGTTATTGGTGATGACGAAACACAGAGGCAGTGGTTATGAATCACGTTGAAAACGAAACACTGAAATCACAATGATCAATTGTAAATTCACGTCATTGTTATCTGCCAAAACTTTACTGTCTGAGCAAACCTAGCTTTGATTCAATTCACAGGAATATACAATAGTTGTTTCCCAGCCACTTTAAGATAACAACTTCACAAGGACTACCCACAGTCACAAGCTGTTTGAACACACTTTTGGTTTGTTTGTCATCACTTTACATCTGAGATAAAAACTCTGAAGCACCAAACAAAAATAGAAAAGGTGGACAGTAAGAAGTAGTGATACAGCCAATAGGGACAATTATGTGTAAACAACAAAAGATTAACTGAGATCAACTGAGGTCAAGTGTGTACTGTGACCTACTTGGAAAGTAGCTATGGTAAAAATCAGTTAATGCTTAAACTTGTCAATGGAATTAAATTCACAATGAATTAATCATCTTTCCCGCAAGGTGATTTTAAAACAATTCGTGCGCAGAAATATCTGTCACTCTGCTACTGTCCAAGCGACAACAGTGGCAGTGGTGATGGAGAAGGTGAAAACTGCTAAGTGTAAAACAGACAAATAAATGCTCCCCGACCAGTATAAGGTTTGACAGATGCCCACAGAGCAATCACAGCAGGAATTATTGTAAGGTTCATTTCACTGATGAAAATAACGTTTGTCTACGATACCTTCACAGGCAGTTCCGTCGGACGATAACGTGAAACCAGTGGGGCAGATGCAGGTGTAAGATCCCACCTGGTTGATGCAAGTAGCTCCCATTCCACACCTGTGCGTTGCACGGTCGCATTCATCGACATCTGAAAGACAGGAGTACAAACGAGGATGTTGTAAGTGAATAAAATGTCCCCACAAATACAGATGTTAGTATATCCTGAAATCAGATGAAATTAATAATTCTTTAGGATTACACTACGCATGGAAGCGGCCATCATATTACTATGGCAATTTGTCAGGCACTCCAAGTAACAAATCAAGAATCATTATAAAAGATGAACTACGAAAAAGAAGAGATGTGTGATGAGAGAGCAAAGAAAAAGAGGCAAAGAAACTTAAGTCCTCCAGTAAGTCAAGTAAATGTACATTAGCATCTCATCCTCCTATGTAGAAAACTACCGTGGTCCGCTCCCTGTGTTTTGCAATAAACATTTGCCCACGCAGTGTGTAATGCTATCCCAACTGCTTGGTCCAGCACACAAATTATTTCTCATGCGTCTGAGTATGATTACAACATCGTTCGATGCCTTGCTGTCAAAACAGATTTGCCCGAACACACACACACAAAAACAAAATGGAGGCAGGCTCTGAACATTGATGCAAATGTGTTTTACAATCATGAGTTAGAAGATCAATTTAATTGATGTGCCCTTGCAGGGATGAAACCAATGGAGATTGGTCGTAGCAAGTCATGCCATCGAGTAACAATCGTTAATCCTCTGGTAGGTTGCAAGGGGATGGTTTCTTCTATATGGACTGGTCTGACAGTCATGATGTCAGTTTCAAGACATCGGTAATTTGTTTGCAATCAGTTCAGAATCCACTGAGTTATTTTATAATGTTTTGATTTTTTCCCACCAGCACCATCTGCTCAATAATATGATAAGGGACACTTAAAGAAAACTTAAATGTCACCTTGTTTGTGAATCTGGGAGGGAGGCTCAGGAAGTGACGTTGTTCATAATGTTGGCACCAGGCCCAAAATTCAGTCTCGGTCACCCACAGTCCACAGTCGGTTGGGTGCCAGGGTACGCAAATATATAACTTCTGTTACGGTAGGAGTTCCACGTTAAGTCATAATCGTTATTATTTTGCTTTGCTTTTATCAATATAGCGCCATCTTTTTTTCATATGGGCATGAGAAAGAAGGGTTTTTAGAGAGGCATACACAGGACAGGAGTAATATACCTTGACAGTTGTAACCGTCTGGCAGTAGTTCATATCCATCGTCACAAGAGCACCGGTAGCTACCTTCAATGTTCAAACACTGCTGTTGGCAAAGGTTATCGGACGAATCTGCACACTCGTCATAATCTGCATGAACAAGACGAGGGAGATGGATGAGTAAACAGAATATAAAAGGAAAAGCAAACTGACTTTTGTCCCTTCATTTTTAATTTTCTTTTTGAGAATGTCTCACCTCATGCAAAGCTTTTGTCCACTTTTGGCATTGCTCATGAATAAACATCACATCTGTAATTGGTTGAATTTGAAAGTGTGGCTACATGTGATAAATACCAAAGATCAAAGAGGTACACTCTCAGGAGGACATTTGCATGAGAATCCAGTGTATACTTGTATCACTTGCTAATTAACATTCGTTACCAAGAAAAAGAAAAGTGAATGTCTTAGTTTTATACAAAGCTCTTGTTAACATAGCCATTGCTAAGGGCTATTTGGCCATTTAAGCCTTTTACATGCAGTCACCCCTTATACTTGACCATCTCTTCTCTCCTTTTTTGTTTCCCTAATTGTCATGCATCCAACCGACACACAGTTCCCCACGTACAGCTAACCCTTTACTCTTTACCTGTTTTCTATTCTATCATTTCCCGTATCTGTCAGCATCCGGACTGTCGTCCACCCTTGGACAAAGGGAGTTCATTATGTACAACTGAATATCCACACATGCAAGCTTTACATAATGCATATTAAAATTTTACCTTTGTCATCCAGTCACTATAAGAACATACTGTGCACCCTCACTGGAATAAATGGTATGTTCTACAAAAGGGTACAAGTTACACGCACTTTGAGTGCTTTGAAAATATTCACAACTGATATGGACATATATATTCACACATTTGCCAGCATAACACACATACATTTTTGTTTGTTGTGTGTCTAGTAGACAGTTTTAACAATTTTAAATTTTGCCTAACGGATATCCTAACATTGCAACCACCCCCAATTTGGTCAGTTTAACTTCAATCTGAAAGGGTTATTGTCAATGGTTGTCATTTTTGCCACTTATTCTGTAGCAAAATCCAATGTTGTACTTTGAGCGAGTGTGAACATATTACCGCTTCTTCCAGGGTCGGGGAAAACGTGGTGCGTGAATGAGAGAATGTAGGAGACACCTCGAGTGTATGCGGTAGAGGTGACCCGCCCAAACAGGGTCTATTGTCAAAGATGTACTAGAGACTACTTGAGCAAAAAGAAATTATGTGGAATAAAAGTTCAAACAGAGAAATGCTGCTTTAGCAAAAAGTTGCACAAATAACCAACCTTCACAGGTGACACCATCTCCGAGGAGTGGGGCCGGACATTCACTACATGAAGCTGATCCTTCCGGTGGAGGTAGGTCAATGCATGTGACCCCCGGGTAGCAAGGGTCATCCAGGCATTCATCATAGTCCTCCCTGCACTCAGTGCCAGTGTAACTGTCAAAACAGTTGCAACCAACCAACTAGAAGGAAAAGAGAAGATACAATACTGGGAAATGCAGCAGCATTTGAATGACGATCAAAAAATATGTCTACATTACCAGAAAGAGAGAGAGAGAAAAAAAAAACATGCTTTCATGGTTTATCATTGTCCAAAGACAGATGCATAATATCTGAAATACAGGAATACAGTACTGTGATGTACATCTCAGCTCTGTCAAACATTTCTCATGCAGCTACATCATCCCATCCTTGAAAATGTTCCAAAATGTGAATGTGGCAGGCACAGACTACCACGAGATGAGATTCATTTTAAGGAGAAACAACCAATCACTGGCATTTAATGTAGTATATCAGAATCTTAGGGCCAATCTTTGCTTATCACTCTAAAATCTGAACCAAAATCAGCCAAAAAATACACCTTTCTTCACCTTCAGAATGTGATAACCTTGCCGTTTTTTAACTAATTTCTTATTTCCAGGCTACGCTCCATTAACAAAAGTAAACCGTTTTCTCTGACAGCTTACATTTGTACTTGTTATGCTAGATTTAATGGGTTTAGGTTGATATCACACATGTGCAGTTAAGTAACTAAAGTAAGGGGGAACAAAATGAGTGTATGTTCCAATCAACATTCAGTAACTTATCACACCAATCAGTGACAACCATCAAGTTTATTACGCATGGTAACGTTTTCAAACTAGTGCTGTGTCCGAGTTTATAAAAGGGGTGGTATTTAGAGCAATGAAGCTTAACAAAGAAATTTTCAGGGTTGAATCCTCAGCCAGGTAAAAGTAAGATGGGTTTTCATCCAAGAGTAATCAAAGGTTATTCCATCTGAGCCGACCTTGGGAAAAAATAATGCCAATCTAAAATTCTAAAGTTGGTAGGCAACCGATGCGAAGTTGTACTATACAATCCGAGGACATGTGTGGGTGGTTAGTGCCATAAAATAACTGCCCTTCAAGGCCTAAATCACTGATGACATCAAGGAATCTCCCGCTATGACACAACACTTACAGCAAACCTGTTGACTCGTTCACCGGGAAGTATACGGTTAAAGTTACAGACTCCACCGAAGCAGTCGCAGAGAAGAACAGTCAGGGCCTGATTGATCGGGACCAATCCATCCGTAGCTACGAGGACAATTTGCACCTGATTTTTACCTTGTGGAGTGAAACGCAGGATATCCCCTGGGAGAGAAAAAGAGAAACTTCAAGGTATTAAAAGAGAAGGGTAAAGACTACTGCAAAAGAGGAAATGGAATTTTTTTTCTCTTGCAGGCATTATCTATCACCTTTGGTTCCAGCGACACGCCCCTTCCACTCTATTCCTCTCGTCTTTAAGGACTCCTGTCTTAAGTTAAAAAGATTAATTTGCATTTTCAACGACTCACCATCTTCGATAGATGCACCTGGGACTTCTTCTCTCAGATGCAGGGTGATGTTGTCACCTTCATCTGGATCACTGAAGAGTACCCTGTAAGTATAGCTGTTACCAAGCTTCACAAGTAGAGTGGTATTTCCCCTGAAGGCGGGCTGATCGTCATCTCCGTCCAGCTCTGTGATGGACACGAACCTGGGAGGACTGTTATCTGTGCAAGGAAAAGAACCAATCAAACACTTAAACAATCGATCAAAGAGAAAAAAATAAACAGCCTAGGACAATCCTAGGAGAGTGAACACAGAGCAAGTCATCACATGATTTGATTGACACTTGTGCGTAAAACTCGTCGCAAAATCAGATCAAGGAAAAGTATATCTGCTTTTCCTTTTTATTTCACCATATATAATTGCAATATGTAGGATTATTGTGAGACATACATTGACCAAACAGACATAAACCTGGCTGTCACCATATGTTACACACAAGGTAAAAACTGACTTGTAAAGTTATATCTGCGTATAAAATAAACACGAAAACAAATATAGACTTGGTTCGATATGTCGGATACATGTAAGGTCTCGAGAATAGACAAAATTGTCACAGGGCCTCAGAGTTATTCATGGATGGAAGATTCTAAAGGAAAAATTTCTAAATGAAAACCCCTGGTGTGGTGCGATCAACATTCCTAAGCAATTTCATTTCTAATGATATATTTTCAGATACGTATCACAAATACGAAAACTGGTACATGCGAGGGGGTACTTAACGACTGCACTGGGTAAAATGCTGCATGTCGATAGTTTCGGATTCTGAAATGCCACGGTAAACATAGGTAACAGAGGGGGGAAAAAAATGGTTAAAACAGGGAATGAGGAAGGTAAAGACTACTTCTGACAGACCTGCCACCATTCTTTGTCGGCTATCCTCTACAACAAAATCTCTGCTGAAGTTCGCTAAATCCATATTGTTGGTGACTAGTGCATCAAACATGCACTCCTTGACTCCCGAACATTCTCTGGCAACTTCTTCGACCCTACTGGACAGGGACTGATTGGCGATGAGTTCCTCGTAGAAGACCGGCTGGTGGTCGACATCGTTAACGGTCTCCCAACTCTCGTCGGCTCCATAAGTGAACAAACTTGTTTCCATTGTCGTTCTCCCTGGGATTATAAAAAAATGTGTTGCACACGGTTTGGTTTGTTTTTCCAACTTGTGTTTTTCCCTTTTGTGTTTTTACGTTGTGTGTTCAGTGTAATCATCACTCAAACCGTTCAAGAAAACTGGAGTTTCCTCATATGGTCTCACATTTCCAGTCAACACCATGCAGAGTACCAAGATATATACCCCATAACTCTGCATGTCACAGGAACCAGTCCAAGTAAATGAACTTGGGAAAGAGAATGTGGGGTGAGAGGCGGTAGGGGGCAGGGGGTAAGGTGTGTTGGTGAGACATATGAGGAAAGAAGAAAGACCATGACCATACGTACATGTCAACTCAAACGTGATTCTCCTCATGAAGTGTCATAAAAGTCAACCCCAGAAATCTATAAGATATATCCAAACAGCTCTCATTTTGCAGGGACCAGCCAATGCAAATGGCATTGGGGTAAGGTGGGAGGGGTGGGAACAGGGGTCTCGTGGTGGAACACAAGAGGAGAGAAAGAAGACCATGGTCATACTTACATGCCAACCCAAATGGATAAACGCTTGCATCTGTGATGACCTCTGCTTCCTGTATCTCCAATCGGGATCCGTCCGGGAATGTGAAATCGTCTCTGGGATTCCCATTTTGCGAGCCTGTGATCGGAAAACATAGCCAATTTGCTATACGTACAAATATCTTCATTCCGATGTCTATGCAACGGTTTAATCCCACATACTGAAGCCAACTTAAATTCTTCTTGGTCCAAAACCAGCACTAATGTATAATTGTGCCACAAGTACAGTTGTGAAAATAGCAAAAAAGATAATGAAACAAACAGAATACATTCAGTTAATATGAAGTATGTCACAAGATGCAAAAAGGTAGCTCTCATCATTTTGAGAAAAACACAAAAAAAAAATGTAAAAACTAACCTAGCAGGCCAACTGAGTTCTCTGCAATGTTACCCTTGGTGACAAACTTTAGGGAGAGGGTGCCACTAACCACAGAGAAAACCAGCTTAGTGTTATTTCCCGAATGGACGAATAACGCAACGACGTCCTCTTGTCCTGTTTTGGGGTTTGCCTCTAAGAGGACAAGGACTTCTCCATCTTCAGTGTAAAATGGCTCTAAAAACCAAAAAGATAAACAGCACACCAACATGAAATAGGTTCTCAATTCAAAACAACACCACTTAAGTGACAATGAAGCAAATGATTCCAAGGTATTGAGACAAACTCAGTCTATGCAAAGATGTACAAAGATTGTGTCATCCGGTCTTGAAGAACAATACTGTCGTTAGAAGAAACTGAGTTTGAAGAGTTAGTGGGAAAGCCTGCTGTAATAATTACAGACAACCTCCAGAAAATGGACGCATCAGTATTACTAATCAAGAAATGTACTGGTTTGAGGTGTCCCCCAGCAATCATGTGGTTAAGATAAGGGACAGAATACATTTATAACAGAGAAATAAAAAAGAAAAGACAAAAAAAACCTTCTTGTAAAAAATATGAAAACAAAAACTAAAAGAGGCTTACTTTGAGAGTTGTTCATTTATTTAACTTTCATAACCCTGCCAAAGCTCTAGTAAATTTTCACAGCAGACCTCTCAAACAGCCACACCCAGCAGACCTGATGATACCTTTCCTGGTCATGAACAAATTTAGGTGATGTCATCACTGGCCTTCTCTCCGCGAAGGTGTGATACGATATCTTCTGAGCTGTCAGTTGACTCTGCATGTGTGTGTGTATGTGTTATATGTGATAGTGTACAGTCAAATGGCTTCCAGCATGGGGGATGTCAGCTAATACTTTCAGGTGAGCTGGTAGGTTTGATGTGGGTAGGTCAGCTTCACCCTGAGAAACTGAGTAAGTATTACCTATGGAACTCAGAACAACAAGTGCATGATCTTCCACTGCACTGATATGCACTTATCTAGTTTTTGGCAGAAATTTGCTGTCCCTTTGACAACTTTACATTGACAAATTATACTCAAAAAATATTTTAACACAGATACTTTTCAGTTAAATTCCTAGTTCTACAGTATCTACAACTATGCAATTTTCATGACCTGCTACACACAATTCCTAGCTGTGTTCTATTAAGTAGTAAAGTGACACTGAGTTACTTAGGATTTGGTGTAAGTGATACTATTTATGGTTACTTTTAAGTGAAACTACATTATGAGTAATCACGAGTAATCATAGCTAACATTTACTAAGTAGTTCAGGGAGATGCTTGGATACTTAAGTGTCTTGTTGTAAGCTGGCAATTTATGTCATGCTGAATTGAAGCCACCAAAAATTTTGTTTTTCATACCACACAAAGACAAAGGTGAGTATTGTATAACATGTTACCAACTGTCATTGCCAAAGGTCACATTTATCACCTCAGATTCATGGTGATTCTATAACACTGGAGTAGCAAGCATTAAGCACGATCGATTAGCCATCAAATTGCTAGATTTTCTTGAACTGTATTTTATATCATGGCAGGGGATGTAATCGTCGTGCATGAAGTCATGCATAGCTTATTAATAGCTTAATGAAACAGAAGGTTAGCTAGTTGTGACCTGTTTGCAACAAAATAGCTATTTACGACTCATTGCAAGCAATGTCTATCTACCTAGAAGCTAGTTATAAATAATATGAAGTTATTTAATAGCCATATGCAATGACATCGAGCTAGTTATGACCTACCACGTAGTGACACACCTAGTTTGGACATGTCTAAAAGTGACAATTACAAGAATCTTACCCCCAACAGCCAAACCAGAGACCACCTTATCATTATGAGATACTTCTACTGCAGTCCTCTCTTTGTTAAGGACAACTTGGACCTGAGCAAGGAATAAAAAAGAGAAAAAAGATCACTCATAGATTTAAACTTGAAAATTTGAGCTGTACAACAACTATGTGATATTAGTCTACCAAATTTATTGTCACTTTGCTTGACTCTAATATTGGACTCATTTTCAAGGATATTAAACAAGGGCGAGGGTGGGGGGAGGGGATTGGCAGAATTTAAAAAACTGCTGGTGTGCTGTCATTGATTTGCTAATGTTCAAAAGAAATGAGATATTCATGTGGCTGGGGGGATGTAAAACAGAAACAATGCCTAAAAGGGATGTGGTAAATTGAAGGGCAAAATTAATCCATTGTAAGCAAACAGATTAAACTTTAAATGTTTGTCATTTATTATTTGTTAAGCTTTTAAAGCTGAAAGCAGTAAAGAATCTGGAAGGTGCCAACTTAAAGGCTGTCTGATAACCTTCTGTTTCAAGAATTAAAGTTTTGTTCCTGGCCTTACAGTTAAGCAAATCTTAAACAGAAGCAGAGCTAAACATCATAGACCCACCATGGCCAGTGCAATCCTCTTACAGTTAATGGTGGGGGGAGAGGGGGGGGGGAGAAATAAGAAGGTCACCCTCTATCCTCTCCCCCTTCAGGCAGCACTGGTCTTACTATACTGACTACCTTACAGATATATATGATTCATGAAATAAAAAAAATACTGAGTATTAAAAAAATTAAAATGACCTCAACAGCTTTTTCAATTTCTTTGACCAATAAGATTTCTAAATCTGGCAAATATAGCAAACAGAGCTTTTCAGTTATCCTTGTCATCAATGAAAGATATGTTGCCTTTCATACAACCATGGGGGTTGCTAGCCTAGCAGAATATATACAGAAACACAACCTGGTGGCTGAGAAACTGCACGGCAAAACCGACGAATACGGTCGCAGAGGTGACGACCTCGCCAAGTTGGTTCCTGGCAGTGCCCAGTTCGGCACTGCAGCTCAAACAGACCCCGAGAGCGTATCATGACAAATTCTCCCAGGCCGTTGAAGGTGTACCTGGCGCCATCCATCGTGATGAAATGTGGATCTCCCGTTACATCAGCTGTGATGTCAAATCAACAATAATGATATCATTTATTACAAACCATCACATTTCCATGGACTATGTGACACCAGTCAAGCAGTGGGGCGGGGGGGGGGGGGGGAAAACTGGTGAGTCTATACGCATCAATTGCTGAGATAGTTCTTTTAGAGAGCTAAGACATTGTACTAATTTCTGCAATCTTGAAGTTATTTTAACAAGCGTATAAGGCATGCATGGATCTTGTTCTAAAATTCCTCCTGTTTGGCACATTCTATCATCACCAGCCAAAAATGTTACATCAACATAAACTGAAACAGCCATCATGATTGCAGGAAAGAAAAACAAAAATGTGTGGCAAAAATACTAACTATGATGGCAATACAATCTTTGAAGGCACAACCTATCGTGAAAAAGGGGGGGGGGGAAATAAAACCTCTAATTTAGCTGAGACCTTCAAGGCAGAAAACACTCCGCCAAGGTGGGTTGCAGGCATGGCGCTATGTGTTCATACCAAGGCATTGTAAATATTTGGCCAAATAAGGTGTACAGACAAGGATCTGCAATGGCGAAACATCTGAATCACACATATTGTTCTCAATGGCAACAAAGACTCACTACTTTCTTTCAGCCTACTTTGTACTCGCAGGAAAATTTTCACCCTGCAGTTTGAGCTTGCATCCAATAATTTTGGCTTGCTACCGTTCAGCTGGCATGTGTAAAATTATTAAAATGGAGTATGCTAACACTGGCAGGAACAGCAAAGCTGAACTTTGACATTGGGTTAGAAGTTTTGGTGCACCAAGACAAGTGTTTTGTTATAACATTTTGTTGCATTACAACAAAAGTTGCACAGGCTATTCTTCAAACATCTCACCTGTTGCAAAGAACAAGCCTGAGCATGTGAGTGCCGGACGCCTACTCTCATAGAGACTGCAACTAGCTTCTGTGTGATCTTCGTCGAAGCAGCAATAATATCGGAACAATATGTCCTCATCTGCGGTAAAAAGATAGGAGCCATCAATGACAGCTAAATGTGGAATCAGTCTATTCAATTCAATTCAAATTTATTTCACAAATGATATCAATACAAAGGGAAAAAAATTGGAGCAATGAAGAAGAGAATGAACCCACTTGAGAGACACTAGAAATACAGACAGACTGTTATCAGGCTAGCAACCCTAAAGGAAAATGAAGAAAAAACAAAATACTGAAAAAGAAAACAAAAAGGAGGAAGAAAAAAGCAACAGGAATACATACCAGGGAACGTGAACAAAGGTTTTACTTCACAACATATACAAAAAAATTACTTGTTAAGGATGCACTGCTTCTGTTGTGGAACACTTTTGATGAATTAGATGTCTGAATGCAGGAGGGTATATAATGCAACAGCCTAAAGCAGCAATTATTAGACAATAATCTACCATGAGGGGTGTTGTGATGAGAAACAGTAAAAAAGACTTCCTATTATGAGTATTAACAGTGCTAGGCCTCCTGGGATCATAAGAGGGTTGTGGGAGAAAAAAAGAAGTCTTAGAAATTGCATGGGTGTAGCATATTATTACAATACTTGTAGATAATTTGACATATACAGTAAAGTGGATGTCAACTTGAGATAAGGAGGTTATACTTGGGATACAGCAGCTTTGTGAGCGGTGATATCTTGATTTGACGAGTAACAACTTAAAGTAATTTGTTTTGAAGGATTTGAACTGGCTTGTAAATTGATGCCCTTGGGGTAACCACAAATTTCAATCACATACTGCATTTTTTGATAAATAAAGGCATAGTATATCTGCAGGGCAGTATTCTTCGGGAACAAGTCCTTCAGCTGATAGAATTACACCTGTATGTTCTTGATAAGAGATGACTAATATTTTCTGTGTGATCAACCCAGGAGAGCAAATCGTCGATGATTATACTGAGGTACTTGCTACTGGAAGACTTATTGACTGTGCTGCCCCTAAAGATAAAACTGTTGTGGCAAGTAAAGACATTACTATCACAATGGAAAATGGAGTAGCCACCTACAGTATACCAAAGTTTAAACTTTAGTTAAGTTCACTAAACGCATGAGTGCCTTTTTAATTAAGTTAGTAGACTTAGCATGGGAAAAGATGTTGGTATATTAAGCAAAAAGGTACGTAGAAATATCAGGGACAGCATTACTGTTTTCATTAAGATAAACTAAAAATAGCAAAGGTCCAAGGACAGACCGTTGAGGAACCCCAGTGGTGACATCTGAATGACTAGAGGGAGTGTTATTAGTAAAAACACACTGTTTACGATTATTTAAATAGTATGAAAGAACATGGTGGGCTTTTCCATGATTACGATGATAAAGTAATTTTTCCAGCAAAATGGAAGTCGAAGGCCTTTTTAACCCCTAAATATAAGCCGAGAACATTTTTGCCGCGATCATGTTGTGAGCGAATAGAGTTCACTATTTCAAGTAAAGCCTTATCAGTAGAGTGGCCTTCCCTAAAACTAAACTGGTAGTCATAAAAACATTATTACTTTATTGACTTTCTGGTGCTTCATCATCTCCATGTTTGAAAATAGGGATTAGTTTAACAGTTTTAAGACCATCAAGGGTAAACATCACATTGAAATACAAAAAAATAAAAAAAAACGAACCAGGCAAGGGGCTATTACATTGCTTAGTGGATTTGATAACTTAGTAGGAATGCCACTTAAAATGGTGTTCACACTGCAGCAATTTTGGATCGGATTACCAATCTGATTTTTTTAGTTTCATTTACAATCTTCTCCGTCTCTTGTCAGAGGGAACCCAAACTTTGCCAATGTGTGTAAATATATGATCTGTATCAGGGGACTATATAAGTGAAATGTAATTTAATTATTTTGTGACATCACACGGACATACAACATTTATCAGAAATGCATCTTCCGATAAAAGCTGCCTGTCCAAGTGACGTCACAAATAATTACTACATTTTTCTTTTTCATGGTCATGTGATAAAAATCACATATTTACATGGAGTGGCAAAATATTGGTCCCCTCTGACCAGAGATGGAGAAGACTTTAACTGAAACTTGGACTCGGACTTCACTTTTTAAGCACAGATTGGATAACTATTAGTGCGGATGAATAGTTTTGGGGGAGAGATCTGCACAGATTCTCTTTCCCTTGTGCAATGTTGTCTTGCACAGGAGACATGAGAAACCTCAACAGTTGCGACTTCCGCACATTGAAACAGAATGACACTGAGATGTCTGAGATGAGAATGTCGAGCCCTCCATCAGGATTTTGGAAACAATAACATCATGATCTTATTATGGTTTTATTCCTCCTCATATCCCTTTATTCTTCTCCCTTTCTCCTCCTCTTTCTCCTGCTTCTCCTTCTTGCTTATCATCTATAAATATTATGTTGCCTATTAGCTTGCCTAGCAGGTAGTGCTCACTTGTTTTGTATAACAAGCAGAAGCATAAAACAACAGCTCTCTCTTTTCTGTCATTTGACCTTAGCATCTGTCTTCCATGGAACAAACTCGACACACGTTTTCAGTGATGTCTTCTGTTTTGGAAGAGGTGTGACCAAACCATGATATGTACTGAAAAGATGAGATTAGAAAGCACTTCAGTGTTTTTGTATTGTTGAGGTAAGAGTTGCAGACAATGACTATCACATGGAAGAGGAGATTCGGCTGTCACAATTCCAGGGCCCACGCTGCTCTTTCTTAAAAACCTCGTTCATGAAATCCAAATAGATGTGCTACACAAAACACTGGTGAAGCAACAAGTATTTTTGTAATGATTTCAAGGATTTCAGACATACTTAAAAAATAATTGTCATAAAAAACGTGCATTAGATATCACTACAGATTATCGGGATTAAATATCATTGACATGCACAGACTGACCTAGCCAGTTGTTGGTGATTGAATCATCATTGACAGAAACGTCATTATGCCAACGCTGCACGTAGCTGCTGGTCCACACCGTCTCACCGCGCCCTGAGATTAGATTGCCGTTGAAGTCGTAGTAGCAGTAACTACCGTACTGGGCGACAATGTTGTCGTCGCCATTTCTTACTGTTACCGGGGGCCACTGCTGCAGGCAGTTAATTAAGACCTGAGCACCTGGAGAAAAAAAGACAAGGATGAAGAAATTTTACTCTCAGGGTAAGGGTGGGGAAGCTTTCATAGAAATGTAATGCTTATGAAGCAGTAGCAGATAAAGCTCTGTTATTTGCTAGCGTTGTTACATACGCTGCTACATAGTGCACGACATGCATGACTTTCCTCTGATGAGACTCACCGACCACCGCTTCCGCATTCAATGTATCTCGTGGCCTGAGGCAGCTGATAAAATTCGCATCAAAACTGTCAAACTGACAGGGACAAATTCTAGAATTGACCAGATCCAAGACATTAAAGTCATCGTCAGCGAAGTAACGGCTGCGACACTGAGCTTTTGCACCGGTGTTGCCATAGGGGATTTGGTCTAATCTGAAAATCCACTGGCCCAGGTTGAAAGTGTTTCCAATTCTCCTGTCAATCTGGAATTCTTGCAGAGGTGAGGGAAAACTATTGGTATCAAGGTGGACGTTCTGGAAGATACCACTGGCATCCGTAAACCCAATGACTAAACTGGCACTCAGTTGGTCCGGTATACTCCACTGCAAGGACCCTTCCTGATATAGATGGACAATGTACGTCTGCAGTCCATTCGTCGACAAAACCGCCTGGTAGGTGTTCAACTAAGGAGGTAAGAAGAAAACCCAACACTGATGAGTTAAAAATGTCTGTGGTTTAGAAAGTGATTGGCTAATGCCACAAAGGAGACCAAATATAAATAGGTTCATGCCACAGGGCATTGTTTGCAGTCATTTGTTTATATGTCCCCAAGAGCTGAAGTAGACCTCAACAGTTCAGAGTCTAAAAAAAACTGTTTGAGCATTTTCCTGCTGAAGTGTCACAGGGTCTTAGGTTAACTACACACCACTTTCACACTGGATACAGCTCTCACCATCTATTTAACAACCTTCAGCACTATCCTGACAAATGGACCAATGGAGACATCACAAAACACGTCAGCTGGACACTTGCAAAACCACTCTGAGAATGGATATAAAATGATCGATTCTGGGTGAAGTGACACGTCGAAAGAAACTAGCGCAGCGATGCCGCTGTAGCTCGCACAATTGAACTGATGGTTGCAGCCCTATGTTCTGACACACTATTGTTCCCACACCCCATGTTCTGACACTCATATGTTGCAACACATTCATTACATCAGGCACCATTTTGGGTCCCAGCTATGATGTTCAGTGTAGCAAAGATGCATCGATCAGCCGCTGCGGTCAGGAATTTAAGTGTATATGCGAAACATAAGTGTGTCAGTAACATAGGGGTGTCGAAACCTGGGGCAGTCACTGAACTAAGTAGGGGTAATCTTTGTTTGTGGCATTGCAAAATGAAAGTACAGTACTTGGAAGGTGACAAAATGTTACATGCAAAAAGTATCGAGTTGACACACTATCAAGCCTATGACATTATCATATGCCAGTGTAGTACATTAATTTTGACATGTGATGTTGAAAAATGGTATTAGGTGTACCAGCTATGGTCTGTTGAGAAGGTTAAATCTACTTTAGGTTGTGTGATATGTAAGGATGCAAGGGATAATGTTTAGATCCTGTCAGAGCTGGCTTTGGGTGGATTTTTTTTTTTTTTTGTTGCTGTTCTCTGTACATGTTCAAACTTTACTATGGGCATTAATAAGATAATCCAAGTCAATGGACCCATAGTAAAAACACTGCAGTGTCGATGATGCAACAAATCAACTCTGTTTATCAACCTATCTTAAGAGTTATGCAATGATCACTAAGCCACATGCTTCACTAACTTAATTTGCATGTCATTTACTAGTATCAGAATGTGATATCGATAGTTGAGAATTTCAGTTGGACTTGATAACCCACAGGGAAGATAGGATAGCCAGCCCAACCATAAAATTAGATTATTGTTTACTAGAGTGACCACAGAATATCTCTCCAGCTAAACCCATTCAATTAGAGTGCTGTGTGCAAAAAAGCAACCAAAAACCAGATTTTCCTCCAAAAATTACATTGCAACTCACCTATAAATTAAGCCAGTCAAAATGTAATTAGGTGGCAAAAATACATCTACTCCAAAAAACACACTTGAAAAAATTCCAGACAAATATCTCAAAAAATGAAGAAAGAGAAGGCTCTTGAAAAAACTTGACGACATCAGCCTCATTCTAATACCTCACACACTTGGTGTGTGAGCTAAAAACTGGGTTTGCATCACACTTTGCATGACTTGAAAGCCATATTCAAGTCATGTACTGCAATGTGTGCTAACCAATTCTACCACTGACATGCAAAAGAAAAAGAAACAAAAAAGCCCCAATAATCCTTTTGTTCACACTGTTTTAACCCTTGCATGTCATGAATGTCTTATGGCAAATTTTTATGACAAAAACCTCAAGTCAATGTGAACATAGTGTTTGAACACTTACCCTGTTAGGGTAAAGAATAGGGTCATCTACTGGCTGAGGTACTCCCTCCCACGTTATGATGAGAGCCCAGATTGGTGTGTAGTTATTATCTAAGGCCTCCTGG
Organism: Stichopus chloronotus; assembly: GCA_021234535.1. NCBI lineage: Eukaryota > Metazoa > Echinodermata > Holothuroidea > Aspidochirotida > Stichopodidae > Stichopus > Stichopus chloronotus. The sequence continues at coordinate 20,942,873 of CM037835.1, forward strand.
TCAAACCGTCTCACTTCTAATCCAATGTTTGCTAAGACATCGTCGTCGGCTCCATTGTTCTGCCCTATTTGGTAAGTCTGTAAAATCAATGTGGGAAGGAATGAACGGGGGCAGTCCGACCCACCTTGCCGAAAGGACCACTGGTACATGCTTCAAATGCCACAGCCTACTCATCGTGTCTGGTCCACAAGGGACGCTGCAGGTGACAGTGATGGAATTTTGTCAAAAGACATGGGGGAACACCTCCAATCCAACCTCAGGAAAGTCCAATGGATGTACTAATCAGGTCTAAAACTATGAATCATTTAAGAATTTAGATGACAACCTTGAATAGTTTGTCACATCCTTTGAGACTTGGCGCAGTTTTGTTTCCGCGATCACATTTCGATTTACGGGGGTTGTACGCCAAGTATTGCTGCTAATATATGACTGAAACTTAGGGATTGTCACAACAACCTTCAGTTTTCATCAACAAACTGCTGCAAATTGAAGGGGAGGGTGCAGGGGGGTAGGAGGTTGATCAGGGGGGTGTTTGGTCAGGTGAGGCATGACATGTACTGCTGACATATTTCATCACCTCTCAGTACACAGTGACAGCACTCCAGCTGTTAGTATGCTTTTGTGTTTGGACTGATAGCTATACCTCCCATCAGGTTTCCTGAACTTTCTACAAATCAATTTTTATAACTCTTCCATGACTTTCCCAGGGACAAATTTAAATTTCCAAGACCCCTCCTCCTGAAGTCTCACATACAGTTTTCAACTGTAAGAGCAAAAGCCAAATCAACATGAGGTGATGAGAATGATAAATTTGGACTAATTTGAGAGCGAGAATGCATTTTTTGATATTATGAGTCTTGAGAATTTCCATCGACTCTTCCAGGAGTTCAAACAATTTCTCTGAATTTCAGAACTTTTCCAGGCCTTGAAATGATTTTTTTCAAATTTTCAAGATTTTTCCACATTTTCCATGACCATGGGGCCCCCTGTTTCATATGCTCAGAAATTTGAACTTTGGAAAGTGACTATTTCTAGTGACCATGACATACCACTGGCATGGGTGCTCGTCCATATACGTACATTTCTTCGACACTGGCCAAAGAAATATCTTCCGGTAATTACCTTCCAACTACATTCATAAGCTTGGGCATATTGTACCTATCTGCTGGATTTTCTTGTTTTTTGTATTTTTTCTACTTCTTGCAGCAATTGCTATTGGGTTAGCAGTCTAGGTGGGGGGGGGGAGCTCCTGTAGTGACCGACCATGACTTACAACTGGCCAACTTTATCAGTACTGTTCAACTTTAATACCAGTTAACTTACCCCCTCTATTTTGTTTCCAGCTAGTGGAATCCAATGCACATGGTTGACTGCACATGTTAATCAAAGTCGGCAATTGGATTGCCAGATGATCATTACAAACAAAATTGTTGAAAGTAAGCATTCCGTTACTTCTCTTTACATTCACTGCTGGGTAAAGATGAGTGCTAAGGTCTACTAACATAAAGGTATAGCTTGGCCAAAAAAATTATAACAAATGCAAAAGCCCCTACAATATCAAAGAATTTATCATCTTCTGTGTTCTCTTTATGGAGATCAACATTGCTTACCCGATAATACATCCGTCCTCGAATTGAAAAGTCAGCCGGAGTCCAAAAGACAGCGCTCAATGGGTGTTGTTCTCCGCCATTAAAATCTATCGGTGTCGAAAATGTAATCCGAGAGCTCAGATCATCGGTGTTTCCGTAAGCAATGACTCCATTGCAGGTAAACTTGAAGAGGAAAGAAGTGGCATAGAGAATGCTCAACTAAAATGTTTCTGTCCTTTGACAGTTCATAACACTTTTGCAGCCAGTGTCCATTTAATTGGACACAACCCCTTTCAGCCAACAACAGTGGAACATTGAAATTTGACGGAAATGGTATGTACGTGGCTGTCAACACAAACCTTTTAGGATACGTAATATTACACAAGTGGCTACAAAAGGGTCAAAACAATCGTTTGGTGTCCTGATATTAGCTCTCGACTGATAGCAAAAGGGGGAGGGGTGACATTGAAAATGGTATTTACTCTAATAAACACCCCATCCATGATAAAAATTCCCCCGCCCTCTTGATTCTGTTGTCACATTGCATGTGCTGACGGACACATGCAAGGTGTGGCCCAAGTGACATGTTGTCACTTTGCATTTAACGCAGTGAGTTCATGTGCAGTAATTGAGATGTGCCTGGCTGCTTAGTGGTACTGTAAAGACGCACTGTGCACAGCATGCAAGCATGCAAAAAACTGATAGTCAATTTCTGTAGTTAAATGTCTAAACGGAAATTGACTTAAACGCTGGATAGATTTTGCTTGGTGGGGGGGGGGGGAGCAGTGGGAGGCAGAGTGAAAATAGAAAGGGATTAACAAAGGACAGACTACACCAACATTTTACTCTCCAGTTTTCTTCCAGCTGATGCATTTCCTACATTTCAAAGTTCATCTAAGGGCAGATTTCTGTTCACTTTTACTTACCACTTTTATCTTACAAGTTTAAGCCACCTTATAAAAGGTTTCTCCAGCTAAACTGACCTTGTGAAAGACCAAATTTGATTTGAAATTGTTAAGCTGGTAGTCACTGACATGAATTTGTGATATATAAGGGAGTCCTTGCATTCCTAACCATTCCTAAAAAAAATTGCCGTTCTTCAATTTTTTAACCTCCTTGTGTCTATTATGCATGTGCACATTGAAAACCTTAATCTTTGTATTGCACGGTGAACAACAGTCAAAAGTTGCACTTCGTTCAATCCGCAGAGAATACGGTGTTTCATCCTCGACGAAAGGGGGAATCTAAATAGTACCATGTGTTGACTATGACCTTCATGCTTGCCCTCACAACTAAAATGAGAAATACTTATGTCTTCATTCCTTTTAAAAGTATACAGAGTCAAAAAAGTTTTTTTTTTTTTGGGGGGGGGCTCTGTATCGACATTGCAAATGCAAATTAACAGGCAGTACCTATGTTATCGCACAATAGCGCCAGCTATGCAACTTTAAGTATGATATGCTTGTGCTGTAGCAGCTTCCTGCTTGTGCCCTCTTCAAGGTTACTGTGTGCAGCTAGGTGCTAACAGAACAGCTTGCTGACATGGTCCTTGCGTTTGAAAATTTCTGCAAAACTTTACGTGAGGGTATGAAAAGTAATCATAACAACTTAGAATGCCACCAGATTGTTTTGGTACATAAAAATGCTACCTATCAGTGTCTTACAGAGAAATCTGATAAAATACCATCACTGTTGTGTTTGTTGCTTAAATGTACATTCGCTACCGACGAAAGTCCAAACACCGCAATGATCAGGCGCCAGGCACAGATGAAGGAAGTTGAGAAAGGCGGGGGTGGGAGATAGGGGAACAAGGACTAGGCTGATTTATTGTTGTTAAGATTTCTGATGGCTCATCAGTCCTAAAAAAAAAAATGGGCTTCACTTCTGTGCAACGCATACTCAATTAGAAACTCAATTTGTTGAGTTTGCACAATTTAGCAAACTATTTCCAGAATAAAATGCATGTGGCATGAATAACCAGAAAGCACAAATGCATTGTAGTTTCAATGATCCAATTATGAGCAATTTTTTTCTGAGCATGACATTACAGCATTAGGATGTATCCCAAGCTACCTATGCTTTATACAAATAATGAGATCTGTACAAACTTCCTTCATTGAGATCATGTCTATATGGTTTTTGCAATTTGACCCATGTTGACCTCAATTTATGACATTTAACCTCCACTAAAAACTGAGAGGTTCTTGTACACAATGAGATACACTTACATGCTGAATATGACATCTGTCAAAGCTGACCTCCTTGAGATATGTTTACAAAAATTTCATAATATGACATTGTTGACCTCAAATGACCTTTAACCCTCACCAACGACAACAGAATTCTTGTGCACTTATGAGATACACCTGTGTACCAAATCTGAGATCTTTCCAAGCTTCCCTTGTTGAGATAACATGACTACTTTGTTGTCACAATTTGAACACTGTTGACCTTCAAATGATCTTTGACCTAGACCAAAACAATATACTTCTTTTCCTCAATAAGGCACACCGAAAAACCATATATGAGATCTCTTGAAGCTCTACTTCTTAACATATTGTGTTTACAAAGTTTTCACAATTTGACCACTGTTGACCTCCACAAAAAACATCAAGGTTCTTCCTCTCAATATGACAGACCTACGTAGCAAGTATGAAAAATATCCATCATTCCGATCTGGAGATGTCGCATGCACAAGTTTTCAGTATTTGACCTCTGATGACCCCAAATAACCATTGAGCTCCAGGAAGAACAATTGGGTTCTTCCTCTTAATAGGACAAGCCCGTATACCACATGTGAAGAGTATCCATCATTCCTAATTGGAGATTTCATGTGCACAATGTCTTCAGTGTTTTACCTGGGATGATCTTAAGCCTCCATCAAAAACAATAAGTGTTGATATGACCAATCCACACACCAAGTATGCGAAGTATCCATCATTCCTATCTTCAGATATCATGTACACAAGGTTTTCAGTATTTGACCTCTGGTAACCCCAGATGACCTTTGACCTCCACAAAAACAATAGAGTTTTCCCTCTCAATATGGCAAATGCAAATACCAAGTATGAAGAATATCCATTGTTCCTACTGGAAGATACCTTGTGCACAAGGTTTTCAGTATTTGACCGCTGATGACCCCAGATGACCTTTGACCTCCACAAAAAATAGGAGTTTTCTATTAATATGGCAAACCTATATACCAAGAATGAAGAGTATCCATCATTCCTACCTGGAAATATCATGTGCACAAGGTTTTCAGCATTTGACCTATGGTGACCAAGAAGAACTTTGACCTCCACCAAAAACAAAATGATTATTTCTCTTAATATGAAAACCAACATACCAAGTATGAAGAGCATCCATCTTTCCTATCTGCAGATATTGTGCACACAACCTAAGTGTCACAAACAAACACACAGAGTACACACCACACAAAATCACGATCGCATAAGTTGCTCTTTCAATGAAACTAAAAGGTCAAGTCTAAAATGATTGCGGTAAATATATCATATCCACTCAATCCTAACAGCAAAGTGTCACTTCACTACTCGTGGTCTCCCCAAATTTAAATTTGCAAAGGTTCCCCCTTACGTTTCTGGAATCGGGATAAAGTCACTCCAGCAACTATTAAAATCTCTCTCAGAGTGAACATATTTCCATGAGAGTACACGTTTGGCATTCTACTAATATAATTATGTGCTTGTGTCTTGTATGGGTGTCTGTTGAATATGAACTGAAAAAAGTTGAGGAAAAGTTTTGATCATAGTGTATGTATCATGATTCATGTCCAACAATGTACACTGAGTGTGTGTACTGGAAATTATTATGCAACTGCCTCACAAGTCACAAATATCGCTCAGGCTGAGCACTGAACGTCAAACAATTATTTGTTATCATGAAGAATCAAGCTCAGTGACTGGCTACAAATGTTTATTAATGAAGACTTCCATTTGAAAAAATTGGGGATTTCACACTTATGACATACAGTATTTTCATAGTAGGACGCCATACAATTGTCCATTGAAGTACACATTGCTTTTCTAAACATGGATGAGCCAGTAGAGCTAAGCAAGCTGAACAGTGTGTGTATATGGTGCATGTGCGCAGTGACTGTGGGTGCTTCAAAAGGGCAAAGCATAGGGTTTCACTAGGGTATATTTGCTGCCATGTACATGCAGATTATCACCAATAAATCGACCACAGGTAAAAAACATTGAATTTTAACAATGTGATTACTCTCAAATATTTGTCAGGGCCAGTATGGATATGTTTTTGACAAGATTATGCAACAGCAATATTTAAATGCTACATGAAGTTCATAATTTACCAATAGTCACCTGTTTTGTGTGATGATGAAACCATACATTCACTGAGGTGGCTAGGCTATTCAACATAGATCTTTCTATGTTAGGATAGTATTGCAAATTTCCAAAGGCTCTACAAGATCTTTTCCATTTCTTTTTATGAAAGACTTTTATACAAATCAGTTTGTATTTACAAGGCTGTTACAATTTGACACCTGTTGAGTTCAAATGACCTTTGACCCCCACCAAAATCAATATGCTTTTTGTACTCAATTTAGTACATGTGTGCAATAAATATGAGATCTGTCCAAGCTTCCCTTCCTCAGATATCACGTTTACAAGGTTTTCACAATTTGACATTTGTTGACCTAAAATGACCTTTGACCTAGACCAAATCAATAGGGATCTTGTACTTAATGTGGTACAAGATTTGTTCAAGTTTTCCTTCTTGAGATACTGTGTTTACAAGGATTTCACAATTTGATGACTATTGATCCCCAAATGACCTTTGACCTAGACCAAAAATAATAGAATACTTGCACCCAATGTGGTACACCTATGTACTAAATATGAGACCTGTTCAAGCTTTCCTTCTTGAGCTATCACGTTTGCAAAGAAGGAATCACAAACTCACATGCACACACACATATGCTACCGTGTGGTTGTCAAGGTTATGATTTTATAAAGAATGAGTGTAACATAATTTGTTTTACATAACATGTAGACCATTTCTTGGAGCATTTATGTTTTGAAGCAAAATCAATGTTTTTTTTCTGATAGAACTTTCATCATGCTAAAAGTTTCATCCTGCAAAAACTTCAATTAGAAAAAACAGTGCCGTAGAAACACAGGATTTGCTTCTAATGAGACAGTGATTTGGGTATATACTTCATGCAAGTCAACCTCAAACTGGCCTGAGTTTGAGGTTGGCTTACATGAAGTATATACTGTGATTTGCTACAATTATGTGAAAATTGTAGATCAAACAACAAAAACCAACAACAAAAAGAATCCAAGGTACTACTCTTTACAGGCCAGCATCCCATTGTTAACTACTATTGTGCAAGATTCTGTCAATGAACCACCCAGAATGCAATATGCATGCCCACTGCAGAATTCAGAGATGAGTGCATCAAAGTGCGACTCATTAAAAGGTGGTTGTCAGGCTTGTTGTAAAGGGTAGCGACGACGCCATTCCCGGCGCTAACAGGCTGTCAGGAATGCAAGGGTTCCCTAAGCCATGGACTTCCTCCACACTTGTGTGGGAGCCTTGTGCCATAAAATAACTGTCCCTACAATGCCCCTGAATTAACATCTAAATGTCATAAAACTGATGCCAGAGATATGGAAATGAGCCATCCCCATATCTCTTGTGGTGCCCAAAAGGCATAAAGAAAAGGTCTACCAAAAACTGCAGATACAGGACAATCTCGTGCATAAAACAGAGCTACGAACCGCAATTCAGCTAAAATACTCACATATAACAATTCGTAGAACTGGTCACCGATGGGTAGGCCATCAGGTATTCCTTGGAAAGGGGATATGCAAGGATCAGGACTGAAGCCAAATTCAAAGAAAGAACGGACCTCTAAATGGTTTGCATAATCGTAGTAGATCGGCGTCACTGTAGTGGGAGGTTTTAAAAGAAAAAAAAACGTACGACAGGATGGTTTGACGATAAAAATGCAAAAGAAATTGATTGATTCTCCACCTCCTAATAAAGTCTCTGTGGATTATGTGGTAGACACGAGAAGGGCGAAGGATTTATAACGCAGTGTGAAGCAGCTGAGCGCCCCGACTTGGTGAAACCTGAGGTCACGCTACGACAGTGGCAGTATCGTTTATGACTAAGCGGGAAATTTTTCTAACCACTGGTTGCAATCACTGAGTAAAAATGAAACAAATTTTCATGAATCCCAAGAATCCAACAGGTAAATTAACATTTATTTTGGAACCTGGGTTATACAACAAAGCACTACTGAAAGGTATTGCTGGGAGAGGATGATGGCAGCAATAATGACTAGTCTGCAAATACAGCCACTATCAGATGATATTGTAACTGAATAATATTATAAAGTCAGGCAACAGACGTTGGTAACACTTAACTTCATAAAGTCTTCTCACACAAAAGTATATCATATCTTGCCATCAAGATAAAGATGATTTTTCTCCTGTAAATGTCACACCTTTCACTTTGACATGATTTTCATAATACAGAAACACAATACACTACAGCAGTCCTTTGACCAGTGATCGAGACGCTCGTGGGACACATGCTATACACAGCCCGCATGACTTTGTGTAAGTACAAGGTCAAGTGCATGTATAAAATTACAGACATTTTCTTGTTAAAATTGCTTTAGCTGAAGACCCTTGGGCAGCAGCTTACCGTTTCGGCAAATGAAGGAGCCAAGGGTGTTGAAACATGCTTCATATGGGAGTGGGCAGGTCACGGTGAGACATTCGTTCACATCTGTTAATGGAAACGATAACGACTGTGAAGAACATTGAATGTTAATGACAATGACATATTCAAATGCATGCTCCTTACTCTGTCAAACAGATCTGAATACTGCAAAAGTAATCTTCAAGGGAAGAAGCAGCCACTTGTGAAGCATGAACGAGATCAGCAAGGCTGGGGTTCAACCACAACTCTAGTAGAAATTTCGGTAAATTTTGATGCCAAATGACGCACTGTAGTGCCACAACTTTTTTCAACCAGTCAGAGTTTTTGTAGGTTGCAATCCTCTGGTCCAAGGACCACAAGGTCCAAGAACCACAACATAAATACAGCATCAGGGATAACCCAAAAATGTCACCATGGCAACAAATCCAAGCCAACCAACAGAGCGAAAAAGAAAGTAGATGTCGACACTGAAAAGGATATGTAGTTAGTCACCTGATGATCACCATGCTATTCACACTTGCGTGAAACTCAGAGTAGTGATGATCTACGAATACTGTGTATGACTATGCATATATTTAGCTCTACAACAGTACTGAGCACTCTCACTGCTGAAGTGATTCTAGTTCATTCTTCTATATATACCTATAAATCTATATGTGCCATGTATAAATATATAATTTTAGTGTCGGCCAGAAGCCAGAAATTTTGGGCTCTGTGGCACTTGGCCAAGGCCACTGCTGGTTAGACCCACCTGAAGTGATGACCACCTGAGCATGCCATGTTGTACATACCCTGTCTGAGGTGGAAACTGCTTTCATAGTAATCTTTCTTCAATATGTCACTCACTTAAAAAGCCATGCTAATGAAAATGAGAGGTCAAAGGTCAAAGGTACTGACAATGGAAACTGACTTCAAAAATGTTTGAAATCTTACCCTCACAGACATCATTCACCAGCTCGTAGCCTGCGCTGCATTGGCACACGTCGTTAACGCAATCTTCGTTTGCTCCACAACTGGCACACGGACCAACGACTGAAGATGGCGGAAAAACAAAACATGAAAGCTTCCTGCTTCATGATAGCTGCCTTACTTTTTGATTGAACCATAAAAACTTGTCAAAGCCATAACTTTTGTAGAGCTGAAGTAACAGATATTAAAGATGTAATCATATCCAAAGGGAAAAAATATCTGTCAAGCTCTTGATAGTTTATTTGGACATATGGCTTGTGTTATTATTATATGGAAATGAATGAAAGAATGAATGGCAAGTGAACTGAAACTTTCTTCTATGAACTGTAGTGGACTTCATGACCAAAGAAAAAGAAAGGATGTTTTTGGACTTTTTGGAGAAGATAGAAGTAGCCATGTATATTGCCTACTGACTAGTACTATCCACTGGGATGCCATTAAATTGGACATTTAAAGGAATGAAGGTTTCCTGGTGGGTTTTTCATTGTCCTAGGTTCCAGGAATTTTAGAGGGGTATTGCCTTAACGAAAATAGAATGCTTTCATTAGTTGACTCCCTTGGATAAAATCACCGTCATTATGTCTCTTATTATATAATTTGAATATTTCAGTGGTTTTGTTGGGGGAGGATTCCAACGTGTATTGAATTTGATTCTTATTCTGCTAAGTTAGAGCCAAAATAATTTTAGCACAAGAGAAGAGAATTTTGTTTGTCTCTTTTGTTCAACTGGTAACATCTTGTTCTTGTATCTACTGCTCAGAAAGAGATCCGTCTGTTTTCATTTTTTCTACTGTCCATTGTTAAAGATGGACAGTACTATTGTTAGTTCCCTTCTTTAGAGTTATGGGTGAGGCTAGAGCTTCATAACAAGACTCACAACTGTCAAAGAGAGGAAGACATTACTGCCTCAAATGCTTTTTAAAAAACATCTTAGCTAGTATATCCAAGTTGTGTGTCACAGGACAAAAAGAAAGAAACAAAACTGGCTGAAATCAACAAACTACACAAAAACTGAACTTCCAAAAACTGTGTGAAACCTTAACATGCTGTAAAAGCAGGCCAGAGATGATGGTGGGCGATATAACCCACCCACTCACCCAACTTGTAAATCAAGGAGAGTTTGATAAAATAAGCAAAACAAAAAAAAAAATCAGATAGACAAAAGACTTTGTGATTCCTTGACAGTATAAATGACAAACTAATGACAAAGTGTACCAATTTTGAGTTTCAAACAACTTGCCCTTCTTGAGATTCTGTGTATGTCTACATGGTTTCAAACTATGACCTCAACTAACCTCACATGATCTTTGATTTAGTAGGGGGGTTTTGCAGTATAAACAGTGAGTAAATTAAATGCACAAACCTGGCATCTGACATTTCTTTTTTTGTACTTCATGTTGAAGTTGAGACCACTCATAACTGAGGTGAAAACCTCAATACTACTCCATTCTTTACTATTACACACTTCAATCACAGCAAGGAGGAGCTTAAAAAGACTACCTACTCCCAAGAGTCAATCAATCCAAACAAAGGATCAAAACGTGAAAAACAATAGAGGTAACATACTTCTTTCCTTCTTGAGATATTGTGTCTAAAAAAGGTTTCAAATTAGGACCAATGTTGACCTCAGGTGACCTTTGACCTGCATGCAAAATGACAGAGATCATCTACTCATGAAGTGCTACCAATGGATGGAGTTTGAAGTTCCAGCGACATCCAGTTTGTGAGATGACTTCCTTAATGGGGTTGCATACTTTAAGCTCTGATGACCCCAAACAACCTTTGACCTCCATGAAAAATGATAGAGATAATCTGCTCCACATGGACTACAAGCACCTGAGATATCATATTTACAGTATTTCAAACTATGACGTCACATAACCTTTGACCTAGACTGTCATAAATAATGACAGAGCACATGTGCTCCTCAAGCAATATCATTGATATAACTTTGAAGTTACAGCAATATTCATTTGATGAGTCATTTTTCATAAACGGTTTTAACACTTCAAGCTCTGGTGACATTGAATGAACTCTGACCTCCATGGAAAACAATTGAGATCATCTGCTCACTATGGACTTCCGACAAACCAACTTTTAAGTTCAAGCACCTTGCTCTTCTTGATATCGTGTTTATACGCCAAGGTGTCACTTACACACACATGCACACATGTATGCCATTATCATAGCAACAAAACTCATGTAAAGAGCAGGCTGGGATCAAACCAGGATCAACAACACTCACCTACAGAACAGGCTGGGATCAAAAATACTCACCTGCAGAACAGACTGGGGTCACACCGGGATCATCTATTAGCCACGATCCATCAAAGCAAGTAAGCGAGAAGCTTGAACTTGCAGTAGACAACTGGAAGCCATCATTACATCGGAACTCCACTTGGCCAAGGTGAAGCAAACTTTCTGAGACAATTTGGGTGTTGGGAAAAGATCCGGCCAGACTAGGACAGCTCGCTGGAAATGAGGATGACAAACAGTGGAGGAAAAAAAAATAATGAGAAATAACAGATTGGAGCACTGCTCAAACTTTTGCAGAAATGAATTTGAATACAGATCCCCATTCTACTTACGACTCAAGCTTATGACGTGACATGAGTATAGACAAAGTGATAATAGTAAATGTGGGTTGAGAGGTGTTTCTGTAATTGAGTTAAAGCCATTTCCACCTCTTTCCATATAATTTGCCTAGGAGAATAGTCAAAATGATAATCAGATTCACTTGAGACATCAAAAAAAAAAAAAATCTGGAAATTGCATTCAGGCGACTGAATTTCATGAATTTTACTATAAGAATGCCAAAAGAACACTCAAACTTCCCACCATTTTATGGTGCAATCATGAATATCTCATGAACATGCAACAACTTCCACTGATAACAATTAGATTCACTACTGATTGCTTAATACATTTACCCACCCACACGACACTCTGTAAAATAATTCAGACCTTGGAGCGGCAGATATTTTACAACATTAAAGCGACCACACAAATGTGGAGGGTGCTAGGGGTTTATACACTACAACCTCACAACAGGTGACTACCAACTTAACAATTCTGGATCAAAGTTGGTATCTTTTCTTCTTTTTTTTTCACAAGGTCAGTTCAGATTGGAAAATCGTAGATCACACTTGGACGAAAAAACCCATCTTGCTGTGACCCGTTCTAAGATCAAGCCCAAACCTTCCCACTTAGTGAGCTTTATTGCTATTGACACCAATTTATCCACTCAGACACACCAGCCATTACAAATGAAATGCAAAGGTGCTGCTGAAAGTATTTGGGTGTTCAACTACAGATTAGACCTCTTTGATGAACCTTTTTTTTTTTTTTTTGCCATTCCAAACAGCTAAGAAGAATACAGTGAGATTTCATGTGTGGCATCATGCTATCGACACTGACAAGTTTTCCTTCTGCATATGTAAATACAGCAAGAGCTTGGTTATCTGCAGGATTGCTCTGAGTGGGACACATCTGAACTTGTCGTTAGATCACCCAACTTCTCGCAGAATCTACTGATCCAAGTGCTGTGCTGACACTGTGTGCCCAAGGATAACTCAAGAGAGTTGACTGAAAAGGGCATGAAAGTTATGATGTACGTAGGAGTGGATGTTATTACTGCTTGATAAAACATTTTGGTTACTTGCACTCAAATCCTGTGTGACTACATTTATCACAGGACACGGATATGCTAAACTAACAAACAAATCGGCACAGCGCTTCTGTTGGGCCTATGTTAGGGCCTATGTTAGGGTTAAACAGCCTTGCAAATAGCATTAAGCAACCGTACAGAAGGGTGTTTATTCCATTAAAGACTTTCGTTTTAAGAATTGCCCTTAATTATATTGGGCGGTTGTGACGTATCTGTTCAGTGTTATGGTAATACTACAGTTACAGGTGCCTTGGTGATTCCAGTTGTGCTTCATGTGTATAACCATGGAGCTATTGGTATATGTTTATGTAATGTCTGTCTAAATGCTTTGTGATAGTGAATCTAGCACATCACAGCCTTGATCACACTATCGTAAAAATTGTCAGTAACGGTCAAACTTTTCTCCACTTTTCATTTTTTCGATACCGCAAAACTGAAACACATTTTCATCTCTCTGTTGGACTCTGTAATTATCAGTATCGATATAACAACACGTATAGCAATCTTCAAATCTAGGGATCTTGGGATGCTATCCTGGGCCCAGTTATAGGGAAGGGGGGTTTTGTGACAAGTTTCACTTAAGTAGGGACAACACAGAAGTGGAGGATTGACTTCGGGTTAGAGTGTCCATCCTGCAATCAATAGATCCCATGATAGAATCTCTCTGGTAAACCATCTGGGTTTTCACAATTTGGTTCTTATTGACCTCAAATGACCTTTGACCTCCACCCAAAACATTAGGGTTCTTGTACACTTGTACTCAACAAGATACACTAACATACTAATTTGACTCCTGTTGACCACAAAAGACCTTTAACCTCAACCAAAACCAAAGGGCTTCTTGTACTCAACGTGATATACCTACACAAGAAATATAGAATCTGTCCAAGCTTCCTCTTGAGATATCATATTTACAAGGTTTTTGCAATTTCACCCCTCCTGACCTCAGTGACCTTTGACCACCACTGAAAGCACAGTTCTTGCACTCAGTGAGATACACCTACACACAAAATATGAGATCTGTCCATGCTTTCCTTGACATATCATGTTCACAAGGTTTTCACAATATGACCCCTGTTGACCTCAAATGACATTTGTCCTTCACTTAAAGCAATACAGTTTTTTTCTCAATGAGACACGTACATACAAATATAACATATGTCCATACCTTCCTTGAGATATCATGTTTAGCAGGTTTTCACATTATGACCAATGTTGAGGTCAAATGCTCTTTCATCTGTAATCAAAGCAATACCATTCTTGCACTCAGTGAGCTACACCTAAACACTAAATACAAGATCAGTCCAAGCTTTTCTTCTTGAGAAATCATGTTTACAAGCTTTTGAAATTTGACCCTTTTTGACCTCAAATGATATTTGACCTCTCAACCAACATCAATAACTATCTCGCACTCAATGCGATACCTTTACACACTAAATATGGGATCCATCCAAGCTTCATTTCTTGAGATATCATGTTTACAATTTTTCAAAATTTGACCACTGTTGATCCCAAAGGGCCTTTGACCTCTACCAAAAACAAAAGGGCTTTTAAACTTGAAGCAGTACATCCATATCTGCTCAAGTTAAGATCTGTCCAAACTTCCCATTTTAAAATATTGTGTTTACAAGATAGGCATCACAAACACACATACACCGTCACGTGATGGTGAAGGTGACAAATACCATTGTAACCACCAATCACACCTTCCTGTATAGCTTTAACATCAAAAGTCATTTTCTCTACTGAGGTTGCTCTGATTACAAAATTGGAAAAAAGTTTTGTTACAATACCGTAGATTCTCAGAACTTCATTCAGAACCTACAGGTCCCTGTGACGAGAGATTATGCACCAAACATGTCCATCTCTTTTATTCATAATAACAACAGGGTGGACTATCAAGAAACACATTTCCACATTGAACTGCTTATCAATGGTCACAGTTTTTCTACAGTGAATCATAAGTTACCACAAGGCAAACCAAGAAATAAAACTAATTTCCTGAATTGTGACAGCTTTTTCTTCTATAAAATCATTGTCCCAGACAATGTGTGGAACACGACGAAAGTTTTTTGTTCTTCTACGTCAGCTTCTTGCCCTCTAAAATTTGTCAGTAAACCAAACCAATGATGGGACTTTTATCGAAGTGAATGAGGACTGTCATGAAATGACCTGAGGCGCTTCAATGACAGGCTTGCACAATCTCAAGGTTCCTACTTTAAAGCTGCACAATGATGATATGTACTTGGTGTCTACCATGTGTTTGCTATGGAGACTGGAGACTCTGGAGACTTTGAAACTGTTACAGAACAACAAAAGGAAAGATGATCAATAAATGTATGCTTTGAAAGTCTCCACCAACATCGATCAACATGTGCAAAGTTCTCACCATATTCCCCTCTCCTTTCATCTGAATTGAATGAAAGACTACCAGTTACTTGCAACGATGGAGTGTGTAGCCCAACATGCAATGCTGTATGTATGCAGAGTTTACCAGAAAACACACCAACCATTTTGAGAAACAGTGTTTGCTAACGAGGCACATGTACTTACCAAGGCACGTAGGGGGGTCTGGTTGAAATACACCCTGCTGGCAGGTTATGCTGGCACTCCCAGAGAGGGTGAAAGTGCCTAGGCAAGCAAAAGTGGCCGTTTCACCGTTCAGGTATCTTGCTTGGGCAGACACTTCAAATCCATTGACTGGGGGTGGTACTGGGGAGCAAATCTCTACAGGTGGAATTGACAAGTGGTGAAGAGATTTCATGAGAGTTAAAATGCTGAACTCAAAAGTAGTCCCTGGGTGTTTCTCTAAGGTTACTACAGGGAGGCAATTTGTCACAAATCATTGGGATACATCCAATCCACCCCCACAGACAGCACCGGCAAGGCCTACGACATCTGCGATGGAGTCCTATCGACCTTGGGCAACGTTTGGCTAACACGACCGACGACTAACACGCAAACTGCAGTCATGCTCTCCAAAACTGAAGTGTCCCTCCTAGATGTAAGTTAACTTAATCTTTTTATGTGATCATGCAAAATGTGACATGCTTGCATTATCAAATGACTGCAGGTATCTTTGTCTTGAGAGTGATTAATTCCTCCACTGCATAGGACACATTTAGCACAAGTTGCAAATCATTCAAGACGGTGGTGGGAGCTACCACATGGTTGGGGGAGCAAGGGCGGTCAACCCTCCTGATAGACTCAAATGGATGACCAGAGCCCTTTTCAGCATTTTTCAAAAAGAGAAAAACTAATGAAAAAAGAAATGAATAAAAAGATAAGAATGAGAGGAAAAAAATTGAAAGAGAAGGAGAAAATGTAAATTTCAGTACTTCAGCACCCTTCACAACCAGGAAATGATGGTGTTGCCAATTTTCTGCTTTTTACATTATCCATCATGAAATATGCAATCTGATCAGACTTTTGCAATGGAAAACTCTGTGAATGAGATTAATGTTTCATCCAAGAAAATGCTGATGATACCATTTTCCATAGATTCCTTGCTGATTCTGAGGAGGGCAATTCCAATAATCTGGGGGGGGGGAAGTGTTACGTATTTTTTCTGGTACATTCAACTTCAAAGAATCCTGGAGCTCCTCTCAGATAGTCTTGAACCAATTCTCAATTCAAACACGAATAAAAAATTCTGGCTGCGCCAATGCAAAAGGATCATACTGTATTTTCACGCCACTCTGTATCACACTCATTGATGTCTCCTCATCAATGTCCCAGGCTAAGTAAGAAAACAAATCTAGCTACACTCGTGGCTCCCACATTGAGTCCCTTGAACCCCTTCAAACAATAACTGTGATGCCACTGCCCAATGAAAAAAAGGGTGGGGCTAAAGATATGTTCATCTGTCCCCAAACATTGCCGAGTGCTCCAAGAATATATGAGAGAGGATAATTTATAATTCTTGCATGATCTCAACCCATCTGATATGTATTAGCACTTTCATAGATTCACTTTTGCTCTGGTTGATTTGAGGAATTGCAAACATGAGATCCCTGTTTCAGCTTATAACATCCAGGAAGTGCCATTTTCAGCCATCCATCATCATGGGAATTTTGAAAAGCCAAAATTTTCCTGTACGCTTCGTGCCATCCAATAGTGGCACTCCCTCTCTAAGTAGGAACCCTAATAGTCTTGCTGGCACCCACCCACACCCAGTGACACAACAGAGGCGTAACAGAAACAGATTATCACAAATACTGAAACTGTTCAAGACCACTGGAGGTGAAGATATTCCCCAGAAATCTACTACACAACAAAAGAACCCAGTCTCTTACAAAATGCAATGTGCAAAATAACTATACTAATATTGCTCATGCTGCCCTGGAAAAAAAAAGACATGAAAAATTAACTGTATTTGTTTGCACACACACATATAGTCATAGAGTTAAAAAAAAAAGTATGAAAGAACTGAATTGAGGTGACTGTCATCAAAGAATCAAGTGCTGGAATATCCTCTGAGGTGACTACTGTGAACAATCACAATTAATTTCTCTGAAAATCTGCATAGGAGAGAAGTGTCGAGATGAACTCACCCGAACACACAGCATTGCTTTCATCTGATTCATCGGAGCAGTGACTCGTGCCATCACATATGTTATCTCTGGGAATGCAAGTGCCGCTTGTAACGCACTGGAAATTGACCAAGGCGCAACCTTGGAAAAGAGCAAAGACGATATCACAAGGGGAAAATGAAGAAATAAAAATAAAAAATAAATACAAGAAGATCTTTAACTGAGAGGGGCAATTGCAAAGCACGATGAACGAGTGATTGCTGGGCAACAAGAGAGGCTCCTTGGAAAAAATCTTGGTGGGTGGCCAGAGCATAAAAGGATGAGAAATGGAGGCGGCCCACGAAAGTCGTGCAGTGTCACTATGAGGAGAATGCAAAGGTGAAATCAACTGAAAGAACACTTTCAAGTAGAAAGGACCACCTGGGGTCTGTTTGAGTTAGGTCACTTTACACGAAACATCTACAAATCAGTAACAAAAACGGAAAAACATTGGGAAGGGGGAGGTTGGAAAAAAGAGGAGATCAACTTACCTGGGATGCACACTGGGGTAGGACCAGGATTAATGGGCCTTGATGTGCCACTATTACATAAGAAAGAAAACGTCACCAGACCGCTTGGAAGGCTGAAACCATCCAGACATTGGTAGGTAATGACCTGTCCGTGACGAGTATCTGTCTGAATAGCCTGTGCATTCTCAAAAGGAACCAACAGACAGCTCGCTGGTGACAGGATGCAGGCAAACAAGAAGATAAAATGCTGTGACCTGACACAGTTTCAAATATTCTACAATTTACTAAAATGATAAATCAGAAATTTAATTCTTTTTCCAACTTATGTAAGTTTGTGGATGCCAATTTCTAACCTCATTACAGATACTTTCACAACTGAAATCAATCACAATTCTCATCATTTTTATCAATAACAACCTCTTGCAAGGACATGACAGAATGTCTGACGAACTCTTTTGTTCACGATGTTCCTACATGCCGCTTCGGCAGGATGGTCATCTATGACAGGCAACGATGGCACAAACGTAACGATGGAGAAACTCTTTATTTCCATCCCAATTCAGTCCATGACAGCCAATTCCAATCAAATACTGATCTTTTTTTTCTCCTCGTTCATGACGTCCCAGTCGTACATACGACTTTCCAAAAACCCACGCATGACGAAGCACGACTCACCACAATTGGGCAATTCCTCATCCTCACCCAGCGGGCAATCCACGTTCAAGTCACAAATCTGGTTTACCGACAAACAGGGACCACAGCTGCAGAGAAACCCACCATCGGCGCATTCAGTGGGGCACACTAGCAGAAGAGAAAATACAAAAATATATTTCTTATTTTCTCCATTTTACAATACTGATAAAATGCCATCCAATGATCTACGGTGGCTATGTGGCAGTCTCTCTTTTCTAAGGCTAAGAGATTGTTGAATTGGAAAACATTGTGGCATCATACACCAAAATGTATTCCAAAGTTTCTTGAAGTACACAGCTTCATTATCGGAATCTTCCATCAGTTAACCACGAACAGCGAACTGCAGCAAATAGTTTTCGACGAAAATTGTTCTTCATGCACATGCCCACTGAAACATTCAATAAAACATTCACTTTTAACATGTCCCTGAAAATAGACGGAAGCACTTAAGAAAAAAAAATATTGTCAAGAAAAAACACCACAGAGTTTTTCATACCTGCTTCTGAAGTAGTTTCAGCTACATTAGTGGTTTCGGAGACTAAGAAGGTTGTTTCAACAGGCCTGTCCGCCGTGGTCTGGGTCAGACCTGGCTCGGCAGTTCCTTCAGAAATACCGGTGGTCTGGGATACACCAGAAATACCGGTGGTCTGGGATACGCCAGAAATACTGGTGGTCTGGGAAGCGCCAGCAATACTGGTGGTCTGAGATATTCCTGTTGAGCCAGGAATGTCTGTGGTTCCAGCTGATGAAGATGTCTCTTTAAGTATAAGAAAGTACATGCAGTCAATCAGTCAGTCAACCCAATCAATCAATCAATCAATCAATCAATCAATCAATCAATCAAGGGGACATCAGCTATCACTGACATCACATAGACTCTATTTGTAATTTGCACAGATCACCTATTTAAAGTTTGCAATTTTTCCAGCTTTTGCCTTGGGACCCTGTTACAGTGACACATTCCTAAATGGTGCTTGAATAACAGTCAGAAATCACAAAAGTCACAATCAGCCACTTAACTCATTTTTTCTTGTATGATGAAAGCAAATTAATTTCATGCACGAATGTATCATTACAAAGAACAGATTGCAGCAGCAATGCCAACCTGTGAAAGACAATCCACGACCCCAGGAACGTCACCACGGGAAAGGGGGCATGTGCCCCTCAAAAATTGTTAAAATGTTGTCAATGAAAGGGCCTGCTTTTCTGAAATACAAATAGGGGGACAAAAGATGGAAATCTCGCACCATTTAGCATTTGGGACCCTTGAAAAAGGCAAAGATATTTCAAAGGAGACAGGGACACTTCTCCCCTTAGACCCCTCCCCAGGATGACAACACTTCAACATTGATACCCCCTCAAATTGGTTAGTCTGGCTATTGCATGACCCATCATGAAATGCAGGTGGCAGTTTCAGGGATGTAATCCATTTAGTGTAGCTTCAATATAAAGCTGTAAAGAAATGAAATTTCATCACAGTTTCCAAGAATTTTTTATTCCTGGACTGCTTGTCTCAAATATAACCAAGCACAATCTAGTGTACAGCTACACAAGTGCGTTAACAGAGTGAGATCACAAACCCTCTCAAGTTTTCCGGGTTTCAAGCCAGTCCTAGAGACTATAAACTGATCTACGCATTAAACCACTTGTAGAGCTAGTAACAGCTATATGGAACAAATCACACGGAGGGACGATGTTTTAGAACCATGGGTTGGTGAAGACAGGAAGTAGCCCCCCAAGATCTTTTGTTGACTCACACTCACACTAAAATGAAGTTCCTATAACTCACCCCACAAAATTATCTTCAACCATCTCAAACTTGATTCCACGATTTCCCCATAATATTTCCATCTGAGTATGTCATATCTAAATTTTCAAGGTGCACAATATCAACACTAAACTTAAACATAACTATAAATTAAAATTATGTGCAATTATGATGGATACAAACCCACAGTGGGGTAATTTCCTGCAGACTGGGGGGATTCCATGATTGAAAATGTTTTGGGCCATGCTATGCACCCTACACCTGAATGGTTCAGAGGGGCCAACAGGAATCCAACACTCATATTTCTCTGATTACATCCCTGTTGAAGGATAATTCCAAAGTCAATGAATTTAAACGGCATTGAGAAATATTCGGCAAAACATAGTTCTTGTGAATCACTGCATTATACATCTGCCATGGTGACAAATGTCACGGACATTAATTAGCCTCCCGGCTTGGAGTGCCACAAGAACATCACAAAGGTACCTGGGGCTTCTGAGGTGGTGAAGATGGTCACAGGTGTGGCCACAGTGGTACTCCTCATCGGCGTTGTGCTGACGACAGTCGAGCTGGCCGGTGAAGACTGACTGACAATGGTGGAGGTGGGACCTTCTGTTGTTGTCATCGTCCTGATGTCCACGGTGGGGGTGGGACCTTTTGCCGTCGTGTGCCTTGAAGGAGTATTGGTGATGATGCCTTGAAAAATTATGACAAGTAAATGTCACACTCTCTTAGAAGAAATTAATTTAAAGGTGGTCACCCATCAACCCAAGCTATATTTTTGGATACGGGTAAAGCAAAATTCTCAATTGATCTGCTCTTTGACAGACAGCAAATTCGAAAGTTGTAGAGCTGGTACAGCATACACAGGAGCCCAGTGTTTTTTATTGAACATATGGAGGAGTTTTAGAATTAAGACTGTAGGAGGGGCTAGAGGTTGGTGTTAGAATTAAAACTGTCTGGGACAATGAGTCACTGCTTTTAATTGTTGCAACAATATTGAAGAGGTATGTATCTCAACTGTGACTTAGTCAGCACCTCAGGCCCATGGGCTTGTTTATGAATGTTATATCAATCATAACCACATATTATGCATCTGTGCCAATGCATTTTAGACAGATAGCTGTAACAGGAGAATTGTTTTGTGTGCTACCCATTACATGTTAAGCCTGATGCAGAATTCTCTAGCAAATACCGCCGACTGACAGTCTTTTGATGTAAACAGTACTGAGCCTGCTATATAAGGGTGCTTTGATCCCACCTGCCTGATCACTCCAGCTCATCTCCATGTACAAAACTTGCAATTAAACCCACTTGCTCTTACTAAAGGTTGTTCTCACCAAGACAATGAACTGTTCTGTAACAAACAGAGGCAGCAAAACTACTTACGCATTGCCACGTGAACTGTGGGCTAATTAATTGCGATCATCTAACTGATAGCGCATGCTCGATTTGACGGTTTAGTGAAGACAAGCAGAAGGTGCAAACTCAGTGCCCCTTGGAGAGAACACGTAATGCAATTATCACATAATACAGACTCAGGTAAACAAGGAAGGATACTCCTCTGCATACACCAAACAAAAGTTTAGCATGACCACAATGGCAATCCATTCCAAAATTTCCAGTTAACATTCCATTTCCATACATTTTCTTTTTTTTTTTCATTCAATCAAATGTTGACACTGCTACCAAAGACATATGAACAACACAGAATCTGATGTAGACTTCAAGACTAAGACATAATTGACTACATATCCCCATGTCTGCATCAAAGAGTGCAAACAGTGGTAACTTGGGATGTATCTGTCCTGGTGGAAGGGGAGGGGGGACAAGGCTCAAATGGCACCCATTATCAATCAGGTAGGAATCTAAGAGTACTGTATTCTGATTTCATTGTTACAATATCTGTCGGAAGGAGACACCCATTTACCACATTCAGCGCCCTTTCGTTTTTGTGGCAGCTTTTCAACGAAAAAAAAATACAGCTGCAGGGTGGGGGAATGGCCCTCACCCATGCTACCATTGAGCGCAAATGCATTGTGCACAGCACAGTATTTTATTAAGAGTACAAGACAAAGACATGACTGAATATGTATCCTTGTGTCTACGTAATCAGGCGCAAGCTGTGTGTAGGGTTGAGCCATTTTCACTTTGTATAATCAAATTTAGTGGCAAAAGGAACAGCAATCAGAAGGATAAGCTTCGGCACATCATGATCCTATGACAGAGTTCCTGCATTTTTTAGGGAATCAGTTCTCATGGTCCTTCTGTGACTAACTTTCAAAGGAACAAATTAACAATTTCCTTGGCCTTCCTCCTGACATCACAAACAAAGTTTTCAGCTACAACGGCAAAATCCAAAGCAATATATGCAATCAAGGTGAAGAAGATAATTTTGATTTTACAAGTGACAATCCATTTTGATATCGCCAGCAAGAAAGGAATGATGACAGAAATTCTTGTAGTTTCTGCAACTTTTTCAGGACTTAACCCAACGTCCCCAGCGAATTTTCAAAACTTTTCTAGGGTTTTTTTTTTCTCATATTTCCATGAGTTTTCCGGCTAGGTTTTCCATGACCATGGGAACCCTGCTGAAATGAAGGATCAAAGACACCTTTGAGTGAACCCAATGAACAAATTACTTAACAAATGTGACCAATTAAGTTGATGTGAGTATACACACAAACTCCAAAGTCAGTATAAACTAGCCAAATTGTTGATTTGCTCTTCTGTATTAAACACGATAGTTTCTTCATCTGAGTTTTCATCAAATGTGTAAATGAAAAGCTCTTGTCTCGTTTATGACAGATCAGATGTACAGCCTAAACTTTCAGGTGGTGAGGTCACCTTTTTGATATGCCTATTGTGTGGCTCATCCTGATCTTTTGCTTGCTTACTCGAAGCAGATCGAACCCCTATACCCCTCTCAGTCCCTAATCATGCATCTGTTTGCAAAATCTGAGCACTTCACATATCAGAGCGACCATCTCCCTTTGAGGTAATGAAAGGCTAGTCCTCCTTGCTTCACACCGTAGACAGAATGTCACGAGAGAACACACCACAGAAATTGAGCTGGCACAGGAGAACATTGACTTGTATGACAAACAGGTGTGCCAATCTTCTGCAAAACTTGTGACAAGTACCACGCAGATGTAATTTCAAGGTTTCATAGTAGAATTTGGAACAAACTTACCGTAGAAATCAACATTCAAAATTGATTTACGCAGTGTAAGAAAGGAGACAAACATATTGACTGATGTTTTGGAAGTTCAACAGATGCTATATCACTAGAAATTGACAAAGGCGCAACCTTGGAAAAGAGCAAAGACGATATCACATGAGGAAAATGAAGAAATAAAAATTAAAAATAAATACAAGAAGATCTTTAACTGAGAGAGGCAATCGCGAAGCACAATAAACATGTGACTACTGGGCAACAAGAGAGGCTCCTTGGAAAAAATCTTGGTGGGTGGCCAGAGCATAAGTGGATGAGAAATGGAGGCGGTCCACATTAAGTCCTGCAGCGTCACTATGAGGAGAATGCAAGGGTGAAATCAACGGAAAGAACACTTTCAAGTGGAAAGGACCACCTGGGGTCTGTTTGTGTTGGGTAGCTTTACATGAAACATCTATGAAAAAAAAACAAAAATGGAAAAACATCGTGGGAGGGGGTGGAAAAAAGAGGAGAATTGACTTACCTGGGATGCAGAGTGAGATCACAAACCCTCCCAACTTTTCCGGGTTTCAAGCCAGTCCTAGAGACTATAAACTGATCTACGCATTATACCACTTGTAGAGCTAGTAACAGCTATATCGAACAAATCATGTGGAGGGACAATGTTTTAGAACCATGGGTTGGTGAAGACAGGAAGTAGCCCCCCAAGATCTTTTGTTGACCCACACTCACACTAAAATGTAATTTCAAGAATTCATAGTAGAACTTGGAACAAACTTACCATTCAAAATTGATTTACGCAGTGTAAGAGAGGAGACAAACATATTAATGATGTTTTGGAAGTTCAACAGATGCTATATATCTGTATATAGCATATAGTATCTTCTATCACAACTTTATTGATTACACACGCATACACACACAAACGCACACAAACGCACACTGCACAGCAACACTGACACCCTGGTCAGCATTCTTCCTACTACCATTTCTGTGGGATACCAAGCTTTCAGAGTATCAATCGAAGTCTGATAACATGTATTTGGGAAAGACAAGTTGTCAACACCCAAGTCGACCCTCTCATTCTTGATCAATGAAATATTATACTATACCCACCCTTTGCAGAGAAAATATTTTTCCCCTTTCGAAAACTTTCCGTTGGTTGGAAAACTTTGTGTGACTAACTAAACAATACCACCGATTCAGAGATGGCTTGCATATTAGTTTTTTGGCAATGAGACCACAAGGACTATTTTGGGATGACACACTCCTTGCATGTAGGTCAAAAATCAGTGCCACATTCTCTTTTTTACCAATATTATCCCTAAAAGTCAGCTAATTTATGCAAAGAGGAGGAAAGAGGTACATTAGCAAAGGCAGCATGACTTGAGACTTTCTATGTTTGGTCAAAGAGACCAATTCCTCCCCTAAGATGTCCCCAGGTGTTCATCAAAAACCAATGATAAATCAGATTTCAACATTTAATGTCACCATTTTTAAAATATAGAATGATAACCAGTTTAATGAAGACACCTCTCAAATTAGAAGTTGGTAGAGGTTTACTAATGAACAGTTCACAGTTATTTCAATTGTCCTTGTTAAAATTGTAGATTTTATCACATCCCCCTTTTAGATTCATCATTTTTATTTCAGATTCTGTTTGTAAACCATCCCTCCACCATGGGTTGCGAGAACCGTCCAGTGGAAGAAGATGGACGTTCCCCCTCTGTTCATTGCAGCATGAAGACTGCAGGAGTTCATTTGAGTACCACAGAGTTCCCTCGATATTTCGTTGTGTCTGAGGTCCAGTGTGAACATGAGTTCCGACAGTTCGACAGTGCTTCACTGTTTGTGACTTTTCCTCTGTTTCCAGTGAAAAGTTTGTACAAAGTCAAGTCACTTGCCTACTTTGGAGTCATTGGTCTTGAAATTTTGCAAAAATCTATGAGCTGAACAAGTAAGTATCCACTGATGGCTTGACAAGAACCAAGTCTACTGTGTTGAAAAGAGACAAGGATCATGTGCATGTGTCGGTTAATGGAAGTGAGTTGAGTTGTTGGAGTCGTGAGAGTGTTCACTCACTTGGAGAGCATTCACTCAAAAGTGAATGAACACTACTGAATGGCTCTATACGTTCATTTGAGATTCAAGTGAACGTTACTGATTGAACCTTCAAAGGAGCCGATAAATGAGGTGGAGGTGGCACTTGCAGATAGCTGTATAGCGCGGGAAAATCTGAAGCACTGAATGAGACAAAGTGCTACAGGTTTGTAACATCGGTAAAGGAAGAACAAGTAGTGCGAACGGAAAGACATCACGGTGTCAATAGATCAGTACATCAACATTTTGAGACACTGATTGGGGAATTCATAGAATCGAATATCACAAGCAGGACAAGAAGGGACACTGCATGATTACAAAGTTAAGTGTGATTAGTAGATCAAAGAAAGCAGCACTGGTGAGAAAGACTGCAGGTTTGTGAAATCTGCAAAGTGAACAGAGAAGCCATTGAGATATATGCTTTGGAAATGATCTAGAGGCTGCTGACTGTGTAAAGCTTGGCATGATCAATGCATTTAATGTTTACAGCAAATTTAATCCATCCTAATATCTCCCTTAATGCACATCAAAGTCAAAATAAACAACAACAACAACAACAACAACAACAACAACAACAACAACAAAATAAGTGAATCTCTGTTGTGTGTCAGTGCACATACAGGATAACATGTTTGTCCGCTATTATGTTCACTTTTGGAGGGAACATGTTCCTAACTTCAGCTTCCGATGCCTGGTGAAGAAAGTTCTCATGACTGTGATGCCAGTTTGGAATGATTTAAGGTATGAATATGAGTTGCCAAAAAAAGGAGAGGAAAAAAGGCAAAAACAATTATAAGTTGGCTTGCACTTTAAACATGAGCATAATATCAATAGCTACCGATGAAAATTGAGCAGGGAAAGAGAAATAGCATCTATGATAGCATATGGGCCAAACGGAAGACAGGAACATGAGAAAATGAGTTGGTTACTTATCACGCAGAATGAAAACTGATTGAAAGATGGCGTTAAGATAATTTAACAGGGCTGAACGGTATATAAGATCTGCATTCATTTTGAAAATTGGTTGAATAAAGATGTCCAACAGATTTAAAGACTTACAGTTGAAAGGCACTCTAACAATAAATTCCAATGGTTACAAACAACCAAGTTATGATGTTCGAAAAATAGGGCCTTGTGCAAACAAAGTAACTTCATACTGAGCCTCAATCACGTGCACCTTATGTTCATAATTTACTGATACTTGGAATGAGCGGTCTGAACTAATAGGCTAAACATGTTGTGTCATCCCATTTCCATATATTGTGCTCTGATAATATGTACAGGATTCCATTTCTCTTTAAACTACCTGGAAAAAAAAATAGAAATCATCTTCTCAGAATGGACTACCTACACAGTAACTTTGAAGTTCAAGCAACATTCCTTTATTGAGATACCATGTTTACATGGTTTACAAACTATGCATGACCACTACTGACCTCATGTGACTTTGACCTCCCCAAAAAATTCACAGAGACTATTGACTTATCAAGTGCTACCAAGGGTTAAAGTTTGAAGCTTCCAGTTTCCGAGATACCTTCGATTTCTAACAGGTTTTCAGACATTGTCCTCTGGTGACTTCAAATGACCTTTGATCTACCTGAAAAAGAATAGGATGATCTACTCACAATGGGCTACCTACACACCACCTCTGAAGTTCCCTCTTTCCCTCTTTGAGATATCAAATTTCCAAGCCATGGCATCTCACACAATCACACACCATTGCAAAGATTCCACGCATGGAAGGAATCAATGATAAAGCTGATGACCTGCACATCATTTCAAAACATTTGTATGGTCAATCAGTGGTAACCCAGAGTTCGATGGATGGAGAGCCCACATTTCGTGGAATATCCACATTCCCCACTCCTGACATGGGGTATGGGTTTGAGATGGTTCCCCCTCCACCTCACCCCTTTGGAAAAAATAGAATTAAGTTATAGTGAGAGGTGCAACTATGACTTGATTTTTACTAAGTTGAAAGGTAGAATATCCGATTTCACAAATTTTAAAGTTTTAAAAATTGGCACAATCTTAGCCTTTTTTATGTCATCACATATTGCATATGACCTCCACAAGTACAAAAACTGACAAACAAAAGTTTTCAGGAAATTATCTACCGATAGGTTGTTTACAGCAAGATGCAGGTGAGTCATGTGGTCCATGGGCATAGCCAGAATTTTGGGAAGAATATCTAAGTGGTCCATATGGCAGAGAGGTTTCGGAAAAAAATACCCTCGAGATTGCTGGAAATCACCTTTTCTAGGCCTTACAAGTAAGCTTCTGGAAGGGGTACTGTCAGGCATTTTCTTGAATGGAAAACCATGATCCTTAACACTACTGGAAGTTTTTGGCAACACAAAAGTCTGTATAGAAATTCAAAGTGGAAGAATGTCAAGGCAATTGTTGGTTCACCTTTTGGGGCAAGGAGCATGACTTCTGACTTATTTAAACCATTTCAAATCATTTTTGCTCATATTCGTGGCATTTCAAAATAAAATTCAAATAGACAACACAACATGTTCAAACTTTGTGCCCGACAATGTCCCAACACTACACATAGATACAAAGGGTGCGGCCATAAATTCCCCTTTAATACGAAAAGATTTCCGAGAATGCGCACCAGAGAGCAAATGCGTGGACAATTTAAAATGAACTTTGGATACATGGCATAGGTCATTGAAAAAAAATAACAGAAACATCTGGAGCTGAGAGGTCCCCCAACCTGTTAAAGTGGGACAATAAAATTAGGTGCTGATAAAATTGTAGGTACACTGACATCACCAGGAAATAACTAAGAATATTGACACAAATATGGTCTATTTTCCCTTTAATTAGCAGTGTTTTTGACACACAGTCCCCCCCAAAAAAATACAGTACTTATTGCAGATCATACAAGTGGTGCATGTCAGCTATTGTGTGGCATGAACGTCAGATTGAGGCAGCTTTGGTGGTTGTGACAATGGTATCGACATGTAACTATTCTCTCTGCACTAGCTGTAATTTTCATGAGCCACTGTATGTGATATCGACAAAAAAAAACAACATTGGAACGGGAGGGGAGGGGCGGGGCAGGCAGGGAGAGTGATCAAGGAGGAGAGGCAGTGGAGACAGTGACTTTTCAAACTTTCCTGTCAAGTCTTAATTTTAAGTTTTCTATATACCTGCATTCTACGAGGCAGTGTGTATAAATTATTCATGGAACAGTCAAAGCTTTGACAAGCAATTTGTTCAGTGGACAGAAACCACAACAATTTTTCCAGAAGGAAGAGTAAAACCCTTGTGAAAAACTTCAATATCTACACTGCTTTTTTTTTTCGTTCATTAAGGGACTGTTTTGGGTCTTAATTAATTTTGACGTTCAGCCAAATTTTAGTCATGATCTTTCTTTGCGGGATTCTGTGTTCATGGTTAATTTGAAGGATGAGGATACAGCGGATTACGTAAACTCATTATCACAACCTGTCCTCATAGTTTTCACAGAAAGTTGAGCAAAACCTCCAAGATTGCAGAGAAAGGGACAAAGCTAAGCAGAAAGTGAAACACCATGACAATAAAATAGCAAGAACCATGGGTGCAAAACAGCAGTCTGGGAATGATGAGATAATGTTACAAAATGTTGCAAAGTGACAAACATGATGAATCGAAGAAGCTAAAATCCTGGTCTTCTTGCTATATCAGTCATAAAACAACCTCCCTTTTCAGTTACAAATTTTTGTGTATGGCCTAGACAACTACAATCCTCTGCTATCATGCAAAAAATACAGCTGAAAAATACCTTTGTATTTAAGGTCTAATTGACCCTGCTGCTGTCTGCTAACCTGCGTGTTAAAAATCACTAAGAAGTGACAAAAATGATCCAAGGCGATGCAGTTGGTAACAGGATATACAGCACTTAGACAAAAGTGTGGTTTGAAAAACACAAATTCTAACAGCTTCGATTCAGCATGAGTCATGAGGAACATTACATGTCATTTAGCGTATGAAGTTGCATATGGGCATTAGATACAGAATACCTTAAAAACAATACAATCTGGTCGAGCAGTGAGTGACCATAAACTACACTGAAGCATCTACGTGCTCTGGTGCAAGGCTGGGGTCACAAGATTTAGAAAGTGTTAACTTATATTTACCAAAGGTGATGACTGGGCTTCGTGCAAAAAAAAACTGAACAGTTTTAGATGTTTGTTGAAAGAGTATGGGGCACTGCTTTGCCTACAGTCAGACATGAGAAAGTGACGCCTGCATTACACACCCATGCAGTGCTCTTACTGAGGTTTATAGCACTTGTCCAGTCTACCCTTCCCGTATGAGAAGAGAGCACGGGATTAATCCCATTCATCAGACTTTCAGGAATTTCTGTCACTTGTAACTTTATCACACGGCCAGATAAACATTCAATGAGAATGGCACTAGTTCTCAAACTAACATACATCTGTAGTAGTGTAACACAGTGTTTCATCTGCACAGACTAGCAAATTCAAAATGACCAATTCGGTCTGTTTTTGTTCCTCGATTTGTTTCATTCCTTCACAGTCACTTTGATAGTAATTATCACTTCTAAATAATGTTGACCCACTGGTGCAACTTTGCAAATCTGAGGTGGTTTCTGTTACAGGAACCACCTCAGCTATTTGGTGTTGCCACCAAATAGCTGCTTCTTAAACCACCAAAGTGATTGTTTGGAAAGCGGCACTGACGATGTGTATGCTGATGCAGAGTGACAGGCTGACCAATGGAAGCCCTTCAAACAGCGGATGGACAATGTTCCAATGTCAAGTGAACTTGGCTACAGGTAGCTGCCACTGTTGCAAAGTGGTCATGAGAATCACCACTGATTGTGCCCACTAAGACTGTT
Organism: Stichopus chloronotus; assembly: GCA_021234535.1. NCBI lineage: Eukaryota > Metazoa > Echinodermata > Holothuroidea > Aspidochirotida > Stichopodidae > Stichopus > Stichopus chloronotus. The sequence continues at coordinate 20,973,444 of CM037835.1, forward strand.
CAGTGGTCAATTAGTAGAGAGACGGTGGTCTTACCAGTGGTAGAGCTTAAAGTTATGGTGCTGCTGTGCAATGTGGAGGTCTCTCCATCAGTGGTGCTTGCAAACGCAGTAGTGGATGTCGAGGCTGTTGGTGCGGTTAGTAAGTCAGTGGTACTTTCACCGGGAGTTGGGTGTGCTATAGTAGTGGGACTGACAGTTGTAGTAGTATCAGTGGTAGTGTAGACTACGGTTGATGCAGTCCGGTCTGTCGTAGTCTGCGATGTGTCTGTACTACTCATTTCAACCGTGGTGCTCAGAGACTCACTGGAAGACTCTGATAAACTTGTCTTGTCTACACCTGAGGAGAAAGACAAAGCCAAAGCAGTTTTAAGAAACAGTCACAGCTGCTTGCTTGCTTGATCTCTGTTGTTCCATTGTTGATGTAACCCCTTGTTTTGTTAACCATAAGAGCATGTATGTATCTGTGGTAGACCACAGCGATACATGTTCTTAATTCAAATGTGGAGGATGGAGATGCTGAACTGATGTGGTTTCTGGATGCAATTAGCCTCATGTGTTGTAGCTGTGGACACATATTCAGTAGTAGTGGGTGGTTCTTTGTAAATCTATGTATGGTGGTATGATTGAAATTGGTACCCTTTCACTTGAACTAGCCTCAGGTGAAGTGCTGGTTGCATATGTTGTAGTGTTGTGTTCCATTAAAGTAAGCACTCTTGTCAAATTTACTACTTCTAAAAAATTTTGAGATGCAAATATCGTTTGTATTTCACTTCTGTTTGGCAGTTGTAATACAGAGTGATGAAGTACTTGGTACATGCTTGGTGCTAGTCTCAGCTGTGATAGTAGGTTTGCCTTTTGTGGTCAACTTTGATGTGGTACCTAAGTCACCTGTGGCAGATGGACCCTCTGAGGTTGTATGAGTTTTGGCTGTGGTAGCATCATGTGTTGTAGTTTCTTGTTCAGTTGTGGTCACATGTCCTGTAGTAGTGGGTCTGAGTGTGGTACTTGGTGAATCTGTGGATGATTGTATATGTAAAGTTGTTGCTCCTTCAGTTGTACCACCATGAGATGTGGTACTTATTGTATCAGTTGCAGAGGTGTGTTGTAGTGAGTACTTTTGTCTTACTTGGTACTTCTGATGATTGTGGAAGCTCAGACGTTGTTTTTCTTTCACTAGTGCTAGTCTCAGCTGTGGTAGTAGGTTTGCCTGTTGTGGTCAACTGTGACATGGTTCTTAACTCACCTGTTGTAGATGGACCCTCTGAGGTTGTCTGAGTTTTGGCTGTACTAGCCTCATTTGTTGTAGTGCCAATTTCAGTTGCAGTCATATGTCCTGAAGTAGAGTGTCTCACTGTGGTACTTAGTACATCTGTAGAGGATGGTATGAGTAAAGTCGTTACACCTTCAGGTGTACTAGCTTCAGGTGTGGTAGTAATTGTATCTGTTGCAGTGGTGTGTTCCAGTGTAGTGAGTACCCTTGTGGTACTTGGTACTTCTGATGATGCTGGAAGCTCAGACATTGTTTGTCTTTCACTAGTGCTAGTCTCAGCTGTGGTAGTAGGTTTGCCTGTTGTGGTCAACTGTGATGTGGTACTCAAGTCACTCACGGTAGATGGACCCTCTGAGGTAGTCTGAGTTTCGGCTGTACTAGTCTCATGTGTTGTAGTTTCTTGTTCAGTTGCATTCACAGGTCCTGTAGTAGACGGTCTTAGTGTGGTACTTGATACATCAGAGGATGTTGGTATAACTGATGTCGTTACACCTTCAGTTGTACTCACCTCTGGTATGGTACTTACTATATTTGTTACAGTGGTGTGTTCCATTGTTGTAAGTACCCTTGTGGTGCTTGGTAGTTCTGATGATGTTGGAAGCTCAGACTGTTGTCTGTCTTTCACTAGTGCTAGTCTCAGCTGTGGTAGTAGGTTTGCCTGTTGTGGTCAACTGTGATGTGGTACTCAAGTCACTCACGATAGATGGACCCTCTGAGGAAGTCTGAGTTTCGGCTATACTAGTTTCATGTGTTGTAGTTTCTTGTTCAGTTGCAGTCACAGGTCCTGTAGTAGACGGTCTTAGTGTGGTACTTGATACATCAGAGGATGTTGGTATAACTGATGTCGTTACACCTTCAGTTGTACTCACCTCTGGTATGGTACTTATTATATTTGTTACAGTGGTGTGTTCCATTGTAGTAAGTACCCTTGTGGTGCTTGGTAGTTCTGATGATGTTGGAAGCTCAGACGTTGTTTGTCTTTCACTAGAGCTAGTTTCAGCTGTGGTAGTAGGGTTGTCTGTTATGGTTAAGTGTGAAGTGGTACTCAAGTCACCTGTGGTAGATGGGCCCTCCGATGTAGTCTGAGTATTGGCTGTACCAACCTCATGGGCTGTAGTACTTATTTCATTTGCGGTCACAGGTCCTGTAGTAGTGGATTTTAGTGTGGTACTTGGTACATCTGTGGATGATGGTATAACTGAAGTTGTTACATCTTCAGTTGTTCTGGCCTCAGGTGTGGTACTTATTATATTTGTTGCAGTGGTGTGTTCTGTTGTAGTGAGTACCCTTGTCGTAGTTCGCACTTCTGATGTTGGACGCTCAGATGTTGTTTTTCTTTCACTAGTGCTAGTCTCAGCTGTGGTGGTAAATTTGCCTGTTGTGGTCAACTGTGATGTGGTACTTAAGCCAACTGTTGTAGATGGACCCTCTGGGGTTGTCTGAGTTTTGGATGTACTAGCCTCATTTGTTGTAGTACCTACTTCACTTTCAGTCACATATTCTGTAGTAGTGGGTCTTAGTGTGGTACTTGGTGCATCTGTGGATGATTGTATATGTAAAGTTGTTACTCCTTCAGTTGTACCACCATCAGATGTGGTACTTATTGTATCAGTTGCAGTGGTGTGTTCGGTTGTAGTGAGTACTTTTGTCGTACTTGGTACTTCTGATGATGTTGGAAGCTCAGACATTGTCTGTCTTCCACTAGTGCTAGTCTCAGCTGTGGTAGTAGGTTTGCTTGTTGTGGTCAACTGTGATGTGGTTCTTAACTCACCTGCGGTAGATGGACCCTCTGAGGTTGTTTGACCTGTGACCGTTCTCAATTCCTGTGTTGTAGTTATTTCAGTTGTTGTCAATTGTTCGGTGGTTGTGGGCCTTACTGTGGTACTTGGTACATCTGTGGATGATGGTATTACTGAAGTTGTTACATCTTCAGTTGTTCTAGTATCAGTTGAGGTTCTAATTGCATCTGTTGTGGTATCAACTTCAGTTGAAGTGAGTACCCTTGTTGTACTTGGTACTTCTGATGATGTTGGAAACTCAGAAGTGGTCTGTCTTTCACTAGTGCTAGTCTCAGCTGTGGTAGTAGGTTTGCTTGTTGTGGTCAACTTTGATGTGGTGCTTAGTTCAACTGTAGTAGATGGACCCTCTGAGGTTGTTTGACCTGTGACTGTACTCAATTTCTCTGTTGTAGTACCTATTTCAGTTGTTGTCAATTGTTCCGTGGTAGTGAGCCTTACTGTGGTACTTGGTACATCTGTGGATGATGGTACTACTGAAGTTGTTACATCTTCAGTTGTTCTAGTCACAGCTGAGGTACTAATTGCATCTGTTGTGGTATCAACTTCAGTTGTAGTGAGTACCCTTGTTGTACTTGGTACTTCTGATGATGTTGGAAACTCAGAAGTGGTCTGTCTTTCACTAGTGCTAGTCTCAGCTGTGGTAGTAGGTTTGCTTGTTGTGGTCAACTTTGATGTGGTGCTTAGTTCAACTGTAGTAGATGGACCCTCTGAGGTTGTTTGACCTGTGACCGTACTCAATTCCTGTGTTGTAGTACCTCTTTCAGTTGTTGTCAATTGTTCCGTGGTAGTGAGCCTTACTGTGGTACTTGGTACATCTGTGGATGATGGTATTACTGAAGTTGTTACATCTTCAGTTGTTCTAGTCACAGCTGAGGTACTAATTGCATCTGTTGAGGTATCAACTTCAGTTGTAGTGAGTACCCTTGTTGTACTTGGTACTTCTGATGATGTTGGGAACTCAGAAGTGGTCTGTTTTTCACTAGTGCTAGTCTCAGCTGTGGTAGTAGGTTTGCTTGTTGTGGTCAACTTTGATGTAGTACTTAATTCAACTGTAGTAGATGGACCCTCTGAGGTTGTTTGACCTGTGACCGTACTCAATTCTGGTGTTGTAGTACCTATTTCAGTTGTTGTCAATTGTTCCGTGGTAGTTGGCCTTACTGTGGTACTTGGTACATCTGTGGATGATGGTATTACTGAAGTTGTTACATCTTCAGTTGTTCTAGCCTCAGTTGAGGTACTAATTGCATCTGTTGTGGTATCAACTTCAGTTGTAGTGAGTACCCTTGTTGTACTTGGTACTTCTGATGATGTTGGAAGCTCAGAAGTTGTCTGTCTTTCACTAGTGCTAGTCTCAGCTGTGGTAGTGGGTTTGCTTGTTGTGGTCAACTGTGATGTAGTACTTAGTTCAACTGTAGTAGATGGACCCTCTGAGGTTGTTTGACCTGTGACCGTACTCAGTTCTGGTGTTGTAGTACCTATTTCAGTTGTTGTCAATTGTTTGGTGGTTGTGGGCATTACTGTGGTACTTGGTACATCTGTAGATGATGGTTTAACTGAAGTTGTTACATCTTCAGTTGTTCTAGCCTCAGTTGAGGTACTAATTGCATCTGTTGTGGTATCAACTTCAGTTGTAGTGAGTACCCTTGTTGTACTTGGTACTTCTGATGATGTTGGAAGCTCAGAAGTTGTCTGTCTTTCACTAGTGCTAGTCTCAGCTGTGGTAGTGGGTTTGCTTGTTGTGGTCAACTGTGATGTAGTACTTAGTTCAACTGTAGTAGATGGACCCTCTGAGGTTGTTTGACCTGTGACCGTACTCAGTTCTGGTGTTGTAGTACCTATTTCAGTTGTTGTCAATTGTTTGGTGGTTGTGGGCATTACTGTGGTACTTGGTACATCTGTAGATGATGGTTTAACTGAAGTTGTTACATCTTCAGTTGTTCTAGCCTCAGTTGAGGTACTAATTGCATCTGTTGTGGTATCAACTTCAGTTGTAGAGAGTACCCTCGTTGTACTTGGCACTTCTGATGATGTTGGAAGCTCTGAAGTTGTCTGTCTTTCACTAGTGCTAGCTTCAGCAGTGGTAGTAGGTGTGTCTGTTGTGGTCAACTGTGATGTAGGTACTTAGTTCACCTGTGGTAGTTGGACCCTCTGAGGTTGTTACCATTTCAGTGGTACTTTGAATCCCTGTGGTGCTAGGGACTTCTGTAGTAGTTTCTTGTTCAGTTGTAGTAGGTACTACAGAAGTGCTCAGTGATTCGGTAGTTGATGTTGATTCAACTGTGCTTGTTTGCCTTACAGTGGTACTACTAATAGTAGTCTGACTCTCTGTCGTACTTGAGCTCCCTGTAGTACTGGGTACCTCACTTGATGTATGTAGAGGAGTGGTTGATTCACTCTGAGTAGTGGTACCCGGTGCAGTCGTGCTTGCACTGTCTGTTGTGGTCTCTTCTGCTGTGGTACTTGGTGGTCCACTTGTACTAGGTATGTCTGTAGTCGTGAGGGGCTCTGAGGTACTCTGGATTTCTGTGGTCGAAGGTGGTTGAGAGGTTGTGTCACCTCCAGTTGTAGACGTGTCAGTGGTTGGGAGATCAGATGTCGTACCTGGTTCGGTTGTTGTTCTCGGTCCCGTTGTGCTGGTATCCTGTTGTCGTCTGCATTGCTGTCGTCGTGCGAACTGAAAACAAAAGCAAAAAGAAAAAACAGAAAAAAAAAACAACCATTGTCCATAAATCTACAGTCAAAAGAACATGGAAGAAATTAAGCTTATGACCCATAAACGATCACCGAATATTATCTAGATTAATTTCATTGTATGTCCATGGTCTTCACTTGGAAAACATGATTCACTGCTATCACTCATTAAGATTTGTTAGATTATTCAACTGCTGATGGTGGCAGTGTTAAAAGTCTACAATCATGTCTCTGTAATCTACTCACTGATGGTTGGACACACTACAGCGAGGTCATCAAAGTGTCAAAGTGTAGTGATGAAATTAGAGACAAAGTCACCTAACGGAAAAAATCAATTATGAGTACGACAACACACCTGTTGTTGTCAGTCCACCTGTTGTAGTCACCTCTGTGGTGGTCGCACCTTCAGTCGTGGTCGACAGACTGTCTGTGGTGGAGGGAAGGAAGGTAGTGGTGACCCTCCCTGTTGTTGTTGAAGCTGATGTTGTAGACGGCACATCTGTGGTGGTAGGGCTTTCTGTGGTGGTTGGCCTGTTTGAAGTTGTCGGAATGTCAGTGGTGGTTGGTTTTTCTGTTGTAGTTGGTCTGTTTGTGGTCGTCAGATCAGCTGTGGTGGAGGGAAGGAAGGTAGTGGTGACCTCCCCCGTTGTTGTTGGAGCTGATGTTGTAGACGGCATGTCTGTGGTGGTAGGGTTTTCTGTGGTGGTTGGCCTGTTGGTAGTTGTCGGAACGTCCGTGGTGGTTGGGTTTTCTGTTGTAGTTGGTCTGTTTGTGGTCGTCAGATCGGCTGTGGTGGAGGGAAGGAAGGTAGTGGTGACCTCCCCCGTTGTTGTTGGAGCTGATGTTGTAGACGGCACATCTGTGGTGGTAGGGTTTTCTGTGGTGGTTGGCCTGTTGGTAGTTGTCGGAACATCCGTGGTGGTTGGGTTTTCTGTTGTAGTTGGTCTGTTTGTGGTCGTCAGATCGGCTGTGGTGGAGGGAAGGAAGGTAGTGGTGACCTCCCCCGTTGTTGTTGGAGCTGATGTTGTAGACGGCACGTCTGTGGTGGTAGGGTTTTCTGTGGTGGTTGGCCTGTTGGTAGTTGTCGGAACGTCCGTGGTGGTTGGGTTTTCTGTTGTAGTTGGTCTGTTTGTGGTCGTCAGATCGGCTGTGGTGGAGGGAAGGAAGGTAGTGGTGACCTCCCCCGTTGTTGTTGGAGCTGATGTTGTAGACGGCACATCTGTGGTGGTAGGGCTTTCTGTGGTGGTTGGCCCGTTTGTAGTTGTCGGAATTTCCGTGGTGGTTGGGTTTTCTGTTGTGGTTGGTCTGTTTGTGGTCGTCAGATCGGCTGTGGTGGAGGGAAGGAAGGTAGTGGTGACCTCTCCCGTTGTTGTTGGAACTGATGTTGTAGACGGCACATCTGTGGTGGTAGGACTTTCTGTGGTGGTTGGCCCATTTGTAGTTGTCGGAATTTCCGTGGTGGTTGGGTTTTCTGTTGTAGTTGGTCTGTTTGTGGTCGTTAGATCAGCTGTGGTGGAGGGAAGGAAGGTAGTGGTGACCTCCCCCGTTGTTGTTGGAACTGATGTTGTAGACAGCATGTCTGTGGTGGTAGGACTTTCTGTGGTGGTTGGCCTGTTGGTAGTTGTCGGAACGTCTGTGGTGGTAGGACTTTCTGTGGTGGTTGGCCTGTTGGTAGTTGTTGGAATGTCCGTGGTGGTTGGGTTTTCTGTTGAAGTTGGTCTGTTTGTGGTCGTCAGATCGGCTGTGGTGGACGGGAAGGAAGGTAGTGGTGACCTCACTTGTCCCATCTGTTGTGCTCAAGGGTTCCGTGGTTGTCGGCCTGTTTGTTGTAGTTTCACTATCTGTTGTGCTTGCAAGGAATGTGGTGCTAACAGGTGCCGTGGTGCTAGCTAGTGCTGTGGTTGAAGCTGAGACAATGAAAACATTGCACAGATCAAAAGAGTGCAGAAGAAGGAATAAATTGGTGAATAGACTTGAAGAGATTTATGAAGAGTAAAACGAGAATTACAGCAAAAGTGCGGAAAATTAACAAAATCATAAGGTAAAGACAGCACTTACTATATTTAAAGAATTTAAACATTGGACAATCAAATACATTCAAAGCGAGGAGAAGTAAAGGATACGGTGCAAATGTGCAAAGACATCAGCTAGAAATGAGCGTATCACGACACCTGTCATATGGTTACAAAGCTAACTGTCTTGTGACACCTGTCACATGATTTCAAAGTCATCTAAGTGTCTTGTGACATAAAGTCCAATGATGGCAGAGATATCTCAGTGTATGGTGACACCTGTCACATGAATTCAAAGCTATCTAAATGTCTTGTTACATAAGTCTCATTATGTCAGAGTTATCTCAAGGTATGGTGACACATGGTTATGATGTCACAGCAATCTCTGTGTCTTGCAACACAAGTCCCATGATGTTAAAGCTATCACAGTACTTGATGAAACAAGTCTCATGATGTCAACAACTATCTCAGTGTATGTGTGACACCTGTCACAAGATGTCAGAGCCATCTCATGACTTCAGAGGTACCTCAGTACATGGTCATACAGCTTTCATGTCAGACCTGATCACTTTACACTGAAATCTGCCGTATAAGGTCAGAGTTAATTCGATATTTGATTTCCGTGTTTTCATAGTCATGAAAAACAAAACTATTCATATGATGTCATAGTCACTTAAAAATAATCCCACAATGAATGCATGCTGCCTTCCCATGAGGAAGGCAGAGTACACTAATCTGATACCCTCACGCTACACTTGAACAAAGTCAGTCCTTAAGTAATCGCCTCCCCACCACACAAATAGACAACATTTCAACCAGCTCCAGAATTCCCACAAACTAACCATTGACAATACATTGAAAATTCACATTCGAACTTAATGCAGTGGCCAAACTACTGACAGGGTACTAACTTACAAGAATAATCAAGAACTGGTTTCTAGACTCCTTGGGACTGTCTCCATATCTAGCCGGCAACCTGACAAAAACCACTTTTGACCTTGAGCACAACGTGAAATGAACTTTCCAGGTTTACAAGAGCCACAACAGGCAGAGCTTTGCATACTGTTACGATTTTTTTTATATACGTTACGTTTGTTAGGCTACACAACAGCAACGACATATTTTTGGAATGATTGTTTGCTTCTCACTCACGTGCAGTCTAGATGTATTCTTAGGGTGAATAATCACAGCGAAACCAATACGAGCAACAGCCTGTTCATTAGCTGTGATCATCTGTTCATGGAAAATTCTTACTTACGAGAAATACTGTCAATCTGTCCTGTTGCTGTGTAAGACCATTAATTGTTCTGTTTGTTTGAACTCTTCCTACTGCTGTTTCACTAACTTGACTAGCTAACACCCACAGTCACGAGCTGTAGAGAATATTCAGTAAAGGAAAAACACATGCTGGACTTGCTTGCTTAACGCCACCGGCTAGATGTGTCCCTTAGTGGGAGTAACTGCAGTCCTCACAGTGAATGGCAACATTCAAATGCAGATGGCTGTTGGGGGATGTTCGCAAGAGTTTCTTTCTGATCAGCACTCAAATAAAATGAATACATAAAAGCCAACAAATGGTAAATTACCAGGCTGGTCATTGTCCAGAATTACCACAGTGCATGTAGCCGTTGTGCTGGTCTGATAGGAGTTGTGTTCCACGTACACGTAGAATTCCTCGTCAGACTCACTCTCCATGTCAGACAAGATCGAAACAGTCACTGTAGCGGTGCCAGTACTTGCCACATCCACACTGACGGAGGAGTCTATCACAACAAAGTCAAACGTCTCCTCTGCGGTGCCATCGGCATACAAAATTCCTGCAAAGAAATTCAGACTGGTCGATGATTCTGGTTAAAATGGTGCATTCCTGCTGCTGCTGCTTTTTATACTTCCTAATTTCTGAATGTTTCCTGCTTTAAAAGTCTTCAAAAGGGAAATTCATAAAAGTTTGACTAGCATTGTACAGGAAGATGTTTTTGACTGTCACACCTTTCTATCACTAGTCATAACCAAACAAATGGACACATTTTGTGGCATTCCACCAGTGTTTCTGACAGGCTATACCTGAAGTCTACCAAAACAGTGGACACAGTTTGTTGCATTTCACAAGTGTTTCCAGTAGGCTTTACCAATAGCCAGTAAATCTCTAAGGTATGCTATGAAATTTTAGACAAGTGCAGTAGCTTAATTGTTGCACGGTACAAACAGAAACTCGCTAGATTGAGCATGTGTTAAAAGTTAAAAAATGTGAAAAAAAAAGAAAGCTGCATCTGAAATTATTCAACTGTGGAGAATGAGACTGACAGGAACAAAAAATTCCTCAAGTTAGGATCACCTAAAGCCCAACTTTGCATATCATACAAAGTACAAGCCGTGTGATTGGTTTGTCCCAGGAGAGGATGACATATAAATTATGTAACTTGGAAGCAAAAACAAAAAAAAACAAAAATCTGTGGTGGTTTGACAAGTGATTTCATATTTATTCACAAAGGAAGTCAAGAAAAAATTCTGTCAGTTGGTTTACCTCAAATTTTGCAACCATGCAGTCAATGCATGACTTTGCTCATGATTCTGTTCTACTGAGGGCAATGGAACAGTGCCAGCACACTAGTTTGGAAGCAACTTTCAGCCGATGTGGTCGTCATGTTATTCACCACTAAAAGTGATAAATTACAGCACATGCCTGGTTCAATCCCACAGATAATTTTACAGATGGTTTACTCCATAATTTGTCTGTTGACTGCTTTGACATGAGTTTTCATTCAATTACCACCAAAGCGATGCAAAAGGTGGAAATGCTGGTTAAAAATGAAGGCTTCCAGTTACATTCAACTTACAGAGATGTCCTTATTCGACTGAAAGACAACAGCTTTGAGATTTTCAGTGTGTAGGTTAGGCGTGTTCTGTCATAATACGATGTGACAGGTAGCTACCACGTGCAGTGGGCAACCATTACAATCTACATACCAACTTGATATTTACATGTCCAACAGTAGCTAAGGCAGATTTGTTCAAAACTACTGCAACATTATTCAGCGTTACTGTAACTCATGAAAAATGAAATTTTGTGACTTTTCCATGACAATTTCATGGTCTTAAACATGACCATTTTACAAACAAATCACTCCACAATTGGACAGATGAAGAGTATCACAACCACTGTGATAAAAAGTCAACTTTTTACTCATTAAAAGCAAGTAGTCTGTGCTAAAGATCATGCCTCTTCCATGACTTGTCATCATTTTTACAAAATTTCCTAACTTTCCCATGTCTGGAATCTGAAAATATAGTTTCATGACTTTTGCAGGCCATGGGCACCCTGTTCCTTCCATGCCACATGACTAGGTTCTGCTTGGGCTCATAATGCAGAGGCCATGAATCTAATGCACTGAATACATGCACCCACAACATAATGTCACAACTTCTCCGACAAAAGTTGTGTACATACCAGAGAAATAGATAAACGAGTATGACGTCATAATGGAGCAATAAGTGAAGCCCAAATTCTGTATGGTAAAAGGAATCCTCATGAAACCACATAATGCAAATTCAGTGGAAATTTTGGATAATTTAACTCACAAACAGCTACAGTAAATGTTGAGACATAGCTTTTCCCTGCATATTATCAGGTTAATCTCAAAAAATCAAACAGTTGCAAACACTTGTTTTTCCCCAAAGATATAGCACGACATCACACCGAACAAATTAACTGGCTGGACAAGCATTATATATACGGCAAATGTTGAAGGCAGAGCTGTTTTGCCTTACCGTGTAAGACGCCCCCACTACCGGTCCGCTTCATATGTTCAGCGTGTGAGTAGTTTCAGTGATGTCATTCTGGTTTTATCTATTTCTACGGTACATGCTCCCTACGTGGATCTCTATCACATCTCTTTCACACACACCGTCCAGCCAGTCGATTGTGGTGAACACTGTTTACATTTGTCACAGTGTAGGAACAAATATCAGAGTGCACACAACACTCCCTTGGCTACCATCAGTTTCAGTAGAAACCTTAACAGAATCATCAACATAATGCACTAAAATAGTACTACCCAAGAAATGAACTTTCTTCTTTTCTTTCTTGTTTATTGGTAACAGTACAATATAAATACTCATCACCATTTAGGTACCTGAGCTTGTTCTGCTAGATTACTTTTTTTTCTTTCAAGGTCACTAGTTTTATGAAAAATGTTGTTTTTGCTTGTGTCTCTCACATCTATTGAAATATTAATTCTATTTGCCAATACTTTAGTCCGTGCGCTCGGTACCTATGAGAAATGAAGTTGAACCATCGTCACTTGTACTCACCCAAGTTGATCATCAGTCCAGTTTCGGAAAACGTGTACATAAACTCGACAAGTGCCACCCCATCTTCTTCACATGTGTACGCTGTCGGTGTGATGCAGTCCACAGTTACTGAGAATATGACAGGAGAAACATGAGAAAGAGAGGCATGAATGTTACACAAGTCAAGAATGGAGAAGAAATATAATAGACATAGTACCGACATTCAGTAAAGGATTGAAAATTCCAATTATAGCCAAAACTCACCAGGAGCTTCATTATCAAAGATCGAAATCTCTGCACTCATCTGCGGAAAAACGTCATCGTTGGTAAAGGTGACGATCAACTGCTCCTGGGAGACTTGCTCTACCAAATCATCATTCATCACACTCACTTCTAAATCTCCAGGAACTGTTATAGAACCTGACGCCGTAGGTGAAAGAGTGAAATCCACACCAGACAGAGCGGACGATGTTCTGAGATCAAAAGCTGTGAAAGGTAAAGAGGGCAGACAAGTGAAATACATGGCAAAAGCACACATGCAGCAAATTGAGGGTCAAGATCACTTCAGGTATGTTATCTGTTTGGAGAGGTCAACAACTTATACTCATACAAACTTGGTAAGAACCTTCAAATCCTATTGGCCTATTACAGTCAGGTGACCGCCCAGTATCCCACAGATAAAACACGGTCAATTTTAGAGTAGGATCACCAGCAGATGAATACAATCAAAACGTAGATTGGCAATGTTTTTCTAGAGTAAGTCTGCCTTGTCTTGGGATTTTGCTTTCAATAAAAATGTCCTTATTTACAAACCCAAATGTTCTTTCATTTTCGTCTTTTTCGTCAAAATGTTGTTTTGTATGTACCAACAAGATTTATCAACTTTGGCTCTTTGCATTAACAGTAGGATAACACATGGGGTGAATGCTATTGCTGGATGCACTCTGGCTATGCCCTTGTGCATCACTTGCATTAATCCCCGATTGTGCATTATCCTGTGGTTAATGCATGGTTCATCATTGACTAACTTGTCATGAAAACAACTTCATAATAGAAGTCAATAACACATCAGGCATCTTACATGGCTGGAGTCTTTAAAATGTGTACGACATTGTAGCAGTTCAGCTATACATAAATCATATAATCACGTATCTGCTTTTCTCACCTGTCCACTCATCCTAAATGCAAACTGCAAGTCCTACAACTGTGCCCAACTAACCCTATTGCACAGTGGTTGATGACGAGTTCAACACAAAGAGAGACTTGTTATTAGATCAAGAAAAAGAATTACCTATGCTGTCTGCAACAGAACCAGGGGTGATGAAGTCCAGACTAAAGGTCCCAACATCTTCCAAGACAGCATATTGACTGGCCAGCAAAAGAGCATCTGTAGGACAAAAGTTAAAATAATTGTTGAAAGTAGCCTATTGTGTGACATTTTCTTGAATCCTGTTATGTTAGATAATTTAATCATGAGCTTGTTCTAAGCTCCAGTCTGTGGCCGAGCAGATTCTACAAATTCTTATCTGATGACAAGTGCACTATGTTCACCATTCCTCTCAGATATGAAAAAATATTCACAGATGTGTAAAAATGATGAAGGATTAGTTCATAAATAAAAGACATGATTCACAGATATGTGACATGATTTGCAGATGCAAATACTTCACAATTAAAGAGAAATGACTTAAAGATATGAAAACAACTTAATACAGATGTGAGAGAAATGGTTGACAGGTATGTTATAAAGAAACCGCAACTGATTAAAAAGGGAAATGGTGTTCAGATATGTAAAATAACATACTGATATGTAAGCTAAATCACAGATATGTGACAATGATTTTCAGATGAACTGAAATGATCTAAGACATATGAAATGCTTTTATAGATAAAAAAAAAATGGTTCACAGATATGTCAACTTGTTTACAGGTATGAAGAAGGATTCACAAGTGAGTAAAATGATCTGCATATATGACAAATAGTTTGACAGATACCTTAAAAACAATTTACAGATACATGATAAGGTTTACAGAAATGAGAAAAGATGTGTCAAATTGTTTACAAGTATGAGAAATTTTTTAGACAGGTATGAAAAATGATTCCACAAAACATGTGAAATCATACATAGACGATCAAAATGATCCTCACATATCTTGCCCTGATGCACAGATATTTGATAACGTTTAAGAGATATGTGAAAGACAGTTTCAAATATGAGAAATGAGTTTTACTGACATAACAAATGATTGACCACTATGACAACTATTCCCATACATGATAGTTGATATAGAGATGTGAATTTTCATCTGCAAACAATGGTGATCATCCAACGATATGATAAACCAATTCATTGGTAAAACAAACCATTTTACAGATATGATAAAATTTGATTTGTTTATAAAACATGCAAAAGATGAGTGCGCTCTGTTTACCTTTAGTCCCAAAGTTTGATTCATCATAAATTGTTACTGTGGCTGTAGTGGTTGATATGCCATCTGTTGCCACGATTTCCACAACTTCAGTGATTTCTGCGGTGTCTCCTGACAAAATGACAAACTGAAAATTTACGAAACGGTCGCCGGCATTGACATCAACCACCATCGAGAGAGAGTCGTAGTCCGCCGCTGAGGTAGTCAAGTCCGTCGTTGAGACGACTGGAGCAGATTGAAAAACAAGCAATGAGCCTTGGTTGCCATTTACTGTGCATTTGTATTTTGAAATGCAATTGGACTCTCTGATTGGTCCTGCATTCATTTTTCATGAATATTTTACACAATCATAACCACATCTGTTGACAAATATGCTGAACTGTGATAAAAATAATTGAAAAAAAAAAGAGAGAGGACACACTCGATGAGACGATGAGAAATCGAGCAACGTGACAATAACAACAAATTGAGAGATGCCATATGGTGATAATTTGACAGAGAGGTTCTGAAATGCAGCAATTTCAGCATCAATCTCTATCCCATTGTGTTTAAATACTTCATCTGATACCACCTATGGCAGATTTGTTTCCATTCAATAAGACTCCCCTACCTTCCCAAACATGTAAATGCTGAAGTAAAATGGTGGTGAAAACAAATTTGATAAATGACTAAAGAAAAGAATAGATGGGTGACGGGGGAAGGGAAGAGTGATATGGGAACTGAACTGTTTATGTGTTATCAGCTCAGAAGAAGGAGAGCACCTCAAAATGAGACCATTTCAAACTGGAATGCAAAGTGCGACTATTAAATAAGTCCTTTTGCAAATTCGTCGCCACCAACTTTTGGTTAGGTTAGGTTTCACCGAACCTGTAGAGTTTTGTGTAAACTATGACATCTACGTGATCAATTAACATTTGATCAGGTGAACAGCATTTCACTTCAGTTGTATCCATCGAATCCATTAATACTACATGAGCCTTAAGCACACATCCTAAATCCACATCAGCAGGACACACATTTGTTGGTTTCACGAAGTTTCGCTGAATCATTTAACATCTGTACTGGACAGATTCACAGTATGTTCTACCTGGAACATTATGATCTTGCAAGCTTGAAAACCTGTGAAAAGTCTACGAGTCAGTCACAGAGATACATTAAATAACGTAAAGGAAAGGCAACGTCAGACATCCACTACGGACAATCAAAATAGGCATTTCACTTGCCTTCTTTAATTCCTACAAAGGTATGAGTCTGCAATGTTCAAAATGAGTTGTTGAGTAGATATCCTTTGACCTCCTTACTTCTGTCACTCTCTTGCAGGAACTGCCACAAATGTCACATATCTACACCTAATTATTTGATTTACAAATACTCTTAAAATTATAGAATCTATCGGTATTTGTTGCCTATTTGGTTAATTACCATCGGTAATGGTAGATGGGGATTCTTTATCCAAAGCCAGTACAAACTGGACTGTAGCACCCTCTGCGGCGAGGACAACGGATGGAAACAATGTCAACTCTGGAAAAGAAGAAGATGAATCATGGGAGTAGCTCTACCATTGACTGGTTTTAAACAGTTTGAGAGTCAGGTAAAAAGAGAGACGGGGGC
Source organism: Stichopus chloronotus (assembly GCA_021234535.1). NCBI lineage: Eukaryota > Metazoa > Echinodermata > Holothuroidea > Aspidochirotida > Stichopodidae > Stichopus > Stichopus chloronotus. The sequence continues at coordinate 20,989,547 of CM037835.1, forward strand.
TCATGTAATCAAACCTCCCTTCTCCCCCAAGTTCCTGCCCCTTCTCTTATTTCTACATTATTTCAATTGACTATGATGCCCTGGGATGGACTTAAAGGCAAACAAGTGTTTGCTAACTCTCTGGAACTGGCCCAAGTTTACCACACTGAAAAAGAAAAGAGGTTTCATTTGCTTAGAAGTTGTTTTCCTTCCAGGTCTGTCAAACACTGGAAGGGTTCCCCTCTGAGTGATTCCAAATAGGGCACGAGAATTTTTACCGAAGATGACTTGGACCGGTAATTCATATCTCGGGACCGAACAGCTATTATTATTCCTTAATTGCCAAGTTAAATACATATTTGCATTTTCAACACAGTTCTTGACAACAAGCAAACTCTATCAACTGAATTTTCATTGCGTGTCAACCGGCTTTGAGAGGTTACATGTAATAACAACAAATCTACAACACCAGAGTTCAAACATGGTGAGCAGTAGTTACCTTTCTCTGCCACAGTCACTTACAATGATTGCTAGGTTTGGGTTAACTTGTTTGTCAAGATTCAGATTCAATCGAGTGACACCTCATTGCTTTGTTACAATTTCCACTTACCTTATACAACTATTAACTTTGTCATTTTTGGAAGTGGTGGTGGAAATTTTTTTTTTTTTCAGGAAACATCCAAGAATGTGTAATCCTGAAATCTTAGATATGGTGATATGGTGTAATTCCATAAATCTAACAGTTTCAAATAACACATCCCTGCAGAATGTGACTGACATGACTGACCGGAGAAATCGAGTGAGCCCAGCGGGTGGAAGGCTACTCACCATTTTTACACCACATTGGGAATGGATGATCTGATGTGGATTCCTCATGTTCAAGTAATGAGGTGGACCTGGGTTTAAAGGACCCCAGGGGAGGGGCCATATACACAAATAACATGATTTACAGGATGTAACAATGTTACCGCTGTTTTAGTTATTTGATGCTGAGACTGACAAAATTGGCTGACCCGCCCACTAACCAACGAACCAACCAACCAATAGATTGACACACCCACCCAATCATTGACTAACCCATCCAAGTACCGGTATATACTTCATCTAAGCCAACCTCAAACTCAGGTAAAGAGACCTTCGAAGGGAAATGAAAAGACTGAATAGCTTCTACTGAATATGATTAGTAAGTGTCTATTCAAGTCGCTTTGAGGTTGGCTCACATGAAGTATATACCCAAAAGCTGCTGGTTGCAATCTAAAAGTGATGGTGAAATAAATGTTCTAGTGGCCAGCATGGTACTCACCAAGGTCATTGTCTGTTACAGATAGAGTGACAGTACTGGACAGCTCGTCAACTGGGTTATCTGATGAAATGACGAATATCTCAATGGTTTCGGTTAATGATTCCGCAATGGTGTCATCTACGGCTGTTACTGTGGCAGTTGCTGTGGTGGTTACTCCATCAAACAACACAGTTGTGGTATCAATGGTGAAGTCATCATTCACGGTTAGGTCTCCAGGCCCATATCCTAGAGCTATACATTACACAAAATAAACAAAGTTGCAACATGGCAGCTGAAAGAATAAAGAAAAATCTTTTCACCTATCTCTTAGTGTATGGGTAATGATGAGAAAGGAACCCGACCAGCACGTTTGACATAAGGTTGCATCCGACCTATCAAAATATTTCAAAAATAGTGCGATAGAATATCCAAAGTTCCCAAATCAGTCATCTAATTTGAAAAGCAAAAAAAAAAAAAAAATGGAAATCTCTTACAGAACTTCCAGAAAACAATTTAACCATAAAAACTGCAAATGTAAAACCACACTTTAAAACTCAAACAATTAAAATGAAACTAATTTCATTCTAACCACATGGAAAATAACATCCATCAAATTTGCAACAAAAAAAAAAAGAAATGGCTTCCCATATTGACAATATTTGTTCTGACAGTATCAGTCACACACTAGAGTCTGAAATTCTGCTGTATCAGTCACAACGGCAACAGATTTAAGCCTCAAACTCTGCTGTGTCAGTCACAGTGGCCGTGCACTAGAGCCTGTAATTCTGCTACATCAGTTACAATGACAACACACTTGCAGACTAGAATTCAGCTTTATCAGCCTGATGACAGCATACTAAAGCCCGGAATGCTCTCTGCATGCTCTTGAGAACATGATCTACTAGCACCTTGGAGAATTGTCTCTGTGAGTAGACAGGTAGCTTGAAAGACAGACGGCGAAGTGTTTAATACAAAAATCACTGGTGGTGAAAATGGAGCAATTTCAAAGTCTATGACCCATTGTCAGAAACTGTCATTTTGGTGCCGATACAGCGACGCTTCAAGGAGATGTCATAAAATTGGTTAAGAAAATTTGAAATTGGAACTTGCCCACTTCAATCTGACATGAGTTCATTTCATCTGGGTCGATATTATGATCTTGTTATGAACACTTTTTTGAAACAGATGCCCACAAAGTAGCTCAAGAAAAAGATGACCCAGAAAACATTTGAGCTCAGTGCAAAATGGTTTTGGTAAGTATACATACTTTGATGACCAAAGCACAATTTGAATTCATCCTTTGATTACTAAATCACAGAGATTCACTCACTGACAGATCCAACGAAGCTTGTTGCGACTTGCACTTCAATCTCAGCTGTTGTAGTGCCGCTTTCCGCTACTGTCCCTGTGGCCATGCCGCCCGTGAATGATATACCCACTAAGTCGCCACCGGCTGGGGAAATAAGAAAGACAGAATGAACACTTGGACAGTCCTAAGAGATGATTTTATGCTTACCTATATCCCATTCCAATGATCTAAACATCAATCAGGGAGCCAAATGACCACAAAAAGGGCAGGCTGCCCTAGTTAAGTCATTACATCATCTTCAAAGGTTAACAAAATAATCATTTAAATTTCCCTTCATGTACAGATGTGACAGCTTTGTTTCATAAAATAAAAAACAACAGAGACCCATTTTAAGTATGATGTTTTAATTTCCTTTCACCTCCAGGAGAACCAGCTCAAATTTTTTCACAGGACCTAGCTGATCCTACATCGCATGATAGTCGTTTACATTAAACTTTTAGGCATGTTCATGGCCACAAAGAATAAATGTGTACACCAAACTCTTTCCTGGCAATATTTTTGCAAAGACCAACACTGAGGAGCAAAACATGTTCATCAGCCTAGCAAGTGTGCAGCATTTAAGATCTCAACATCTTTGCTACAGTTCTCTTCGTTTTGCTATGATGATTCTACTCAATCGATCAGAAAGCGAAATATCAGCTTTTTGATAACAATCGATGAGGGCACACTACTCACTGGCCTCGTCATCGGCGATGGTGATTTCCGCGAGCCGTTGGAAAGTGGAACCCCTCACAGAGGGCGGCATAATGGCCACGTAGGCATTTTCCGACCCCTCTTGAAAGGTGTCGTCATTCAGACAGAGCCTGATTTGTTGGGAGGTTGATGTCGACGGAAGCTGATAGTTACAGGAAGCGTAGATGTCCTCGTTCGGAGTGGCCGTACCACCGCAAACGAAGTAACCTGATCAGTTTCGAGAAACAGGTGAAGAATCGACACACTTAGCACCGATAAAGAATTTTAACTACGTTTGCGTCTTTGAATGAAAGATGGAGAAATGTGTAGAGTACAAACAAAAGCTGTTTTTGACTGTTCCACAGAGGGCATTACACCTTAAAGCATGTCGCAAGGAGAGAAAAAGCATGTATTAACGTTTCAGGTGCAAACTTTGACCCACTCAGAGCAGACCTTGACTACATTCTTTAAGGCAAGTTAATAAGCGTAAAAATTCATTCCTTCCTGTGTTCATCCATTCTTATTTTCTGTGCTACTCCAATACTTAAAATTAATGCCATAATGAACAAAACTAATCTATTTATCAAAGAATTGTCACACTCATTTACCATGTAAGTGTAACAGCAAACAAGTGGTCAAAGAAAGAAAGAAAGAAAGAAAAAAAAAAAAAACTCACTGCCCACATAAGGACATTCACTGACAGCACTGGCTTCCAGTCCAACCCTGAAACAACCATCATTTTCATTCACAGAGATTGATGTCATGCTGGCCTTGACGTCAATGTCTACAGCTGCCAGGGAGATGCAAACAAATTTGAATTCATATCATTTCACCAGCTGCCAAAACTCTAACTACAAACAGGGTGCACAAATGCAGTGTGGGTTTGGACAACGTCATTATGAATCTGTCATACTGCATGAAAAGGGTGGGATGTGTAATACAATTAGTTTTTTTTTTAATATTGCAGTAAATTATCATATTTCACCAACTCAAATTTTGAAATTGAAATTTAGAAAAATTGACTTAAAGTGATGACTGATAGTTGTCATGATTCAAGGTGGACACCCCCACACTAAATATGAGACATTTTGAAGCTTCCCTGTCTTGCAATTCTGTGTGTAAATGCTTGGGACAACTGACTATGGTGCAAACTGACTTTGGCACAAACTGTGCTCTATCATGCAAAAAAGAATGTGGTAATTTTTCAAGTTGGAAAGCAGTTGCCTTGTCAAACTGTCCTATTATGCATGTGAAATTGTTTTGCCTACAATTTGGGACAGGTTTGCCAATGGTGGACTGTACAAACCTTCTCATGTCAAGATGTGCATTCACCGCACTTACATCACTGATCATTAAATTTGCACATTCCACTTTCCTGATTGATGTCATTGTTAAACTCTTTTGCATTGCACAATAATAACGGGTGAATTCAGTATCATTTACAAACAACATCTGTTCTCATCCTCAAACCTGATTGAGTTGGCCAGCTTTTGGATGGCCAATCGTTAATTAGCCTAGTATGTAGGTTGTAAATCTCTGATCCCACAAACCACAAAACTACTTCCTTTACTAACCTGGATCATTGTCTTGAATATTCAAAGTAGTAGTAGTTGGTTCCACGACCGTTTCTCCCGCAGGGGCTGTTAAACTGAAAACAATGCTCTCCAAGCATTCGAAAACACTGTCGTCAGTAATCGTGACCGTGGCGGTTCCCCTAAAGTTACCCATGGGTACGACGGCAACAGTTTCTGTGATGAAGTCATCCAGTTCTGTGGCGGCTGTTTCGTCGGCAGCCACAGCTTCCAGCGTGATGGCTGAGTGAAACCAAAGCGTGATAACATTACCTTTGGTTCAACTTCTTTTGATTAGTCCCCACTCTGCAGAGAGTGGGTTTAGTAAAACCATGGACAGTACAGAATTGTGAAGCATCTAATTTATAAGTACATCTAGTTATCAGCCTGATTCACTTATCCCCATTTTAATTTCCTTTCATCTGTCAGCATTCTGAATCATCCCTTTTACTGAGGCTCTCACTCTGTGATGTCATCATTTGCTACTGACCACTACTAGCTTTTAAATAGTCCAACACTAAAGTGTGTTCTGCTGCAAAGTAAAGGGAATTGATCCTGGAGCTTACAAGATCTGGGGACATTACGATGGACAAACTTATCAGAGAAATTTGTAAATTACGTGCAAGGATAAAATAATTTTGAGGCCCATGAAAGTCCAGTTGCAATAATTCAGTTTCACATAAGCTTCACAACAGTTCAGACGTGTCATTTTTTCAGATCCTACTTGACAAGTTGAGTTCTTTCTCAAAATGTGTGAATGTGAACTAATGCACACCTTTTAATGTGACAGGTAAGATATGACAATTCAATTTTGAACTATATCCTGTATATAGTAGGCAAAATTCTGCAATTTGAATAGATAGGGACAAAAAATAAAGAGAATTGTGAGTATAAATATATTGTGCCTATTTACGGTAGATTAATCAGGACTAAAGTTGCAATTGGTGGCAAACACAAATACCTGTGTGACAGAAAGGGCCAAAATGTTTAGTTCAAGATGCTTAGACAAAGAGAAGCTTAAAGCAACACAGGAATGACACTGTACTTGAAAGGATAGGAAAGTTAGCCATTACAGACAACTGTACCTGTTAAGTACCATCAACTTTCAGCTCAAATCATTCAATATTGACTGACTAAAAGATATGATGTAAACATCAGCTCCCATAGTCTAACCATGATACAGCGGCTGCAACCATTGATTACAAAAGCAAGGTTGACCTTTCATATGCACGACATTGGAGGGGAGCAACTCATTCAGAAGTAATTCTGTGACAAGATCTTGATGGCACTGACACACTGCAAAAAGTATGAATTGGCCTTTGAGGACCGACTCTCTTGTCCATCTGAAGACAAAAATATGTTGTTGGTGAAGTGTTCCTTCAGGGTCCACAGAGAAAGAGTACTGTGTATGTGCAGGAATATTTGTGCAGGGATATTTGTGCTTTGGGCAGAGGGAATCTAGAGCACAGTAGTTCAATGGCACAGTCGTAATTTCACACTTTTTTTTCTGTTTTATGCACAGCTAATTGTTCACCTACTGATGTCATTCCAATCAACAGGATGATCCCCTACACCTGCTGAAACAAACAAGTGACAACTACCAAAAGACAAGGACTATCGTCGGTTTCATCGGTTGACATGGAAAGATCTTCAAAATCAAAGTTAGATGATCCCTTTATTGTGCTATGGCCTATTGTGTAGCCTGCACGCCACGTACAATGATGGCGCAAATTACAGTTTGCCGAACTTACCAACATTGGTCGCTGTGGCCGCTGCAGTCGACAATACAACAACGACATCTACGGTTCCAACTGACTCATCAAAAAACATTGAACTCTCTGCAAATGATATTACTGAAAGAAAACACAACAAAGAAAGCTTGTAAACAAAAGGAAAAAATTGAACGTAGAAAAAATTGTATTCTCTGCACGTACTGGCATTGCTAGAGAACACATGCAGACTGTTTCTAGGCAAGTAGCAAAATATTGAGCTCTGTGCAAAAGACAGAACTGGAGGAGTACACGTAAATAGCAAAAAAAATGAATTCTCTGCAAGTGTTAGTACTGTAGAAACACACCTGAAGTGTGTCCTTTGGCACATAGCACATAGTAAATGACTGAATTCTCCACAAATTATATCACTGTAAGCAAACACATGCACAGAGTTTCCAGACAAAAAGGAGAGACTAAATTAGCCTTGGCATATGATATCAGTGAAAAGAGAACAGTAACACAAATTGTTTCCCAGACACACAGTAACATAGCTAACAAATGGAGGCAGTGTTTTGTAAATGAATAAATCAAGAGGCAAGTGTTCACAATACCTATGATGATGTGACTAATGTGCAGTAATTAATGACAAAGTCAATTTCCATGATTATACAGACCCACAAAACATCAAACACTTATGACAAAATATTTAATTATATCAGGGATTTTTTAAAGCAATAGGTAACCACAGAGAAGGCGATCATCTGCCAGCAGCTGACAGATGAATGTGCCGCCATCATCAAATACATGTAACAGGCCAGAGAAACAAACTTTTTACAAGCTACTGAGCCAACGCTGACAGCTATCACTTTCAAATTCATTAGGATAAAATGTTGAAGGATTTTTTTTTTTTGAGGAGTGAAGCATTCCTTTTTAGTTTACAAAAGTGTTTTGAATTTTTAAGCATGTACAGTGATGTTCAAAATTTCTCTGTTTAATTACATGATACTTTGACAGATCAAAAGATAGCAGCGAGAGTGGCATCCATTTAAAGCACAGAGCAGACAGATAGACAGACAGACAGACAGACAGACAGACAGACAGACAGACTGAAGAACACATTTATCATCTATATATCAATGAATCATAATAACATGACCCTTGAATGTGTTTTTCATTTTATTCACATTCTTCTCTCACACGATCAATTAAGGCAGCCCAGTGTGTACCTTTGCAAATTAACAACCCACTGCCAAGCTGCCAATCTGGGTAAGAATTTCTAGCCACTTCCATGAAGAGGACTCGAAATCACTGTACGCAGTTTACGGACATACTGAACAAACGAAAGGGAGGGAGGGGGGGTTGAGCTGTCAATATCCTGTTATCAGCATTACAGAACATGTTACAACGAGGAGTTTATTAAAGCAGGATATGGAGCTTGAAGACAAAGAAACAAGTTTTATCACTAATCTTCCTATCATTTCCCTTCCATTCGGTACACGCCCAGAGAACAACATCTACGCAATTTTCACAAATTAGAGTGACAATTACGGTAGAAAGAGGATTTAGTTTTTTGGGCTAACCTACTATGCACCAAAAGACAATACTGATGTACATTTACCACAGGACCCTGTTCTGTTTAAAGTCTTGCATGCCCTAAATTTGGCCATCGTTTATCTATTTTCAGACAAACAGACCACGGTACAGTAGTTTCTGAAGCTTTTTACAACTGTTAAAATCATAGCCAGTCCTCTTGTGCACATTTGCGAAGCAGAGACGACAGCACAACCTGCTTTAAGCGAACTGAATATTTAAGCTTGGAAAAACTTGACAGTGCACCCACACCACAACTGATTCTGTAAGGAAAGTGCAAACAATGAAAACAGGATATTTATACAAGCTTTGAAAGTAATGTTTTCCCAGTATTTTATTTATAACAAAAAAAATTGCAATTCTTGCAGAACGGTCTTTCAAGTCATGTAAGTGAACAAAGGATATGTTTTGTCTTATCCTTTAGGTGGGTGTTTTTTTTCTTTTTTTACTTGCAGGGGGAAAGACGGGGAAGAGCAGTGAAGCATACAACTTGGTGGTGGTGTGACTGATTGCAGCGACCTTGATCAGTGAACCATCCCAAGTAATATTTACAAGCAGTAACTGACAGAGATAGAACAACACGACTGTAACAGTTATCGTGACGCCATGCTTTAACACACTGTTGGTATTAGTTACTTAGGTGGGAAGACCCTTCGGTTTGAAGATTGAATTTACGAAAGGAAAGTGAAATCCCGGTGGTAACGACCTCGAAACAGCTTGTCGGATTTTGAGATCAACTTCACAGCTTTATCAAGGATGTATCGAGTAGTGGCCATAAAAGTAATAGAATAGCTCTCAAAAAGTAACATATAGTTTGGACAATGAAAGCATTTCATGATGAATTTGGTAGAATTTTTGTCACCGTCTACTTGATAGTACTGGTTAAAGATCTTGTTGAAATAAACAAGTGAATCAATTTCTCTCTCAAGAACCTGTTCACATTTCTATGTTACTTCATGTCATAAATGAAGCAAATATACAGGTGACTAACCTTGAGTACATAAAATAGGACTGCTCCGAGCGCTTTACCAACAAAGCATGTCATCCGACCAGCATCGCACATAAAAAACATTACAGTTTCTTTTCAAAAGGAATTCATCGGCTGTCATTGCATTTAATAACTCCACAAGACACACGCAACTTCCGGTCGAAAATGATACATTGTTGCCTCATTGAATCATGCAACCTCATGCTCAAGTTTGTATGCCATTAGAGATGAAGGTTGGGTCAACAATTTACAACCGAATATCCAATCTGGCAGCGGGGGGATACAACTGACAATTGGTTCGGAGTGACTGTTCATGCAAATAAAAAGAAAAGGGGAAATTTGTTTTCCCATTCTCACCTGTTCCCGTAGCATCTGGTATTGTGACAGTGGTGGATGCACTGGTGGCACTGATACTCTGAATAGAGTTCACGTTCCCTGACATATCATCCACCGTCGTTATATCAAGTCTAAAGCACCCATCACTGCTGTACGTGACAGAACAAGTAGCATACTGGTTGCTTGATGCCATGGTACATGTCACGGTATCTCCAGCATTTAGTCCGGTAGGGAGTGTGCAGGTGCCAAGAGCCAAGTCAAACACAGTGAGAGCTGCATGCAAATCAGTGAGAAAACGTGTCACTCGTGTGGACGAGTAGAGGAGCGCAGGCGAGACCACAACAACGTTCTATCTGGACGTACTATATGACTATGACGATCGACAAGCACGGGAATCGACATGCAAGCGTCTAAATTATACAAATTCAATATGCAATGACTGAAACTGTTTTCGCATACAGGCAAAGGATGCCAGCTATTATTGACTTTATTTGTTCAGCATTATGAGAAGTCAAAGTATGATTTCGTTCTAGTATATCTATACACCAAGTGCAGCTGTTGTTCTCTTCATGGACCACAGTTTGCATGATGCGCATGTCAGTCTTGAAAAGGGGTTTTGCAACCAAATCCTACAGTTACAGCTAGCACAATTGTTTTAAACTTATCATAAATAGGATGGTTTATGATGCATTTAATCATATAACAAGGTAAACAAAAGGACAACATATCCTTTATAGTGAGAAAAAAGGGTAATTTGCAGGACAAAAGCTCTGATTCCTTCAGTACAAATAATAGCCTAGTATTCAATTGGGAATCAACCAAAACATAGGGCATTTACTCACTGATGTCTATGAAATCCGTTACTAGTAAACTGGCCTCTACAAACACGTCGACTGATCCAATGGCCGCTGATGCAAAATATGTGGCATCTACGAATGAAAATTCTGGATTGGAAAAGAAAAAATAATTTCTAGTTGTCTAAAAGCCTGTTTTCTCTCATGCCAATTCTGCCAGAAATTGACAGAGTGGTCATTTTATGTGGGTTGTTTATATGGCACAGTTGGCAATAATGAAGCAGGACCAGCATTTCCTCTAAGAAATTATCCATTGGGCCAATGTACTAAACACGAGAAAGTATGACTTGCTAGAAATTTCAGGTTTTAGAGAACTGTGCCCCACATTCTTGTTCACACAGCATGGACTTCAAGAACCAAAATGGAGCCAGCCCTCTTTTTCCCATATTTTTTCAGGAACATCAATGCATCAAACTGACAGAGCAAACTCATCCCATCAAAATCACATCATGGCGGCTAAACAGAAATGCCAAAGGACTGAATTAAGTGAGCAGTTTCATTGAATTCTCCTGTGCAAACGAGGTCACACCATATAGAAGCATCCTTTAATTAGCCCACAAGGGTACACAAACTCCCATGCTTCTGGTTCCACACGTTGATTGTGGTGCTGAAAAACGTCCCATATTCAGCAGCATTGACTGTATTTTGTTTTAAAGGAGACAGGTATAACAGAACAAAAGTAAATTCATTTCTCCTACAAAGACGTGTCAGTAACACCTTCGTGTAATTGAGGCAAACTGCATCACAAACTATACTGAGGACAACACTGAAGTAAAAGTAACAGAATATATGCTAATGCACAATATATTACTTGCCATGGGCTTAAAACAAATTCCAAGAAAATTGTGAGAGTGCCTGACCAGGACTTGCTTACATTTCCAATGTGTTGTACACATTCCATTAATGTTCTCCTAATTCATTAGGTTTAGGTCTTACATGAATACTCAGTTTACCTTTTCTGGATAAATGAAAGCGGTTCAAATCTGATCTGATATGCTAAATGACTATGATAGGAACAGATATACAACTATGAGCAATGAAGTATGATAGTCCTTGGCACATGCCAGCAAAAAATGATCATAAAATACCCGCATCATTGTCGGTGATTTCCAAGACTGCAAAATTCGGTGATCCAATAGATACTGTCTGTGACATAGAATTATCCACCACACTGTCCAGGATGATGTGAAATGCCTCTGTGCCCTCAATCACGTCGTCGTCAGTGATATTAAGTGACAGGATCATGGTATTAACAGTCATAAAATTGAGGCTGGTCGCAGGACTCGAGTCAAAGTCTGAATCTTGTAGATTCCCGCAGTAGACCAAGTCTGTGGCGAGCATAAAGAAATAAAGCATTTACTGACCGTACCACCCATCAGTGGCTCTATGGTGCAGCATTAATCTGAATATAATATTCATTGAGGTTTTGATCAATTTGTTATGCAACAACTGTAGACTGAATGTTTACCACAAATGGTTCTCATAGACTAAATGTTCTGCCTCACTACTGTGTTGTAAAAACTGGGCATTTTGATGTGGCTGTTGAGGACTCCTCAGAGCCTAACCCCTAGTGAACCCATACAGTGTCACAGCTCAACCAAAATCAGTGGATTTCATTCATAATAGAGAAATATTCAAAATACGGAGTAATGGGAACTAACCATGCTTCCTATCTGGATGCATGGTGTTCAGACAATTTCTAAACTCTGGAGCACCTGAGATGACACTTGCCCTCCAGTAAAAAATAAGAGAAATACAGTAATCTGCTTGATCTACGGCACATCATCAACATACCCAAATTTGAAAGCATTCCAAGTATCTTAAGATACCATGATTACAGTACAAGATTTTCAGTGTTTGGCCTCTGGCGACCTCACACAACCTTTGACAAAAACAATGGGTTCATCTACTTAATACGGCTTACCTACATGCCAAGCTATGACAATTATAATTGTAACCTTCTTGAGGTACATTGGTTACCATACTAGTTTTTAGCATGTATTACCTCTGGTGCCTTAGATGAATCTTAATCTCAACCACAACAATAAGATTCACCTCAGTTCAATACGGATGTAACTGGCCACATGCAGGCAGAGTATTAAGTTTAGCCCACTGTTACCAAATCTTGAAACACCTAAAGTTACTTGACTTTCAGCATTTGTCCACTAGGGGCTTAAAGGCTGTATTGCATCACCCTAAGCTATATTTTTACCTCCCTGAAAGGAAAATTCTCAACTGGTTCTAAGTTACAGTACTCTTAGATTGCCAGCAAATTTGAAAGATGCAGAGCAGCTCGTATTACACAGCGTACACATGGATCCATTGTTTTGATTACACATGTGGAGGAATGTAAGACAGGCTGAGGGAGGGACTAGAGGTAGGTGGTTGGGAGAATTGAAACTGTGATGCATTACAGCCTTTAAGATAATCTTTGACCTTAGTCAGTCACATAGATCACAAACAATGGGATTCATCTACTCAATGTGGACTACCTACGTGCTGCGTATATGAATTACCACTGTTCTCCTTTTTGAGATACATTGGTTACAATGTTTTTGGCATTTGACCCAGAGCTGATAACTTCAGATAACATTTGACTTTCAATGAACAAGAAGAAAAGGTGAATTCCTCTTAGAATTTAAAAAAAAAAAGCATACACAAGTATGAAAGTATCCATCATTTCTACCGTGAGATATAAAGGTTTTAAGTGACATGACACATGGCCTTTGACCTCCACCAAAAACAATACAGCATTTCCTCTCAATATGACAAACCCACATATCAAGTATCCTCAGTATAAAACTATCATTCCTGTCTGAAGATAATATGTGCACAAGGTTTATAGTTTTCAACCTCTGGTGACCACAGATGACCTTTGACCTCCACCAAAATGGGGGTTGCATAGGGCTGCATGCAGGTCCTTGGTTCTCAACCAGGAAAAGTAGTACCCACTTTGGGCACCAGTATTTGGGTAGCCTCTTAAACAATTTAATAAGAGAATAAAGTACCATATCATAATCAAATGAAGGGAATGGGGTATACATTTCTAGGATAATTATTGGTTATGGGTTGGTTTTTCAATTTTCTTAGGGTAGTCAAAGAGGTATTAGGAAATATTGCAATTACAGGTACCTTAAAAGCTGGGAACCACAAGAACCCAGGGGAAAACCTGATTCTTTTGTACTTGGTGGAGAATACACACAATTGACGACTTGAAAACGTCAATAGCCTATTTCTCTGTTCTGCTATTACACACTTCAATCGCAGCAATTAAAGGAGGAGCTTAAAAACTGCTACCCAGGGCCCACCAATCCAAACAAAGGATTAAAACATCTATAATTTATGCCAGTACTGTGTGCAAAACAATGGGAGAAGATCTACCTGTTCCAGGATTCAGACACTTTCTTAGTCAATAAGTTGCAAAAAAGACTTATTATACATACTGTACTTCCTTCACATTGAAACTAGTATTAAAATATTTTGCCTACATCCAAAGAAGCATGATGGGGAAGTTTGAAGCACACTGACAATGCACTGAGACCCTGACACCATTTTAAAAGAGTAGCAGAGTGTCCAGCTAGCTCTATACACATTAACAAATAACAATTCACAGAAGGATTGCTAATGTCTGTACTCAATGACAATTCCATCTGTGTGACAGGAGTAGATGTTGTCACAGTTGACAGGTGACAAAGACAACACACTCAATGAACCATTCCATTTATCGCAATGTACATTCATTGATAGTTTAATCTGTGACTGCAATAGTTGCTGCTACTATTTAAGAAAAAGATATGTGTATTCTCACTAACAGTTCCATTTGTGACAGCAGTAATGGTGTCATTCTAAAAGAACTGAAAATTCCATCTGTGACAGGATGCCATCACAATGATGACCCTGTAAAGAGATCAAGATGTCTATACTCACTGACAGTTGCATCTGTGACAGTAGCTGATGCAGTCACCGTAAACATTACCGTCCCATCGTCTTCAGTCCATGTTTGCGAGGATGAAATTGAAAATGCTGAAACAAATTTAACAAAAGATAAGACTGAGAGGGAACAGCACACATATTTCAAGGATTCTGTAAAACTAAACAACACTTTCTTTCAATTCAATTAGTAAAATGGTGACTCCCCTATATACTTCCGACACCCCCGTTCCAACACATCTACATTCCGACAGCAGGGTCTTAGAGGGATGCTGATATATTTCGTATTACAAAACTTATTTGTTAAAACCTACAAATCCCGGCATAATATGAACAATGCATCATAACTGGGCCAAGCATTATAGCCAGTCTCCGAAAGGGGTGTCAGAATGTAATGGATGAGTAGCAACATACACTAGAGGTGTCAGAACATAGGGATGTCGGAATATAGAGCCTGCAAACATTAAAACCGCACTTTGTTTTGCACAAATTGGATTTAAACTCAACAAATATTTACAATTAGTTCTAAACAGAACATTGGCTTCAACATCTGTCATGCTGAACACAATTAAGGCTCATTACAATTCCTTCAGTCCCCAAATTGCTCTTCTAAAAGCCAGAAAAATAGCCTCTGAAAGTCAGTTAATCGATTATTCACGCTTTCTAAACAATTCACAGGAAAGTCTGTGGCGAGCTCCGTAGAGCTGTGTGAGGATTATTCCATTCCAGGGGTTGTAAAGTTAATTTAGGATTTATTCAACACATTATTTCAAAACTGGGTAGTTATTTGCCCCGAATAAATGACTGGGTACAAAAAATGCCCTAAATACTTGAAGGGGCTATGTAAATTATATTTATGAGTGGACAAAACATTTCCTGAGCGAACTCACAGCAGGGACAGAAACAAATCAAAGAGGAACGATTCCAACCTCTGATTACTACGTTGAACGTGGAGTACTCATTTCGTAATGAGCAAATGCACAAGGCCTACTTTCCCATATGTGTTTATTCGATCACTACCTTTGGAACTTTACCAACCTTTAAGGCTTCAGTAGGTGTGTATTTATTCTTACAGTCATGGGTTCTATTTCATAAAAGTTACTGAGGAATCTTCCCAAGAAAAAGTTTCTTAATAAGTTAGGTACGATTTCTTGGAAATCGTTCCTAATTTAGGAACGAAAAATGTTCCGAACATTACCAATATAAAAATTATAAAAATGATAGAACTTATTTAAGTTAGGAATATTCCTAACTTTTATGAACTAGAACCCTGGTGATGAATGCAGTGTAAATGTAGGCCTAGATTATGTAAGAAATCCATATGTGAATAATCTTATGAATAACATCATATCGAAAACAATGCTGGGAAGTTAGGCATCTTGAGAGATGAGGAATAGGTAGGTACTGTACTACATACATGCACTGTGACCTATGCCTAAACACACAACAAACCACCCTTTCATGAACATGGACTAGTCCAATTCAATGCAACTAGGCACTGATTACATGCCAATCCTCTACAGATTGATTGCGAATAACAATGGTATTTCCTCCGTCTGAAATTAATCATTTCCCACAAAATGAATTGAAAATGGAATCTTACCTGTTCCTCTTCAAACTCTCCAAGTTTTAAATGAAAAGTTTGGATAAAAACTTTAAAAATTTGGGCTTGAATTAAGGCTTTGCTAGGGCATCTTGCACTTGGCTTGAACACATGCTGTAGGCCTACTGAGAAATTTTGATTAAACCTCTCGCCAGATTTGCCTCAGATGTTAAAAAGTCTACCACTGGATGTCAAAAATGACGGTCCAAAACCTTAACCAATCCCAATAAATCTTACATCAGAATAAAGAAGACACTGTAATCTTTCTAAATCTGGGAGGGGAGGAAATGACGATAAACTACTTAAAGAAACACAAAGTCTTGTTGAAAGAGCAGTTACCACAAGGCCTCTATCAAGGAGGATTTAGTGTGTAATTGCAAGGCATTATTTTTATCCACCATTTTTACTACCTTACTTCTTTCAAGGTAAAATGACGGTCCTGAACAGTATTATTTACTGTCCAAACAAACGTAATTAGCGAGAGAAAGAACTTGTTGTTAAAATACAGATGGGAGGAAATGGATTGGAGTTATAACGATGGAGAACGAGCAAAGGAAAGAATGGCTTACACAGTAAAGGGATAGGGCGCTTCACTGCGACGCAGTGAAGCGGAAGGCGTGCTGCACTGAAAGGAGTGCAAAGGAATTGAAATGGTAGTGTGTAATCGCTAGATGATTGCATGAGGAAAAACCCTTCAGTATTACAGCTATTTGCAATTAATCATTTTTCCCCCAAGTTTCTCTATTACACAGAAAAATTCAAAAGTTTGCCTTTTGGTAGTCATCCTATCTTCCGTGAATACCATCTCTACTTTGATTCTTGTAACCGTTAATCGAGTCCCCGTGTTCCTGCCCCAATGTGTAAATTTTCATGAGGATTGATATGATCACTCTCGTAAATGTCAACTTCAAAAATGTACGAAAGACAGCTTGGTTTCCATAAAATGTGGTTTACATAAAATGTGTAACATTACATTTCATGGAGCATTTAAGTTTTGAAGCAATATTAATTACTTAGATCATGCTGAAATGGTATACATTCTTACCCTGCACTCAGTGTTTGCAGCGAAGGATTCTACATGTACAGTGCTGTCACTGCAGCAGTAATTTTTGCTTAATTGCTACTGTAGAATATTCAAAAGTAAATTTAATCCAAATTTTCACTACACCAACACCAGGGAGGTTCAGTGTTTAGAAATTGGGCAGATAAGAATATGTTAAGAAATTGGGGAAATTTTTGCAAGTGAGTCACATGCTGCACGATTACCTTGTGTTAGGCCTAACTTAGCAATGGCATAGTCCTAACGCTGGTGGTAGCCTAACGATAAATATTATTTCCATTTACCAAATGTTTCGCTAATACACGGCGACTTAGCTGGTGGGCTGAAGTCGTTGCGAAAAAGTGAAACATGTCGTTAAGAGTTTCCATTATCTTTAGAGTGGGTATACAATTGAATTGAATCGATTCAACGAGGAAAACACTAGGATTAGTCAACCTCTTCTCTTGACCTGGCAAACCTGACCCTGACATATCCAGCCTGTGAAGCAGCAGACGACCGTATAGTGGCAGATGGCGCTCTCTCAGTAATCATAATAGGTTATGCCATGTAGGATACTACGGAAGTGGGATTTTTGAACAATGAAGTAGGATAATCTTTTTGGACTAATTAAACACACATATTATATGCCTGCTTACAGCAGGCTATTGCATATCATGCACATGTCATACAGACTGATTGCCTGCAAAGCTAGTAAGCTAGCACTACGGCTCAATCAGGTAGTTGCTATTCCGAGCACATACCGGTTCAACTGACTTGTGCTGGTGGCAGTCCTTGTTTTGGACACGGTTATCCTATACAGGGCCATAGAGACTGAATAAAACTGTAACTGGATCACTTGAAGTGGCGGGTCTAGGGCAGGGCCCACCAAAAATTGTCAGAAGAACAAATGTCAGAACGACAGTCGGAAAATCTGAAATATCAGCTGGAATTTTTCATATCTCAGTAGCACTTTCGGACATAAAAGGAAAATATTTCACCAGCTGAGATTGTGTCTAAGGGTTTCTGGTATTTCCAAATAAATCTGACATAGGCTACCATTTGAATTTCTCAGATTTCAGTCTAGGGGTGACACTAGTCGAAAATCTAAAATACCAGTTGACATAACATAAGATAACATAACATTCACATGTCCTTACTTAGTCCTATCTATCTATCTATCTATCTATCTATCTATCTATCTATCTATCTATCTATCTATCTATCTATCTATCTATCTATCTATCTATATATATATATATATATATATATATATATATATATATATATATATAATCTTTATATCTATCTATATATCTATCTATATATCTATCTATATATCTTTATATATGTGTAGCACATGAATATGAAATATATATAAATATGTCCGCGACAAAGCACTCCTAACAGAAAGTATCCAAGAATGATGCAACGGTGTTTCTTTCATGATAAAACGAGAATTAGAAATGCAATAAAAAAAACACTTCTCTAGATAAATTTATTTACAAGTATAGGCACAAAACGTTTCGGTCGTTAGACCTTCTTCAGTTACAGGTAAATGTAGTGAAAGTGAGAACACACAGAAGCACACAAAGGGTGAGGTGGGGGGGGGGTGGTGGAAAAGGATACAAAAGAGTCAAGAGGCGTAGTGAATTCTGTTGTTCGAACGAAGCTCATTTCGTTTGCTCAGACCAAGGAGGTTTTACAAGGAAAACCTCCTTGCTCAGACCATAGTGGATTGAGAGTGAGTAATTGAGTGGTCCAGTGAACTTCATGCTTGAGGAGGGTTTTATTGGGATTAGATGTTTGACTAAATTTTCTCAATAGGCAAGACGACAAAATCGGATAGATTATGAGGATTTTTATTCTAGCAGATTGCTAATTGGTAGGCAAGTTGTTTTGTTGGTGAGCATTGGGGACTTATGGTTCCGAGTGTGTACTTTCGGAATTCAGTAGAGGTGGAACTGGTATACTGTATTGAATACCGGTATTGCATTTAGTACAAGTAACGACTGGGATAAATAACGAAATGGAAGGTACATCTAATTTTTTGCTTGATTTTGTAGGAAAGACTTGTGGTTGAGCTAGGGAAAGAAAGGGAGTTAGAAGAGTAATTCTGTCATAGGTGGAATTTTTTGTTAGCCATGAAATATCCTAGATCAGTGTACATCTAACACGTCCTTGTTCTTTGCCCTCAATTTAGGGGGATCGACCATTCCTTTCAAAGTTTTGGTCCTAAAGATGGCGTTCGATTGGCTATAGAGTTTTTTGATGATCTCTCATAGCATGAGACTCGGAGTTCTACGTTCCCTTAGTCTCAACTTGTCTCAACTCATCTATCTCATCTATCCTTAGCTCTATCCTCTGGATATGGAGCACAAAATTTTAAGAATAATTTTGTTATTGCAAGTCATTTCGAAGTATAACTTTGGAAGTTAACTTCAAATCTTAGTTACCGATCAGTAGCAAGCGTGAAATTCCAAGATGCATAGGGTGTTATTTATTATTAGTGGGGTTATTTATTATCAGTGATTAGCACACAAAGTAATGAAGTGTTGAAGTCTTTCCACGTGATTTGCCGGTTCAAAATCTTTTCGAGATTGTAGGCCTATATGTAATAGACCAGAACTACCTATGGGATAAGCTTCGACACGGAGTCGTTCATACATGCGTGAAAGTTTATGTTCAGAAATATATGTAACTGAAAGTACACAGTGCTACAGCATGTGGCTAAGTTTTGAGTTACATGGCTTTTTTAATTTTTTCGTTTTTTTTTTTTTTTGTCCCCTTTAAATTGCGCCAATTTTATAAGGACTCGGGAGCGGTCTCGGACCGAGTCCTCGAGTCCACAGAGCCGAGGTCGAGTCTGAATCTTTGAACTTTGAGTTTGAATCCCAGTCTCGAGTCCTCCAACATTGCTTTTGAGTAATAAAATGTGCTAGACTGAGATATGCAACTTCCAACTGGTATTTCAGGTTCTCCAACTATTTTTTTTTTCGACGGTTTTCGCTAGTAGACTGAAATATGAGGAATTTAAATGGCATTTCAGATTGAGAAACATTTGAATTAACAGGTCACCTTGTAGACACAACCTGGTGCAATATTTGACAGACTGATAAAGAAGACTTTCCAACCGGTTTTTCAGATTTTCCGACTATCGTTGCTTTGACAATTTTCTTTGGGGGATTGGTGTGAGATACACCCACTCAGCCCCCGCCCCCCACCTCCCGTCCAAATTGCGACTTCCCTGCCTGGAGTGAGTTTTGAAAAAGTTTCGCTTGTACACTGTCGTGCGTATTTTCATTTCTACCCCTCTGGCCTTTTATCTCATATTATCATAATACTAGTATAATATATCATTAACTTTATATGTCTGACATACTAACTGTACCGATGAATTCATATTCTCGGATGACTTTCATCTTGCTTTTTCTTTGTTATATTTACGGATCAACAGCTGCGTGAACCGTTTCACATTTATGCATAAGAAACATAGCCTACTATATACAGTAGTTAAATGGAAAATGCAGTCACCCCAAAAGGAATGAGTATAACCCTATATAATTCACGAATAACTTTTTATTATTATTTTTCATTATATAATATCATTTTTGTCCTTGAATTGCTTAATTTTGCAGCCTAAAAGCTTGTTCATACAATACTGGTATTTAGCAACATCTTAAAAACTCCTTCATAGAAAAATGAGAAGAGAACTGTAGGATTTTGACGATCTTTCGAAATGAAGAAGTGACGACTGCTTATTCCCTTTGAGAAAAAAAAGGCTTGGAAATGCAGATTTCCGTTACCTCTTTTTTTAAGTTTGAATTGAATTCCGTTTTGAAAAAGAAATTTTCCGTTTTGCAAGTGAGCTAGAGTCCTACACCGTAATTCGATGGGACACGAAGTTGACTCGAGGGTTATAATTTCGGTGGGGTTACAGAGAATGACATTGTTACATGCTAGTACTGCATCAAAATTCACATTTTGTTTGTCTTTTAATTTTTTTTTCGGTGCACCCCTGTACTAAGATTTTGTTGTTGTTGTGATTTTCGCCATTTTCATCAAAACTGTAAACATTCATGTACGGTGCATTTACGCACCGTATGCTTCTCAACAGTAAAAAGTAAGTATGTTGATGTAAATTGAAAACGAAGTGTTCTCAAGAACTCTCAGTTATGTCATTCAGGAACAAAGTTAAAAATTTTGTATTTTTAGCATATTTTCCTACGTTTCTTTTTTCTATTTGTATTTTGAAAGACTCGGACGTTTTACGTGTGTTACATGGCTTACGAAAAAGGTCTGTATTTTTATGCGAAAGGAAAACTACAGTTAATAATCTGTGAAATTTTTAAGAAATATCCTTTTTTACGTAGGCCCATATTTACGAAAATATTACATAAGTTTAGCAGACGTTTTACATATTTCTAGTATAGTACTCTGGAAACAAAATGTCTATTACAAATGCAAGTTAAAAGTAGATCTAATTTGTTACATAAACCACACTATGCAGGACGTATAATTTATTAGTGGTAGGCCATCACAATAAAGCAATTTGTAACCTCCAGATGAGTGACACTAAAAAAACATCTCCTTAAAAGGGTGATGTAAAACGTTTGAACTGTAAATTGTAATTTAACGCTAATTGCAGCTCCAAAATATCAGGTTTGCACATTTTCAGTCAAAGATGATTAATTCATCAATGCAGATAATTATATTCAGTTGTATGATCTGCATGTCGGTATATTCCACCATGACCAACGTGTGATAGAGGTATAACACATACAAGATAGCTCAATTTCTTTGTGTCAGTTTTAATTTTTTAAGAATCAATGTAATCCCGGCCCTATATGCACCCCTTCGCCAGAGTCGAGAGGACTTTGGGAAAGATGATTAAAAGTGATTGTTGGCTTACAGTATTTCATGTGACGTCACGTAGTCTCTGTTTGAATAACGCTTCAAGAGTTTAGTGATAGTGGATGATACATACAGCACACGTAGGCTACATATGAAATTGTTCAGCCACACCTCCTCATACCTTGAAAAGACGATAGTATTGAATATTCATATTTGATTCGATGAATATGGATGTTACAGACTTTCGGAGTTCTTCACGGATTTTTTGCGAATTTGACTCGTTTCTCGAAATTGTCCACATGTTTTGAGATAATATTGATCATATTTGTTAGTTATAACTCATTGAACGATACTGGTGGGGAATTGTAGTGAAATAAACTGTAAAAATAAACCCTGATTTCCCCTTTAACTGTCACTCTTCGCAAGTACCAATAAAATGTTGGTAGCGTATGTGTTTACAATGTTTTGCTGTAGCGTATATTTTTGCTATCCTCAATTGACGAATACGTGCAAAGACCTATACCAGATTGTGACGTTTGCAGAGAGTCGCCAAAAAGAGACTGACTCACATGATGTAATAAGACCACCAGTCACTTTTAAAATGTAATGACGATTAGGTGGGTCTCATTATGTAAAATAATGTCGAAAATCCAGCACGGTTAGACGAAAGTGGCCAACACCCGTAAAATGACCAGATATTATAGTTATATTAATCACACTTTCTCGATGTTATTTTTTCGTATAGATTGTTCGTAGAAGTAAGAGACATTGTCTGGAAAGTGCGGGGAAAAATCGTCTGTTATTTTATAGTTTTTTTTTTTTAAGACTGTTGATAGATGTGTGTCCAAAACTGAAAAGAGGCCTTGGTTTAACCAAACTGTGCAATTAAGCTTCACAGTTTATAATGTATGGCACATAGCACTCTATTTCATTTACAAGGAAGTTGTAAGATGTAAGAAAAGATATACGGTATATAGCTATACTTGTGACATCCTTGTATATATGCTTTCCGCTGAGTGATTCTCACAAAAAGAAATGAGATTTCAGAATTTGTTATCATCAGGTTAAATTAGAAAAAAAGCGTTGGCATATAAACTTCATATGTAAAAGATTGTCTTTTAATCCTGAAAGATTTTGTCTAAGCAGATACTTGAATAAATGTCCAGCTAACCTTCTTTGGCGAGGAGAGCGTTCGAGGCATGCTGTATGTGAATTAAAGGTCCTAACGGAAAATGTTTGATTTTTTTTATCTCTTCAGAATTAACTTTCAGGTCATGTCGGGATACAGGAAGACCTACAACTATTTAAATGTAGCGTACCTATAGCCAAAACTTTCACGTGGCTTAAAAAATGAATTGAAATGGTCCAAGTAACATCTTCATAAGTTCCGGAGCTGAGGTATAATAGGTTAATGCTTATTCACTCAATTCAGAACTGCACTATACAGATTACGCAATAATTTGCGATGCCATTTTCTTGCTTGGCAAATTATTTTCTTTTCTTTTTCCTTTGTTTTTTCCAAAGCCATTGGTACTCGTCACGAAATAATAATCACTGTCTTACTGTTATTACGGGGGAGGGGGACTTGACTTTGCAAGCATGATCAGTTCATAAAATATGCTATGGAAAAAAAAACAGTTAACTTTGAAAGGTTATTTTAACTTTAAAGATAAATACAAAGCATCTGATTTTGTTCAAGAGTTGAGTTGCACAAAAGGGTGTAGCACATATTATTGCAAAAATGATCACTCATATATAGTGCGAATATCTTTCAACATGTTATATTTCAGCAATGGAACAAGTTTTGAAGATGGAAGTTGGATAAATGGAATTTATCGTCCAACCTGTAAAATGTATTTTGTTGTAATTCTAAACGTTAGGTATAGTTGGGACATTCTAGAGTAAATGAACCGGTCATCGCTATGTTGATAAATTCTTGTCTGATGAACCTAAAAGTAAAAGTCCATTCACTCTTTGCATTTGCAGATAATAAGACTCACTACCCTAGGTACGTTAATTTTAAATTAAAATATAGGCCTAGCGTTGATCTAGTTCAAGGTATCATTTCCATAAACCGGAAAAGAAACAAAAACACAGTTAAAATCTTTTTACACAAATTGGTCTTCACGGAGACATTACAACAAAATAACCAAAATGAAGGCTATCATGCTGACTGAAAACTAGAATCGAGTTGGAACCAAATTAAGTGTACCGTACACCATTACTTATGTAGGAATGTTTCAAGTCTAAGTAAAATTAAAAAAAAAAGTTTTGTTACAATGTTTTAGTAGGCAATATCACTTGTAATTCTTTTGTTATTTCAAGCCAAACCTTGCAACAATGCACTATCATGAATCATAACAACAACAACAACAACAACAACAACAACAACAACAATAACAACAAAATTTGCCTTGCGTCATTGATATGATTAAAATTTGGACATTATTATGTCAATTTATAACTGAGACTGATTTCAACATAGATTTTTCTTTTTGTAACATATACCAGTGCTTGATGTAAAAAATTTTCAAAAACTATTTTGCAGATATGAAGACCCCAGTTACACTTTCTTTTAATATTCAGGCCTCTAGGCAGCGTTTTCAGTAGGGGGTTCGATTTTACCACAAGTGGGACATTTTACCAGACAGTTATGACCAACAAATTAAAATTCATTCCATATGTTGCTAACGTAGGCCTACTGCCATAGGATGATCGGAACTTTCCCCCCCCCGCCTTTCCGATACAGGACTGATAATAAGCTTGACGAAACTATTTAAAGGAGGAAAGGTTGGTTGAGAGAGCCTTTATCGGGATGACAGATTAACTTGTGAAAGAGACTGCACGCACTGTTCTTTGTTGTTTTCCTTCATATGGGTGTGCTGATTATGAGTAGAACCTACCGACTAAACAACTTTGAAATTTTCACCAAATCATCCTTCCGGTTGGCCGATATGCAGGCTTGAAAGCCAAGGAGACCCCCACCTCTCAAGGAATGGTGTGTATATGGGACACTTTCGGTGAAAATTCGAATTTAAAGTATGTTTGGTACGGATAATGAGATTCATTTATCCTTTCTTTGTGGACGTCAAATCAGTCTCTAGACTTATTTTATTTGCAGAAAACATCTCTTAATGGTCGTTGTGGATAGAGACTGCACGCACAGAAGGGAACGGTATATGTCTAAAAAAAGTACAAACTTGCAATCATATTGCTTATAACAGCAGACACGGTTCCCGTTGCTTCATTCAGCAAGGTGATAAAGTTTACAAAACTACTCTTCATAAATTAATTTGTCACTAATAGTCGTATTCGGTTGAGCTAATCATGTGACCCTGTGAAGCTTACAATCATTTTGTCTTTAAACAAAGTGCATCGGCTACTCTCTGATAAAAGCGTAGGTGCACTGCATTTTCTCTTTAAGATATCGAGTTCGATAACTTTGGAAAAGTTGTACAGTCGCAAAACCAAGTACGAGAGAAAATATACAAACAAGAAAGTTCTTGAAAGGCCTTATAAAATGTTTTCGAAGATATCACATCTCCCTCTTCAGGCAAGTGAATACAAAAGTTTGAATCATACAACAACAAAAAACAACATGTACAAAGAATAACAACTCTACTAAGGCTGTAGTAGTCCGTGGCAGACAGTTACTCATAGATTCAGAAAATAGATGAATTATATTAAATTATAGTAATTGTGAGTTAAGGTTAAGTCTGTATTCCTTGATTAACAATGCTCCTTTGATTTTAATTTCGAAGTCGGCGTTGCCAGATGCTAATACGTTGAACAAATCACTACATAGTGCAACTTCCACACTCTCTATACAGCTGATAGCGTGGTCATGGATGGGTGATGTACTGTTCACAGTAAGATTACATATAGTTTGGGGAGGGGGAACTTGGTAGCAGGGTTGCATGCGTGGCAACTGTAGTGCTCTGTCAGTTGTAATGTGGACACCATCCCGATAGAGGGTTATAATGGGATGTTCCTCTCCCGTTTTGAAGTTTTTGTTTAGTTTCTAGTAAAATAAGTCATTGAGATATGTCAAATTGTGCAATCTCTTGACGGTTAAATTTATATCCAAAATTGATCGCTACCTTGGTTGTTTGAAATTTTTAGCAAGTTAACTTTTTTTTGCCAACGATCTTTTTTAACATCGCATTTGTTCATTGTATCTGAATACTCTAAAACGCTTGTACCATTGAACCTGCGGTTTTTGACATTTTGCGAATAGGCCTAATTGTAATTGCCGGAAGTCTTGCGATTAGCTATCAGCTACACACTGTTAAAAATATTGGGCAATAATTAACCAACTTTTTAACCAACGTTGGTCCAAATACCAACATCTCAAAAATGTAGTTAACTTTACCACTTTAATTGGGTAAATAAAGTAACCGGCATTTGGGCAATGTGTTTATGCAATTGTTGAGCAAAATATTAATGTTCCTGCCCAATTATTTGTTGGGTATTGTCAAAACCCTGTTGATTTTGCTTGGGTAAAGATTCTTTGCAGATCAAAAGGTTGTCTAGGTTGATTGTTATGACATGAAAACAAAGTACCATGCATACATATTCTCTCATAAGTCAGAAAGCTCACATTTTTCATTACGGAACAAAATTGACTATAATGAAATAGAGAAGAATTATTTTAGCATTATTTGCTTTTATTCATGACCAGCCATAACGGTTTCATATTACTAAATGGAACGATTTAGCAATACATCCTTTTCAAGCAAAGAGTAAACATTCTTGAACATTGGCATAGTGTCTGTTTTGAGTCATACTAAGGTTTAAAGGTACTGGACTTTATTACAGTTCCTCCAAATTTACTGATATTCACAATGGTGACAGTGAAATGATCACATCTCCGCAGATGGCCTTATCGCAGCATTCACCACATTCATGATTTTACCTCTCATAATAGTGAAAAAAGGAAGCAAATATTGAGACCGTGTCAATTTTTTTCCCCAGTTTACGTGTAACTACTAAGATAACCCATGCATACATGAACTTTCACTTTTCAATTGTCAGACCCACAGTTCAATTATCACTACATCGTCAACCCGTCATTCACGAGCTGACACCTTCTGATTTGAAACTAAGAATATTCGACATTTTCGAGTCACCTTCCCAACAATATGGCTTGACACGGATCTGAACTACTAGTGAAAATTGTTTTCACTCTCTTTGACACACTAAACTCGTTTCAGTTCGATGCAAGTGTACCTACGCATGTCCAGCTTTACTTATACGACACCCTCTGAAAGTAATCTAGGTTGCGTTGAATACGTTCGTTCTTATATTGAGGGACACTTTCGTTGGATGACTTTACACTTTGTGATTTGGTTAGATGTATCATAGGATGATCGTAAAAAAAAAAAAATACCGGGACACTAAAGTTTTATTGTCGGTTATTTATTTTCAGGTCACATGTGAACATCATTAAAATGTGATTAACACGTGCTGAAAAAGGTATTAAAGGGTTTTGGCAGGTTCCTGCTCCCACAAATGGGATGCAAATCACCGCCATGTCTTCGCATTAAAGTTGTTAACGAAACGACCGTCGATAAAATGACAAAGTCATCTACCCGGTACTTCCTATCCACTGCATGTTGATTTTTTTTTCACGAAGATAACTTGGTGAAATTCATTCCATTTTGTTAGGAATTAAAAAAGATTTTTTTTTTTTTCAAAATGTATCATTTTAATGATCCAAAATAATGTCATTCTAATGAGAGCCTTTGAGTCGCCTTATAGCAAACTGTTCGTTAAATCTGCTTACTGTTTGCCGATATCGGTATTTATTTGATGAGTCTCCCGAATTATTTGGTGATATGTCTAATTCATGTGATGATATCAGCAAGTATTAAATATCGACAAAGGCTTATTTATGCTGTCAGTAAATTAAGTTACTGCAGTCATTAAATGATTTGGTGATATCATCAAATAATTCGGTGATATGATCATATCGACGATTCATTTGAGGGCAGCATCACCAAATATTTAATGATATCATCAAACAAATACTGTTATTAAGAAATCAGTAAAGCACGCCAACTATAAATATATTCATACCATTAAATGATGTAATGATATGTCACAATAAGTGTTATCACCAATCATTTTCTGATATCAGCAACTGTTCAGAAGATTCTTCGGTTTGTTTGATGATATCAACAATTGAATATCATCAAATATCGTCAATATTGATATCATCAAATGAATGGAGCGAATCATAATGGATTAGTGATATCATGAAAATAAACGATTGTCATAAAAGAATCGAGGATATCATCAAACAATTTGCGATATCGGCAAATGCCGTCTTGAATTAATAGTTAAACGGCTTGTCACGTGGCCAGTGTTCCAAACTTCCACAGTGACCTGTACCAATTCTGTGCCAAGTGTCGTTGTTGCCAATGACATAGCTAGGATTTTTTCTTGGGGGGGGGGGGGGGGGGAGTTGACGATATGAAATTTCCCCCAAATATTTTCAAGATACATTGGTCTTGCTTGATGTGAAAGGTGAGAATAGCATGGATGGGGATATTAGTTGGGCTAAGTTCAGTGGCGTACGTATGATTTTCTATGAGGGCAATCACAGGGTTGCTAAATTTGAGTGAGTAGATGGATTAAGATTTTTCCCGGAGACCACCTCAGCGGAGTGTTATCATCTGGCGGAGGGGAGCGTACAGAAAACTTTGAAAAATCAGGACCTCTCAGACAGCCGGAAATGACATTTCCCTGGATAACCAGTCATTATTTTGACGTTTGCATTAAAATGTTCACCACAACAACAAAAAAAGTGAACAAATGCAAAATTACCACATAACAATTACCACGAAATGGTAATATAATGTACTAAATTAATCACTGGAAAAGGTACTCTTATGTCTTGTGCATTCTACAAAATGGAAGTGAACAAAAAAGCTTCTCAAATTTTCTTTTAAAATTTTTTTTTCTCAGAATTTTGGGTCCACAGAACTGCCGAATAAGTAATTTTAGCAAGGGGAGGGGGCAATCTCAGGGCTGCTAAGTTTGGGAAAGTTTGTACCTGGACAGAGATTTATCAGTGAGACGTAGTTGATGCAAGATTTAAGTGAATATACCTCCAGGAATTCCTGTCTTTTAAGTAATGATTTCATTGTTTCATTTTGCTTTGCACTGCAGATGAACTATTCATCTGAGGAGGGGGGGGAGGGTTGGAGGGGGAGTCATTTTACCTTTTAGTTTAGGTCACAAAAAGTGCCTGACAGTGTCAGTTGTACGGTTTGGTTGTATAGTTCCACTCACTATACTATAAGGTCCCATTGCACTGCTTTGCATTGCACTGGTCATAATAACACTAGCACATTCACTTTCTGCCTGCTGTAGCGAGAGTGCATTTCTGTGCAACGCGACTTATGCATACTTCATGCACGACAGTCAGTGACACACGGTATCTGGGGAAGAATGTTGTTAAAACATGAATTATGAATGTAAATGTCTCACAATTTCTTATCCTAGGAAAAATTTTGAGAAATTGTAAAGAAAATATTATTTCCCTAAATTTCCCGCAAAAATGTTTCCTGATGGTACCATTTTTCCCCTTCCCACCCATTGACTACCCCACTGGTTCTTTCTGCTCCTTTCTTCATTTCCATGAAATCGGTGGAACATTAGCTCGGGCCTCTTGCCTCTCCGATTTCGCACAGTCTTCGCCTATGCAGCTAAAAACCATTTGCCTTTTATGACAGCTTAAACAATGAAAAATATGAAAATACCGTAATAACCAACACACAGTGGTTACTGAAACAGTACGGTATGACGTCACGTGCAAAACCTCTATAGCACATACCCCGGCACGTACGCCAACAAGTTTAAAGTTCATCCGACGTAGGTCTAGGAGGAGATCTTGATGTTGTTTTTTCTCTAGTTTTCATCCTACTGTTTTGACTTTGGATTGATTAGGGAAGCTATCCTGCCCCTATAAGGCATAATTTTTTTTTCAAAATTCCATTGCTCCGGATGCACTTATGTTATCTGTATTTCAGAGTCTAGTTTCATAAAATTGGTGATAAATTTTAAAGAAATACAAAAAACATTGGCCAATCGTGAATCCATGACATCAAACCTACTTGCTTCAAGTTTACGTTTTTGTAGAAAATGTGTCATCTTCAATTGCTATCATCTCAAGAACCAAACATGAAAAATTAGTGAAAATTTAACTTGTATGATAAGAATATGTCTCTCATTTACATATCAAATATAAATTTGGTTCTGGACTATTTAGTGTCATTTTGGGACCTAGGCCGCTCTACGAAGTAAAATATCTCCTTCCTGTATGCTAGGTAGAGGGATGAGATATCAAGGGGCGCCATGTTTCGACAGATGTACAATTTTTCTCGTAGACCCTTGAAGGAGGTTGGAAAAACATAATTAATTGATGAATATATTTATTTGACCTTTAGTATGACTGATTTGAGAGGACGGAGGAGGAACTTGCTTAACTTTCTTTTATTTCACAGGCTGACGACTGGCAATGATGTCGCAGACGACAAATTTCATATTGTGCTTCGTTTGTGATCTTCTAAAACGACTTTATGATTTAACAAGGAGGGTTTTCCAGCTCCTTGATTTAAGTTACGCAGTCTTTTGTCATAAATTAACACAAAAAAATCTTTACACACATGACAAAGTTGAGAATATCGTTTAAAGAGTAATGTACGTATGTAAGGGATTATCCCTACAATACTCCCAGAGAAAGGTGGGTGGTCTTTGATGGTACAATAGCTGTAAATATCTTTATTTGTCTTAAGTTCCTTAATAATCTGGAAATTACACTATTCTAATATTTCAGTATAGCTATCAACCTACCATGAACTGAAAAAATATAGTTTGACCATATATGATTATTCTTGTTCGATCCATAATGAATTTTTCGTTACACAGGTAACGAGAAAATAATTCTAAGATAATTTTGCTCATCTAAAAACCACTTTCTGCTCGGTCGAACTTATAAAAACTTGCATCAGCATGCAACCGGAATGATGTTTCCATCTAAGGTTGCAGATGATCTGCTGGGATTTCAATTTGACTAATATGTTAATTTACTGTATCTTAGTATATAAACATTCAAGGTTCACACTCCACCCTTAAATCACACCGTATAGTGTTGTAAAGGATACTGATCATTTTTGCACCTTCTTAAGGTTACCGGGTCGAAACGTGATTGTATTACATAAATATTATCACCAACAGCAACAATGATTCACATCCAACTAAAGGGAAATA
The DNA here is from genome assembly GCA_021234535.1 of Stichopus chloronotus. Lineage (NCBI taxonomy): Eukaryota > Metazoa > Echinodermata > Holothuroidea > Aspidochirotida > Stichopodidae > Stichopus > Stichopus chloronotus. Next base: position 21,020,599 of record CM037835.1, read on the forward strand.
AGGCGTTTGCTTCACAAAAAAAAGAAAAAAAAATGGACACAGAATGACAGAAAATAAGAAGAGATGTTCGTCTTCTTTTTCAGTAATAAACTTCTCACAAAATAAAAATTTAGTTATCTGTTGCTTCAGAATTCGTTGTTCGTCCAAACTTTCAAAAATTGAAATGATGAACCTTTTCGTGACTCATATTATGCATGATGTTTTGAGGAGCTTTCGTAGGTGTTTATTGATGGGCATGAATGGTTTAACAAAGACGAAAGCAATTTTCTTTGTGTGGCATGTTGGTGGACTGTAAACGCCTTATTCCCTTTACCCCCCCCCCCCCCCAAAAAAAAAGAGAAAGAAGCATCGCTCTTTATTCTCAGTGAAATGCACTAATATTTTGCCAATATTTATGTTATTCATTTAATGATGCAATTTATGATATAAATCGTCATTATTTTTGTTTGTTCTTAACCCAAAATAATTGGAACTTGTCCAGGGTGAAACCGCGGAGCTACTTCAGTTGGTGGAGTCAAGGACGGAGAGGCACATAGGAGAATGCAACCTACATGTTGGTGAATGCAGGATAAGTATCAGGCGTCTCTACAATTAATTTTGAAACTTAACTATAAGTATAACCTTTGATGGTCACATTCGACTGAAAAGAAGATAAACGTGACAACATTTTATAACCACTTCTTCTCTTTTTTTGTGTGTGGAAAATTGGACTCTTCTTAAAATATATATATATTTAAAAATAGTTTGAACTCAAATAAGCAAAGCAGCTGTTAATATTTTTGTCTTGGTTTTATTCCTTTTAGACAGTACACATTTCTCATATTGAAAAAAAAATATTCCATAGAGCACGGTACTAGTGCCCAACCGTTGGCATCGTGGGTTGGTCGACGACCGTCCGCTACCACCCCTACTCCACTCCCAACTAAGCCTTTAAAGCGACATAAAGAAGCCACCATGTCCTTCATATTCTGAGTGGAGCCAACCTCCAGGTTGACGTTCAACATATCAATGCTTCTAGGTATCTTGTATGAAAGCTAACGTTAAGTTATTAATTTTGATAGGCGATTATTTTCGATTATTTTTTTTTTGGTAGTTTATTTAAATTATGCAAAACTAATTGTTTGGTCAATAAGAGATTGTTTTAAAGTTTTTTTTTATACATATAGAAACCGTGACACTGGATCAGCTGGGAATATAGAACATTCGGATCAATTAGGTGTAGAGGGCATTACGCATAGACCATTGGAAGGGCAATAGGGTAACTTGTGCTCATGTACGAACCGGTTAGTGTGACCGGTAGAATACCGCATCTGGCTGCAACGTACTGAGACAAGCACCACATATGAGAATGAGCACCCCGAGGCTACTTGAATATGGCTCTACGTAGGGCTATACTGGGAAATGACCGCATATGGGGTCTGAGTACGTAGGGCTTAACAACTCCCTGGTCTGAGGACGGTCCCTATGTATAGCTGGAGGACTCATCCCATCTCATTCCATGAAACCGATTAAAGAAAGAGAACACAAAACACTTTGTAAATTCTCTCTGGTGACTGTCTATGGCATCCCCCCCCCCCCCCACTTCCTTGTACAGTACTATAACTTTACTGGCCAAAGGTGGCCATGATATAGCCTATCGCTGTTATAACTTCTAGTCAGTCCATGGAATATCAAAATATCGCCTCGATCATGGAAAACACACGTTCTTTTTGTGAAAATGACATGCCATCTTTAACACTGCCATGTAAGATACCAAAGTAACATGACTAGAGCATGCAATTGGCATACACATCATTTTAGCAGACTATATGGTGACCAAACACGTTCTCCTGGTGGGAAAACGTAACTCAAATTTCTCTTATCTCCTCTTTTTTTCTGTTTCTACCATCTTTTATCTTTTTAAATATACACTTTTTGTACTCTGTCTCTCTTCCTATCCATCTCACAAAGGGTCAAAGCCGTATACGATGTAAGTAGCGCTTATGCCGAATTTACACTGGAGAGAAAAAAAAAAGATTCAAAAGACCATGTAAAAGATCCTTTCAATTTAAAACGTGAAAGTCTACCTATGTAAGTTAAAGACGCCTCTACGCCATTTTTATTTCTTTCTTTTTTTTTTGTTATTTTTAGTGCGTGTGTATTTGATTGCCCTATACTAATCAGTTGCATTTATACGCCGAACTTGACCACAAGATTTGAACAGTGACTGGATGCTTTCATAATATCTTCTGGCACTTGAAGAGTCAAGAAGGACGTGTTTTTCTTTAATTTTTATTTCGATGTTTTCTATTCCTGTTAACAATTCTATTATCGAAGGGGGGGGGGGGTCCCCAACAGAGTAGGTCACGCTATAGCGATGTCGAATTCAATTTTGATTCCCTTTTTGCAAGATTCTGCTTAAGTTTGATCCAGGTCTCAGCCTCGAAAAGCCTCCACAATTGCATGGGGATCTTTTTCTATCGTAATGTGGGGTTGCCGAGGAACACTTATAAATAGAAAGTCCGCCAATTGTCTCGTTCTCCTATTGTCGTGTGGCTTTGTGTGGGTAATTAATTGATACAAAGATAGAAAGAAAGCAGAAAAGAAAAAAAAACAGACCTTAATTACCGCTCGCAGTGGTGCGAATGTACAGCTGAAATGTAGGATTTCAACGTAGGCCTATATCATCAAACTTTCTCAGTCATTGTATACACAATTATGTACTCACACACTTGTGCTTCAGCAACTTGGGCGAAGAGAGAAACGAGAAGGCAGAAAAAGATTGTAATCCATAATTGAACTTCGGGAGGTCGTCCAGTGTTGCTTTTTGGCCACGCCATGGGAACTCCCACGATTAACTCCTTTGACAGCCGGAGCTGTTCTTGCTTGGCGTTGCCGTCGGATGTACAACACTTATGTGATATCCAGCTTGCTTATTCCCAGCAAAATTGAATTTCTTTTTCCTTTTTTGCTCTGTAGATGCAATTGTTTCGGTATGGCTCCACTAAATTCTACCAAGGACCGTTCCCGACAGTGTACTTTTTCCGATTTAGGTATAAATATCCATATTGCTTTTATCCTCTCTTTGTCCTTGATGACAGTTTCTCTGTAAGTGGTACCACCTGAATGGTATCGGCAAGGAGTTACATTTTCGAACGATACCACTGTTTGAAGGTTCGATTTGCTTGATTGGGCAGGAAGACACCGCCCTTCGAGATTTTACTTGAACTGAAATTTACAACAACGCAACGATTTTCGTGCTAGTTCGAGAAAAGTTAAACACTGCAAGTTTAAGGAAGCCATTGTCTTCGCTCGATTATTCTTGTTCATTGAAGCAAAAACCAAACGTCTATAAGTTGCGTATGCATCAAAACTTCAAAATGAGGGGAAAATAGACTCGTTACGCCTCAAGTGGTACTGTATGCGTAAAGAAATGATATTTGCAACCTATATTGTCTATGGCATCCTGTACAAATGAAGTTATACACCAGCAAGTGTATGCTCTGTAAGGCCATTAGCGATGCATAGGCTAAAGAGGAATACTTAAACTTACTTAAAATGTATCCAGTGTTGTATTCACAGAGATGTACCGAGCACTCGTTGAGTTCGGCCTCTCCCACCGTCTCTGTTACGAAATATCCCGTCTTGGTCTCAATTCGTCCCTATCTTTGGTATTGGTCTCAGGTGCCATTTTTCGGATCCGAGAAGGGAAAAAAGACAATTAAAAAATGCATTTATTTAAAAAATTAATTTACATTCACTTTGCATTGACATTTCTCCTGAAAGAGACCTGGCGTATAGGTTTTTTTTTAATGGTTGGTTACATATGGAACAGAAAGATGGGAGATTAATGATAGCGTTTAACTATTTCTTTTTCAAACTGCCTATACCCTACTTTTAAATTGAGGGTATTAACACATAAGCTTAAAATGGCACCAGAGCAATTACTCAGGGCGTTGTGTTTGTGAGGCTCTCAGTACGTACTCAGTGCATACGGTAGTCCCCACAGCCTAAATTATGGAACACTTAAACTGCAGTGTGGCTGGAACATTGTCAATAAGGCCTTCTGTTTGCTTTGGTATTGCTACCTACCCAAGTTGGCTAAAAATCACCCATTGTTGGATAACGCTTAACACAAGAATGGTAATATTTTGACCAACTTGGGTATATTTCCCAACAGTTCAGGTTCTAACCGTAGGCGTGTGTTTTACCCAACATGGGTAAAACTTTACGCAACGTTTTTCTCTTTTTTTAGAGTGTTATGGTTGCAGAGCCGTAATTTACCCCTCATCGTGAGAAAGATGACTAACAGGTATGTTACATTTCAGAGACAATAACCTCAGTTTCCATCAAATGTGGCAAAAATCCGCGCAAAGACAAAACGCTCTCACACATTCGTCTTAGTCAACCTTCACTGGCTATCGGATGCTCTCTAAATCGCTAAGAGGGATTAGCGATGGCTCCAAAATTAAGAGTGAATATTCCCCTCTAAAGAAAGATGAAATAAGATTGATTCTCCGAAAAGAGCCATTTAGACTATGGGGCGTTCGCCTCTAATGTCTTGTCTTGTTCTCCCGCAAACGGCGGGGGAAGGAAAAATGTTGAATATGAAGATAAAATATCTTTCATATAGAAACTTAATCAGTCCCGCGTGGAGGTGGTCACAAATGAAAAAAATAATGAAGAAAAGATCCCCACTTTTCTGTGATAACGACACGAACGAGGAGCCACTGACGTCAGGTGTACGTAGGTCATAAATTACTTTTCAGCCAATCAAATTTCGTCTAGGAATTGTCTGAACGGAGTGTCGTCCGCCAGTGCAATTTAGGCCTAGGTGCGCGCAGTATACACACAATAATACTTCCCGCGTATCCAAAAAGATCAAAATCGAAAGTAAAATGTCTCAAAGTGTCTGTTATGCACATGTTTTTGAAACAAATGAGGAAATTAGGCCATTTAACGAAAAAACTTGGAGAACTTTTTTGCATGGTGTACAAGTATGGGAGAATTTAGATGGTAAACAGGCCGAAGTATCCAGGTGTTTTCTTGAAAACAATTCGTGTGATGATTTGTACGTCTTACCAATACCGGAAAACGGAGGATGCCACCGTAAATGCTACCAGTATTTTACAGATATTTACAAACAGAAACGGGCTGTGAAGCGGGTTGCTCATGAAAAACGGGAAGATTCTTCTGCTACCTGTAGTACTACTTCTGTCTCGGTTATATTTGCTAGGCCTAGACTAATGGAGCTAAAAATAAAGCTAAACGTTTGAGCAACACTCACGGTTTGCAGTCGCCCAAAGGCGCACCGCCGCTTAGTTTAGTTTAGTAGAGTAAGGGTCAGGAAGGACTTAAGTCCTCATAAAAGACCCTGAACCACCGAAAACCCTAAATTCTCCCACAAGCAGCAAAGTAACGATCAACAGCATTTTTAAAAGCACTCACACTAGAAGTGGAACCAATGGAATCAGGAAGAGCATTCCACTCATCGATAACTCGATCTTTGTGAAAAGAAGCTATTTCTGACTCCTGATCTACAATAGTTCTTCTGAAGCTTGAAACAATTAAATGAATGCCCCCCGCTTAGGCCTAGGGCCCAAACATTTGCGGTGAAATGGTTGGAAACAAGTGCTTGTAATGCCAAACGCTGAAAATGAGATTGTCTTTTAAAAATATTTTCATTTTATTGTTATAACCAATAACCAAACCACACAAGCAATAGGCCTAATGCATTAGGCCTAGGGGCCTTCGCACATAGGGCCTATAGGCTATATATATAGGCCTAGGCTATATTATATATATATATATTTTTTTATAGCTAAGACGTTAATTAACGTAACAGGCCCAGGCTATAGCCTAGCCATCAGCTTCATTCCAGTCCAGCCCGCTTATATAAGTCAAATTTAAAATTATAAGCACAAACGCCACCCTCCAATGTTTAAATAAAATTACAGTTAAATTAAGTTGCAGTAGTATTGCAGTATTATAGCGTAATACATTCAAATAGTATTGCAAAAACTTATCGTAAAAAAGGTCACGATGGTGTAGTGGTAAGCCGTTCGCCTAGGTAGTTTTGGAAAAAGTTGTGTTGCGAGTTCGAGTCCCACCTCGGTCAAACTTTTTTTTTTTTCCCGGGGCAAATCTTTTCTCGTCTTTTCTCACCAAACCTTTTAAGACAGCGGGCCATTTTCATAAACATTGTGAGATAGGTCTTTTGTTCGCTATTTTTTGGGGTAATTTTGCTTAAAAGAAGGCATGAAAAGTTGACAAAATGGGAAGATACACTAACAGTCTTTGGGAAGGCTAAGATCAACGACCAAACTGTTTTCTGTTTCGCCGAAAGCCGCAGCGGAACGGAATATTGGCGAATAGATAAAAAAACAACCTTTTCGGAAATTCCCAGAAAAATGCCGTACTCTCCTGACTCCCACAGCCAGGGCGTTTTTATGAGTAATCAGTTAAAAAAAAATAAAAAAAAAAAAAAACGGTGGGACTGGCAAGTAAATAGTTTTGGCCTGATTTTACGTATTTAGGAAATGTTTCTCAATGTCAGTGATTTTAGGAGTCATATCGTTTAGGTTAATCCTATATCACATGACGTTGAAAAGGGATTTTGGTTATTGGACCAATCAGGGGGGTAGGAACCGGGGGAACGGGGGCACGTGCCCCCCACTTTTTTTCCCGAGTAGCAAATGTGCCCTAAAGACTCACTCTAGATATTCTTGAGCCCTAGTCTTTACCATTCTCACCATGATCTCTTGATGCATACTAATTACGGCATGGAAGAGGCTAAAGGGAAAATGTTGCCCGAATTTTCTACTGAAATTCCTGAATTCTGAAATGCCACCAAAACGTGCTTTGCGCGCATCTGATTCCATGCATATACCTCCGTAGCGGTGACCACTTAGTTTTAAACTATAAAATGATGCTTTTGAAAAAATACCATTTCTTACGTAAAGTGCACATATCAGACGCAGGATTTTTCTTGTGGAGGGAAGGGGGAGGTCATCAAAAAATACCATTCCTTTACTAAAATACACATAACGGAAGCAAGATTTTTCTTGTGGAGGGAAGGGGGAGGTCATTGCTGCAATATTGCTCTTTTCACATAATAGACCAAATTTTCGATCAAGTGACTACTACCTAAAAAGTCAAAAGTGTGGAGGGTTGTTAGTGTATGTGCTCAGGGGCTAGTTCTGAATTTTTAATTTAAATATCGACCTCAATTTAAGAGCGGAATTTTGTAGACATACATAGCAGACTCGTTATTTACAGTTTCCAATTTTCTTTTTAATTTTAAGCAAGTAATATATCCTTAAAACGACAATATATAACACCCGAGCCACCCCTGCAATGCATTTAGCAATATCAGATGGCTTTTTTTAATGTGAATTGACTTAAGTTAAGTAGTTCAGTGAAAATCTGAGAAGCACACCAAGTGAGGGCGCTAACACAATTTTCAGATAATGACCCCCTACTCGCTACCCTTCCCTTGCTAGATTTAAATTCGTTTCTACGAATTTTAATATCATGTATTTCGCTTCATTTCAAGGTTTCCATACACTCACAAACAGTATTTTGAACATTTATCTTCATGTGGATTTTTACTGAAATTAGCATATTTTATAGAATTTTCAATCCTGTTTTTCTGGCCACTGTGACCCGACTCGGAGTGGGATCGCATGACTTCATTTAGGAATACCATATTTCTGCAAGAAAAGCGAATTTTTATTCCCTGCCAACATGGAGAGAACAAAGCTTAATCTTTAGTAGCTATATTACAACATGCCCCATAGTCTAATTGTTACTCCAAGTTATGAAATGCTTAAACCTTTGTTGATATACATTATGGTCATACAAAGAGTGAGAGCATTAAACAAAGGATTACCGGAGGGTATACCCTTTGGGGAACAAAATGTTCATTTTTAAGTCATCACAGAACAATTTCATTATGTTCATGACACCCAACTGCATGTCCGCTCACTGATTATTACGATACTATAGCTGCATGTATAGTGCATTTACCTGTAACCCACCTGTTTCATTCCACCAAAGATTGGTTTGTAAACATGCAACGGTGAAGAGCAATTAGTGAACCTGCTTGTATCTTCTTTATCAACAGTGCAGTGATGTATGATGCGTAGTACGGCACATAGTCGTGCGTATTGACTAGACGTTCTAAACATCTACTTTTAACACTTACAATTTCAGGTAGGCCCTTAACAAAATCAGTTGTACCTTGATAAAATAACTAAAAGTTAGGAGAAATTAGTTGCATTTAAATGGAATTGTAATATAATTAAACTTAATTTGATTCCACTTCAGTGAAACAATACAATTAATCTTAAGTAAAAAAAAATAATATGGTTTGCACGGTCTATTTTGTTTTTTATTTCACTTAGGTTAAATTTACCGTAGGCATAATTCCATTCTGCTTTAAGTAGAAAACAACTCTACTGAAGCTAAACAAAAATTCTGCACAAAGTAAAATACAACGTTTTTTTTTTCTCAAATAAAATGCACTTTTACGTAAAGTGGAATGCTTTTTCAATGATCGTCCACTTCAGTCTAACTTGACGGTGAAAAATCTGGTTGGCGGTTGAACACTCGGAAACACCGGTTTACCCATAATGGAACGTATATTTCAACAGACGGCCCTCGAAAGGAGCTCTACCGGCAGTGAACCAATTAATATTTCATATTCGGCTAACACGTCGAAATAGTGTCTTGTTTGAAATTTTTTATTCTACATTGTAGAACGAGCGAAGTTTATCTCAGGGTGTGGCTTTGAGAGTTAATAACAATTCCCCGGCGAATCCTGACTGTCGAGCAATGTTTCAATATTATTATAGTCTTGGTTCAACAAAGTATTTATTTTTAGGTTCGGGGCCCTGTCACTCAGAATAATACCTTGAAAATAATTACTGATGCTCTGAGAATAAACCGACCAGTGTTCCTGCCAGAATAGCCCTTTCTCGGGAGGTTTGTTTCCAGATAGGATGTTTCAAAACCAACAGTGATTCCACGTTGTTGCGTTTAATGAAAAAAAAAAGTAGGCTCTATAGTTCTAACTGTCTCTCGAAAAAGAAACGCCTTTGGTGGTTATGGTGAATTTCTGTTGAATTTCTTGTGGAATATTTGAAAAATTATCTCTATCCTGAATGAAATCTGTTGTATTATTGCAGATCCTTGCATATCTCGAAAGTGATAAAAGTGAGAGCAGAGAGAGAGAGAACTTTGCATGGTTAAAAATAGCGGTGGTCAGCTCTTTCTAGATGAACTCTCGAGATCCGCTGAATTTCATGATGACGTTGTATGTTTCGTGATGCTGATTTCCGTTGAACATTTTGCCAAACTTTGACTTTGGATATGTTGGAATTCTATTACAACATGTTGAAATTAGATTTTTTTTCGACATTTTTGATACACTTGTCTAACCCAGTCTCGCAGTTGCGTATTATCAACCGACATACACGATGAAACAATGAGCCAACTTAGCCTACGTGTCAAAATACATTTATTTCATACTGGATGTGATTAGTTTGTTTTTTGATTTTTTTTTTTTTTTAACAATAGTTGCTACAATTATTTTGGACACTCAGGATTTTTCTCTCTTTTTTTTCTTTGATATGTTGAAATTATTTTCAATTTTTTTTTTCCTCTGACATTCTTGACACCCTTGAAACTCCACATATACGGGTGCTACGTTGACTTACGTAAAAAGCTACCGACAGCAAAGTTACCTCGATTGAGAAGAGAGGTAGTACACGCACCTTGCTGACGTCATGACTTTGACACAAATTAAGGTTAGATGAAACTAACAAAGAAGAAAAAAAAGAAAGTAACTAAAACCACAGGGATTCTAAGGGTTTTTCCCCCCTCAATCGAAACCGTGGTTTGTAAATCGACAACCGAGATTGTTCGCCCGTTAGGCCACATTTTGTTCGATTTATCGTTAAACATTCAGTTTAAATGACAGTTATCTGTACAAATCTCGACCAGGAACAAGATGATATACTTCAGAAAAAAAAAAAAAAACGTTTTAATACTCGAAGTGCTTTCACCTCCATCCAAAGTTTGCATAAGCGTACCGGTTGGAAAGTTCGAAACACAAGAATGTTTGAAAGTGTTTGAACCGGGTTAACGATTCGAGAATTCGGGTCACCCGAAAAAAATATCACTTTCGTAGAGTAAAGAGCTCGTCGTACAGTTTGCTTTGCATGTATTGTATGTGTTAACTACGGAAGCTTAAAGGGCCATTAAGATGAGTATATCTTTGCCCCATAAGTTGACAATTTTTAGCAAAATGTATACATAACGAGATAATATCTCATCAAAAAAAAAATAGAAAAATGATCAATTGTTTAGTTATTTGAACAATTAAACAAATTTTTGCAAGTTGTTCAGGTGACAATTTATCATATCTTGTCATTTCAACAATTTGCTGCAAAATGTCCAGTTATTCACTTTTTTCCTAAGTGAGCAATTCAACAATTTTCTGCAAAATGTCCAAATGACAACTTATTGTATATGGTCAAGTCAACAATTTTCTGCAAAATGTTAACTTGTTCACTTCTTTTCTGAATGAGCAATTAAACAATTTTCTGCAAAATTTTTAAATGATTACTCATTACATCCTGACAATTCAACAATTTTCTGCAAAATGTTGATTTGATCACTTCTTTTTAAGTGAACAATTAAACAATTTTCTGCAGAATGTTACCTTGTTCATATCTTTTTAAATGAACAATCAATCAATTTTCTGCCAATTGTTCAAATGACAACTTATATCATCCTGTAATTTGTATTTCTGGTCTAGGAAGTGAATAAGTGGACATTTTGCAGAAAATTGGTGAAATGACAAGATATAATACGTTGTCGTTGGAACATTTTTCTAGAAAATTGTTCAATTGCTCACTTAGTAAAGAAAGTGAAAAATTGTGGAAATGACAAGATACTATATGTTGTAATTCAAACATTTTGCAGAAAATTGTTCAATTGGTCACTTAATAAGAAAGTGAACAAGTCAACATTTTGCAGCAAATTGTTCAATTGACAGGATGTGACAAGTTGTTACGGACATTTTTCAAAACTGTTGAATTCCTCAGGAAGAATCAAGTAAACAAGTTAACAGTTTGCAGAAAAATGTTGAGTTGTTAAGATAACACAACTGAACAATTGATTTTTTTTCTGTTTTTTGATGAGACATTATCTCGTTATGTAGACATTTCGCTGAAAATTGTCAACTTATGGGGCAAAGATATACTTATCTTGATGGCACTTTTAAGCTTCTGTAGTTACGATCTATCTTACCGTATTGGCATGGAACACGAGAAAACAACTTTCGAGGAAAAGGTAACCGTCCATTTTTTATTTTTTCAAAATGTTCAATGTACACAATCCTTTGTGTAGGTTCATGGAAGTTTGCACCCGGGTAGCACAATTCAGTCCTGACATTGATCTGGACCTACCGAAAATATTGCATTTTCTTTTTATGCTCGAAACAATACTATACGATACAGCGTCTGTTAACTACCATACGTCTTCAGGCTGGACGAGTTCGCCCAAAAAGATGGGTAGGAGATGGAAGTTAGCAGGAAATGTGAACCAACCGACAGAAATATTTCTGACTGAGGAGGGAAAAATGTGAGACAAATTGTACACCATCAAGCTGTCACTGAGTTTCCGTCCATTTTCAACTAAGCATAGTGACGTTTTCCTTCTGATCTTTTCGATATCTAGCGTGTTATAATATAATTAGCCCTCTCTGTGTCCATCTGAATAACATCCAAGCATCTATGAAATCAATGGATGGCGTGACACGAGGCTCAAGTAGCGCCCATGCATCATCACAAACATGATAGCTAAAGTGTGGGTAGACTATATCTAAGTGGAGCGCCAGCCCATCAGTTAGAGCAAAGGGTACCAGAAAATGTTTGGATGAAAATACCCCCCGGGAAATATTTTGTTCAACCTCCGTTAGTGCCCGTTCACTCTTACGGCGTCCACCCTCCCCCCCAAAAACAAAACGCTGCTCGGGACCGTAGCCTCTTGCCCCCCCCCCGCCCCCTCTTCTCCATTTTTCTCCACGTGGTGCATAGCTTACAGAAAAAGAGTTAACAGAAAAGACCGTTTATTTCTTCGTCAGTGATTGTCTTTATTACATATGGGTTAATGTGTGAGACATCCGTATACAAATCGTCCACAAACTGTACAAGTTACATCTTTCCACATGAATTACTGTCAATTGATCTGATGATAAAAATAAATGTGATAATTTATTCCACAGGCAATTAAATTCATTCTTTGTGTTTTCCTTCTTTTTTTTTGGCAGGGATTCTGTTAAAAAGTATCGTCTGAATGTCATTGCACCGAAGGGTTCAGTTAGTCATTACAGAAACTTTACCATCCTGTTTCCCGCCGGTGGCAGGTACATTCATCGAGGTATATAGGCCTATGCCCAAGCTTCCACTTATCACCGCTTTTTAATTGTCACTTGGGAAGGTGTACAACTCTCCAGGTTTTTCTTCTTTTTTTTTCTCTCTCTCTCTCTCTTTTTAAGAGTGTGAAGAAACCCTTATATATAAAAAGGAGCTCGAAAGAAGAAAAGGCAGGCCGGGGAGGTCAAGTTTCTTTGTTGTAAAAGTAACAGTTAAAGAAATAGTTTGATACGCTTCGGAGAGTACTGCACACAGGCACGCCTTTGGGGCTACATGGTATGGTATAGTATTCTCACCACGATTGTTTGTGAGATACGCTGACTATGACTGGCACTGCAGTGACGTCATACCATATGTCCACATGGGACTCAATATGGTAGGTATACCGTCAACATCGTCTACTATACTCCTTGTACAAAGACACAACGACAAAGGTCTTCACCGTGGTTCAAGAATGAACTCGTGTTAATCGGTACGGTAACTAAGCAACGGTGATGACATTTTACTGAAGTCTTTTTGTCATGATCGCATTGTGAAAGATACAGAACATCTCCATCACAAGACTTTTGCCGGTTGGCCATGTTTAAGTTTTGGTTTTTCTTCTTCTCCTTTTTTATATTCGTTCCCTGACCCATGGACATTTCACGTATCTAAAATTCTATGACAAATAATTTGAAGTTCAATTTCAGACATCTACAAATCAGTTCTAGATGTCTCTAGTTTTATTTCAGATATCTAAAATTCAATTTCAGATATCAACCTGAAATTTGTCGATTTGAATCGGCATCTGTCAGTTTCTTGTGATCCGATGGATTGACCTGTCATATAAGTTCAAGAAATCGACATGTGCCAATTTATACAGCATAAATGTTAATGGAGAAAACTGTCGAAAAATTTCCCATGCTTCGTTGACATTTACGTATGGTAACTCATTGAAGAAACTATTGTAACGTTTGCCCGAGCCAGTCGTGTGGTGAGGAATCAGGTCGGTGAAGGGGTAGGGGGAAGGGCGAGAGCCTAGAGAGGTAGGGGCTGGATGACACCGATGAAAATAAATGAGTACACTAACAGAGCATGTAAGGTTTAGAAAATATGATTGAAGACATCACCACTGTCGCAATACCAAGCAAATGAGGTGATAAAATAATACCACAAATTAATAAACAGCAAGTGCAGTAAGCCAATCCTCATACTCTGCTATCGCAGCTAACCAAACTACGCGGCGTAAACAGTACAATGTAGTGTCAGGCATTGCCACTAAACCTCAGCGGCTGAAACGCAGCGCAGCTGAAAGCGAGAAGCCAAAGGTCAGCGGCTAAAACGCAGCGCGGCTGGGACTCAGCAGCTAAACCCAGCGCAGCTGAAACTCAGCAGCGTTGAAGATAAATTCGACGCAGCTCAGCAGCTAAACATACGCAACCCAGCTGAGAGTCAGCAGTGTAAATACTACGCAGCGCAAACCGCTCTACTAATAAGTCAAAAATAAACTAAGTCCCTAAAAATCGCCCATCAGCAGATGGATAAAAATTCGGCATGGATTCTGCCTGGTAACAGTGTACAAGTACACCCTAAAATACTGAATAAAATCACGCCGTACATGGCATTATAAAGCACCCCGTTATCGTGTAAAATCCCACACAAAACAAATTACTGTGTAAAGTCCTATGCAAGCAAACTGACCAATTACGGCACCCCATGCTAGATTGACGTACACAAAGGTCTAATCACAAGATGGTCAAGTATCTTATCCCGTATTACGTAAGCAAACTAACCCCGCCTCACTGTCTGGGCGAACCTCGCTACTCCCCTCTAGGGGGAACAAAGCCGACCTTGTGAACCGGAAGCTTGCAAACCCTGGCATTCAGCCCTGAATCACCACCCCGCTACACTTACGAGCACAAATCTCAAAATACGGTTTTTCCTTGAAATACCACATTGCCTGCACGTAAAAGCATACAATTAGTTAAGATAAGCTGTTCAAGTGGAGGAATATGAATATACGAGAGAGACAGCCGTTTTCTCGTAACACTATCATAGTTATGTCGATATAAATTGGCATATGTCAATTTGAATCGGCATCTGTCAATTTCTCGTCATAGGACCGTATATCAGTACATGATAGCCTCCTGTGTATTCAACTGGTTCAATTCAGTTCGTTTATCTATATCGTTCAACAGCACGTCGAACGCAACACCTTCTCGGATTTTTATTCACATGTGATCGTTCTAGGAGTTATCATTTGCTGTTATCAACCAATGACAACACGAAAAAATAGACAGATTCAGATTTTTTTTCGGAACATGTTATTTTGATTAAACGTGTAAGTTTCATCCAATCATCACGGAGCTGTTGTACAAGATTTCTGGACTGTGTCACGCGCAACCAATGAAATAACCTGATGATGTCATACGTAGCAGAAATTGGTATTTGACGAACGACAATAAAAGAGAGATTGGAATAAAGTTCGTTGAGCTCTGAAATGACGATTTCAAGTGACAATCAGAGTATGAAAAAACTGACAAATGCGGATTGAAATCGCCAGTATATGTCAGTTTCAGGACTTACTCCACGGTAAGCCCTACATGGGAGTGCCCACGGTTTTGCTTTTCCCAAATCAACCCCGGCCTATAACACAATTTTTTGGCTTTAAGCCCCCCCCCCCCCCTCCCATGTGGTGCTCTTTGCATCATGTACCCAGCCCTGAAATAAGGGTGTCATGTTTGCAATTTTTCAATAAATGAGAAAAAAACATTCCATAAAAAGTGGTAATAATTTAGATTAATTTAATTTACTCTTATCTAGAATATTTATGGTATGATACCTTCCAGAAACGTTAATTCAACGGTTAATTCAACAAGGTAACATTAGACACAATCTGGTGCAATGCTTGGCATCTTTAAATGTCATAAAATGGACTGAGATGTGAAAACTTGATATTTCAGATTTCCGACTATCGTCGCTTCTAGACTAAGATATGAAAAATTCAAAGTGGCATTTCAGATTTAGTGACAAAATCAAATATTTTGCAATAGCCATTTTAACCTTAGATACAATCTGGTGCAATTTTCACACCTTTATATGTCATAAAATGTGCTGGGCTGGGATATGAAAAATTCCAACCGTTTTCTCAAATTTTCCGACTGTCTTCGCTTCTGACTAAATGAATATCAGAAATTCAAGTGATTTTTCGAATTTATTGCATGAGAAATTTTTTTCAATTACCAGGTAACCTTAGACACAATCTGGTGTAATATTTGGCATCATTTTATGTTATAAAACGTGGTGGACTGGGATATGAAAAATTCCAACCGGTATTTAGAATTTTCCGACTATCGTCCTCCTGACAATTTTTTTTTTGGGGGGGAGGGGTATGCCCCCCACACACACCCCGGTCACGACGGCCCTACTATCACATCTTCAGATGACATGTAGTTAGCAGATTTCTCGGCCGGAATTATCATGGTGTTTACCGTCGGTGAAGGGTCCTTAAATGTTCTCCGATATATTGCAAAGTAAGTTATGGCCATGAGTCACAAAGTTTTTTGACTGGCCGGGGAAAAATCCATAATCCCTTCTTACCCTCGTCTAAACTAGTTTATTGACTTTTAGATCAAAATCTAACCACCTAAAGAAAAGAAAATTAAAAGCAACATCAATTTTCAAAATGTCAGCTTTTTTCATAGAACGGGAGCTCATTTATAAGGTGACAAATTCCACAAGTCTTTAGAGACCATATTACATTTACGATTCAGTGTCAATGGTGCAAAGTCAATGGGGCAATTGTACTTCCTTCAATATACCAATGATGTTACGAGCCTACGGAAGCGTATGAAAAATTCCACAAACAGACTTGCCTGGCTACGGTACGCGGTTCCCGAACACCCCACTGGGCAATTTCCAAAGGATAACTCCAACCAGGACAACTTTCCCTCTTGGAGAATTCCCATTTGGACAATTCCCAACTGGGACAATTTCCCCTCGGACAATTCCCGCCCTCCTTAAATCTAACCCTAACGCTCTCCCTGAAAGAATTCGCCATGAAAGGAGTTACCCGAGGGGAAACTTTCAGGCTTTCGGGTTGGGAACTGTGGGAATTGTCCGTGGGAGGTTGTCTGATTAGCAATTGTCCAGGCAACATTCTCCCAGGTAGGAATTGTCCGGTGGGCTGAGTAGTCCGGTCACGATTTGTGCAACTCTGTTGTTACTACAAAACATCCTTAAACCTTAATTCAAAGCATACCTCCGCCCCCCCACCCCCATGCAGCTTATGTGCAATGGGTATGTCTAAAGTATCCATAGCAAGTCCCCTTGCCAACTTTATCCTGTTTGGCACTAGGTTTCATTATATGCAACTCTTTGCCATGTGAGCAAAATGTGTGAAATATGTAAAGACGTGAACAACGAAATCACGTCAAGATGTTATCGGATTTACCAAGCCTATTGTATAATAAAATCAAGGTAAACCCTTTTACATTGATTTATACACCACAGAAGAAACCTCTTAGCTGCCCCCACGTGCAAACACCAGACATCGTATACAGCAATGCTCACATATTGTGTGATAGCAAACGGGTTGGCTTGGCATTTGGAGTTTCCCTGATACCTATATAGCTGGCCCGCTTTGAACCAGAAATGGTGTGAGCTGCTCAGTGAAGAAAGCATTACATGCGGTTGCCAACGTAGCAGAATGTATACTGCATATTTCTTGTTCAGTCATATTGAAAGGGCGAAAGGGCGGTGAACAAACGCGAGTTCCGGCGCTCTGCGGGACGTACCAGTGGTGGCGTGGGTGCATCTTCACTGGAAGGAGGCGGGGGGGGGGGGTTGCGAGACTCAAGTTGCGTCGTTCATTACTTTCATGTCAGACCAGTTGTTGTGGGAATCCGTAGGAGTGAATCTCCTCACATATTATATAGACAGATAGACAGATAGACAGATAGATAGATAGATAGATACTACATAAGGAAGTTGAAAAAAGCAGAAGTTTGAAAAACAGGCCACCGAAAGGCATTGTGTTGCAACTAAAAGACCCGACATAAAAACTACCGAAGAAAGGCAAGCTCCAAAAAACAAATCATCATGAAAAGCATATAGTTACATATAAAAACAACAGGGAAACGAATAAAAAGAGTAAGACAAAAACTGAAAAAGCTGGTTGACAGTAAAAGCATTGAACGCTTTGATTAAAACCCTTATTGCACTAGGTAAAAAAGAATTTCTGGAACGATTTGTGACAGTCACAGGGAGAGCAAGTCTAACAGTGCCCCCGAAAATCTATGATCATTTCGTTTTTTTTTTTCGCAACATTTAGTTCAAGATAATTAGAATCACAATAATCAATAAAAGTATTCAGCTGCAGGCGGAGTTATGCCCTGTCGTCACCCCAACTTATAAGGGTCGGCCATAGCTGTATGATCGGTGAATTTAACAAGTGGGGAATCATTCTCAGAGGATCTACAGTCTGACGTATAAAGGGTAAAGAAGGGGGGAGAACTGTACCCTGGGGAGCCCCGGTGTTAAACTGGATACTGCTCGAACGACAGGAAGGACTGAGTCTAACAAATTGAGTTCTATTAGTAAGATAGTTTAAGATCCACCCAACAAGTTTAACAGGGACTTTTATTTTTTCGAGTTTGTTTACCAAAGTATGCGGTAGGAGGGTATTAAATGCCGACGAAAAGTCTAAAAATATCACCCGGGCAGAATTAAGGTTAAAAGTAATTGTAAAAATTTTGGCAAGTTGATTAGCACACTGTTTTAAAACACGGGGCGAAAGATTATCTGGACCAGCGGCCTTTGATGAGTGAAGCTTAGGAAATTTTTTTTTTTGGGACATCATCCTCATTGACAAACATATTACAATATGAATTACATAAGTCATTGACAAGTTCGTTGTGCACAGCAAAAAATTTGATTTATCAAAACGATTAAAGAATGAATTAACTGATTTGTATAGGCTACATCAGAGTGTGGAAGAGGAACACTAGAGCCAAGAGCCGAGTGCCTACTCATCGTATGAATACCTCCCCAAACTTTCTTCGTATTATTACCAGAAAAAAATGCGCGCAATTATTTGCCTATCGTTTCGTTTCTCATCTGTAATGACCCTTTTGAGTTCCATCTGAACTTGTTTCAAACCTTCCTGCTCCTTTTTTGCTTTTCTTCTTAATAATAGTTTTTACTCTTTTTGTAATCCATGGTTTCTTATTCGAGAAAACTTTTACCTGCTTAGATGGAATGGTCATTTCAATACAAAAAAGAAAAATAATTGTAATTACTAACATATTGCGTGAGTTCATCCAAGTCCTCATTACTATTTACAAATAAACCCCAGTCTGTACAGTCCAAAGCTTCTCTTAGTTGTTCCAGTGCAACATCATCATCCCACTTTCGAATGGTAACTATGGTTGGCTTAACCTTCCGTACAATGGGGGTTGTATTTTGGAACCAGATGAACCAGATTGTGGACAATTGTAATGAAATGTAGTCCTATGCATCTCAAACTTTCGAATAAAGTAAGTAGCTTCACAACTGGTAAACTGGTTATACTGTCATTTTCGTTCATTGAATGACGTATTCCGTCCATCAACTACGTCGTGTATGTGTCAAAAGTAAAGAAAAACTTCTAAAGAAAAAAAATCAAACCCAAACTTTTCTTTCTGTTTTTTTTTCCGTACACGCACAATCGCTTTTAAATAAACACCCCCTTCCAATAAAAAGTAATTCTCACGACTTACGGTAATCCGGTGCTTTTCCCCACCCTTGTGAACCTTTTCCACAGATGTATATAGTGCATTGGCACTTCGGGCCACCAAAAACTGTCACCTTACAAATGGGGAGAGAAAGGAGGGGAGGGTTGGGTTGGGGTGGACTACGTAAGTCATTTTTGAAACCAATGAACATAATCATGGTGAATATTCAGAAATGGTACTCTTAGGAGGCACCTGCTCTGGTTATGTGGGAATAGAACCGTATGTATAGCTATTCATAAGACTGCCCTCTGTAGAGTTAACTCTATCTATCAGACCATCAATTTGTAGGTAACGATAGACATGAGCAAATACTGGCAGCAATTTATGTCACTCTGGGAAATGCTTGCAACTAGTTGCCGGGATCCTCGCACATAATGTCGCTATACGGTTACACTGTCTAGTGTTCTCTTTGTAAATAGTGTCCATGATTTGGCTCCGATAACATAAAAGTTCCACTTTGTTTTTTTTTTACGTCAGCTAATTTTCTAGGGCTTTGACTAGGTGGCTGTTATAACACCTCCCTGCTGTGACTAAAACTGAACTTTCCTGAATAACAACAAACTTTCGTCCCTATAGGATCAGTCCAGTCTATTCAGATGAAGTGTTCATTTCGAAGATCTGGATTTCAGGTGATCACAACCTATTTTGGGGGCATTACGTGTAGACCGGAATCATCTCATGAACTCTGCGAGAAACCACAAAAAAAAAAAGGGGGGGGGGGAGTGTTTTAACCATTTCAAAAGATCTTTAAAACATAACTGAGACAACAGCAAAATGTCCACGGCATGTATGATGACTACTCTTAAGGTTGCATTGGTTCCACCGACGTTGCACCATCTATTTTTGACAGACGTGCATTTTTCTTCGAGCGATTACCTTCTTCCAAGGAAAATTTTTGCCGCTAATCCTTCCTCTTGGTCCATAATTTCGTTTCCCTGATTAGCTTTTGTTACTCTCTTTTTTCGTTTAATAATAATTTCACTTGTTTCAAAGATTGGAATGATTGACCAAAACAGCCCTCTGACTTTAGCCTTCTCGTGTGAAATGATTGCAATCACTAATTTGCATCATGTCTCTTGACGGTGGTTTCATAATTTTACTGTAAAGGGCAGCTCGTGTGATTTTGAGATTATAACGTAATTAAACAACCCTTGTTAATCGGGGAAAGGCTGTATGCATGTGTGGATTTGAAGAAAGTGTCAAGCTTTATGATCTCAGCCCTCCATAAACTTAAACTTTTGGGCTCACTGACTTGAAAAAGTTGATTTTGTGATGAGTTTGAAGGAAACCATTGAATGCCAATACTGTACTTCTGATTAGCCTCACTAGCCTCATTCATCTATTCCCGTCGCTGAAAATGTGAGAATCTGTAGTATTTCATGAACAGGGGTTGCCTTTGGTTAATACCCTATGGTGCAAAGTGTCTGGTCAAGATTTGCAAGTAGCGACTTTGACCGTTCATTACACTGTCGTCGTTGATTCATGTCTTTAGAATCTCTTAGTTTGATCATTTACCATTAACGTATGATTATTAATCAACAGGTGTGACAAAATGTCATAAATTGTGCGAACCAACTCGATGAGTCCTTTTAATTACAGTCGTTCTCCTCCTATCAATAATTTTCAGCGAAATTCTAAGCCATCTGAGGTTATGCCACGAATGGCCCTAAGTTCTAGCTTTCCGAAGAATGGCAGTATTTAAAAGTTTGGTATTCCTCGAACATGTCCATTGCCACAAAAAAAAAACTTCCAAAAAGAGGGCGCCACATATGAAACCCTTATTGACAAGCGAACTGTGTTAGCGTAAAACCATGGCAGATTCAGGTGACTCTGCATTGTGTTTCTTATGTTTACAGCGTTATTCGGGCCTTCTCTCTCTTTTTTGTTCTTTGTCTTCTTTTTTTTCTTTCTTTTTGATGTGGAGTGGCGGGAGTACTGTGAAATTGAGGGCAACAGACATTGGGTGAAACCTGAACTAGATTTTTGAATGCACAAAATGTATTTGTCAATCAACTGGGTACTTTATTACTATATAATGGTAATAATATAAAAGAACTTAATATAAACCTTCATATTTTTTCAGTGTCTATTTTAGTGGCATTTTTGCTTTACTATTAGAATACTTATCTCCCCTCTTTTAATGACCAGTAGCTCTCTTATATGGTCTACCGATCTGACATGCGAGGTACCAACCACAGTACCATGAAAACACACAAGTTGTTTCCATTACACACCCACTCATGAAACATTACTAGCTGTTTGCCAAGGTGTGCACAAAAAGATGTTCAAGCAAGGCGCAAGCATGCTGGCTAATTACCATCCAGCAGTTCAAGTTGACCAAGAAAGTCATCATAAGAAACCTGTCTAGAAGGCAGTGGCGGATTTAGGGGGAGGGGGTTGGACTATGTTCCCCCTCCTCGCTGAAGCCGATTCGTGTGTGTGCGGATGTGTGTGTGTGTGTGTTTTTTAATGTAATAATTTTAAAGTGGTATCACGATGTTTTTTTTACCGTAGGCCATGTGCTTTGTTTTACAATATGTACGAAGATGGGCTGATATATCTTCATTCAGTCACACGTGGCCCTAAGCACGAACAGACTATTCCCTTAAGACAATGGAGAATGACTTAAACAAAAAATACGATGATCATATTTGCACTCAGACCAATCCCTTCCGCCCCCAGCAAAAATTCTGGACCAGCGCCTGATCGCTTTTTTTTTGAAGTTTAATAACTTACTTTATATCAATATTTCAACAGGAACTTTACTTTAAAAATAATATGCAAGGAAACAAATTTCCAACGGAGATTGGGAAACCTCCCCCTTATACCACTCCCAGCCCCTATGCCAGTTATCACACAACTCATCCCCCTGCACCTACTTGTCTCAAATCCTGGCTACGCCACTCCATTTAAGTTATAGGGAGCTAAATTTGGCTTGAGCATGGATTTTTTTTAAATAAACATGTGACTTTCTTGTCTAGAACACTAGGTGTACACAATTGATTAAACTCAGAGTAGCCAACGAGCTAGTCAGCCGAAGGAAATTAGAGATTTGTACTGCCGTGTCTCTCTTTTTTTTTAACTTCTTCTATTTACACATCGTCATAGGTCCTGTGTTTACCACTAGTAGAGTAAGAAGGCTATCCCCTGATAACAAAATTTTACTAGCCTCATAACGACGGACCTCTGCTATAGCCTGCGCATTCCCTCATATGGCTGTTCACTTCCTCCTCCCCCCCCCCCCCTTGTGCTTTTGTAGTGATAAGCTGCACGAAGATCCGCCGGGCGAGGTCTGTCCCCGTCTGAGGTAAAAACGGCACTGAATGACCTC
This sequence comes from Stichopus chloronotus, assembly GCA_021234535.1. Taxonomy (NCBI): domain Eukaryota; kingdom Metazoa; phylum Echinodermata; class Holothuroidea; order Aspidochirotida; family Stichopodidae; genus Stichopus; species Stichopus chloronotus. Next base: position 21,043,104 of record CM037835.1, read on the forward strand.
TCGGAACCGTGATATAGTTTAAACTATTCAACTAAGTCACATGTTTGTGCCCTGCCATACACCGTGTCCTCATTTTTTTTTTTCGTTGATAGAGATCGATGGGGGTCTCCCTCACCTTTAGAAATTGTTTGCTATAAATGATGCGGATTACACAGAGAATATTTCTCAGGCGTGGATTTGGACGTTTTCAAAAGAGGCGCGGGTACGATTGAACACAGAGAAATCGGAGATGGAGAGGAATGGTGGAAAGACTAAGCTGCGCGTCACCGTCCCTGGGCATGGAGCGTAGACCTACCAGAAAATGTTGAAATATTCCCTAGATCGTTCACTGGAAATCGCCCTTCCCATGTTGCGCAGGTGAGCTCAGAATGGTGCTATCAAAACTTTCTTCGATGGCCTACAAACTGTTCTCTTAAACATTACCGGAAGTCTTTTGCAGTTTTTACTCAAAACCTACAAATCCAGTGGCGTCACACTGGTTGTTTGCAAGGGGTCAAAAGCCTTGGCATGCGCCCATATAGGCGTAGCTAGAAGTTTGTTTTCTTTTGAAGTCTGGGACATGAATTAGGGGCCTCATAGATAAGTCATGGAGGATCATTTAAAATAAAGTTTCAATGTGATACGGAAATACAGTATATGTATCTGCTACTAACAGTGGCCCACCCAGGATTTTGGACTAGAGTGTTAGCGAGAGGGGAGGGGGCTGAGAAGTGAGGAGAATTATCAGAGTAGATTATCACCAGATATCTCTAAATAGTTAAAGTTATCTTTGAAAAAATTAAATTATCTCTAAATAATCAGAGATATCTTTATTGCAGTAATAAAAGAAAAACCGGAATAAAAATAAAAACGGCTTTAATAGGGCCCCGGGAAAGCCCGCATGAAGAGGGTCAGTCGTGTATTGTGATGTGAGGAAAACCCCCCCTTGAATATTTTCCTAGACTAACTTTATGCTAACTTTCGTCTGAAATTTATGCTAGGGCCTAACTTTCCATGTGGCAAACACTGGGGTGTGGGGTTTATACCGAAGAAAGTTCCACCTGGATTCGCAACTGATTGTAGTTAGATCAAGACGACGGATCCCATTCGAGTTTTCAATCATTACGATTGCAACAATCTCTGCTATTACTAAAGGACTTGCTTTCCCTGTATACCGGTACTATTGAAGTTGGAAAAATATACACTTAGAAATTCCCACAATTGCCCTCCCCCCCCCCCCCCCCTCGCCATCGCGAAGTCGGATCTGCTCGCCGTTGTTACTCGCTCGTTTTGAAATGCAGAGTTAATTCCACTTTTGTGAACTCAAGGAAGTCAGAAAGTAAGAATTTTAAAGGGGCGGTGTCTAGTGGGAGGAGGGAATTTTAACTCTGGACTACCCGCCCCATTAAAAGCCCCGTGAGGAACCACTTCAGCCCACTTACGTGGGAATCAATCATCTCACTTTTTCGTTGATATCGCTGCGATCCGTCAAAATGAGATACGTCAAAGAGATAGTTTGTTAAATTTTCCTATCAAACCGTACTGAGAGAGTAGTTTTTCCAGTTTTCGTTTCAGTTTTTCGTTACGCAATCACATATAATTAAATCTTTTGCATAGTGGATTGATGATCTAATAGGTTTGAGAAAAATGATTCCCCTGCGCAGTACATCGTTTTCTTACCCTCAACTATCCAACTACAAAACTAGGCACGATTCTGTTTTGACTGCTAGTTGTGTCCAGTGAAATAGTAAACATATCACTATGACTGTATTAGTTAACGTACAAAAGCCTATAGAATTGGACTCGAGCATATTACGATCATCAGACTTGGTGTACAAGGCAAGGCCAGGTTAGGAATCTTCACCAGGGAACTAAGTAACACACAAGTGACTGATTTTCAGGTCGTCCTTCTGAATTTTGAAGTGACATTTCCATCGGCGTGTATCATCTGTGTTTTCGAACTAAGGTGTCGTAGTTTTAAGACCAGAGATGTAGCGGAGCTAACTAACTCAGCTGTTTTCTCCTGCTTTTAGAGCGAACTTTGACAGCGTTGCACATTTCGAAGAAACCACACCAGGTCACTGACGTTACTAAAATTAACACAACTTGAATTTATTACAAGACTAACGTTTGTAACGTTAGACTAACTTAGATCGTACAAAGTTAGGCTGTGTGATGCCGCTGGGTTGCTTACCCTAGTATGGTAGGCTAGGCTAATAAGTCTACCTTACTTTTTCATTACCAGAAGTACAATTTCAGCTGGTACGTGGGTATTCTTGCTATTGATGCAACTGTAACTCACTACTTTGTCAAAAAATTGTGGCAGGCTACTACTACCGTATACAGTGCATATAGAGTAAACGCCTTGTACTGTACTCACGTACTGTATTACTTCTACGACAGGTAACACTATGTCTAGTATCATGAACCCGTTTACACCTCCAATTGTGAAACGTTTGTTAGGATGGAGGAAAGATGACAGCGACGATGATCGATACTCAGAGAAAGCAGTGAAAAGTTTAGTAAGACGACTAAAAAAGACTGGTGGTATTGAAGAGCTAGAAAGGGCCATCTCCACACAAGATAGTCAGACAAATTGTATAACAATACCAAGGTGAGATTTTTGTAACTAAGATTGTTCTGGTTAATGAATTGAATGCTGTCTCATTTGGGAACTTAACTGACATTCAGTCAGGACTAGCAGCAACTGTTACTGGTGTTGGACCTAAGTTGCTAAATTAGCCTAGATAGCTTTATGAATAGTTTTAGGACTTACAAATTCTGTATTCCATTGATTGATGATAGACGTATGATGGCCTATGCTAAGCCAGCTCTCGACTGTGGTTAGGCTCAGGAAAAGCCTGTAGGCTTAACCTAACTGTTAAACCTTCAAGGCTTCATGCAGTATGTCATACTTGCGTATTTAATATGTTGGAAATGGAAACGTCACCTTCCAACAAGCACTTGATGAAAATGAAGACCAAAATGCAATGCTTTGGGAGTTTTGCAATGTTCATGGTGTTCAGGTCGTACGTTAGTTGGCTTGGGCCTATGTGGTATGATCTACTGTAAGGGAGAGTGAGAACTCCTAGGACCCCAAGCCTACATCTAATTAAGCTAAAACTACTCAACCATTCTCTGTAACTTTTCCTTCTCCATATACTTTCAGCATCTTAGAAATCTTGCTATGTATGAGAAAGTCCCATTTGGAACTTAGTGTTATAGGCATGAATGTTAGACTGCATTCTGTGCACCCAGGCACAAACTCTCATCTAGGGGTCAGTGTAGTGATACAGTAGTGCGTTCAGCCATCACAATGTTAAATAGCCTATGCCTAGTTACAAACCATAACTGACTGCCTATTGTCTTATTCACTACTTTGCTAAAGGCACACTTTACTGACAATTAAAGAGACTCTTAAGTGAAAGACAATGACTTTTCACTGCAGGCATATCAAACTCCTTGTCAATATCTTGCTCCTAACTCAAGATATATATTGCTATTTGAAGAAAGACTCCCAGTTTTCTGAAGGTTACAAAAATGCCATGTAATAGTGGGAAATTATTGCAAGGAACCTTTGTTTTTCTTTGAAATTGAAGTCCTCATCAATGTATATTTGGTATATTTACCTTAACATTTTATAGAAATAATGTCAGATCTCTAAAACTATACATGATGTTTCTTTTTGGACAAGAAATACATAGGATATTCAAGAAGCTGTGCCTGCGGGACATCACAGATTTCCAAAAGTACAAAGAACCATTTCTTTAAAGATCCATATTTTCCAAACAGAACATGCTATTGAGATGTATATATGGTCTTCACTACTAAAGAGAGAAAAATATTCCTAATTTTTATGGAATGTCAATTGTCATCAGTGGCAAATACCTTTACCCTTGTCTTTGTGTTCAAAGTTTTTTCTACACTAGGCTACTACAGTGGGTAGGACAAGTAAACCATACTGTGTTCATCTGTTAAAGGTTGTGTGACATGCGTCTAGAAGAGAGCACCCTCCATGCAAAAGTTGTAAAGTAAAATGCTGAGTGAAAATCTGTTGGAATTTTGTTTAAATCTATTACCGTTTTGTGAGTTACGACTTTTCAAAGTTTGAAAAACAAATGTAAACCGGCGACGTGAAGTGTTGCACAGTGTTAGTTTTTCTTTTAACCCTACATATTTTGCCTCTTAATTACTTAATTACTGAGTTTCATATTGATAAGGGATGTTCATATTTTTTGAAGGGAAAAATACATACTTCCAAAAGGAAACCCTCTGGGCAAGTGGGCATGAAAATTCTCAAATGTCCTTGACATAGAGATTACATAAACAAAGGATTAACATACAGTAAGACATATCATGGGAGTCCATCTCTTGACGTCACAAATTTGCATACTTAGCCAATGTTCAGTCATGACACAGCGATGAGACACTAATTTGCGAGTAAATTTGGTAATCATTATCTTGGATCTTGGATGGAATTTGTGGCTGCTTTCAATATTTTTAACGCTTAATGCACCCAATACTCCAAAGTGTCATTTTCATGTCACACGACCTTTTGATTAAAACATTTTTGTTGTGAGTTTGCTCAGGAAATTGTTTTTGATGATAACTGTAATAGCTAGCAGTTCTCCACAAAACAGGTTATCCCTCCGACTTTCTGTTAGATCTTTGTAGCCTGATGACATGTCAGTAGCACCCCCTCCCTCCAAAAAATTATGCCTAATAAATAATGTCTGATCTTGTGAGTACAGGTATGAGGTTTGCTTTCAGTCGTTTAAAGATTGTAAGAGACACCTTACTCTGTTTCTGAAATACTTTTTAGTTTGAGCATGTAATTGTTCAACATCATCTCTGCATTATCACCATTCGTCATCATTTTGTGATAGTGTTTTTGAGATGATTGACAATCCTCTCAGTGTTTGGTGTCAGTGTAACATTGGCTGTGCACCATTAGTGCTTGTGGAAGAAACGACAGGCGAGTCCTCTACTGTTCTATATATGGGTGCAGACTCCGGAGCAGGTTAAACATTGAAAGAAATACACGAAAAGATGATTTGTGAAAGTTGTACAAAGTTACAGTTGAGGTATATTCCAGCGACAAGATTCGTCGAGTGTTACAAGTAAGAGAGCGAATTCAGAGAGATAAAAAGTATTTGAACAACATAAAAGACATGAACAGCTGCCATGAAATTAGCATATCAATACAACTTATAAAGAACAACTTGTACTCCAACATATAAGGAATTCCTTTTTAGGTTAGAGAATACCTTGCAAATTACTCATACATTAGCAATTACTCATTAGTGAAGTGCCACCGGAAAGCTGTTGGCTATTTGAAAATAATCATGCCTTGGTCGGTCCAAGGAGATCATGATAGAACTTTACATGAAAGCAATCAAGATTCCCAATCACCGTGGTATGGATTGACTGGGTTGTAGAACTGCTTAGCGTGCATATCCATAGGCCTAGACTACGATTTGTGTATGTCTGTGCACGTGTAGGTTAGTAACTAAATAAATTGTTGAACTGCGCCGTGGTTACTAGGATGTAGGCCTGTTATGGTTGGATGAACTTATTTAGGTCTTGTTTGGCTAAGGAGACCTTCCACAAACCAATCTTAAAAAATTTTATCCATTTCTTGTAGAGATGCCAGGAACTTCATTTTAACTCTTTGCAACAATTCCTGAAAGCAGAGAGGGTATTCTCTAATCCTTTCTCTTCTGCTGTTCTCTTGACAAGAATTGCTCCATTAGTTTTACGTGCTGCGTTTTGTTGCCATAAATTTCCTGCAAACATGCCAACACTCCTTCCAAGGTAGACTTGCCTTCATCCACTACAAGCACTTCTGCCTTTGTGGTTGTCTCCCCTCTTAGATACCAAATAGCAATTTCAACCTGTTGATCTGCAGAAGCTTTTTAATGCAGTCTTTAAAAGACAAACCCATTCCTCTAGGCTTGGGTCATTACTAAATGAATAATGTGCTAAAGAAATACTCAAACACTTGCCAGAGAACAGAGCTACACTAGGTAGACATCCTAATGTATGCAATACTCATAGGTGTCCCACTGTAAAACATGCAATGCATCTGACTCACAAATAAATATGCGTCAAGGCTTGTAGCGTACAGTATGCATTACAAACTGCTCCAAAGAAATGTTAACGTTTATTGGATATTCTGCTATTGTGGACAACAATGAGTTGGTAACCCCACTTGTACTAAACCAATATAAAAGGGAATTCCTTCATTTAATTTAATACAGAGAGGGCAACTGACGTAGTGAACCTAAACTAAATAGAGTCAAACAAAATTTTGTAATTACTGTATGTTTCAGGAAATGCAGCTTCTTGCAACAGTCAGCCGTGGCGGCGGCTAACACCAAGTACTGTAACAGTTTTCTCACCTAATCAGTCGCAAGATGCACGATGAAGTTTCTTTTGCTAGTAGCCTGCAACTTGCAAAGGTATTTGGAAATCTTCAGAATACTCCTTACTGTGTCAACACTGAGTGGGTCTTGACTCCGGAATTCTTTGTTCACAGCATTTACGGTGAAATCAGTGGTTGATTTTGTGTAGCCTGCAGTATATTCCACTCCCTTTTAGCCCCCCCCCTCCAACTTGTCACATTAGGCTCAAGTAAGAAACAAACTTGCATTGTACGTTAACGTTGGATGACTGTGGTCAAATGTCTGTTAGTTGCCTGAATTTGCGATCATAATGACTGTGGAAGTTGTCAGTGTGATGATTTTATGTTTCTGACTAGTTCAGGTGTCAGTCGTAACAAGGACCAACATTACTTGAAAAAGTTTTCACGCATCATCACTGTACAGGTATCGTACAGTAGTGCTGTTCTGTTCAGTATAAGGATCACAGATTTACTTCACTCAGTACGGAAGCAACACTGGCAAGCATGTTGTACTGTAGGGTTATTAGCATTTGAAGAATATAATAATTGGTTATAAAACTAAGTGTAAGAATAAAGATATGTCTTGGACAAACTTAAATGAGCACAAGATACTTGTTGTCCGCACATGAACTGTACTTGCAAGATGCAATGATGCAACATACTGTGGCTAAGTCAATCCAATTTTGGCACTTGCTGTCCTTTCGAAGCTTGCTGTAAGTTCTCCCCAAAATTCTCACTAGTTTTACTTGGGTTTACTTTGGTTCTGGTCTGCCCATGTCTACAAGTTCGTTTTTTCCTCTTTTTTTTTTTCAACGAAAGTAAGATGCACTGCAAATGCATGTATAAAGGAAAGTTTGCTATCACTGTATAGCACATGTTGGGGTGGATATGATGGTAACTCTCTTGCATTATCAGTCACAGAAATGTGAACCTGACACAAAATCTTTCGACTCACTGCATCGGATTTGTCGTTTGTAGTCTTGCAGATCTTAACACTGCAGTCACATAGACCTGTACTGAAGGTGTGCATCATTTGTCTGTGTGTGATATCTGTTCATAAGCTGTTAAGTCTGAAAAATGCGGCGTCAAAGGAGATGTTTCATATGTTTGGTATTGTACGTATATACACGTATGTGATTGTGAGCGTCTGGCACTTCTTTGGTGGAGGCCAGAAGAGAATGGTCATCATGTGAACAGGTCAAATTTGAAAACACACTGGTTCCAAAAGTGTGATAGCCGATACAGATTTGTATTGTTTACAAGCGAGGTGATCGTTGCTTTTTTGTTGTAAAACAATGTTGAAAAACAAAACTACCGTTTAAATTTGTTTATCTTAAAGTCTCTATAAGTAACACTGCTTTACTTCTTAGACTACATTCAGACCCACACACTCAATATGTACGTTGTTCAATAGGAATGGCTTTTGAAAAGCATTCAATTTTCAGGTATCCTGGTACTGTACCAGAGGGGTCCAGATACTGGGCACCCTGTTCCCATTTTGAACCCAGTGTTAACACTAAAATAGTAAAGATTGAAGGTCTGTCTTAAATTATGATCACAGAGACTCTCTGTCAAATTTATGATGTCAAGAGATGGACTGATTTGAAATGTCTTCTGTTATCCTTTGTTTACTAAACCTTTATCTCAAGGCCAATTGATAATTTTATATGCCCCTTAGGGCTTTGGGAAGCATCAAGCATGTATTTCCTTCTTTACAAATATTGGTATCACTTAAGAATGTTGAACCCAGTAATAACAGTAAGCAATAATATATGTAGGCCTATCAAAACAAACACCGACACTGTGCAACACCCTACGTGATCATGTTTGTTTTTTTCATCAAACTTTTAACAGTGGTATCCCAAAAATGGAAGAAGATAGAAATGCAGTTCCAGCGGATTTTAATTCAGGGTTTCATTTTACACCTTTTGAATAATGGGAGCTCTTTTCTATGCACATCACACTACCTTTGACCTTTTACATCTCGTTCCCAGTCCCTCCCTCTTTCCAGTTGGCTACCTTAGGCATCCCCCTCCTGTCAATAAGAGGTTTTTCCATAGATCACATTCACAACAAAGATAATGACTGTGGACAATGAGTGACAAAACAAGAAACAGTCAGTGTAAAGTCACTACAGTCCCAGATCATCGGAGACCCGGTGGTAACCTTACAGACCATTGTACTTGAAAAAAAAAAAAAAAGATATTGGACAGTATACAGCATCAGCATTTGGTGTTTATCTTCCATGATATGTCAAAACTAGTGAAAATTAGTGAATTCACCCCCTCCCTCCCAGTTGATAATTACCCCTTCACTTAAGAACCACTGCTATACACGTTGACATCCATACACTATAAGGTAGCAATACCCTTTGGTGGAGAAGTCCATCTATATCATGGTTCTTTTTGGTAATGTAGATTGCTGTAGAAGTTTGGAGATAACAATGCAATTTTTCAGGAACAGTCTCTGTATCAACAATGGGTGATGAGCAGACTTGATTGTCTTCCTACCTACAGTAATGGAGTCACTTCTTCATTGGTTTGTGTTGATAAGGATGTGATTGGAAGGGAAAGTATTGCAAGTTGATCGATCGGTGTTTAAACAAGATCAGCCGATACCTGTGCTTGTAAAGTTAATAAAACTGAATTTGTAATTCCTGAATGAGAGCAACAAGACCAAACAAAAACTTACAGATACTGGCAGTATTAGCAACCTTGTGACAAACCCCATGTCTGCTTCTCTGCTCTGTACATGTCTTCTGCAATCTGATGGCCTTTCACCAAGTCCTGTAGAATTAAAGCCATATATTGCATTTGAACACTCATTTTGCCACATTCATGCAGTTAGGGGTGCGATACTGACACAAACTATCAGACCAAGATGTTCACTTACCTTTTTCCCTGCTAGTGAATGTGACTTACAGAGTAATTGGACTTGTAAATTATTCTCAAGCAAATGTTCACTGGACAGCTTACCACCTTGTTACTAATCACATTAAACCACTCGTTCAAATTTAACCAATCACTGATGAAATGTCTATTTATGAGAAACAGTATGTAACAGATTGATTCTCTATTACTGTAATCCTCCTACGTATCAAGAGAGTATCACACACGTGCACACTACACTAAGCAAGCAAAATGGGAGGGGGGGGGGGGGAACAAGCAGAACTTCATCAGCTGTTCCTGTAATTTAACAACCTGACTTTTTTGTGAATATTCACAATGTGGGCGGAGTTTATTGTAACTTTGTAGTGGAAGTACAGTAGAATCTAAGAATGCAAAGTGGAAAAATTTCTCTTGGCTTTTATTTCACTATTTCAAATAGAATTTGAGCAGATAAGTTTAAATGTCCATAGAAATGTTATTAACTCGAGTGATGGCCGCAAGTACTTCTTATTGTTCGTGGAGAGTTATGCAGTGAAACCTCTCTTACTCAACAAAGAACACTTGAGCAGGTACTGTACTGAACAACATTCCAACTTATATGTAGTGAATGTCTGCATTTTGTCATAGCAGTTTGGTAATGTAGTGGGACTAATGTCACAGGGGCATTTTCTTGATGTGGGTTCAGCATCAACAGCATTTAATGTTTTCATTCACATTTTAATACATTGATTGGTAGAATGTAAAGTAATTTATGCTGACTTGAAAAGTATAATCTCATTTCACAGTAGCCAAGCTCCATGTTCGCGGTATCATGGACCAGTATCATGTAACATGGTACAGCAGTCACATTTTGGATGTGCACTTGCAATGTGTACATCTTCATCAAAATGCCATCGTCCTGGGGTAACTCACAGTGTTTTATGGTACAGGACACTGCGTGTGGCAGGTAATCGTCATGTGGCCTGGCCTGTCACATGGAAAGCTGAGCATCCTCTCATGTGGTCAGAGCATTCAGGGGGTGGTGAGGGATGAAGCATAAAGTACTTTGCATCTGAACACTCACACGAACAAGTTGCAAGGATGATTTTTGGGGACAGAGCTTGGAAACTTGGACTTGGGAAGATTAGGACTTCGACTTAAACTGTAAAACATGGTGCAAAGGGTAGGCATACTTTTGTTGCATGTGAATGCACAGATGAGTAAGTAGTGCAGAATTTGTGAGGTAGAACTTGGAGGCTTGGACTGAGAAGCTTTTTTCTAACAGGGGTGGGCAGTACCGCAAAAAGTCAGCACCGGTACTTACGGCACATCATTTCCTCTGCTGAACGAGGAACCGGTACTTTCCTTCAAATACATGAATTTCTGAAAGGTTACTCTAGAGAATAATTTGTAAACACATCCACTTAAACATTTATCCCAATCATCCATCCACATTCACTTGAGAGAGTAGAAATGACACCAAATATTTCCAGAAGATTCTACGTTCCTCCTGTCCTACGTTACATTCAGAATGCTTAGGCCTGTATGCAAACTGCCTGCAAAGTGACCTGGGATCGCATACAGTAAGTAACCCACGTTTCTAGAATTGCTGTAAGTGTTTACTCATAAAAGTAGAGTGGTCTTGATAACAATTTTTTTTATCGCAATATTGATGGTCAGCTTTTACTGTATTTACGTATCAAGCTGTTTCTGTGAAAAGGTGACAAAATTACCTAGTTTATGCCCAAGTATAATACTAGTGTAACTCTAGGCACCAAATGTTAATCTGCTGTGCTACTAGTCTGACTAAGCTACAGAACAGCATCGTAAATATTCAAAACAGGAATACTGCAAAATTTACATGATTGATGCTTTGAAATCCTAACACCTAAAAATAGCCTAAAAGTTATTGTTTTACATGAAAATTATTGCCCATGTGTGATTGTCAACTAATTTCGTAAAATCCTGGTACCATTCATGTTGTAGTCCTCTTTCAAAGGTATTTAATCAAACAAATCTAATATTAGAAATTAGCCATAGAAATATGTATACCAGAATGACATCAGATAGCAATCAGTGAAGAACAAATTCTCAGGCTGTGCATTATGTGGCAAACATTGACAGCAGAACTGTTTTACTTTACAGGGCAAGGACGCAGCGAATATGTTTGACTTTGTTCATTCAGTGTGTTAGATTGACATCATGTATTTCTATTGTTAGAGCCTGGTTGAAGTTAGCATAGACATTTGTCAATTGATTCATGCTTCTTCTAGTTGTAGGAATCAGATTTTCACCGATGCTAGTGCGGTTGGCCAGTGTAGTTTTTCGCGATTATATGTTCTATCTCTGCGAATAGTGTCTGTCTGACCCAATTTATTCTATACCGGCACCAAGACAGTTCAGGCAAAAAAAAAAACATTTGTTGGATGCATACCATGGATCCTTTTGACTCACGTCATACCAGAAACATGTGTTTTGGGTTTCAGTTAAGCCCGAAGCACATGTTATATCCTGTAGAGTGTTGTTTGTATGGAATCTCGAAGTTCCAATTATGAAATACCGCAGTCCAATGCTACGATTTTTCAGCTGCCGTTATACTGCATGTGTTAACTGCACGAAAACGACGTTGTTGTATAGAATTTGTCACTAGTTGGTGGCATCATCTTTTGAGGCAATTAGAGGTTGTTTTGTGAAAGTTTTTGGTACATTTCAAGGAGCATAACTGTTTACTCTTTTGAAATGCTAAGGGTTCTGATGAGGTGATATCAGAGGATAGTCCATAATTTGTGAAAGTTGTGGTGGTATTTTTATACACGCGAATTCTTCCATGAACAACTGGTGATGGCAAGACGATGAGCAGAACTTAAGAGCTTCCTTCAGAGGTATCTTTGTCCAACACCATGTAGTGTACTAAACATTTAGTGTTAAACCTTGCTTTGGTACTGGAGTGACTGCTAAAATGAATGACTGCCACTACATGTCGCAAAATTGTAAACCAATGCAGTCACTGGACTTAGGGTTGGGTGGTATCGCGGTGTTCGAGTTTGTTACCAGTGTCTGGAGCACTGATACCTGTTGAAATTGTCCATAACTACTATCGGTGCTACCAGGTGTTTTCCCAAATCTACCTGGTACTGGCTTAATTTATTGGAACTGGTTCCATTTCAAAAAGATAAACAATCACTGCACTATCCTTGAAATGTACTTTTGTTCTCACATTTCTACCTCAAAATTGTCTAAAAATATGATGCTGCTGATAGGTAGTAAAAATTCCTAAAACACATGGCTGTTTTGTTGTAGCCTGACACAAATAATGAACATAGGATCCTCTGGAAACATTTGTTAACATTTCTTTTCTCATAAGGTAGAAAATACTAAGCATGCATAAGAAATGAGGCCAAGTTTAGCAAAATGAATAATTTACTTGAACTTAAACTTTGAAAGATTAAATATGGATGGATCATTTGGGATACACATTTGGGTGGATGTATTCATGAATTATTTTCGAACATAGCATTTGAGAAGTCCACATGTGCGTGAAGCAAAGCACCGGTACCAGAGTTGGTACCGGTACTGAAGTGCAAAAAATACCGGTACTGACTTTTTCTGGTTCTGCCCAACCCTACAGTAGATCGGACATACAGTACTTACTGCTTGATCACATTCAAGTGAATGGTTCATTTGTGAATTATCAGACGTTGTCCACAAATGCCGTTCCACTAAAGTGAAATGTTTGAGTACAGAGAAGTCACAGTGGTCAGTACACTGTACATTCTCGTGGCTTGACTCTGATTGGATACTGCAGGTTTCATTGGAATCAGCCATAGTATTTATAGTTCATGTAGTAGTAGCCAACAGTCGGCAGAGGTACCTTGCAAGTGCTGCCGGTCTCTGTCTCAGTAGATCTGTTCATTGATCGTGAATTTTCGTCTGCGGTGTTCACTTCACCAAGAGAGGGAGAGTGTGGGCATCCTTTAACAAAATCAGCAGCATCACTGTAGCTTGATAATTGAACTGGAAATCTGAATTAATGAATTTTTGAAAGAAGGAAGGTTAGTCATGGGAAGGATTTCACAGTTTTTCTTGGCATTCGTCTTTTCATAATGATCAACAAACATCCATCCATCCGACAAAGAGTGTTCACACAAAAGAAATTAGAAACTGACAAAAATTTACTGAAGTTTTGGTAAAAAATCCCCTGTGGAGGTCAACAGAGAAACAGCTAACATGAATTTCAATGGGTTTTGGTTGACTGTGGGAATTATTCATAAGGGATAACTTCATTGGAAACTGAATTCTATCAAGTACAGTAGGAACTTTTTTTCTCCTTTGATCAAGTCATTTTGAAGTTGTATCTTGCAGTATACATGTTTGTGACTCATATATAGAAACTGCAGCACAGTCAATGTTGTGAAGACATTCTTACACTTACAGTACAGGCACTGTGGAATAAAAAATAATAATATGGGGTCGGGGGGAGTTACTTTCGGCAGGACTTTCTAAGCAGAGTCCACCATTGGCTGACACAGAGCATGCAAGAAAATTTTTACTTTCACTCCAGATACCTGGAAACAGTATTTCCTGAGCGTTGTACAGTAAGCTGTACTAACCCAGCTTTGACATACAGTAATGTAGGGATCTCATGTTTGCAACTTGAATTATGCATTGTTTTCATTAACTTTTGGAACACTTGGCAAATACTGGGGGGGGGGCAAAAACATATCTTCAGCCCCTGACTTTTTTCATTGAGGGCTCACCAATTAGACCCCCTCCTGGGGTTCTGCTACCATTTGCTACAGTGCGGTGCTTTTCATACTGTTCAGTATCCTTTCAATTGAACAATGTTTTTATTCACATTGTCATCTTGTCTCTTAGTACATTTCCTACCCTATCAGAAAAAAAAAAAGTAGAACACATGACCCATTATGAAATGGTACTGTACACCTGTAATTTTAAGACTATTGAAAGCTGTTTTTTTTTTCTTTGTAACCTCAGATGGCAATTAAATGTAAATCCTACTTCAGGGTTAACCTTTCTAGTCAGCAATGCTATCTCATTCAAGTTTCCCCAGAGTGGATATATGTTCGTGGATTTGTTTGTCATATATATGCGTGGCATATAATGTTACTTAATCTCAGTGTTACAGTGTGTGTTAGTGGGAAGCCTCACTTCAGTGACTTCAGTCTGAATGCTGTCTGGGGCTGTGCTGCCAATGTTTCATGATTTCCTACATCTCAGACAGCATTCAACTTCATTATCATAATGAGACGACATCGTTTGCCCATTGACTTGCAATGGGGTCCAGAATTGGGTTTTTTCCTCCGTGGTTGCTGGCATGTTCTGGATTATCGTGTACTTTTGCCGTAGAAGGAGCTGGTGTAGATTTTCCACTATATTACACTCTGCAATCGTCGGGGGTTTTGATTGGTACTGTGTTACCATGCATTAGAAAGAACGGCTGTTTTGAAGCAATGTGTGTTTTGGGGAATCTTGTAGCTGCATATATAGCATAGTCTACAGCATGTAGCTCTCATGCATAACTCTCATGCTTTGTGCATACATCTAGATGGTAATCCTACAAACTTTTATCAATGTCTGTCTTTGATATCTTTCCATTGAATTTTTGTTTCCTATGTTACATTGTTCAGTTTACAAGTATGTGGGTGGTTGAACAGTCATGTCTTTTCTGTTTCTTGGGACAGAGTTACATCTTAAGATATTCTAATATGCTCCACATGTCACGAGAAGCGAGTCAAAATGGAGATAGATGTCTCTCAGAGCTTTTAAATATCCACTGTATGGTGGTAGTTATATTGAGAAGGGGGAGATGATAAATCCCTTGTGGCAGAAAACAAGAATTCATACAGTACTGTAACCACACATAAGTACATACTCATTATAGGGCATTGGGGTGCATATTTTAAGAGTATTTAAAGGGAAAAATTGTGTTTGTTTCACACTGGGAAATCACTTTTTTGGTTTTGATGATAATCATATTCCTATGCAACCACGCTGGCGTGTGTGTCCGTAGGGGTGGGTGGGTAATTACTGTAGGGTATCCCAGTACCATTAGCTGTACCTTCTATTAGGTGTAACCCCATAAGGTATCAGATGCGAGTCTGTGTGTATGTTTGTAATGCCTACCTTGTGAACACGATATCTCAAGAAGGGAAATCTTGATAAATCTGATACTGTACTTAGTATGTAGGTGTACCATATTGAGTATATAATCCCTATTGTTTTTAGTGGCAGTTAAAGGTCATGTGGGTCAACAGGGGCAAATTGTGAAAACCTTGTAAAAACAATATTTGAAGAAGGGAAGCTTAGACCAATGTAGGAGTAATATGTACATGAACCATATTTTTGGTGGAGGTCAAAAGTCATTTGGGTCAATAGCAGTCAAATAGTGTGAACCTTGTAAACAGGATATCTCAAAAAGGGAAACTTGAACAAACCCCCTATTTGATATGTAGGTGAACCATATTGAGTGCATGAACCGTATTTTTTTTTGGTGGAGGTCAAACATCGTTTGGGGTCAGCTGGGGTCAAATTGTGAAAACCTTGTAAACACCATACAGTATCTCAAGAAGGGTATGTGCTACAGTATGTGGGTGTACCATGTTGAGTGCATGAATGCTATTGTTTTTGGTATAGGTCAAATGCCATTTGGAGTCAACAGGGGGCAAATTGTAAAACCTCGGAAACACTGTATTTCAAAAAGGGAAGCTTGGACAAATCTGATTCATGGTATGTACTGTTGGTGTGCCATTTTGAGTACACGTACCCTATTGTTGATGGTTGAGGTCAAAGATATGGGAGTCAACAAGGGTCAAATTGTGAAAAGCTTGTAAACACCATATCTCAAAAAGGGAAGCTTGGACAAATCTCATATTTTATACATAGGTGTAACGTACCCCACATACCCCACCTTTTTTGGTAGAGATCAAAGGTCATTTGGGGTCAACAGTGGTCAAATTGTTAAAGCTTTTTCAACACGATATTTCAAGCAGAGTAGCGTGGACAGATGTCATATTTGTTGTGTAGGTGTACCATATTGAGTACATGAAACCCATTGTTTTTTATGGATGTGTCAAGGTCATTTAGGGTCAATAGGGGTCAAATTAGGAAAGCCTTGTAAACACAATATTGCTTGTACAAATCTCCTATTTGGACATGTAGGTGTATCGTACTGAGTACATGAACCCTGTTGTTTTTGGTGGAGGTCAAAGGTCATTTGACACACTTGCTAACAAAAACGAAAATCATCGTATAAACCACAATGCATTTGTACATCCTGGTTAGAACCACTTTATGAACATATCATGGCAGATTATTCAAAGTAAGGCAGGACTGTTGTCATCTATTCAAGAAGTAAGGTTCTCACAGCTAGAAATTCAGTTACAGTATTTATTTGCAGGATTTTTTGTTTCCCAGCCAAACTTTCAAAATTTAAATTATACATGCTTAGTAACTTTGTGCATATGTTGTGAGGAGATGAGGGCGACTGAATGGTTCAATAATGAGTAACATTTTTGGTTTCGATGATAATCGTAACCTTTGTAATCATGCGTATGCGGGTGTGTATATGTGTGTGTGTATGTGTGTGTGTATGTATGTCCGTGATGCCCTACCTTGAAAACACGATATCTTAAGAAGGGAAGCTTGGACAAATCTCATATTTGGTATGTAGGTGTACTATATTGAGAAGAAGAACCCTATTGTTTTTGGTGGAGGTCAAAGGTCATTTGGGGTCAATAGGGGTCAAATTGAGAAAATCTTGTAAACACAAAATCTCAAGAAGCAAAGCTTGGACAAATCTCATGTTTAATTTGTAGGTGTACCACATCAAGTAGAAGAACCATATTGTTTTTGGTGGAGATCAAAGGTCATTTGGGGTCAACAGGGGTCAAATTGTGAAAATATTATAAGAAGGAAAATTTGAACAGATCTCCTAATTAGATTGTAGGTTTATCTCATTGAATTTATAAAAATTTTCATTTTCTTTAGTGAGGGTCAAAGGTCATTTGCGGTCAACAGGGTCACAGTGTGGAATTTTCATAAATATATTATCTCAAGAAGGGAAGCTTGGACAGATGTCATATTCAGTGTGTAGTTGTATCTCATTTAGCACAAGAACGGTAGTCTTTATTGGAGGTAGAAGGTCACTCCATGTCAGCAAGTGTCAAATTGTGAACATGTAGATACGATCTCAAGAAAGGAAGCTTTGTGCAGATCTCATATTCATATAAAGCAAGTGTAGCTCAATGTGACACATACTAATGCTATTATATCAGATTGCACAAAAAATTCTCTTAATCGGATCATCGAAACCACAATGCATTTCTGCATTCTGGTTTTCTCTCTATGCCCAGTTGGTTTAAATGCAATATTCCCTTTAAGTGAGCTCAGTGATGATTACTGAGAATCGTTGGACACTATTTTAGCTCATTGAACACCTTAACTAAGACAGAGTGTAGTGAGGAAGTGTGGGGATGGGTGGGGGGAATAGGGATTTTCAGTGCAGTGCATTATATTTTCCCACTTTTCCCATTACTACCAAAAGGGAGAAAGTGGGAGTCTGTCTGGCCTCATCAAATACAGTGATGATGTGTGCACATGTTCTTTAGCTGTTTGCCTTGTTATACTTCTGGCATTTTTAAAATGACAAGATAACTTTCAAAGCCTGATGATGTGTTGAATAAACAGTTGATTAGGTCAAACACGTAAATCATCTTCAGCCATTGCTAATAGACCACAGTTACCACCTCTTTGGTGAAGGGAAAGTCTTTCCTCAAACTTTCTTTCAGTCACAAAGTAGCGGCAATTTAGAAATTGCTTCAAAGCATTTAAAACATGTTACTTTGGTCGTAAGGTAATGCGGCCCCATATTCTGTTCATTGCATGCCCAGAGGGACTGTGCAGTCTCACGTAAAAATGTCAACATGGTTATGTTACACGTAGACTGAGTGTTCATTGCAATCCTGATTTAAATCAAGTTCAAAACTTCTCTAAACACTGTTAATTCAATGTACGGTTCAGTAAATACTGTACATAGTAGGTCTGTGATGCTAAGTGCACAAATCAATTCAATCAATGAAAGAAAAGTTCCTTCTTTAATAAGTTAACTTGAATCAAATGCATAATTGGATGCAATGTCCATAACGTTAAAGCAGCCCAGGTTGTTGGGTGTTCGTCAGATCACCAGTTTGTACAGCAGAGAAGGTTTAGTGCCAACGTATAACTTTTCAGTTTGGTAAGTTTTGATCTAGTGGTATGGCACTCTGTTGGAAAAGTATTTAAGGCCTCATCATGTTCCTGTTTATTCTCTTTTTTCTTGGTTACTCTTTTCAGATCAGAATATATCACCAGCGGAGCCCAAATTATGCCGCATCCCTCCAATTCCAATTCGGAGTAAGTGAGATGCAAAATATTTCACGGCTTTTGTCCATAATCCTGCCGCTATCCTCCCCCATTGCATCCTCTGCACTTACTGTTTTCCGTTTCTCAGCTTGTCTTATTTGGTGACATTATGTGGTGTTGGTGGCACATTGGTGGCACATTTGGTGGCACATCTTGTATAATCAGCATTAATCATCTCGTCTTTCCCTCAGTGTCAACATCTTCAATTTCTTGTCTGTTTTCCTGTTCCCTCCTCACTTTGTACATTAACCATCCCACTCCTTCACATCTCTGCCCTCCCCCTTCCTCTATCTTCAGCATTCTTTCCTCTCGTTTCAACCAACAAATATCCTTCCAAAAGTCACCTCTCACCCTTTTTTTTTCTTTTGTTTTTGTTTGGCTGTTCAGACCAAACTTTCCAACTTTGTCACAAAGGGTCTTCCAACTTATTTGAATTGGTGTAATCCCTCATATACTGTATATTAACACAAGTTGCTTGCTGCACATTTGTCCTTTGCAAAGGGATCAAATACCTACCATAGTCTATATGCTTTATTCTGTATCCATGAAACCTTGCACCTCAGAAATAATGACAGACATGCCCAGCACATCTCCACGTCTCCTGTTCAACCGTTACAGGTTTGCTTTAATCTAACTTTTTTTTTTTTGCAAGGTTAAGACAAATTCTACAAAAGTTTGTATGCTTAAAACATGGTCATTTTCTTTTGTAAATTTTGCATGGTAACTAGACAGATCCACCATGCATCAGTTGAAATTAAACAGAAAGAACTATGTTTAAGTTGTTTATATGGTGCCTAAGTTGCAAAGAGGCCTGCTAGCATCAATGTATGTGCAATTGTGTGAATTTTATATTACGGTCAAGATTTGGTCCGAGAGTTTTTTGGTGCACTTTGTTTGAAAAAAAAGAAAGAAAAAAAAACGGTTGTAATGTACTATATGTGCAGTACTGCAAAACCATTGTTGTGTTGCACTTGTTACAGTACTGTATGACAACAGCAGACAATGACTCTCCAGTTTGCATAATTTTATGTTTTAATTAAATGCATTCCTGAAATCTACATGAACCTGTGGCTTTCCCCTTAATAGTAGTATTCTTACACCCCAAAATTCAGTATAGCAGTTTGTGTTTGAGAATCCAGTACTAAAGTGTATGTTGTAAGTTAAATACAAATTTCAGACATGGTGCTTACCAAGTAACCAATCATCAAGAAGATGGTCTGCAGTGCTTCACTCAGGGGTAAAAGTTTGCATCAGTGAAACTGAATCAAACTTGCCTTTTGGGGGGGTCTGTGACCTGGTATGAGGGGGTGGGGGTCACTTGGGTTAGGATGCAATTGGCTTTACTTTGGAAGTAGAGATTCATATTGCTGGTAAAATGTTTTTGGAAGTGGTAAATTTCTGGACTGGATCACCGATTGCATGGTGGAATATCTGAGATCCTGAATTTGTTATGAGTACTCTAACCCTGACACACATGAGGAACAGAATTGGATCCAGAGATGTACCACAATGGTGAATCAGGAAATCATTGTAGTAGGTGTGTAGCCTAAAGATATTTGTTCATTCTGTAGCTGTTTATGAAATGGTTTTTTTTGAGAGTGCACAATATGGGACATTGTTAAAAAACAAGCAAATTTTCTTCATTTTCCTATTGTGTAATGAGCACAAAAAGTTGCTGATTAGTCTGACCTCCCATTGGAATTTTGTTTTGTTTATTATCACAACATGTACTGTATTTAAATGACGTGTGATGTAAATCTGTGAAGGGGAAAAAGAGTACTGTATGTTCTCTTCTTCTGCCTCCCCCCCCATCCTCCCTACAAAGAAATTGATCAGACAAGGTGGTAACAACAAGGAGTGTAGAGGATCCCATGTTTTACACCTCCTTCACCCTCCTCTCATTTATTTTTAAGAGTTTATCTGGAATGTAACACACGCGTAACCACCAGAGAAATATAAGTCTCCATATGTTAAAGAGAAAGAACATTATAAAGACAAGTATAATCAATGTTTATCCAGGTATGCTAATTTTGACTACGCTATGTCTGAAAGATTTGGGGCTGCTGCTGTATTTCTTTAGGGTATTTGTGTATCAGTTATAGTTAAATGTTGATATGTCTTCGGTTGAAAGCATTTCAAAGCATACTCTACCGCTGTATTTAACATCCTTGATAATTAAATACTGTGCTGTAGTTGAAAAAACTCAAGATCCAGTCTGTTTCAGGAGTCTCCCATTGTATCTGTGGATGTGCAAACATTTTCTCAGTAAACAGCCACACAGAAGAAAGTCAGTAGTCATGTGTACACTGTTCAGTACATTATACTCTTTTGAAGCTTGAAAGGCGCACCTCAAACCATCAGGGGTTTTCAAGATGAATAGAGCAATGTATGGTTGCGATTAAGGGGATACTATAGGTATTGCATAGAGTTAAAAAAAATACCAAATAGAGCGTGGTTCATGGTAGATAAGAGTGCAATAATTGTCAGAGACAGGTAAGTGAGGATGAAGCAAATAACCTAACCAGTTTAAGTTTTGGGGATTTTTTTTGGCTGCTACCGTAGGGTGTAGCCAAGGTGTCAGCAATATCAGTACATGTAGTACATGGAGCATGTTGGCTCTGTGTCAAACTTTTGTGATCTGTCTCCATACAGTGGTATCTGGTACTGCTTGAACAGGACCCAGGTACCTGACATCAATAGTCAAGTCGGTCAGGTATTCTGTTACTCGAAAATGTAACATCCGTTAGGCTTAGAGTTGGTCGGCAAGTCACATCACAACATTTTGCTCGGCACTTTGGTATAACACCTTATATCTTTACGTATGGGCATGGCAATAAAGTTGTTCTGGATTAGATAGACTGTTAGTCTGCTGAATTTTGTCACATGTATAGTCCTGTATTACTGGTGTAACTTTGGATCAGAACCTGATCTTGCCATTGTTTCTCGGGTTCCTGATGCAAACTCTAGTACTGGTCATACCTAGTTCTGTTAGTGAGTACAAAATGGTATGAGGTTGTCTTGCAGATGGCAAAGAATCATCTTGTGTCCAGTGAAAACTCTTGTTTAATACAATCATGGAATAAACGATCAATTTCACTCTTATGTTCACGAAATTCCGGTCCCCTTGACCATCACAATTTTTCGTTGCGTACAGTGCAGTGCAGGCTATTACCACATCTGTGGTGTAGCACAGCACAGCACAGCACAGTGAAATACAGTAATAAAGCAAATAGCAGTATACGCGGTACATGGTGTAAAATTTTCTGCTAGGTAAATTAGTGTTCAAAATATGATCGTTGGAAGAATGTGCAATGACAAAAACCAAGCCCAGTTAAATCTTTTGGACTACTGTAAAGTGTAGTTTGACTACTGAACAGCAGAATCACTATTCATTGACATTTGAATGCCTGTGGAGTATCTGTGGAATAATAATAATAATCAGAATCAAGTCTCTTTGATTTCATTATAATGTACAGAATAGTCTATTGACTAGAAAATATCACCAAATTTGATTAAATGGTAAAAAGTTCCTATCCACAGATTTCTTCATTGTAAACAAAAAAAGTCGGTATTATTGGATGCATAGATTTGGTGATATTGTTGGCGACATACGGTATAGCTCTTACCCTTAGCAGGGTATAATTATATAGTACTACCGAAACACATTGTCGGCTTTGTTAGTTCACGTATTTACAGTGGCTGAACAAAGTCAGTGGACTTGTTTTTTTCTGATAGATTAAACTTCTGCTAATCACGTAACGGTGGTGTGGTGTTGTTAACATGAAATCGTTATTGGGTCAAAATAACTGCTGTCTGGTTTTCTTTGTCTTAAGTACAGTGTACAGTACAGTGCTTGCACAAGGTTAAAAATTGTATTGGAAATTGCTTTAAGAGCATGAAACATTTGTTCAGTATTTTCTTCTTTACAACTGACAATATTGCTCAGTATTCAAACATTCGTTACCATTATCAGAATCAGTTTATTTCTCTCCAGATGTTTAAACTTATCTGTGTTTGCTCTGAATTGCATGCAGTGTTCAAGTGAATAAGGTGTGACACCTGTAAGTGGTTTTCAGAGTCATTGCTAAAAAACTTTTCTGTCATTTTACTACAGCAAAATACAGGCATGCAGCCCTCCCCCGATGTCAAGAAGTGGCAACAATCTGGGCATTTTTGCAGACTGCGATTAGCCGCTGCCTCACTGGAAATTTTTGGGAATGTTTTATCCTTCCATTTTTTGAGACCTCAAACCTTTTCTGTAAGCCACAGCAACCTTTGCATCCTCATGAGATAGGGTCATAGTATTCACAGTGTGAAATGTCATTTAGGAAGCCATCCTATTATGTCAGTCGTGTTGTGTTTTCACAGAAGTTAGAATGGTAGTCAAATACCACCTTGAATTATGGACTATGCAGGGGTCCAGAATAAGAACATTCTTTGCGAGTTCATCATCTTTTTCAGAAAGGTAGAGAAGAAAAAAAAAAATTGTCGACGAAGGCAAAAAGAAAGCAGGGAAAAAAAGATAATTGAAAAGGGCACTGATCTGCTTGTAATGTATGGGATCAAGAATTTCAAGGTGTGATTCAAATTTATTGCTTAAGGGATTGCACAGTTTCATATTAAACTGATTCCATTCTTACATACATACAGTAGGATAAAAAAAGCACCTTACCCTCCTAATGGGTTTAACTGATGTTTGATAGACAGGAGGCAAAGTAGGCATTTGTGGGACTTGTACCAGTTTATTTGGCTGAAGATGGAAACGAGAGACACGCTAACCCTGTACAGTTAATTATAATGGTATGTGTCAAACAACTCACTCTGCCAGTCTGAGGAACACAGGAGATGACGGACTGAGTCGATATGAACTCTTGTTGCTGTTTGCTGTTTCATGTTCTGTAACTGTGCACATATCTCAATGTATCCTTCAGTATGTACACACGGAAACATTGCTAACACTCACCACCATGTGTTATTTGAACTGCTTCACACAGTCATAGGAACTTCAGGGTGTTACACTGAAACTTGAACCACTACATTTTTAACCTCCAACTTTGCAAAGCAGTTTGTTGCTAATCAAGTCATGTCTGCAATGTGGCCATGCATTGTGGCTGTCACTTGTACTATTTTTGAAAATGGCTCTGTGGGATTACACTGGGTAATCTATTTGAGATACGGTGTCAAAGTGTGTGATGCATATTGTAAAAGTGTATTGTTTAGACTGCAGGAGGGCACTGTTGCACAGATATTGTAATTTGGCCAACTTTGATGTACTTCAGTCATCAACTGTAGCGCTACTGTATTCCAGAACATTGTTCAAAAGGTGTACAGTAGTTTCTGAGAAACAATTACTAGTTGCTCATTTTTGTGGCACAAACCGCACTTCCAATTTATCCACTTTTCCTACATAGTGTACAGTGCTGAAAGTTCATTTGTGGTATATTCATTGCAAACTTTACTGCAGGATTGGTTTCACTAACAGTGATACAGTGTACATATCTCTGAATGGAACATGCTGCATGCCTGATTTTAATACCATGTCAATACCCACAAATCCATTGGTCATCAATTGAGAACATGCTCCGTCAAGCTGTGTGGCTAAATACCGGGAGAACCTTCAAAATTATTCACATCATATGGTGTTCAGGGTACAGTAATTGTTTGTACGGTGAAAGACCGTGTAAGTCTGTGAAGCAGTTTCAACAACATTGATAAAAATATCTCTAGATGGGTGAATTGTATAGGTAAGTGCTGTTTTGCTTCAGATGTAATGTTGACTTATGGTTGAAGAAAGTCTGGTTACTTGTACTGTAGCCCTGTCTGGAATTAGTCAGCTAAGTGTACAGTGTGGCAGTGATTCACATGCACCTTCAGTAATCATCAGTGAAGTTAGTGATGATATTGAGTGTGGAAGGTTGTGTGTTAAATTTTTATGTACTGTACTTCACTTCTCACATACCTGTCTTAGCATAATAAATGCACTCTAGAGACACAAAGATGGTTTTCATGGGAATGAGGCACTATTCTGGTGTTAGACCGGTGAGTGCTAATAGCAGTGTTAAAGGTTACCAGTACTCTAGGCATATTAGTTGGGAGTACATTTGTTATGCTGAGACAGATAATTGAGTTGTTTGTAAATAACCAAATCAGATAATTTTAGGGATGTTTCATGCTGCTGTATATTGTACTGCAGCTTACAAATTTACTTGTCAATAGTTTCTGAAAATGCACCATCAAATTTGGTTATTTGCATGCTAATCACTTACCTGTCTTCATATGACTTCAGTACTTTATCTTGGTATGATAACCTTTGATACCACCTCTAATGTAGATGGTGGGCATAGTCTTTCCTCCTCAGGGTCACCAGCTTTTGAGTCCCTAGCAGTGGATGATAAGTATGTTAGTTCAGCAATAGATACAAAGTACTGTATTATGCATGCCTTAAAGGTGCACTAGACCAAGAAATGAGGGCAGTATTCTCCCTTTTTGAGAATCTCTCAGGGGTTTGTCTGTTTTCAATGATTGGTATCTTATGTAGCTGTGTACGACACGTTTTCTATGGTGGGAATAGTTTTGAACTGCAGAATGATCCTTGGGGAGCTTTTTCATATGCAAGGGTTATTCCTTGTAGTGGACGGAACTTGTAGTATTAAACATTCATCTTGTGTTAACAGGCCAGTTTCTGGTTAGCCTGCATAGCGCCTCTCTGGCTGGCTCCCCATGGGGCTACCACTCCAAAGAGCCTGCCAGTGATGGTCAGACATTCCTTTCACAGAGCCCAAAACTTGATGAACTGAAGACTCATGGCCATTGGTCCATTTTCACTGCAAAGATGGTACCACAGAGCACCCGGTACACTGTTTCAAAGTTGATCTACACAGTCATGTGCGATGGTAGCAGTGTTTCCCTTTTAATTAAAGGTCCTGCTGCAGCCAATCACCATAGAGCTTTGAAACTGAAGGTTGACCACGATTTTTGTGGAATTGAAAGAAATTTGTGTCCAAAGCCAGTGGACGTTAGTTTTTCGTAGCGATAAGCTGGAACATAGGCTAGCCTAGCCTAGGCTGGCCTACGTGCAATTCAAGCTGAATGCTACTTGTGTGAGAAGGTGATATTAAGTGTGACCCATGCATAACATGTCCCCGACACCTGACAGCAGGCTACAATGTTTGCATCCTGAGTGTGTTTTGACCTGAACCAAAATATATTTTACTCCTTTAAAAAGTGGCTCATTTTGCTTGAAATCATGGCCTGCTTTTGTAAATTCTAATTTTTTTGCAATGAAATTTTGATATTATCAGCATCAAATGTGCCACCATTTTGCATTAATTGGCCTTTACATTTGCAAAAATTTTTCAAAGGACAGGGATGGTGGTACAGTGAGTGAGTTAAGGAAATCAAAAGTTGGTGGGTGTGTAGAGGGTGTGGTGCTAGAATTAATTTGAAGGACATTTAAAGCAAGTCTAATTGTATGCATTAGTGAAGCAAGGGGCAAGTATAGTCACTTGTGAATACCCACACTCAAAGCATACCTGTCTCAACTATTCTTGAGATATCCAGGTTTTGTGGGAGTTGTGCACAAAAATTGGTACTGTAGTGTAAAATGATGTTTACACTGCAAATGTCACTTAAACTGGCTCATCTGTAAGTTCATCGTCCCATTTGATTTCACCCACTCAAATTATGGGGGATCTTGTTCGTACTGTACGTTATCAGAAAGTTGATTGAAACTTCACATCTGAGTTAAGCACAATCTGATCCCTAAAATCATTTTATCGTCATTTTACACGTCATCTTGTGCATCACTCAACACATACCTGTCTCAGTGTAACAACTACACTGTCATCTACCATGATAAACTCAGAGTTAAGGTAAGATATTCAACCCAGCAAACAAGATGGCAAAGATAAGAAACCAAATTAGCAAAAACATCGTAAAAGTTGGATAGACAATTACAGTAGATACAGCACAGTGAGAAGGGGGACACTAGTCCAAAATACATCAAAGTAGATCGGAAAGAGACACAGGGCAATATGATTAGAATGGTATGATATGGTTAAAAGAACTCAATCAAGCCTTTCAGATAAGTTGCTGTGCTGAGACATTGAAGTGCAATAATTTACTTCACTTGTCCCTTAGAAATAATGATTGCGCGTTTGTTTATATTCTGCCTTCCATACGTTTCAGAGTGGCCCACAAAATCAAAAGGACAGAAAATCGTAAAATTTCAAATGGACATATATCAAAGAATTCACATAAGAAAGCCTTATAAATCAAACTTAAGACCTGAAGGTTACTAATTTGTACTCTTTACATCTTATATGGGAGTGCATTTGTTGTTTTGAGACATTTAAGTAAAATTTGAAGTAAATAACCAAACCAGGTGAGTTTTGGGATGTTTGTAATAACCAAACCAGGTGAGTTTTTCTGCAATGATAATGCTGCAGTGTGTATTTGCAATTGTTTGTAGACAGGATTTTTGGCAATCAGGTTGGAGTATGTGTGTGTCTATGTACTGTATGTGTGTGTATGTGACGCTTGGGTACGTGCTAACTCAATACGGGAAAATTGGTATGTAGGCAAACTTGGTATGTAGGCTGGCCATATTGAGAAGGTGTGCCTCATTGTCTTTGATGGAGGTCAAATTTCATCGGGGGACAAAAATCTGAAAATTTTGGTAACACAATATCTCAAGTTATGAAGTTTAGGCAAAGTTCGTAGTTGGTGTATTGATACATTATGGTACTGGTGTGTTGTTGCAAGTTATGAAGTTTGGGCAAAGTTCGTTGTTGGTGTATTGATACATTATGGTACTGGTGCGTTCGAGGTGTTCAAGACTTTTGGGTTCGAAGATCCATATATGCCATATGGGCCATTTTATGAAATTATACAAAATGCCTCTTCTCCTGCAAGATTGTATGTAAGTTGAAGTGGTGTGACACTACTACTATGTTCGTGGTTCCTTCTCAGTGCTGTTCAGAATAGTTGGTCCCATATGGGCTATATGGACCATTCTATGAAAGCATGCAAACTGTTAACTTTCTTGGTATATTTTGCTTTGCAATGTGGAAGGATTGTCAAATTAACATTTTGGTGGTGGAATCCTTTGCAGTGTTCAACATTTTTGGGTCCATCTTCAGAATGGACCCATTGGGCCATAAGTTATTACATTATGCAAAGCAATTAGTTCTTCAACAGAATATATGTTACAATGTTGAGGGTTTTTCAGATTAGTACTATGGTAGTCAAGTACCTTTGGCTGATCAGCATTCTTAGGGGCAAAATGGGGCCCAAACTCTTTGGGGATATGGTAAATTGTTGGTTAACCGTGGTTGAGACTAAATGGCTACAGTAGAGTTAAAATAATCTTTATGCAAGGAACCATAGTGCCCTTGGGCTCTTGTTCTCTTGGTGTAGTCAGCTGTTGCTAAATGCAAGGACACTTTAATATGTTAATCAATTACTTGAAATCCAACAGACCCATGGAAGTGGATATGAATATTCATCTATGCAAAAGTTTGGCTTAAACAATGTTGTTTTGTAGTGACTATGACATATTCCGCAGAATTTGACTTTCACTGACAAATTTTCAACTCATGTTCCAGCTCGAAATGCATCCATTTGCGCAGGGTCAAATGAACGCAGGGAGAAAGGAACACCTACTGTACACCATGCAGTGAAATGTGGGGATTATGTCATGTCTTGGTACTTCACCTGAAAGCAAATTCCGAGGAGCAAACTCGTCTAGATTGAGACATTAATTGATGCTTCCGTAGTCAGTGAAGGAGCTCTTGCTTGTTCATCTTTAGTGTAAATTTTCCAGCCATAAAGTTAAATTTGGTTGGAAGAATGGGAATAAGAATACAAAGTAAATATTACCCAATCCTCTGTAAAAAGTCATGACAGAGGTCATTTCCAACTGCAGTAGGTCATTTGGTTAGAGATGTAATATTTGCACTGCAATATGTAATAAGTGCAGTCTGTTTTTCATCTGTGATGAATGCTCCGAACATGTAACACGTGTTGGCGGTAGACTGAAAGACTAACAAGGATGAGCTAGGGCATAGACAGCGTGTTGCAAGAACAAATTATTCGAGAGCGTGTTCGAGCTTGACTAACAATTCATTAGTGTGAGCAAGAAGTAAGTATAGTCACCCTCATGAACACCGACACTAGTAAGTTATGGGAAGTCTCTCATTTGTGACACATGTTCCAAACATGTTAAATTTCTGTGCTTTTGCAATGTTGTTAGGTTGGTGTGCATCTTCCTGTTCCTAAGAGTTAATTATAATAGCTTAACAGTTTGCATTCTTTTTCCTTGGTTTCTTTCTTTGATTTGCTAATTGTTTACAGTATATATGCATCGTAGTTTTAACAATGTCACTGCAGACTTTGATATTCCATAATAAACCTGAGATCACCACCGGACTGCAAGTCGCATTAATAACAGTACAGGCAGACTGTAGTACTGGAATGTACTGCCTGCCGGCTGGAAAAGTGACTGAGCAATGCTGCAGGATTTTTGCGGCACATCCTCGGCAGTGAACACACCATTAACCTAAACCTGAAGGAGAATATCACCTACTACTACTGCAATCAACTGTTAAAATGTGTGGCCTCGCTCTCGTCGGGTACCGCAGTCGCTGTAGTTCAACACTGTCATTGATCTTCACATGAAGATCATGCATGCATGCATACATGTGGATTGGCTGAATAGAGGATACATACTGCTACTTCAAAGAGGAACCACCCCGGCATGGAATTGCTGTTTCCTGTTTGCCACAGGAAGGTGGCATTCTCTGTCACTTCCTAAGTCCAATAGTTCACCTCGAAAATGAAGCTGGGATTAATAAAGAAATCCCATCAGTGTTGTGAGAGTGTCCCACTGCTGGTTTGAAATTACACCGAGGGGGGGGGAGAAAGAATTCTCAGTAAAGGCTATTCTCCCAGATTCTCTGTCATCCTTTCTGGTCCGTCTGTCCCGTTAGATAATCGTTCACTTTCGGATACTTGAATGAAACTCCTTGCATACTAGAGTAAAGCCTGTCATGAGAATCGGTAAACAATGTACAGTCATGCAGTACATATTGCACCACTTGTAGGTCTACTCTATCTAGATAAAAACACATGTATGTATCTGCTGTGTGTGTGGGTAAGTCAAGATTGAATGTGAAAGATATCTGAAAACTAGTCAGGACAAGACCCATCATGGATTACTGTTTTCAGTGTTTTGTTGAAGTTGTAACTCGAATTGGTATTGGTCAGGTCAGATATACCATAGTCAGCTAGGACAATAAAGTGTAACGTTGGCCGGGACCTCGTTTCAGCATTTATAGTATAAGTATAATCATCCAGTGAGGTTCATGGGTCCAACAAAAAAAGTTATGCCGGAGACATGGAATGAAATAGCATAACCAAAGTCTGCAGTGAAAATTACTTTTATTACCGTGAAGTTGACTGAGGGAATACTACCACTCAAATGAATTAAATCTTACATTAGCCTGAACTCTAAACCTCTGGAACACCTGTTAACTATTTGCATAAGAAACAGTAATAGGGCCACTGATTTTCCGTGATCGTGGAAAATCGCCGGAAAAAATGGAAATTGAACTTTTGAAAGATAGAAATTCACAGAATTTACCAATTTTAGAGAAACTTGCTATGATAAGATATTTTGGTAGAGAAAAGTAAAATTAATGAAACGTAGGTCTTTATGGTTTACAGGTGCAAGTTTCTTGCATAAACTTTACAATCGATGTATTAAAGAAACTACCGTAACACTTTGCAAGCATAATACGAAAGTCAACCCCAGCAGACCAGCTGCAGCTGGCTAAAACTCCTGACTGAATCAACCGAGCATTCCCCATGAGCGCTAGCACTGACTTTGGTATGCCTAGCCCTCGAAAACTTGAAGGTAAGTTGGTAACATTAATGCTACTGTTACCTCAACAAAGCCATCTCTCTACAAATTCAATCTTGAATCTCAATATTTTAAGCCTCTGGGACTGAAGAACAGTAGAATACATTTGACTGTTTATTAAATGACATGAATTCTTTAACTTACAAATGGTTGGTTGTTCTTTCACGGGCGATAAAATATTAATCTCTGAGGTGGTTAGGCTATTCTTCATACATCTAGCTACGTTATGATATAAATACTGTAACTTTTAGGAAGGCTTCGGGCGATCTTTTGTATTTTTTCAAATGGGACCTTTCTGTACATTTTAACTTTAAAAATGCATGTTATAAAGTTTGGTCTACATGAAATATGCAACATTTTGTGATGCATTTAAGTTTTGAAGCAATATGGAACGATTTCCTTTGATTGAACCGTCGTAACGCTGCATTGTGTACCGTATATGGATTCTATATCTCCTCTCACTTTTGTATGTGTGCGGAGCAATTCTCACACGAGTAACTTGCAATTGCCATTTATGTTTGAAACGGAAATTTACAGAAATGGGAAAGTTGAAAATGGAAAAAACCGGAATTTGAGAAGCGGAAAATGTGAATTTCCATTTTGAAACGCAGAAAATCGGGGACCCCTACGTTAATATTAAAGAAACATGTAAAACACATATACTTAAAATAACATGATAGTCTGACCAGTACAGTCATTCTTTGCACAGACTTGTTACTACAGCCATTCTTACAATAGTATACATGTGCAATGTACAGGTACAGTAGCAGAATTGACAGTATTTGCTTTAAATTCACCACTTACTGTTTTTCATTGAACATACTTCAAACATATGAATACCTGTAGGTGCAACATACAATTAAAAGTGGATGTGTTTGATGTCAAAGCCAGTGTCCAAAGCTTAGGGATGCCTCTGGTGGCATGCAGTTGTTGCACTATGTATCAGAGAAGACAGAAAGATTCCCCCTCATCACTCAGTCCTACAAGGGTGAGCCTAGCTTTAGAGGACAAGGTGGTAGAATTGATTTGGGGTGCACATTGAGCATCATCATATAAATGCACTAGTGTGAGCAAGGTGCAAGTGTATTCACTCATGATTACCCACACCAGTGAGTTCTGGGGATGCTGGGAAAAATTTCCATTTTTCTTTCTTTGTCAAGGTGTAGTACTGTAGTAGCTTAGAGGTGACTTACACTTTGTCCAGAATAACCGTTCTGTACACTGGGCATTTGAGTGATTACAGTGGATGCATGGTCTAGTTACGCAACTCAGACAAACTGGTCTTTGCAAAGCCAATACTTTCCGTGCATGTGTCATTGCCTTTTGAGTATGATACTGCTGGAATGTTTGTTTAGCTATTCTTTTTACTCTGAAGTGCAAGCGTCATCACATCATCTTCATCATATTGATGTATTTTATGTCAATAATTGTATGTCAAGAACAATATGTCATAACAGTATGTCACAATAGTATGTCATAACAATATGTCATAACAGTATGTCTCCAATATTGATAAATGAAGGTTGTAAGAATTCAAATCAATTTGCCTGCTGTAGATGAACGCATGCTAGTATTAACCGTGTTCGACGGTTTTCATTTTAAACATGACAGAAGAGGAAACCTGATTCACATTTCACTGATCGTTGTACATATAAAGCATCCGATTGTGATGCGGTTTTCAGATCTGTATACATATGTGAAAGGGAATTCACTTGAGTGTTAGTGCAATAATAGTCATCTTGGATCAACAGGCAGTCCTTTCCAAACATGTACATGACTTTTGCCAAAGTACAGTAAGTACACCACGTTGTGTTAAAAAGTTTGCATTTCTATACTTCAGTACAACACATTGCTGATGCATTGACCATTTCAGCCAACTTTCTCGAAGGCGGATAGGCCAATTTTAGGAAGGCTTAACATACAGTAGCTGACACAACCTTCTTACAGTTTGAAGGGATGGCGGTTAATGTGTCTATACAAAAGCACTTGAAGAAATCATATCATGGGGGTAAATATCTGAACTTTAAACACTTTGCAAAAATCATGTGGCATGTAGCAAGGGTGCTTTATGTTGAAAAGCACACTGTGTCTAGAAATTTAGGGGTAAAAACCTCCCCCGTCTTGGCGAGCACTGAACATGCACCTTAGTAGAGTCTTGATGGAATGGGCTAGTTTCCTCTCCTTTTACCTGGTTTTCCAGCATCTCCTCCATAATGTTGCACATTGACATCTTATGTCCATTTTAATACATTATGGAGGGATTTGTCTGATAAATCCCCCCTTCCCCTTTTCACCCCCCTCCCACATTGGTACTTGAATATGCCAGCTGGAATAATGATTCGATGATTAGTGTACAGTAGAGACTTTACTAGGGATAAAACTTAGTGGTCATTCGTTCGTCGGAGACAAGTAAAAGTCTTGTCAAGACAACAAAATTCACTCCTGGTTGTCTCATGGACAAGTAAGGCCCCCTTAAAATAGCACTTGGTAGTAGTTTGTTGGTATCATCTGTTGTTTGTGTTAGGTATTGCATGATAATGATTTATTTATTATGCCTCCAATCAGTCTCTTGTTTTTGCCTGGCACCTCTAATTTGTACTATTTATTCACAATGATATATTTTCTTTCGTACGTTACTGGCCAGGTTTAAGCTGTTCTATCCCATGAAGGCAATTTTCTAACTTTTGTGGAACACGTTACATGTGGTATCATTCATAAGCTGAATAGTTGAAGTTTCTTTTTTTCTAATTTTTCTTCAAATTTTCCAAATTCTGTTAATCACAGACAGCTCAGTTGCATATAATTTTAATAGTTGTGTGACATGTACAGGACATTTGACAAACACTTGAAATTCTATCTCCATGCCAGCAACATGAGCAGATTGAATGTGTGTTGTGTGGGACCTTAGACATTGTTCCTTCCAATAAATTAGAAATGTTATTCTCTTTTGTGCACTAATTGATTATGATAATAAGGTAGTGTCCAAAATAGCCATGTACCGTACGTCACAGTTTTCACTGCGTTTTTTTTTTAAGTTTTGATATGTTGAAATGTAAGAATTTTTTGTGACATTCAGTAAAGTTCTAATTAAGGACATTGCTTAACAAAATCCAGAGTAAAATTCTGAAATTGCATTTTCTTTGAATTCTACAAAAACGTGCCAAAAGACACGAAATAAAAAGGATACTCATCCAAAACAGGCTCAAAGATGATGGCAAGGATGAGGAATCCTAGTATATCGATCGAAAAGGTTGAAAACTTGACGATGGCAATAGAATTTCGCAGATGCAAACGCAGTGCAAAAACTCCACTGGCAGACCAAAAGGCTGACAATTACGGAAGGGCGGTGACCAGATACACACACACACACACACACACACACACACACAAATTGCCAGATGCTAGACCATGGTCAATACGGTAATGCATAGGTTATATGAGGTGAGTACGTTGCTAGCGAATTCCCAAACCAGTAAGTTTTGGGGAGACGTACGGGACAATGTGTAAGGAAAAATAGGTCCCCTTGTGACATCTGATGGAAATAATCCAGTGATTGTAAATCCTGTTGATATATAACTGTGCATGCCTCTGGTAGCCCTTGCAGTATGCCAAATCAGCACGTATCTGGCAAAAGTAATCTTTTGACTAACCACCAACACAACTGTTGGGTAAACTGTACTGAGTGTGAATAAGCACCAG
This sequence comes from Stichopus chloronotus, assembly GCA_021234535.1. Lineage (NCBI taxonomy): Eukaryota > Metazoa > Echinodermata > Holothuroidea > Aspidochirotida > Stichopodidae > Stichopus > Stichopus chloronotus. Next base: position 21,077,392 of record CM037835.1, read on the forward strand.
GGGTCTTTCCTTAGTCATGTTTCCTGTGTAGAAGAAGGCTGCTTGGTGTACAGTTGGTACTGTATAATGAATGGGTACCAAACCAGTTATTCATTGACCCTCATTAAGTTTGTGTGTATCTGTAAATCACACTAACATACAGTAAATTGGCAGTGGAAATAGTGTGAAAATGCTACCTGTGTAACTAAGACTCCTTAAATCAAAGTCAGTTGTTGTGCCTCCCCCCCCCCCCTCCATGACACTGAATCAACATGATATTTTGTATTAAAGGTGAAATCCACCTTTAACACAAAATATGCTAACCTATGATACCACTGCTGGACTTAAGTCAGTGCACTGCAGTTCATGCTTTAGAAAATTCATCTTCATTCATATTGTTTTGCAAGAGATTAAGAGCATGCTGTAGGTAGGATCCATACTGTACATATTTTTTTGATAATTCCAGTGTTTAGTCTGAATGTACACAAAACTTTTATTCAACATTTATGCCAGATGGGCATAGTAAAAGTCGAAGCTGTATTTCCTATTGAATAGTGTTTTGACTGGGTAGTCGGGTACCTACCCGATGATGTTCTACGCGGGTAGTCAAATTACTACCCAGGCAGCATTTTCACACACACACACAAAACATAGGCCTAACATTGCATTGTGTTGCAGCTTAGTGACAGCATTTGCAAGTCATGTTGCAAAATGTCTCTTTTATTTTCTTTGCAATAAACTTGACATTGGAAGTAATAACTGTTTCTGACTTTTCACTGTACCTGATTTGAGTTTAAGTTTGTTTACAACATAGCTTAAGCCTACACTGTGACAATTCAACATCTAATGTAGAGATATGGGCGGTGGATTGTTTTGTGAATTAAAGGCTTAGGCCTATACAATTTTAAAGCCACAAACGAAGTCATTCATTGACAATCAGGTACTCAACGGGTAATGGCATTCAGGCACCCGGATACAAACTTTTCTACCTAGTGAAAACACTTCTTTGTAACCTATGGATACATTTCTTCTATATTATTGATGGCAGTGCTGTACATTTAGTCCAGCAGCAACTGGGGTAGTGGCCAAACAGAGTGGGGAGCGGGTGAAAAGACAAGGGATGCTTTTCAATTATATTTTAACAAAGTAAGCTCATAAAGTTATGAAGTTTGTTTATGTCTGAATTTGCAGCTGTCTTCCCCCACCCCTACCATCTCCCCTTCTCTGACTACCATATTTTCATTGATGATGATAGTAAATATGTGTGGGGGTGTCTGCTAAGATATTTTAAATAGAAAAACACCTTAAAACAGGATATTAAAACACTATGTATCAGTTTTTCACATTGCATGTGGACAAATTGTCCTGTACATCACATGTCCCATACGTCACACTTCATTTTTTATGGAACTTGTCATTTTACCATAACCATGTAAGATTTTTACTTAATATTTTTTAGTATGACATATAAGCGTTAGGACTACACATAAGTTTAGTGGTATAAACATAATTGTATGACTATCAACTTATATTATTATTTATATTTTTATCTATATACATCTTATAGTGAAAAAAAAAACATATCTTTTGTTGTCCTGTTCATTACAGTCCGTAATTTAGATATTTCCTAATTGTTATAACTGTTAAATTTGGCTGTTTGTAATATAGTGTTAGTGCAATTATCAGAACACGAAAGGGACACAATTTCTCTTTCGTTACAAGCTATCGACACTATTCAATTTATAAAATGTCCCGTACGTCACAGTGCAAATATATTGAACGCTAAATTATTCCCTGTTCTTCAGTATATTACAGTACGTAATGACTTGACTGCAATATTTATTTGCTGTGTGACCATTTCAAAACCCAGCGCAAGGTTAACATCATCTAGAGACGAGTCCTTTGGGCATTTTGGTACTTGTAACTCTTCCACAGGTGATCATGACCTAAAGTTAACGTGACATGTACGTGTCTGACAGGGAAATTATCGATTAAATCACTGCAGAGTGGTAGTCTTCGCCATAAAAATTAGTTTCAACCTTAATTTAGAGATACAGGAACATGTGATGATGAGGGGAACAATGTTCAATCACTGTAATTGCAAAGTGATGTATGTCAGTGCTCTCACACAGTGACGTTTGCAATTGCGGTGAAGATGATACATGGCTTATAAACTGTTGTCAGTCTTTCCGGTAGGAACACAGGTATCAACACATTGTAGGCATATATTCTAAACCCTTACTTATACTTTGCGCAAACACTCTCTTGAATAAATTCCAGCACAATGTCCTCTAGGTATGCTCTGGATCAGGGTGCTTTGACATTCGCTTTGAGAGATCCAAATTGCTCATCTTCTTCAATAAAACTATTGTTTCAGTGAAAATTTGATTTGGGGATAAGAACATCTCTTCTTCTATGTAACTTTGTCTTCCAAATTCATGGAATCTGTCTTAGTTAAGTTTTCTGAAAGAGTGTATGTGGAACACAGAGAAAATACACACATATTGGCCACAAGTGATAGCATTTTATAATTTGCTAGTGATATTCAAAAATTAATTCAGAAAGGGTCTCATCCCCTTCAAGGATTTTTTCGATCTCAGACAGGGCGAATTATTCCCACTGTGCAACTTTAATCTGAGATGCTAATTCCACAAAAAGAAAACACTGTGTAGCTCAGACATGATACATGTTTAAAAATCAAACAAAGTGATTCCCATCAGTTGTGTTATCCTAAACCTAAACAGTGGTTTTGTATTCACAAAAAGAATGTTACCATTACCTTTGCCAATTGTAGCTTCTGTATCTGTTGTGTTCACATCTTACTGTAGGCATTCCAGTCGCCAAGGCCTTAGTGGGCGCGGTGCTAGAATAAGTTTCGAGGACCTTGTTAGCATGGGTCAAATATATATTTACATTACATACTCCCATTAGTGAGGCAAGGGGTAAGTATAGTCACTCTTGAATACCCACACCAGAGGAAGTTGTGGGGAATTCACATCACAAGCATATGGGGCGAGCCTGGCCTTAGAGGGGGCGGTGCTAGCATTAATTTTGACAGCATTTTGAGCAAGGCCGAAATGAATGCATCAGTGAAACAAGGGATGCAGTAGGTATAGTCACTTGTGAATACCCACACCAGTCAGTTGTGGGCAATACATTCATCTCATCACCAATGGACTCTGTGTTTTGAAGTTAAGTAAAACTTCATTTCTTGACAAGTGCAAAGCACAAAAGAGGTGAAAGGAAAATGTAGCCATCTTTGCCATACTCATTTTAATTTGCTGGAATGTTGCACAGAAAAGTAGGCCTGTGTATTAGTTCAGAGTTGACTGCCTACCCTCCTTAAAAGAGCAACATTTTACTGAGTTGTTGATGAACTTGTTGTCCAGGTTTGGTATACACCTGTCATCGATCCTACTGTATTGTTGTCATGGATGGTTTATGATCAGTTTAATAATGTATGATCAGTTTAATATATATAACAGTGTGAACTTTTAACACCAAGTATACCACTCAAATGCTTCCTTTCGATTTTGAGCTGTAATTGTTTTCACTTCTTCAGAAGTGCAAACGAAAGCAAATGCTGCTGGTCTGTCATCCCCAGTGGGTAACATTTTAGGGATTTAACAGATGATTCCAGATTTGCACTCTGTCTGACCCATCTGATGTTCTTCTGAAAGGTTCATTGTATTAGTCTTACTGTCATAGTTCTTAACAGGAGGATAGGTTTATAGTATGAAAAGACTGATACACACTGTTCCATATACAGTACCTTTTACTTCAGAAACATTTAAAGACTCATGTCTTTAAAACTGCTTTTAACAGTTTATTTCACTTCTTGCCTTCAACTCTGTAAAGCACGCTGTGCTAAGACCATCTCTGGTATGGTGCCAAGAATGCAGTTGCTGTACCATGGACACACGTGCATTGTCATTTTGTCAAATTCATAACCAGTTTTTGTGACATTTCAGTTTCCACCTCTCAAATTCTGTGTTTTTCTGTTACCAACTTTCCCATTTCCCTAAATTTATGTTTCAGACATAAACAGGCTACTGCAAGTCTTCTGTGACTCTTGTCAGAACTGCCCTACACATGTACAAAGGCAGGTAGATATAGACTCCTTTTAGACAATGTAGGCGTTAAGATGAAAACCACTTCAGTGGGACTAAAGTACAATGAAAAGAAATCATTTGATTTTGTTTCAAAACTTAAATACTTCACAAAATGTTGCATATTTCTTGTAAACCAAGCTACATTACATGCATTGTTGAAGTTAAAATGTGCAGAAAGGTCTCATTAAAAAATACAAAGGATCGTGCAAAGTGTCCCAGTTATCCTAACATAAATGTATAGCAAAGTAGCCTAATCACCTGAGAGAATACGTGCTTTTTCATGGCCCCTAACAGAACACCTGACTATTTACACAATTCATGTTATTTAAAGAAACTTGTAAATGTATCATTCTGTTTTCAATCCCAGAGGCTTCATATATTGAGATTCAAGAATAAATTTGCAGAAAGCAGACTTTGTTGAGGGTGCAGTAGCATTATCATTAATTAGTATTGTAACATGCCTTCCTCTTTGTATTTTTGCGGTCTAGTGGTACTGTAGTCTGTGCTAATGCTCGGTTGACGCAAACAGGTGATTTGGCCTGCTGCTGTAACTTATTTGTCATAAGCTGCTCAAAGTTGTGGCAGTTGATGTTTTTTTGTGTTTCGAATATTTTGGTTGTACAGTACACTAGAGGGAGGGAAAGGGGAAAAAAAAAGAACTTCTAGGCCATAGGTCAGGTAGCTCACTGATCCTATATTCTGGTGACTTTCTGGTTTCCTGGAAACTTCCTCCTAGAATATGTACTAGCTTGGTAATGAATCCATTTAGTGAAAGGAGACTTGACTTGATTTTCAGCAGCTTGTTGCTGTTCAGTGGATTGTGCTGTATATTGGTTACACACTCAAACAGCTTCTGTACAGTAATAGTGAGTCAGGAGTGAAAGTGATGTGGTTATTTACAGAGAGCGTGACCTGCTGCTGCTGTGTTTGTAGGCTTTGTTGAGAAGTGAATTCAAGCTTGCATACGGTATCTTGATTTGCAGCTGTAGTATCACATTTTTTCTGTCATTAAGCATTATGGAACAGAAGCTGGAAAGTTAATCTGGCACTGGGCATTCAAAACTTCAGTCACTTCTCATTATGCAAAGGTTGCTTCCTCCTCTCTCTCTTGCCTGCCTCCCTCCCTTAAGAAGAAGAAAATCCAGAGATGTTGAAAAAATTCATGGCACTTTCTGTTGATCATCTGTTCTTCTGTTTAATAGTAGCTGTCCCTCTTTGAGTACATCCATCTTTCTCCGATCACATCTGTCTTTCTGTGAGGAGTGCGTTCACAAACTGTGATGCACTTAAAAAAAAAGAAAAAAAGACAGATTCGCTGGTTCAGCACAGGGTAGTGGACCATTAGATGCCAAAATCCTTTCATTGAAGGTAACAATTGGTACAAGATAGAGTGTGTATGTGCAACTGGTCAGTGATGATGGTAAAGTCAACTACTGCACCGAAGGGAAGCTTAGAATTTGTGAATTGGTACACCAGTTACAGTGGTGGGGAACACGTTCATTGTACTATCAGCCGAATTGTGTCGTGGAAGTGTACTGTAACTGTGTAACGCTGTGAAAAGTTGTAGTAGTTTTAATCATGTAAACATAATCTTAAGAAAAGAAGTTTGGAAATAACTTATGGTTGATCCATGGCGTTGTTGCATCTTCTTGAAGCTAAGATGGCTATTTGTTTAAGATCAGCTTGTGGTCAGAGGTCAAGTTGAAGAAATATTTCGAGAAGCTCGGAAAGCTTGTGCAGATAAATATTTCTGATATGTAACAGCGCAAAAAGTGCAAGCACATATTGCCTTTGATTGCAATGGTCCAAGCACCGAGATACCACCCTTAAGGTCGTGTGACATGCATCTAGAAAGAACTGGTTTTATTCAGGTGGTGTGAGACCTACATAGAAATCTGTTGGAATTTTGTTTCTGTCTGTCACCATTTTTGAGATATGGCTTTTCAAAATCTGATAAAAATGCAAATATGACATCAAGTGTTGCACAGTGTCAGCATTTTTCTTGTTAAGCCAATATTCTCTCCTAAAATTAATTACTAGGTTCCACATGGTTCCACAAAGGTAAGTGATCATCAATATTTGAAAAGATGAAAATACATGCTTTTAAACTAAACCCTCTGGGCATGTATAATTCTCAATTGTCCTTGAAGCAAAAGTTTAGTAAACAGAGTTTAAGTTAGACATATTGGGGAGTCCTTCTCTTGATGTCATAACTTTGCATACTTAGCCTATGTTTATTCATGAGGCAGGTATAAGACTGGAATTTGCTTGTAAAATTGTGAATATATGATTCAGTTTGATTTAATTTGTGGCTGTTTTCAACATTTTTAATGGTTAATACAGCTACTGTAATATTTAAAAATGTCATTTTCATGTCACACATCCTTTATTCCATCTCCCTGGTCTAAGGTCAATTACTGTCTGAGTGAGGTCTTTGTAGCATACATGCTAGAGTGGCAATCTTCTGTGTGTATAGTATCCAGGCTAGAGCATCAAGTTTGGTGGATCATTGAACTATAAGTGTGAATTGGACTTCACTTGATATTGCAGGTAATTATAAATTTGAACCACCATCATAGACGATCAAAGCTGATTTTATATCAACTGATACTGATACCAATTTGATACATTGGTTGAAGCCATGTAGTTTCTGGTTGAAGGGGAAAATAGGTAAATATTTGTAAGAGCTCGTAATAGCGCATTGCTTGTCAACTAACTGGCAGATATGAGCCACCTTGATCTGTGGCTGAGGTTTGATTTTGTTACTGTCATGAAGTGTCAACAGAAAAGAAAGCAATATGTACCCAAGTGGACAATAACAGAATAGGAGTGTTGCTGTAAGTTTCAATATCTTATTTAGTCTTCAGATTCAGACACAACGATATACATTCATGATTCAATAGTAAGGAGGTTCAATTAACGTAGGTTAGCAATAGGACTCAACGAACTGCAAGAGTGGTACCTGGTGAATCGGTGACAGTTCTGGACTCCACTTCGGGGTGGGACTTCGTTGTAACCATAAAGCCAGGATGCTTGTAGGAAAGTGGAGGCAGGAGACAGGAGGCAGACGACATGAAAAAAAGCACAGCCTGTAACTAGTTATGGATGGTCAGGCTTTGTATAGCACGGGGAATGACAGGTGGTGAAAAACCACAACTGATGGTTAGGCTTAGGACCGTTGATATATATAAAAGTACAGGAGTTCAAATGGATAATGGATACTCAGTTAAGTCATGTTCGTTGAACTAGTCTTGGTGATGATTACTTCAGTTGACAGTAGCAAAAATGTACACAGGATCAAACAGGATGAGTTGTCTAAGAGAATTCTGGATACAAATGGAGTCCTCCAAAGAAGTATTCTAGGATTTTTGAAGCATGCATAGACATTGCTGTACCTCATCATTACAAATAATGAGTTGCATATAAATGAGAAGTACATGGTTTGAGACTCTGAGCACCATTTTGTCAGGTTTGTGTTGTCATCATAGGTATAGGATTCTGGCTGCTGCTACCCTAACAGTATTTGCAGTTGTATTAGAATCAGATTGTGCCAACACTAACCAGTAGGGAGGTAACTGCTCCCTTGCTGAGGGTAATTCTGGAGTAGTTAATTCCTCTGCACAATCTCTCTTTGAACTCCTCCATTTTTTTTTTTTGTAGCAGTGACCTATCACTTCCTAGACTGATACCGTAGATGCCATTTTCAACCTCTGTGTGTTCTCCTCTCATGCATCTCTCGCCCGTAAAAGTGAAAGTTTAGAAATCATGACAATTCCATAGAACTTGGTGCATCATCCCATTACAATACAGGTATTATCATCTTTGTGCCTTAGGGCCATGGCTCAGTGAAAATTTTTCAGCCAACTCTGTGAAGTGATTGAATGTGTGAAATGAATGGAGAGTCCTCGTTTGAATGTGAAACATAGTGAAGCTAATTTGTGGAGCAACATTCACAGTAAATGTCAGTTTTACTAAGGACAGTGTATACATCGTAAATAGGCTGAACTTAATGTGTTGTGTGTCAAGTTTAATAAGACGCTGGTTTCCATCTTCCCTTGTTTTATGCTATAAACAATTGATTTCAACTACAGGCGCACAATGGTTTTTCAGCATTTCGTTTTCAAAATTGATTTGGGATTGATTGTAAGTTACATGTCCGTACAGGGCTTAAGAAGGCCCCAGGTTGGAACTTGAGGAGTTGTAGAAAATGCCAAAATGGAAGAAGGATGCTTGTCTGCAAGTAAAACGTAGGCAGGCAGGCAGGCAGTAAGGTGTGAAATTCTCTAAACGCCTTTGCTTTCTGAGTAATGAAAAATCAAAATCCATAATGGAGAAAAGAATGGAGGGCAGAATTAAATGTTTCTAAGAGTGTTCCCTTGTCATGGTAGATTGCATGTGCTTGAGAAGTCGGAAGCAGGTAAGTCTGCCACTTGTAAATGTCTGCACCAACTTAATTTTCATTTTTTACTTTGAATTAAATATCAGTAGCATTTCACTCAGTGAATGATAAATGGAGATGGTTTAAAATGGTTAGAAAATTAGCAAATGCACAAGATGAGAAAAAAGTAAAAGAGACAGTGACAGACTGGCTGGTAGTTTTTCTGTTTACTTGCTGATGTTGAGAATGTGTCCAACTCTGCTCTCTCTCAAAACAGATCCCTCGATGGACGTCTTCAAGTTTCACATCGGAAGAGACTGCCCCATGTCATCTACTGCCAGCTCTGGAGATGGCCTGACCTACAGAACCACCACGAACTCAAACATGTCGATAACTGCGAGTATGCATTCTCGCTCCGGAAAGAGGACGTCTGTATTAATCCCTATCACTATTACAGAGTCCAAACGCCAGGTATACTTGAAGCAATACTCCTTTCCACAGCATCAGCTGTGTGCATGTACAGTATGTGTATTCATGTGTTAAGTGTGTATGGTAGCTTCAGTTGACGATGATAACAGCGGTAAAGGAGAGAATCTGCGTGCGGTAGGTCAGTGATGGCGAAGTTCAGAGCAGCAGTCAACTACTGCTGCACTTTTCTGTGTTTGGCACCTCTGTGGCAGTCACATGTTATGACCTGGTAGTGCCAAAGTCCCTCAGCTTCATCCGAGAGATCTCTGGTGTGTAATGAAATTTGTGGTTCACGGTCAAGGAAACCTGGCAACAACAGGTGAAGATAGATGGTGCAGTGATAATGATAATGTGTTTTCAATAGCTGGGCAAACATGAGACTAGAATTGAATAGCTCCATCCAGCCATGGTATTCCAAACAGGCCTTCGTGTACTACTTCAGGTACTACTGAGGAGATCTACTATCAGACGCATGCAATGTAGTGACATGATGTAATGTGTGCAAGCCAGGAGTAATATCACCGTACAAGGTACTCTTCTACATGCATAATAGGCTTCATGGTTTGTTTATCATAGAGTGGATGTAATAGATTAGGATGTGGATAGATTTCACCCAACAATCCAGCATTTTCACCGAGAACTTTGGCTGAAATGAGCCCTTTTGATGCTAGCAGCATGACAGTGTACAAGCTGATGTAACAATATGAAAAATAAAAAGTCTTAGGAATGGAAAAGAATTGCAAAAGAATGCTCAGTACCGTCTAAACAGGAATTTCTGTTCACTCACGTTGTAGACATACTGTATACTTACCCTATGCTTACACTAATACATTCATTCAACTTTGCTCAGTGCACCTGAAATCAATTCTAGCTGCTAGTGAATACCCACACCAGTGAGTCGTGGGGATTATGTAACTCTGGGAAAAAATTGTGTAGGAGATGAAACTTACGGTATAAATAGAGAAATGGTCGGCATATAACTCTAGTAATTTTGATCTGTGAATTAGACCTTTGTCCAACAGATGATGCATACACTGCCATGGGGGATTGTGATGTAAATCTATGATTCAGAAAGGTCATGATGCGTCCATGACTCCTTAAAAAATGACTTTTTTGATCTTTTAATCTTACCAGTCTTGCCTCCTGTGATGGTGCCACGCCAGCCTGATATTCCTGCAGATTTAAGGGCATTACCACCTCCGTCATTGGACGACCTAGCAAACACCGTGCCAGACAACGCAAACTACCCTACCAGTATGGATGCACAAAATATCCTTCCACCAGGTAAATGGATGATGTGATGATGGCGACGATGATCGCAGTTTCGTAATTTAAGCGTGTCTCAGTCGGTCGTCTTACAGACAACCAACAGGTCGTCTTACAGACAACCAACATGGAAAAGACAATTCTGTCCAAAGTTAAGTTGTCCTACCAAAAAAAGAATATGATGAATGTAGTTTAATGGACATAATTTTCTAGGTTGCTGTATGATGCACACAAACTGCACTTTGTGTTGCTTACATTGAAAGGCCTGTGCTGTCTGCTCATTATCTATTTTGCAGATATTCTAAATAAAGTTTCCATTTGGTTAAAGCAGTTGCTAACTTATTTTGTTGTCTGCATGAAAAATATCGCAGACTTTGGTTGTCTTCTTCAAGTTTGGTTGTCATGACTGCCAGTGACTATCATTTAACTCTTCCACTGTGGTGTATACTTGCCAACCATTTCGTTTTAAGCGGAACTGTCTCGACTACTTAAATTCGAATCTCATAAAACGCAGAACATTCTGATTCTTCAACTTTTTGTGTCAAAAATACACTAATACTCAAAATGATCAGGGAAATTGCAGTGCAATAGCGTTGAAAAAAATGATGTCAATCTTTTGTACACTTAAAATGATTTCCACGTATACAATATAGTGAACACTTGTAAGAGGAAACAGGACTTGCATGATCATTGTCACTCCTCCTTACCAATTTTTAATCAACTTCTTACGAAAAAGGTGGAAGTAGAAAATCACATGGCCATGTGTTGTCAGCCTTATAACAGTCCTTCCTGTGTATGTCCACACAATCATTGTCAACGTGTTAGATGTACTCAGTTGTGGACCCCACCCTGTGGGGACACGGTGGATTGCCCGCTGCATGTTCTGTTTCCGGGGATGATCATGTTGCCAAGTATGTTTGTTGTTGATGATAGTCACATTGCAAATTGGTGGTCGTGATGTTTACTGTGATGCATCAAGAGGTTTGCCAAGTGATTTTTTTCCCCCGCTGAAGATTAAAATTGTGTCCTGTTGTAGGAGAGAGACCTGGTCACATTGACATTTTACTTCAAAATGATCATAGAAATAGCATCTTCTGGCCTAATAGTGGCATGCAACCTGAGAGATTTTAAACCCATCTTTACTCTTGAGTGTTTCTGTGTGATGTCAGATAGCCATGATCATTGTGGATGTAATTTTATCTCAAATATGTTGTTTCCTTTATGGTTGCATACTTTGGAGATTGCAGTTTTAAGAAGACCTGATTGCAAATGCAGTCAGGTCCAACTGATGCTGATGTATATATACTCTGTGTAGCGTTCGAGCTCGTAAAGCACTCCTCGAAGAATGCACTTCTTGATGAACAGTATGGACAGTAGATGAGCTTATTGGACAGAAGACAAGGACATTAGATGGATGAGCTTTCTTAATAATTAAAAAAGGGAATATTCACAGAAACAGAAATATTGAAATGCTGGTATGTGTTGTTTCCATTAGGTGAGAAAGAATGAGAAGAAGATGAGAGGGGGAATGGGTAGGATGCAGAGGATGCAAAGGAAGAGGAGAAGGGGAGAAGCAAAAGATTAGAGGAGGGGTTTTGAAACTGTCAGTCCTTTTTCTCCATTGTAGGATTGCATCATGAAAGGGGGGGGGGGGGAGGATGGCAGCAGGAGAAGTGAAAAGACTTTCAAAATTTGATGTCATGGGAATTTTTCCTCTGAAAGAAGTGCTTGGAACTGTTCTGCATGGAAGCAGGGCTCTGTTGTAACAATCTGTACTGGAACACTGTACACTGTACATGTGTTAATTTTGTCATGTTAGACATACAGTAAACACTTGCAAATGGGAAATTAAGAGTGACAGGTTTTTCAATTATACAGGTGGATATCTTCCGTGAGCGGTTCCATCTCTTAAGCGAACTGATAAGTTTATGAAGTGCCATTTAATTGCTTCACAACACATCGGAAAAAAAAGAAAGAAAAAGAAGTAGCACTGAACTGAATGAACTTGTTAGTGGGATCAGTGTGACAGTAGTCATGTGCACAGATACCTACTTCATAACCAGTAAATAGAAATCGGATTAAACATTTTGGTTCCACCAACGATCAGTATTGCGCAATAACAGAACGTTGTTCAAAGTGATCTATCTTCTGTGTTTGCAAAAGACGGAAGACCATAAATAATGGACGCCAACGAGGACCAGCAGATACCCGTGGATGGAGTTACTTAGTTTGGAAGACACGCAAACTCTCATCCATAAAAAATGTTAGCCACACAGGAAAAACATACTTGGTGAAAGGGAAAATAAAAAAATAATAAAATTGAAAAAAAACTTCAATCTGCTTTGCTAATGAGAACTTCCTGGTAAAATTTCTAGCTCCTGATGAAATGTTGAATTGAAAACTTCACTGGTAGGCATGTGTTACAAATAAAGAGCTCCTTTTGAAGAAACTGGACAGATTAGATGTCATAGAATATATTTTTATTATTTAGAGACATACCACCCTCTAAGCCTGTACTTTGTTATTGCGGTGTGCTTTCCACAGGTTCCTTGTGTTCAACAATTAAAAGTTGTCATTGTCAACATTGGCATATGGAAGGCAGCCTGTTTTTGCCAGTCCGGAGACGTGCAGAATATCGCCTGCCTTGCCATTCAGAAAACAATCTGTTAGCATGAAGATTACTTTCTCACATAAATTGTATATCCATGGGAAGTCCTTGTAAACATCGATTATAGTTACCAGCTCTTCTGTTAGATGTTTTTTTGTTTCCTTGTTTCCTCTCCTTCAGTTACTTTCAAAACTGAGTAGGTTTGTTGCTTGAAAATGATGAAATGTAATATGCCCAATCTAAGCAAAAGTTCGTCAGTGTTTCTCTTCTGAAGTTTTTGCCATTGTTCTTTAGTTTTATGAATACACTCCTCTGATGACAATTAATAAATTTGTAAAGGAACTTAGGTGACAGTGAACTTCTCTGTAGTCGGAACTATTCCTGTGGTCAGTGAGATAAGTTGCAAGGTCATCCCATTCTCCGTTTACCCCAGCGATTATTTGCCAGGCTTAACGTGATGTCCCCCGTCTCTTTTGTGTTTTGTCAATCCACAGCATGTTCAGATTAGGGGTGAAAGATGGCAGGGAACATTCAGCATTTGAGTGTTTGAATGTGTATGCAAAGACGTCTTTCAGATGTGGGTGTCCATTCACCAAAGTTTCTTGACTGCTCATAATTACATAGACAGCTTGCAAAGGTCGTCACGGGGTTTTGCAAAATTTTGAAATGTCAGAATATTTGAGGACACCCAGTCTTCTAACATCAAAGAATTCTTAGTATCGGATATATTCATTGTTCTTTACCTGATGAGCATGTTAATTGTTCCAGGAGTTTTTTTGGAGGTGACTTCGGTCTGTTAAACCTGCTTGGAATAATTCACAAATAGCTATAACAGTATCAAAGAACTGCATTCCCTCTTTCCTTAATTACAGTTATCATAGTGGAACCTGCTATGCTGCTGGTGCTGTGGTTTGTCTAGTAGTGGTTATTTTTCAGTAGTGGTTATTTGACATTTGAACTGACTGTTGGTGTTTTTCTCTTGTTGTGTCAACAGTACCCAGGATGAACATTTGCAGATGTTGTGGTTGTTTGCGTTCCGATACACGTGTTATGTCTCAAGGCCCGCTGCCACATGTGACTATGTATAAGTCCTCTTAACATGGAGTTTTTTTTTTTTCTTTTCCTGTCTTAAATAGTTTCAGAATATTTGTGAAGTAGAAAGGCAAGTCCATGCAGGAGTTAATCTGATATTATTTTCAATCCCCTTTCCTGTTTCCAGGGTGTAATAAGGCAACCTCATTCACACCGCAAGTCCCCCCCCCCATTAGTGCTTGGTAAGTGTCATGTTAATCCTAGTCCGAAGGATACAGTTGTCAGAGAGTCGGCTTTGTTCGTTGGTTATTGTTCAGACATCCTGAGTGATATCAAACAAGTCTCTCACAGGAAAACCACTGCTTCCTCATCCGCCTACTACCTGGTTATGTTCAACATAAATCCAAAGGCCTAATTACAGACAGGGTTACTACCTTTTTGCGGTACATTTCCCACGCTTTGGTAGGAATTATGACCCAAGAGTTACTCACAATTTTGTTTTCCTTTTTTGTTTGGGCGAGTCTAGTTTAGTCATAGGCAATCGGCCAAGTGGTTTTGTACTACGGTATCTTTTAAATTCGAGCATTTTTTACGTGACTGAGCTGGCGTAAAAATGCTGTTCGGTGTAGGTTGCCGTCTTCCCCTGTCATCACATACCTGCTCGTTACATTGAAAAGCACAAGGTCAATCACAAGTGTGAACACCTGTCTGCAAATGCACAGTAAAATTCATTTCTGCGTCAGTTTACGTCCTGGCATTTGTACATTCATGTCATGATGGCTCAGTGGAGAGAGAAAAAAAAGTGAGAAATTTTGATAGTGCAATCACAAAAGTTTTCAAAAGGTTTGTTGCTTTCCCTCAAAAACTTCATTCATATACAAGGCAAATTCAAAAATAACATCAAAACAATTAGTACTTCCTTTCGTCAAAAAAACTTGCTCATTGTGGAAAGGTAGTGTGCGTTTTTGCTTCAAGTAAACTCTAACATTGAATGCATCTTTTAAAATCTAATTCAAGTGACATTACAGATGGGTCCTTTCCCAGGCAGTGAGTCTAATTTCGGTTCAATGAATGATGGAATCTAAAAATGGATCAGATCAGATTCCCTCATGTCCGTGCGGTGCGTTTTTTTGCTCGGTCGCATCCTCCCCAAGAGGGCGATCACCATGTCCAGATCAAGTGGTGAGCACTAACTGTGTGACTTACCCCGTACGGGGTAAGTCACACAGTTAGTGGATAACCGCATGCCGTGTGAGCCTATGTGATCATGCTGTGTCATTCTATCTGTCTATCCATCCATCTGTATGTCTGTCTATCTGTCCATCTGTTCGTCTATCTGTCCATCTGCCTGTCTCTCTGACTTTGTCTATCTGTCCACAATTGTTCAAAATGCATCTCCACCTGCATGCTTTCATGGATTTGTTTGAAACTTACACACAATGTTCCTTGGGTGGTGGACGATGTGGGGTGTTCAGGAAGTTTGGGTCCAACATCCCATGTGGGCCCTTTGGCCCATTTTATGAAATTCTACAAAATGTTTTTCCTCCTACATGGTTTGTCGTAACGATACTCTGTCAGGGGTACCTACATTGTGTTCAGTGATTTTGGGTGTTCTAGGATTTCACATAACCTACAGACACTTGGTTGAAGGTATGAGTTTCTGCACCATTGGTGCTCTAGTTCAGCCTTACGAAGCTGATCTAGAGCGTAGAGGGAGTGGTGCTGAATGCATTGTGCTAATTCCCAAGTCACATTTGCTCTACCGCTAGGATACAGCAACTGTTGCCCTCTAAAATCAAAAGATACCTGCGGTCACAGCAGAGCTGAATCTGTGGTGGACTCATGACCTCCCCAGGGCACATCCCTATCTTTGACAGGCCATAGGGGCCATACTCCCGTAGGATTATAACGCGAATTAGTTAATAAGTTTTTCATCTAAGTGTTTGCCATAGCAAATGGCATGTCGTAGCCGTGCAATAGAGCGGTTATTGGGAGCCGTACATACCATACCACACCATCTTTGCTACTCTTTCAGTGGGAGGCATGTGCAAACTTGGAATACTTTTTGAAACTTTTTGCAAACTTGTTCTGTACCCTGTACTCCAAATGTGTAGTGATATCATTACTGTGGCCACGTGGGCTCCGTATGGTCCTTCTGCGGCTGCTTTTCAAGTATGTTTCGCCTGCCTTTGTTATTTGTAGAAAATTATAGCCACTGCAGGGACCCCCTTGGGCACCCGTGTGTCATCACCTCAAGGACCGTACGGCAGTCACAGGTTTTCAGTCTCCACAAGTTAGAAATATCTCACATGGCTACCCCGACGCGTAATTGCTACATGTTTCTAACTGTAGAAATGCTGCTGGGGCCCTGTAACTGCTGTAGAAATGTTAGACCCCGAGGCCACCATGGCAAATGTGATTTAGGTATAAGTTAGTGCATTAGGTTAAGTAATAGTTTAAGTACCAGTAAGTTGTGGGACATTGGTCTACAAACTTATATGGATATGGTTAGTTGAGAACATCAAAGTTCTTTTAAACTTTGTTTCATTTACTCCATATGCTCCCAGAGAATCAGACAGTGCTGTTAACTTTATTTCTTTTTCCAATATCTTTTTTCCATGTTCTCTGTCTGGAACATTTAATGTGAATGCGGATTTTTTTTGTTTGTGTCTGAGATGGCATGAATATGTTAAAGCTTTTAAGCACCCATTTGATGCAGAAAATCCCCGTAGAAGTGAATCTTTAAAAACAAAAGGCAAAATGTATAAGACAGATTTATTTATTCCAGTTATATGGAAGAGTTAATTTCCAAGGTTGAGAAGAATGTTCCATCTCAGGCAAAAATAATACGGTCTTTAAACATTTTGGAGTGCACTTTGTCAGTTTGTAATATAAATAAATATATATATCAGCAATAACTGCTGTCTCTCAGACACACGCTGCATAAAATTCTTCTTGACACAGCATGAAATTGGTATAAAAATCTGACAGAATATTTAAAGGAGGCATTGCTTTTTTTTCCAACAATTTTGAATGTTTTTTGCCTTATGATACTTTACAAAAAGTTGCAAATGTATGTATTTTAATAAAGTTCTGACAGTTTCAGAGGAGACGGTCTGTTTAAACTTTAAAAGCAAGTAAAACTGGAAATAAGGTGGTGCCTGTTGATGGTGTTTGTTATCTAGCGTTAGAGTTATCAGTTATTTTCAACTTTTTTCTCCCCATAATTAACATTTTCTTTCTCTTTTTTTTTTTTGTGTTTGGTTTTTGCACTTTATGGTCCTGTTTCTGTAACTGTCCATTGTAATAAACATTTTACATTTTCGCCTGGATGATGGAGGTACTTGTTTTTAAAGTACTTAAAGGTACTTTATTTCCATCCTTGAATTTCAGTGGAATAACCGCATGGTACCTCAGAGTAAACGGTACAATGAGGAGTGCCTCAGCCATCGGCTGTAGGCCTGAATTGATCTCACCTAAAATTCTTTAATTACAAGCATCAAATCTTTTAATCAAATTGATTGGCCATACTGAATAATGCATGAATGGTGTTTGCATATTGAGTGATGCTATAGTGGTTGCTATAGTTGTTTGATGCTATAGTGGCCACTACAGAATTGCTTTGACCAAAATCAAATCATTGAACCGATGATCATTAAACCAATTTGTGCTAAGTGATACTTTCTAAAAATAGATCAATGATCTTAAAGTTGAGTGGATTGATCCCAAAAAGAAATCTCACCCTTTCAATATTTGTCGATATTGCAGTGTTGTTTCCTGTGTCTCGGTACCTGTACGATGGATGAATGCAGAAGAGAAGGAATAAAATGAATGAACAATAATATAAATGAATGAGTAAATGAATGACTGTGAGACTGGGAGAGAATGATGAATAAGTGAGGAAGTGAATGAATGAGCATGTGAATTATTGAATGACTGAATGAATGAATGAGGGGAGGGAGTGAATGAATTAATGGATGAATGAGGAAATTAATGCATCAATGAGGGAGAGAATAATGAATAAGTGAGGTAGTGAATGAATGAGGGGGTGAATGAGTGACCCTGTGAGAGGATTATGAATGAGCTAGGGAGTTAATTAATTTATGAATGAATGAGTGGAGTGAGTGAATGTAAGAATGAATGAATGAGTGGAGTGGAGTGAGTGAATGTAAGAATGAATGGAGTGAATGAATTAATAAGTGAGAGAGTGACTGGATGATTAGGTGAATGAATGAATGAATGAGTGAGTGAATGAATGAATAAATGAGGGAGTGAATGAATTAAAGGAGGGAGTTAATGAATGAATGGCAGAGGGAGTGAGTGAATGGCTGTTGGAAAGAATGAATGAATGTGTGAATGAGTACATTATTGAGGAAGAGGAATTATTGAATGAGGAAGTGAATAAAATGAATGATAGAATGCTGTGTTGTACCATCCTGTCCACAGCCTGTATGGACACAAGATGCAGTGGAAAATGCTTGCTAGTATTTCAATTTTGTTTAGTTACTAAAAAAGGTAGGCATTGTGAGATCGTTTTTGTTCACATGGATGTGAAAATGGGTATGGAAGCAAAACTGACTCATGTAGCTGCCATGGAGCTTTCAGTATTTCTTTTGTGAAATGTGGGATAGCTATGTGTAATACTTTGGCCTATTCTTCCTAAAGAGTGCCTTTGAACAGATTTAAAGAGAAAAATTAAGTCAACTATTTAAACATGCATTGAGTAATAATACTCTTATGGGCAGCTCTCAAGTCAAGTGAAATTAGCCATTTTCTCCAAGTATACACATCTGCATTCTGTGTATTCTTGACATTTACTGTACATACAGTATTACAAACCAAAGTGTCACAGGTTTACGTCACTGTTTTTGAGATGTGTATAACAGTTGTTGATACCATTTTTAACGTAACAGAAAAGTGCAAGGAAATTATATGCAACAGTTGTGCTGCCACCGACTGTTACCAAAAGTTTGATTTGCTGTATAGCAGGAACCACATATTACTTGGGGTCTCTGCTATATTCTGTGCAGTGGAGATCCATGTGATGTATTTAAATCCAAGCTTGCAATGGTCATTATTATCATTGTCAATTTTCTCCTGGTAGAGACACCGCCGCCCGGTTACATGAGTGAAGATGGTGATACAAACGACAACAGTATGGAGGCATCTCAAAATGGTAGTGAATATGGTATGTCAAAATTTCATTTCTTTCCTTAACCTGGTTTGATTCGTCTCTTCACATGTACAGTTTGTCACAAGGGACAAAACAACCTGGTTGCCTTGCACTTTGTGACTCATGAAAGCCCAGTTGCTATCTAATTCACAATAATTCCAAATAGATATTTTGTCTTGTCCTCTGTTGAAGAGATCAATGCCAAATGGCATTTACACTTAAAAATGTGGGTCCTTTTTATTTGTGGTTTTTGCCACAAATAAGGAATTTTTGAACTGCTTATAGCACATATTTCAGTGAGGTTAAGTTTTCAACTTACTCTTAATGTATTGTTTGTTTAATATCATCTGCTTATGAAAGTGGCCTGACTTGTAACCAATTCAGACATTGTTTAGCAAAAAATGCTCACCAGTTTGTTCACACTATTTTCACCCTTGAAACATTCCATGGTTTCATAAGGGCATCAAAATGGTATCCACCCGAGGTGATAGTAAATGTACAGAACCAAAGTCAGGGTTTGATAAAGTACATTCTCGGTGTACCAGCCAGGACCATAAGCCATATTATATGTACATGAAATACCTGAGGCAGATGCTTATGTGTTGGTGCGCTGTAATTTTGCTTTGAAGCGTGCCGCATGTTGATGGAGACCATTCCTCATCGCTATCATTAGCCTAGATTACTCCATGAGGAGTGAGTGGTAACAACTTTTAGCTTCAAGGTGGTGATACCCTTCTTTAGTACCACAGCAGGCAAACTTCATCCAGTGATTGCCAAAGTGATGACTCTTTTACATCTAGACACAATTGCACCAAATTAAATTGCAGATACATATCTTAACCAACTCAGAGGAAGGCAGAATTCTCCAATGGCAAACCCATGAGTCATCTCATGAAGAAGGGGGGGGGGGGTGCTTTATATATTCTTTCATTCTGAAGATTAAAAAGAGAAAAAAAACACAAAGATGGAAATTATTATCATCAGAACCTGTGATTGTAACAGAGTGTTATTGGAAGCAGAGGCAAATGTGTGCACTGTTGCGATTTCGATGTCTTTCGATTTGCTCATGCAGCGTGAATTAACTTTAAGCGACAACTATTGAGAAGAAAAAGCAGGAAATTACTGCAGAGGTGTGAATAGAGGGGAATACACAGTGAACTGCATGTAAGAGAGAGAGCTGGTGGATGCATGGCTGAATTGCTATTTACGTGCTGTTGTACGTACTCAGTATACCTGTTGGACTGGATGTTTCACTGGCATCATAGTTTTCATAAATAGTGTCACTGATATATTTTTCCTTTTGAGTGAAGTCACTGGACAAAAAATGAGTTCTGTGGTATAGTTCCATGCAAGGATTGATTTTTTTTGTGGGGCACTTATGACTTTCTGTTGTTCTGCTTTCTGCCTGACTCCATCGTCACCCTTTCTTCTTTTCTTTCCACCCTCTTTGCCGAGGCAGGCTCCGCAGCTTCACCGAGTCCAAGCGATTCGTTGGGTAAGTTGCCACGACCTTCTTTGTTAACTTGCACCACACTGATTTTGATAGGGAAGACCTTGAAGTTTGCATGTGTTACTGGATATGGGATTTGATGCAGGTGTTGCTGAGGGCATAGATTGGATACCTCTTTGGGTGGATGTGGGGGAAGGGGAGTGCATTTACCTGACATAAAACAAAGTTACGGGGGGACCCAGAAAGATGAAGCATGATAATTGATACTCATATTCAAAAGACTCGTGTCGTCGTCGGAGGGATACATGCAAGAGGATGGTCAGTTCATGTGTGTCACATGTCTGGTGGGAGCATGATTTATCATCAAAACCTTTCATAAGTTGCTAGCATTTTCTGACTTTGCTGTCAATGTGCATGTAACGAGCAGGTTAAGGTTCATTCCAGACCATTATTGCATTTGCAGTTTTACTGCAGACCTTGTCCAGACTGTGCAGAGTTTTTCTAAATGTCCTCCAGGAATCAGATATACTCACACAAAGGACGACTGGTCATTTCGATGCACATTGGATTATCAACTAGAGGTCATGAAGCTGAGTGCCCCCCCCCACCCTGAAAGGAACTTTGATGTTGTCTTAAAGTAATTGTGGTTGTTGATGGTTGTTGGCCATTTAAATGCTTCAACAAGATCCAGCTTATTTTAATCATTCAACTGCAGAATTTAAGTACCATAACTTTCATTCCACTGCAGAATTAATTTCCGCAAAGATGTCTTTCTTCTCACATGTCAGCTTTACACTGGAAAAATTAAACACTGTAAATATTTACCTCACAAACATGTCATCACCTTCTTTTATTCTATCTTACTTGAACCAAAAACAAGTGTAGGGTTTCTTCTAAGTCAGCTGCACCTTGCAAATACTCCTTCTTCTTCCCCATTTTCTGAGACACATTCTGACTCGATGTCCAGGGCTAATGTACACTGCAAGACTTTTTCGATCAGTGATCATTTTTCTACAGAGAGGTAGCTTTTTCTGTATAGGGAGCTAATGTAACAAACAACTCAGGTAGAAAATACACTAACGTGGTCCTGCACTTGTGTGGAGTGAGATTGCGTGAATGAGATCACACCAACTTTGTTAATTTGATGAATGACATAATTACATTCAGAAAGCAGTCAGTACTGCACGTTAGTAACTTGCCAATCAACTCACCAGCGGATGAAAGCAAGCATGAGAATATCTAATAGTGTTTAATTCAAAGGATGTACATATATGCTGAACACTCAGCTATGGGTCGTGCAAGCTGTTGTAAATTTTGATGGTGAAATGCAAGAGGGCCGCTCCCATGTAGTGCAAAAAACTTTTCAGTTTTCTGTGATAGTTGTTTCAGCTGACGTGTCCTATAATGGTGTGTGCAGTATCTCTTCTCAATGACGCATCAAAAGTTACTTTTAGAGAGACTTGTGAGGGACGAAATCAGCAGTCCCATTTATGGTGTTTTCCAATCACCCATTGTACTTTGTGCAATCACCTTGTCTGCATGATGGGTTACTATTTGCATGAGCCAACGTTATGAAAGGCAATTTTCTTCATGCACACAGCCTAAAGCTATATGGTGGAGTCAGCACAGGGCAAACATGTGATTGTGATAGTTGTTGCTTGTGTACCGGCAAGGGATAGCAAGACGTGCTGATTATTGACAGTTCATAGGTGAAAATTATGCATTTCATGTTCGGATACAAAATACTTTGTTCGTTTTTTTCCTAGGAAGTTATATGTTTGGCTTGGTTACAGAATTTTACTGTCTGTATATCAGATGACTGCACTGTGAGAACATTACTTTGAAAATTTATCGATGCATGCAGTGTGTTCAAATTCGTTATCCAACTGGCTGAATATGAAGCATAGGTGTGAATCCATTCGGTCGACATCCTGCTCGAGAAAGATGTGGAAAAATAGGCTGACAGTTTAGTTACATCATTGATCACATGACCCCCAGAATAATGTATCTGGGTCTAAATCCCAGGAATAACCAGACTGAACACGTAATGAACTATCACTTGTAAAATAATAGTTGAGTTGTTTAATAGTCTGTTTGGTCTGTTGGAGTGATTAGTGCTCGTCAAGTGCACACAGTTTGTGGATGCGTCTACGATATGTTGCAGCATTACCAAAAAAAAGGTATTTTTGGTTATTTTCAAGTGAGGAAAGTATACCTTTGAAATTGATATGTTTGAAATAAGTTTATTTCTTAGCATACAGGATATGTTTTGTGGCAAATGACAAATCTGCCATACATCGCCCCATTGTGTATTGCACTGTGGTAAGTGTTTGCACTGCAGACCCAGTTACCCACTCTCCATGGTTGGAAAATATCACTTCCATTTAAGCCACAAGTTTGTGAAGTCATGGCATTTTTCTTTGCACGTCGTTACTGTAATACACTGTATCTTTATGTACGGGCATGACACTAATGATGTTCTTTGAGGCGTTTAACTTTTATAATTTGTTCCTTTGCTTTTCTTTTATGTTGACTGGGCTACCCTGGTAAAATAAGATATAATAAAAAAAAATAGATAAATGTTATTAGATACGTGCTGAATTTTGTCACGAGTACAGTGTACGTTTGGCCCAAGTATTGGGAAACTTTGGATCTGGGTTACAATTTCAGAACTGAGTCTCGACATCATCGGTCTGGTGACTGATGGGAACATTACATGGTGGGGAGGTGTATCCACCTGACCAAAACTTACAGAAATACGTAACTGATTCCTGCCTAAATGGCCACCAAACCAAGATACAGCATCTCATGAGGCTATGCGATCCATCCCCCAAAACCAAAGCCATTTCTCTCACATGTCAGTATACCAACTACTAAAACATGTCACCAACCCCTCACTCAGCAGAGTTGGGTATGGAAATGACCAGTGACCTGTTCTGGCTCCTTTCTCAAGAGACAGAGAGTGGTACAATTTTGATTCTGTATATCGTCATGTATATTCTTTTACAGATAGATGTCTAGACTTCTGTCGTATCATATGTGCATGTTCAATTGGTAGTACTTTGATGGTTCTTGTAGGCAGTGATGTTCACAACCTATCACTTTGACCATTAGCTCCCATTTTCTCACACAAGTCTCATCATTTTTACTCAATTTCATCCTGAAAGGAGGGGCTCAAGTTTTTTTTTGGGGGGGGGAGAGGGGGAGAACGTGAATAATAAAGATTGACTTGCTTGGAAAAAAAAGATGAGCAAAGCAGTAAAATACATAAACAAAATCAAATCCAGCTTGTTGCATGGCCCTTTGAAGTTCCAACCTGATATCGTAAAATCTGTAAATACCTAACTCTCTAAAAAGCAGTCCACTTGTCATATTTCACTCAATATAGTCATTTATCTGTTTCCTGTGTTTGCAGATATGCAACCGATTTCATACTGTGAGCCACCGTTTTGGTGCTCCATCACATATTACGAGATGAACCGCAGAATCGGTGAGGTGTTTCACGCGTCTCAGTCTTCGCTTACCATCGACGGCTTCACAGACCCATCCAGCTCAGAGAGGTTCTGCCTCGGCTTACTTTCAAACGTCAACAGAGATCCTATCATCGAACAGACGAGGCGACACATCGGTAAGCCGAACGGAAATTGGATCGTAGCTCGGGCTTTTCGAAATTCTGTCATAACTCTTCCCTAATCTCAAAATACGTTAAAGAGAGAAAGCAACGTAAGCTTATAAGATAGCAGAGATTCGATATAGATTTTTCTTGCATCTGTTGTTAGAAGTAGGAGGTGGCCGGGAGGTGGTTGTAATCTTTCAATTTCCTCAGCTGCTGACTCAACAAAAATGAATTTAACTATTACAATACCCTTTCAGTTGCACTGCACTTGCAGCAATGTTAAGGTAATACTGTAATGAAAATTTTCTGGGTGTTTACGGGCTGGGATCCTTGGTCTCAGGTGTTTGTATTTTGATGGGCCAACAGCCAGTTCAGGAGGAATGGAGATGGAGTGTGCTTTGAATGTCGTGAAATAAATACAGAGAAATAAGTCAGGCTCCAGTCCAAAAAGACACAAAGAAAAGGAAAGAACACGTACATGGCTCCTTGTCCATGTTTAGTAAAAAGTTCTCTTTTAAATTATACTTGAAAATAAAAATGAAATATAAAACATAAACTCAGAGTCGACTCAATGAAAAACTATAATTAGAGTACACAGCACTGTACTAAGCTACATCCTATCTCCCTGGATTCCAGATGGTGAACTGACTATGTAAAGAAACTCTGTTTTCTCCTTGCTGTGACTGCAGTTGTTCCTGCCTTCAGCCATTCTCCCCAGGGGGACACTTCTCACATTCCCATTGGACAAAATTACAACTTGTTATTCTCCCTACCCAATCAGCAGAGCCCTATAAATGCATAATCATGACCAGGTGTGACGCTCCACACCTCGCTGCTTACAACTTAACAATACCCCATGAGATTCCTCTCTCCAACTGAACAATGGGCCAAGATTCCAATGCCAACCCAGGCCTCGATAAAGGGGTTTCTACTGTGCAATATCAAACATATTAAGCTTATATTGTATGAAGCAACATGAGTGTAAGATAGTCCGTTTACTTATGGCAAAGTAGACACATCTGAAACTCAGGAGAGCCTGACAACACCAAGAAACAGGAGAGTTGTTTCTAGTCAATTATATTCACATCGCTGTTAACAGCACAATGCTTTGATTCATGCTGTATGAATACATTTCAAGGGAACTTGTGGCAGATATGAATATTTACATCTGAATTTGCCTTCCACAGCCACCCACAAATCACAGAATTATACTTATACAACATAACATGTCATATTGTTCTGTCGGCAGTGTAATAAATCTCTAAAACTTGTTTGTGCTCTTTCCGCCTGCGCCTGTCTGGAACATTCTGTGGTTGCATAATATACTGTCTGTTTAAGAAGTTTTACATTAATTTTACTCCATTATGCATTTCAATTGTTTCCACTCTGCATGAAAACCTTCAGCAAGGCATTGCGACGATGAATCATGCCGATAACGTACAATGTTCATTCAATTGTTAATTTGTTTTGTCTGATATGTTCAACTGTTTTGTTACATACCATATTCATTTCAATTTTTTTCTTATATGTCAGCAGTCCTTGCAGTTTGCATAAACATTAATGCGTAGGTTTAATAACCAACAAACATTGACTTAAATTGAGATAGCGACTTAAAGCTCGTGGAAGTGAGTGTCAACAACGTGTGTGTGTGTCTGAGATCAGGAGAGACAAATTTCAAGGTTTTTGTTGCGTGCCGTCCATATGGGCCATCCTCCTACTCTTCTTTAAGTTTACAGTGGCAGCTCATCCATCTCCAAAAATGTAACATCAACTAAGTAAAAAATTTCTTTGTGAAAGCTGCTCTGCAAGACCAAACCCAAGTAGTCCTTTGCTATGCATCTCAAAAAACTGAATCCTGGTTGGTCTTGTTGTCCTCTCATGTGGGAAGGGGAAAAAAATGAATTGCAAACAATGAGCTTATTTTGTTTGTGGTGGAAATGTAAATAATTGAAGTATCCTTAAATTGTTGGAATTTTGAATTTGCCCTTGCGCTACGGCTTCCAAGGGTGTAACTGTGTTGTGTAAAGTTTAAAGACAACTAACTGCAGGAGTGGGTCATATGATCACAACATTTAAATGAACTCCGCGTCCTGCTTCCTGGATTCAACTTTTGTCAAACACTGCCAATCCCTTGTGTCCAAAGGATGCAACATTCTTTGGCAAGTTTAATATCAAGAAGAAATTATTTAAAGCACACATAGTTGCAACTGTTTTATTTGCTTAAAGTACTTGCTTGCAGCATTGTTTTATTGCATGAAAATTGCTTTCAAATTCCCCTAAATATGTTGCTGACAAATTCAGCAAGTGAATACTGATGTTTGATACCTTTCAGTGTTGCAGTCACCATTGGTTCCAGCATCTGCAGTATCATATACCAGTGTATCGCCATTACACATTTCTAAAATGTTGAAATAGAGATGCTGGATAGCAGCAGTGCAACGTATGTTTACGTTTCGTCTAGTTTTTGCTAATTATGATCGTCTTGGTTGGTAGTCAGCTGCAGCCGTCTGGAAGCATTCTTGTTCTTTTGGGACTTTCAGTGATAATTGTGAACCATTGCAGTCACACTAGCTTGTATGTGTATGTAGGAAGGTGTACATGTGTGTTTGTAATACACTACTTGTAGTACACAGTGTCTCAAGAAGGGTAACTTGGTCTTAACTTCATATGTGGTATGTAGGTGCACTACATTTAGTACAAGAAGCCAAACAGTTTTGGTGAAATCAGAGGTATATTGAGGTCAGCAGAGGTCAGTTTACAAAAATCTTGTACATATAATACCTCACAAAAGTACAATATCTCAAGAAGGGAAGCTTGGGTGGATTATGTATTTGGTAATGTAGGTGTGTCACAATGGTCACAAAAAGCATAATGTTGGGGATGGAGGACAGGCTATTTCATATCAACAGGGGTAACAGGGGTCAAATTACAGGGAAACTGAGTGGGTTCATATTTTAGTATACAGGTGCACTATATTAAACACAAGAAGGCTGTTGTAGTCCATCAGGCCAGGCCTCAAAAAGTGCTGAGAAAATGACTTTCCTTGCACCTATTTATTTCCACGATTTGTCAGTTGGAAGTTGTAGAGGCAAATGCAGAGACATTTTTCGCAATGTTGAAATATCAGAGAGGTGTAATTTTACGAGCAAACAACAAACAAATGACGTCACTTTTTATCGATATGTATTATTGTCTCATTGCCCTATAGGGGCTAGATGAGATATTGTAGTCACTTGGCTAGTGGAGCTATATATTGTGCTGTGCACCCATGGCAGAATGGTTGCCATGGAAACGCTTGGAGTGGATGAGTAGGGACATCCGAGGGGTACCCCATGGTAGAGTGACCATGGGTACAGGAGGATCCTGTTGGGTGGTATAAATGAAAACGTGTCCATGCCAATGGGTGTGCGTGTGTGTGCGTGTGTCCGAACCTGTCCAAATTGTGGTTTTTCCAGAATAGTTTGAAAAGGATAGATATGAGCGATTAACTTGAAAGTTGGTAAGGTTGCGCATGATGCCAATACGTACAAGATGTATTAGTTGTATGGTAAATAGAGTCAAATTTGCTGATTTTTGAGAAAAAAGTCTATTTTGCACCAAAATTGCTAATTCCAGCATATCTTGAGAAGTATTTGAGCATTTAATGCAAAATTTTGCAAAAACTTACCTGAGAAGGAAAAATTTCAAGGTATATCACTTTTGTAGTAAAAAGATTGAAATTTGCTGATTTTTAGAAAAAAAGCCAATTTTCCCCAAAATTTGTATTTCCAGCATATCTTGAGAACTGTCAAACCAATTGGAAGTACTTAGCAATAAACTGTTACAAATTCCCATGTGCAGGCCCTGTATTGAAATCAATGTGCATGCATGTTGGCGATGAGATATGCAACTCCGTGGATTTCCCTCTTGTTTTACATGTAAACAACAAACAAATGGAGTCACTGTTTTATCTTTATTCGATGTTTAAAGCATTAACTATACTATTCACAGCAACACTATATTTTTTTTGTGTTGTTGCTGTACCCTGTTTGCACCCATGTTGTATGGTTTCAAGATACATCGGCATAGCCTATGCACAGTCTGGTTGAGGGTCAATGCTTAAAGTGGCGTTATTGTGCGAGTAAATAAGAAACAGATGACGTCAGTATACTAGTGTGACCGTATTTAAACAGGGTAATAACTGTCACTGAAGCTATTTAAAATCAAGTTTGTTTGTTGGTAGTGGTAATGTCCTGAGAACATTTTTAGCAATGTTAGACGATTAGAGAGGTGTTTTTTACAAGTAAACAACAAACGAATGACGTCACTGTTTATCAGTATACAATATCTAAACCAACTCTATGCAAAGCAATGGGATAATGTATGTTGTTGCTACTGTACCCTATTTATATCCAGATTGTTTGAGATATCATGATATCCTATGAACAGTTGAGGAAAAATCCCATGCTTGGAAAAGTACTACTGCACAAGCAACATCAATTCACAAATGACAGTCACTGTAAAGCGGGTGCCCATATTTAAGCACAGCAAATAACTACATATTGTGGAAACTTTTTAAAACCAAGGAGTTTTAGTTGAGGGCTATAAAAAGGGAGTCCTGTGAACTGTTCAGGAGTATTTCAATGCTTGGAAAGTTTTTCCAAGAGCAAAGAAATACATGTTGCCATCATAGATAATACATGAAACAACATATCAACATAGAAATGAATTATCACATGGCACTAGTGTGTATATCTCTCTGCATATATATTTTGAGAATCAAAAAAGGTTCTTTAACTTAAAAACCCCCCCACCCCATCCTCCAAAAAGAAAACAAACGCCAAAAACAAATGAAGTCACTACAAACAGTGTGCTCACACATCAATGACTTTTTGCTGGGTGTCTTTGTAAGCTTTTGCAATTTGTCTTTTTTTCTTTTTCTCCCTTTTTGTTGCATGTTGACTTGGAATGTGAGCTTGGCAAGCACAAATCATGATATTTCATTTGTTATCTGTACCGTCTTCACTGTCATCCACTGTCTTTAATTTGTGACCTGTAAAGCCCCTGAAAGGAAGTATTCTAAAGTCTCAAAAGACAAACAATTGGTTTTTGCATTTTGCTAATACTATTAAGATACTACAGTAGCTTGCACACAGAGACAAATTTTGGCTTGATAAGTGACCATCAACCTCTGAGGTCACTGTGACAGGCATTGTCAATCCCAGAGGGATCTCTATCCATTTTTTTCCGATCTTGAAGGACATTTGAGGAAATTTTCTGCAAACAATGTGAAATTTCAGTCTCAAACTTTTACACTAGAAGCAGAGAAAGGCTAATATTGTTAAATCTGTCTTTCCGCATTCATTACTTTCAAATATTTGTACTGATTCTGTTTTGCAACATCACATTGTATACATTATATACATACAGAAAAGACCAGTACTTGAATTGATATGGGGGTCTCACACTAAATCTCACATAAAAAACAAATTAATCACAAACAAAAAAGTTTTGTTAAGCAGTGCGACTGACTACACCTACTTCTTAAAAGATGTGAACATTCTGCGGTCCTTGACATAAGTTGTAACACGCAATCATTTCTTCCAACAAATGAAGTGATTGTAATTTACCCTCATGAGAAAATAATCCCCACTTTTGGCAATAATCATAGCCTCATCAGCATTCCAATATTTTTATTTTGACTGATTTTCTCGTGGGGAGGGGTGTGTTGTGGATGATTGGGTGGTGCATGACATGCCCTACATTTAAAGTGCATCCTACATATCTTTAAGAATGTGCCAGACTGTGTTCCTTTTTATTGAAAACTGATATACCGTCGACATTTGTCAGTGGAAATTCAAGTCAATGCATCACTGTTAGTCTTCAAGATATATAGTAGAGGACCTCCTGAAATCGACAGTAATGGTACAACGGTAGGGCATAGATGAGCAGTTCATGACCATTGATCGCTTTGTCATACTGTGAGATGTTCTATCATGTTTACTGCATATTTGTTTTTCACACACAGGTAAAGGTGTCCGCCTCTACTACATCGGAGGAGAGGTGTTTGCAGAATGCTTGAGTGATAGCAGTATATTTGTTCAGAGCCCTAACTGTAACCAGCGGTATGGATGGCACCCTGCAACAGTCTGCAAGATTCCACCAGGTGATTCAGGGCATTTATTCATTCTTGTTCACAGCGACTGATTTGTGGAGACTTCTGTCTGCAGAGATTGTTAAAGGGAAATATTGCATTGAATATGTATGAATATAGCATATAAAGAAGTATCTTCAACGGTTGCTAAACTATTCAGTCTCACAATTAAATGTCAGTAATAGCATACTCTCCTTAGAAACATCATGCATAAGATGAGTTATGGAATATGCATCATTGAAATTTCTAAAGTTTGGATCGAAAAATTATTCTTGAGCAACAAATAACTGAATTTCTCTCTGTGAGAAACTTCTTCAAAAGAAGGCCAATGTCGACCTTTATCTTGAATAGTCTATCATTCTGTGTCCATAAGTTGTGGTTTTGGAAATATGGTTATTTCTGTAATGCATTTAACACAATATTTCCCTTAAATAAATTTTTGTGGGCTTGACCTTAAGTTTTGGTGCGTCAGTTTCATGAAAGTCATCGTACTTTTGGAGACTGACCAAAGTTAAAGGGAGACAAAACAGAGTTTAGGGATTACTTTATGTCACAAATATTCACGGGTAGTATGTGACACTGGTTGGGGAACATGTGATGACATGTGATACTGTTTTATGCCTTGCAGGGGGTTGCAAGAATCTGTACCATGGTGATGGTATGTGTGTGTATGCAATGTCTACAGTACATGTAAGCATAGTCTCTTAAAGTGTGACAGTTGCTTGACCTTCAAGCTTGCCACTGTGTGAGGAGATAATCCCTTCTGTTTATCATGGAGTTTGTAGGTGACTTTAGGTCAACTTCAGTGGCACCTTTTTGTAGGATCTGGAAAACAGGTCTTGCACTGCCAAGGTTACATGAATTGAAAATTTTACATACATTTGGCAACCTGCTGTTTGTTGGTGATCCCTAATTAAGGCTCAGAAGTCATTTGCGGTCATGCACAGGTCAAAATCTGAAAACCTTGTGAACCATTGTAAATTTTTTAAGAGGTTAAAGTTGTTCGGACCATGATAGTTGTGTACATATATCCCACGCTGAGCCAACCAGTCTTCATTTGTCATTGTGGTCAGCAATGTCGAAAGTCTGTCAGTAAGAGACAATATCTCAAGATTCCAGAGCTTCTTAAGGGTCAAATGTAAGAAGGTAGGTCAAAGCAAGGAGGTGGCCCCTCCATTGCTTAGTGGGAGTTTGAAAGTCGTTTCAGATCAACGTAGATCAAAGTATGTGGGAACACAACACCTGTGCTAAAGAAAAAAACCACCTTTAACTATTGCAATGAATAATCCATGTGATCACAATTGAGTGTAAAAGAAATTGTTAATCTAAAACAATCAGTGCACATAGGCCTGACACTGGCTAGGCCCACAAGGGGGGACCCTTTTCCCTAAGCCAAAGTGGCCATAAACTTCAGCATTGATAAAGCTGATCCTAACAGTTTGAGGAAAAATCTGACCAAAGCCCTGTGACACTGATTCATAATATGGTTACTTGTATTTGGATACAAACAATGTAACATATACTGTAACACAAATTTGTCGTTATGTACGAGAGATGTTCGAATTAATCCAGTGACTGGTAAATCAGATACTGATGCATAGCATGGTTGTTTGTATTGGCATACAAACAATGTAACATACTGTGTCACTGATTTTTGTTGGGGTTCACAAAATTGCTACTGTGTGAAGATGTTCAATTTATTTCAGTGACTAGTTACTTAGTCTGAAACAAACCGGAGTTGTACCGTTGTGTGTATTGTCGTACATGGTTGCAGTTGATGCTGTTTCAATCAATGTTGTATTGGAATGTTGTTCATTTTGTTTCAGTGACTGGCAAACTGGGCTCATAATGCAGTTGTTTGTATTGGCATACATGAAACATAACATACTGTATTGCAAAGTTGCCATTACCCAAGAAAGGTGTTCGTATTATTCCAGTGACTGGTAAATCGGATACTGATTCAAAGCATTGTTGTTTGTATTGGCATACATGCAGCATAAAACAGTTTCACTGATACTGTTAAATAATGTCTTTGTTACATTGGAAGGGCTTCATACTATTTCAGTAACTGGAAAATTAGATGCTGATGCTCATATTGGAATGGCCATTGCTACTAAAGTATTTAACCCTCTAGGACTTAGCTTTCTTTACTTTTTTTTTGGTGGGGGGTTGGTGCCCCTCACCTTCAGTGACAGACCTACATCTCCGCATGTTGTTACTAGAGTATTATTAAAATAATAGGATTCTCCTGCTTTTCTTTAGAAAAGCTGTTTGATCAGTTGATCTATTCTTAATCCGATTTGCTTTGTTAATCTTTGACAATCAGGATGCAATCTGAAAATCTTCAACAACCAAGAGTTTGCTGCTCAGCTCTCTCAGTCCGTGAATCAAGGATTCGAGGCTGTCTACCAGCTTACTCGCATGTGTGCCATCAGACTCAGTTTCGTGAAAGGCTGGGGAGCAGACTATAGACGCCAGACCGTGACATCGACTCCATGTTGGATTGAGCTTCATCTCAACGGCCCGCTTCAGTGGCTTGACAGAGTCCTTACTCAGATGGGCTCTCCTGTTGACATTTGTACTAGCATGTCGTAAAAATGTAACGGTAGGTGGTGATATTCCTCGTGTGGTTCTGATGTGTGGAACATCAGTGTGCTTATGGTAGACTCACTGATGAATTCAAAGTTGTCTTTTTGATCATTGAAATCACAAACACTCTAACCTGGTGGCATGTGGATCAATCATGATGATTTGAATTGGTGGCAGTACCACAATGCTCTAAACTCAGATGGTAGGGCATTGTGAATAGGAGAATGTCATCTGTTTCCTCTTCCATGTGGCAATGTCATGTCTGTTGTTATTCTATGTGCATGATTAGTTTTTAAATTAGAGGTAGAAATCACAAAGTTTTTGAAGCAAACACACCATGCTCTATTTGTAAGTCGATGGAGTCACCGAACCTGTCATGGCGCAGCAGTTGGCTCAGGTCATTTGTTGTTAACGTGAGTGACACAGGAATCAATTCATGATAAACAATGGTGGAGTTTAACATGCAAGTGTTGTTCCAGTTTGACGTATGTCTGTCGTTGTGTTGTCAACATTCCTGGAAAAGTGAAAATGTAAGGAGAGGGCATGAGCTTATTATCCCGGGATTGTCATGTCTTTATGATCCTTTACTGAAGGCAGGCAAGAAATCTATGTGGTCATGGTGGCATTTGAGTATGTGTATGTGTGCATGTGCGATGCCTTGGCTTGAAAACACGTTATCTCTAGAAGGGGAAAGGTGCCTGAACTTCAAAGTTGGTTTATAGGTAGTTTAATGTGAGCAGATGATCCAGTTGTTTTTCATGGAGGTCAAAGGTCATTTGAGGTCAGCAGAGCTTTAAAGTATGAAAACCTAGTAAGGGAGATATCTCAGCAACTGAATGTGGCTGGAATTTCATACTAGTCACATTGGTAGCCGTTGGTGAGTTGATAATTTCTGCCGTTTGTGGCGGTCAAAGGTCATGTGAGGTCATAGTTTGAAAATTGTGTAAACACTGTTTTCTAAATAAAGGAAAATTGCTGTAGCATTTTGCTGGATTTTCCAGCTTTGGTAGACCTTGATGAACAGATGAGCTCTGTCATTTCTTATGGAGTTCAAAGGTCAAGTGAAATCAGTAGAGATCACAGTTTGTAAGCTTGTAGACATGGTATCCCATAACCAGTAATTTGTTTGAACTTCAAAATTGATATGTATTGTCTTTTGTTTTACGTTCATATTGGCAACCATTGTCAAAATAATTTGACTTTTGGTTTTAGAATTGTTGGTAAAACTATACCTTGTTGTATTATAAGATTCTTGGCTGTGTTTTTCGAATGTTATACCAAGCTAAAATCAGTTAGGTAGTGAATAAAACAGTGACTTGGCAACAAATTTGGAAATTGACTGGTTCATTTCTTCTCTTGTTCCCAGGTGAAGATACCAAACTTCTGATAGGTGCACCGAAACAGTAAGACAAGGTCAAAGGTTGAATAGGCAGAGAGCTCACTGTTCATTTTGTTTGTACTTCTGATGTTTTTCCTTGTTTTTTTTTTTTTCTGGTCTCTTTTTTGCTATATTGGTCTTCTTCTATTATGTCCAAGAGACAAGTCTATCTTGGTGAGGTTCTTCTTTGTCTTTTGATAACTGCTGACAATGTGAGTTCTTGTCACAAATCATGCGGTTGATTCAAAAAGATGAAAAAAAAAACATGAAAAAAAAAACAATAGTTAAAAGAGAGAGAGATTATACAAAGAGAAACAGAAATATTTTGATATTACCGGAGGTTTGTGGATTATAAAAACCATTTTGTCAGTTCACTTCAGCTAGTTTGTAAAACTTGTACATTTTATATACATCTCAAGACAGAGACACCCAATGAGTTGTAAGGTGCAAAAGTTTTTGCCAAAAAGAAATTAGCAACAAAAGGGTGAAAGGGAGAAGAAGGAAGGCTTTCATTGTTTAAAGATTTGTTTATTTGTGACCATGCACAATAAAAGTAAAACATGATGGCTTGAAACAGCAGTCAGATACAAGTGCTTCAAGCAATTCTGTCTGTCAGTATTACTCATAATGTACCTGCATCACCAATCGTTCGGTTCATGCCTGCTCCCCCCCTCCCTCTCTCCCTCAGGCGTCATCTGTCATGTGCATTTGAAAAAAAAGTCACATGATTTGAGAGAAAAAAACAAAACAAAACATGTACATTTGCAGGCCAGTTGGTCGCCTTTTTACGGACATTTCACGTGAATTGACAGACCCGTAGGTCACAGTCTCTCCTCACAATTTAATTTTTTCTGTAGATGGTAATGTCACTGAAGAATGATCCGATGCCATTGTCAATACCGTGGCTCTGCGGTATCGATAAAGTGGTTCTCACACAAGTGTTAAACCACTTTTACCTTCATTTGTGAATGCCTCAGAGGGGCAGTAGTACTCACCGTTGTTGTCGAGGGTTAGTGGGGGTGTGTCATAGTTCTGCACATGGTTTCGGATAGACCTGTAAGATCGTCCTTCCTGTTGTGCATTTAGGTGTGCCAGTTGAAGTCTTGTACAAGTTCCCAGTATCATACTTGTGTTACTTCTTACACTAGGTTCTACATATGAAAGACTCGCATTGTCAAAGCATGTCAATATAACAGTGGGAAGGACATTCTTCTTTTACATTTTCCTTCCTGCAAAATTTGCGAAACATCTCTTTATCTAATTAGGGACGAAAGGTAACGTATCTTCACTGACTGACATGTCCGTAATCAGGTCATTGTGTTATGTGGGTCTTAATTTTGCACCCACAGATCTACTTTACCTGGCTGCCTCTGTACAATCTTCTCTACTGACTGGCTTTCACCAGCCGAGTGTAAAGCTTTGCATGATTTGCAGCAATGATAAGAACTGTAATTGTACTCAGTATAGACAGCACCCTGAATGATTTGTAAGGCAGATCAACTGTTCCATTTTTAGGTTCATATGTGTTTTCTTATAGAAAAAAAAAATTGACAAATAACATCTTCGATCTGAATACCACTTTTGTCGTCCCACATTGTATTATCAGGCCTACCTGTCAGAACTTGTCAGGAAAGTTTCAGGGTCCTCTCCAACTTCTGGTTTCTGCTGCTGCTGGAGTTTTGACCTGGAAATAGATTGAAAAGAATGACAAACAAACAAACCAAAATGAAAAAAAAAAAAAAGGGAATTTCCGATGGTAAATGTGAAAATTGAAGTAATAAGGTAATGGCTGAAAGCAAATACACACTGCTGTTGTATTAGTGGGAAGTGCCAATGGGTTGAATTATTCTGGGATATGTTGTTATATTCTTCTTGTTATAAAGTTTGCATTGTCATTTTGTTTTGTTACTGTTTAGTGATGGGCATGTTTAAAGGGATACATCCTAAATGTATCATTTTGTGTTGCTTGTTGTAGACCCTACATGCTTCGCATAAATAATCCTTATAATAACACATTGCATGTAGCATTTATACTATGGTATGTCGGTGATGTAGAAATCTTCATAGTAGTAGCTCAATCTCAAAAAAAAAAAAGACGAAAAAACAAAGGGTCTATGACATCCGTCTTCATCCTTCAATAATTGTATTCTTGATATGTCCTCAACTTTCTTTTCACTACCCTGCACACATAACGGTCTGTGTATTTCTGATGCCTTTAACCTCACAAGACATGGTAAGATACAGCCGTTTGTACAGAGGTGGGCAGGCACTGTTTCAGATGAAACCCACGATTTTGATTTGTTGATTCACTTATGAAGATGATGTATAGGAGATATGTAAAAACTTTGACTTGCAGTTATTAATCTCTTTATTTTTTTTTTATCTGGTAACTGAATGAAATTTGCTGATAAGTTTACTGCCATAACAACATTTATCTTAATAATATTATATAAAATAAATTCTTTTGTATTTTTGTAACCCAATTAAGCAGAGAAACACATCCGTTTTGCACCTGAAAAAAAAAACACTAGGATGCATAATGAATGTAGAGATGGTTTGAAATGTTGAGTATGGTTATTAATATAACAATAAGTGTTTGCACCTGTGCCCAAAATCTTGACACGGGTACCGGCAGTCCATACTCGGTCCCCCCCCCCCGAAGGTACGACTTCCGTCAGGTTACAAGTTCGCTGTGAAGTCTTGACAAAAAAAATTGTTCCGCATGTCAGTGATAAAATATTGTGTATCTTGATACATGCGATTATAACAATGAAGTGCTCTTAGTTGCATCCATGCTCAGTTTTGTCACACCTACGATGCACATCACTAAAAATTAGGATCCAAGTAGCAATCTGAGAACCGGGTCCTGAAATCGTCGGTCAGGCACCCGGTGCAAACAGCGGTAACGATACTATGTAATCATCATCACTTTATTCTATGCATTGTTGTTCATCCCCCACCCCCTAGATAGTCCCAATAACAGCAGCTGATCGAACTAGTCGGTAGAAACTGGTGAACGTACATTTGAGTTTTATTTTGGATATGCTATATATGGAGTGGTTTGTCGAAAATACGATTATGTAATCTACAACAGATGACAAAATCAAAAGTTTTGTACGAAGATTCATCGTATTAGAATCTTTATGATTCTCCTCTAAATAAAGTACAAATTACATTATTAATTTTCAAGTGCCAAATCTTCCAGTGCTAATTCTCTCCGCACCAAAGTTGTTGTTAGCGGAGTCAGACTTACGTTTGCATCATAGGGGGGAGGAGGGTTCTGCATTTGTGGTACCAGGCTTTGTGGAGGCTGTCCAATGCTGCACCTTAGCAACGGAGGCTGTACTATGTAGCCTATAAAATCTATTGAAGTCTGTAGCAATTTTGATGTCACTAGGTGCAGAATGTTTCCAATTTCAAGTTCTGTCTTGGATAGATGTAATTAAAATCTATACGCAGCTTTGTCTACAGTTCTGGACCCATGCAACCTTCATTTTGCAAAGATGAGTGCAGAGTAACTAAAGGTGAGAAAAGATGTGCAAAACATTCCATCACTTGACTGAAAACTTTGTTTCCATCCAAATTTGTCAGTAATGTGGCCCTCTCTCAAGGAATAATTCACATTCAATTTTTTTTTCTTGTCAATTAAGGATATTACTTTCTGCTGTTTGTTCTGATTTTTCTCGCATTCTTTGCGTAACTTATGATTTGTATGACTCAATGTCACTGCTGGTTTGCAAATGTGCATCGATATGTATGCATGTCATGAGGGTTCTTGATGGGGGACTTGTATTGGACCTTTGTGTCGGGGCTGGCTACTTGTCGCAGACGACCGGCAGACTAGGAAGTAAGGTGTTAAAGGTATTCCATCATTGCAGCGTGTGATGGTGGGGTCCATTCTGGAATGGCAATACTACTGCATTGATCCAACTAATATCGATGTTGTGAGATCAACCAGTCACAGTTACCAAGTTTTCCAGTTTACTGACCCAACCTCCCAACACCCAACTAACCAACCAATGTTAAGGAAACAAGGTCCATCTTCCTATGAGCCATGCCTTTAACGGTCGTTTATCTTTCTCAAAGTGAAGACTAATTCTCGAGCTCAGTCTATTAAGCCACATCTCCTCGAGTGCCAGTTACTATTCAGTTCATCATTCCAGATACCCCAGTACCATACCTTGGCTAGATATAACTGTCTTAGTGAATTGTAAAACTGCCCCAAGGGCAGAGGGGGTCAGCTGCCCTGTCGGTAGCAAACCACTGATGTAGTCAAGTGCGTGGTTAAAGGGCTTGGGTGTAGATTAATGGGTTTTATCATTGGTACTCAAAAAATGGTCTTATTGTGTATGATAGTTTATTTTTGTTGTTTTTTCGTCGAGTCTACACTATTCTGTTCTTATTTTAGGTACAACATCATTGTTTTGACCTATGAGGTCTTGCTTGTGTTTCTATTTACTTTTACCAAATATTTGAGCAGTATCATATTCTCTCACACAAGTTACAAATTTTGACTGGCTACTTTTGACAATGATTGCTTTTCAGACTTTCTCCAGGTTATTAAACAGGTGGAGGAATACTGGAAATTGTTCTTGAATGAAATATGAAATACTCTTACTTTTTAATATTGTTGGAAATGTGTGAAACATGGTAGCATGGGATTAAGGTAGAGGCGAGGACAGAAGTTTATGCTGGCAGCACAAAGTATTTTGTAAGTTTTGCATAATACAAAAGAAAATGGTACTTTGTGTGATGTTGCTGAATATAAAAACTTGATCTTGGTCCTCATTATTATGTTTTGATAGAAATTATTTTTTTGGGGGTGGGAGAAAGAGGGTGGGGTGAAGTGACAGAATCTTGCTTGATTGCGGAGTCTTCAGTTTCTCTTTGGGCATTGTTTTCCTTCATAATTGACTCTGGCAATGAATGAAACTTTTGTTCACATTATGTAAAGCTTATCAGTTCATAGCAGTGCAAGTCTCGTAAGGTCTTCACCAGAAATGCTTGTAGAATTCTAACTTTATGTATTTCTACGCTATCTTAATACTTTTTGTAACAGCATGTGTAGGAATAGACCACATAATGTTACAGAGGATATTCCTGAATGCTACCCATTTTTTCCTGCCTTTCTTCCCCATTCTGCCTCCCATCCCCTCCCACTCTCCCCCTCCACTGCTTAAAATAAGTCCCAGGTTTTGAAAAAAAAAAGTTCACATTTTGACTGTTTTTCTTATTCAAGGCAAAAGCCCAATGTCCCCTATGCTGGGTGAGGTGGAGACACAAAAATTGTGTTGAATAGTCAGTATTTTGAAAGAAGATTAATTACAATATTATTTTGTAACAATGCAATACACATACAATGGTTTAAGGCTAAGGACTGATTTTTTTACCTCCAATAGTTTTCTTTCCATGTCAGTCTGAGAAAAAGGAACTGAATTAACTTACATGATATGTCCCTAATATGTGAAAATTTTAAACCACTGAATTGCAATTAAAATGATGAAAAACGTCCCTTTTCACCATTTCTCCCTCTTCTCACTATCAGACAGACACATGGTCAGAGGTTGGCTATGCACTTTGTAAACAGACATCTCCCACAGATATTTTGAGAAGCAAATTTATGTTTGCACATTATGCTGTTATGGTTAATGTAATAAGAGAAGTACTATACCATCTAAAGGTTGCTGTTTTTCTTTTCTTTTTGTCTTTGCCCTTCTATAATTTTTTCTTCTTTTGTACATATGCCAACCATGCTAAGATGTAATTTACAAACTTCTAGCTGTGTACAAATGTGATTAAAGAATGTTTGCTTTTATCCACATATGTCCTTGTCTTTTTGCCATTTCTTTTTGTACCTCATGTCAACCAGTTGCTAATCGTGCTTGCCCTCATCGGAATTACTGGGAAATTGTGGTTCACCAACCTGGCATCAAATGTGAACTCTACATATGGTCAATGGTTACCATGCCAACGTAGACATTCACAAAAGCACTAGACCTACTGTATCAGCCATACCAGGGTTTCATCCACACATCATGGTGTTGCATGTGACCAATTAGAAGTCACTTCTACTTATGATAGGCCTATTTCTGTGGTCCTGCTTTTTAGCTTACCTAGAGTTTGACGGTGGCACCGAATGTTAGCATAGGCTTTATAGGCTATTAACTTCCACGGTATTTTCAACGGGATACATGTATGAATGTTAGTATAGGCTTTTTACCTTCCATGGTATTTTCAACGGGATACATGTAGTATGAATGTTAGTATAGGCTATTACCTTCCACCGTATTTTCAACGGGATACATACTGCTGTCACATCGTTACAAAGATGTCGTTTGTTGCAGCTTTACTGTCATTGGTCAAAGCCTAACCTTTTAAAATTTAAGCTTTCAAAAACAATAAATTGATTGGCTGCTAATATTCTGTGGCACCGTCACAGTGGAGAGTCTCTAAAATTTTAAGGGAAAGCTGCCCCAAGATAACTCAAATTTGGACTTCCAGTTTCTGAAAGTTCGTCATGTCAAAATTAATTTTGTGTCATTGAGTGTATTTAACCACGTACCTAAACACAACAACATGTATATTAACAACGGAAGTAGTTTAAGGATCGTAGCATTTGAAAGCACTGGTAAACATCCTAATTTTACTGGTGGTTGCAACGAGATATCCTCCCTTTCAGCCTCTGCGTCCGAACAGAAGCTTCTTTAACTTCGATGTTCTCTCTTCAAGCCAGCTGAGTAAAATAAAGAAGACCAAATGACAGAACTTGGACGTAAGTCTGGCATGTGTGTTCCATTTTCACGTCAATGCTATCTTGGAATACCGAAGCATGCATAGGGGTTGGGGAGGGGTAGGTGGAATTCATAACATCGTACAGCAAGTCCGTTAACATAGTTTCTACCGTTAAGTTGTAGTATAGATACAAAAGAAAAAAGACTGGACAGCATCCCCCCTCACCTCGGAACAGTCTTCATTACTTCAATTTGTGTTGTCATCATGGGCGTCAATCCTAGGGGACGAGGGGACATGTCCCCCCACATTTCGATAGGTGGGGACATAATATCAAATGTTCCCTCCTCCCACATTTCTTAAAAGGGAAATGTTTTGGCTCACTTTTTGAATAGTAGGAGGACATTGTAACAAATCTTACCTCACAGTTTTGATGAGTGACTGAGTAGGCCGATAAAGGTTCATAAGGTAACTCTGTGTTACGAATTTAGGTGTTCATAAACCAACATTGGACACATCCCAAATGCCAACAGTCTCCGTGTGGAGTGCTATCTTTGCCGTGTAATGTTAATGGATTGATGGACTTACCTTGCCAGTCGAGATTAAGTCACGAGGGATACATCCATTGATTGTGCACTTCGTCCCTTTCGAAGCAACTATAAGAAGTTAAATCCAGTAAATCCTCAAACCCGGTACTTTACATGGAGTAACGTCGGTAACGTTTAGAATAGCAATTATCAAGTTCACAATTTTTATTTGTATAGTTATGTCTTATTTACCATAACTGCTTTTGTAATTGCTTTCTTACATGAAGTTTACATTTCCTTAAAAGTTAATTCCTAAACCATAATATTTCGGAATAAAGAATTTCTAGCGAAGGCGAAATTCGGGCCAAAAAACGGAAACGTCCTTAGCACGCTCATTGTGAACAAAGA
This sequence comes from Stichopus chloronotus, assembly GCA_021234535.1. Lineage (NCBI taxonomy): Eukaryota > Metazoa > Echinodermata > Holothuroidea > Aspidochirotida > Stichopodidae > Stichopus > Stichopus chloronotus. The sequence goes on from CM037835.1 coordinate 21,119,238, forward strand.
GACTGTGGCACGTTCCCTCCCCCATCAAGACACTAACAAAATTTCAAATTACCCGTAAAGGGAGCAGTGAGGCCAAAGGGAGAAGTGAGGTCTGTTAGTGATCGTGGTCCCCTCCCCCCTCAAAAAAAAAAAAAAAACTCAGAGCGACGATAGTCGGAAAATGAACGTTACCCCAGACTTCAAGTTAAAACCTATCGGAACTGTCCAATATACCCAAAGCCATCAAAAAGTGCAGTGCGTATACCGCAGCTTTAATTATTCAAACCTGACGATTGGTCAAACATGCCCCCCCCCCAAACACACACACACACACATTTTAGTTCGGATTGACGCCCCCGGTTGTCATGTCGTTTTAGTATAATTGTTTTTTTCCAGTCAAGTGACAAGAACGAAGGGGACGTACGTTTGCCATTGTTGTGTCGGTCCTCGTGCTTCGGTTGAGGGAGCTGGATTGCTTTCAGACGTCTTCGTCCGAGATTCTTGCCAATTTTATTTTGAAATCGTTGTACAGTATTCGTTACGTTTTGGACATTTTTTGAAAAAGAAAAATTGTGGATAGCCTAATGATATAAAAGACATTCACGCAGTAATTATTTCCTTTTCTGTTCCATCATACTGCTGGCTTTAGGCGTCATTTGCTTTCACGGTTTCATATTCTTGTGCAAATTACAAGGCCGAATAATGGTGACACGATTTTAGTAGGCCTACATGATAAAATGTGTTACTATAAGTTTTGACAAAGTTTTTATACACTCAATTCGTCGGCTGTAAGGCTACGTAGGTGCTACTTGCAGTTAATTGTTATATCGATGAAAGTGACTGAAAGCAATCAGGTTTGGCTTAATCCCCACCATCTTCTTAAAAACAAAGCTTTGGTTGGCCTTAACATTCTGGTCTATCATCCTAATTATAAATAACTATGCAATGTGAAACGCCTGTTTTTGGCTGATCAATATTATGAGATGCCGCACTTTGCATTCACACAACGCAGTGCCCACCGATGCAATACGTAGAATTTCCTTCTTTTTTTTAAGAAAATTATGAGGAAAATAACACATAAGAAAATCCGGAGTGTCTCCAAAATTTATGACGTTTCAGGAAACCAAATAATTTAAAGCACATGCTGAATTTATACATTGCAATAACACCACACATTATCGCCGTTTACCATCAGTTGCAGTACATTTGCTCAATAATTGTTTAATGCTAAGTCAACATTCAGCTTCGTCACAATTCACTTACATGTACCAAATTACGGTTAACTAGCTCAAGGCTAACTTTGAAAAAAAATTTCCATAAGGTGTAAGCTTTTAAAGAAGAAAATGGAAATGTTCCAAACTGTTTCTGAAAAGACAATTTTAAAGATTGGAGAATAGTTGTTGAAATCGAGAAAAGGAATTTATTCTTGGTTGCATAAAGCTTGTTGCCTGACGTAGCGAACAATTTCATGACATGACATGTACATGATTCACGACGGATCATTTGTGTCCAAATGACGGAAGCGTTTGAGCAAATGTAGAGGAGGGTTGGGCAGCGTTAACGACAAGTGCTTTCTTGCAATCTTCAATCTACTTACATGTGCTCTGCTGGTACTTCTACTGCGTTCATTTCTGGTGGAAAAGAGGAATTGTCAAACGCTGCGACTGAAAATAAGGCATTTACTTATTGGACCTTAATTTTCCCTGTTTGAATAGTAAGGATGTGAAAGGAGGCTGACGGGGGAGGGGAGATTTCTTAAAGAGAAGAATCCATTGACCTTCATTGCCACCACTGTTTGAATATTAAAGGAGGAGTGGTACCTTTGATTGACTGTGATTGGCCTAGTAAACATCGAAGTAAACATCCAAATTCCACCGGATTATACGAATTATGCAAAACGTAGAAACGAGTCTGCATCTTTCCTGCATTTCATGCCACTTATGAATATGATGTGTGCAGAAAATATATGCAGGATAGCCGTGGCCTCGCATACGATAGGTGGGCCTCGTCTACGCTGCATAATTATCTGCCACTAGAGGTAGTTGTGGGCGGATGCAGCACCTGATGAAAACGTATGGAGATGGCGCATAGTTAGTAGTGGGGGTTACCAGAATCACAGTCAGAGGGGGGGGGGGGGGACCGCCTTCGATCAAAATAAATGAATTATCGGCACACTTTTTCAGATTTTCACGAAAGAAAAAACCAAAAATAAAAAAGACATAAAATGAGACAAGAAAAATGAATGAGAAGGTGAAGGGAATGCAAGCTTGAATACTTTTCACACCCTCTGCACCCACGCAATGATTATGGTATTTCAGATATTCACCCTTTAAAATTAAAGCAAGGACAGTATTTGTCATGAAATGTACAAGTTTTATCAGACTTTACAGCGGAGAACTTCCAATAATGTAAGGAGATGGGTTTCTCCATCCGAGAAAATAGTGACAGTACCATTTCCTGGAGCGTACTTGCTGAGCCCCGGAATGGCGATTTCCTACGATCTACGGTGATATTTTATGAAAATTTTACTAGTGCGCTCCGCTCCAAAAGAAGGTGGTGTTCCTTTTAGATAATCTTTCCACAATTCTCACCCTTCTCCACTATTAGTCCAAACTTCTGGATGCGCTACTGAAATAGAGGCATACTGATCTCCGTGTCACATCACACTCGTTGATGTCCCTCATTCATGTTTCAGGCAAAATTAGACGAAAAAAATCATAGCAATGCCCCTGGGACTTACGTCGAGTTTCTTGATCCCCTGTTCACCCCTCCCTGCTAATATTTGCCAGGTGCTCCAAGACTAAATGAAAGACGATGCATGATTTGTTATGATTTTTGTTTCATCTCGGCAACCAATCTGACATCTTTAACCAGTTTCATAGATTTTCTTTTGTTCTCATTAATTGAGAAATTGCAGACATGAGATCCATATTTCAAGACTGGTCACATGCAGCTAAGAACAATCGCGAAATGTCGTTTCCGGCCATCTGAGGAGTTTGAAAAAAAAAGCCCACAAAATTTCCTGTGCCCTCCGCGCCAACCCAAAGCCCCGTTTCCCTATAGTCTTTCGCCCCTGCCCCCCTTCTCTCCAATATCTTTAACGTTCTGCCGGCCTGCTTATATGCAGGTTGAAGAGCATTGGATAGGCCTATCTCTGCTATACAACGCACCTAAAATGCTATTCTCGCCCCCTCTGACCGAAACTGCTAGCTCCGCCACTGCTCCACGACTGTGCATGGGCGTATAGATTAAACTTCAAGCCTCTTGTACGATCACTTGTGAACATTCTCCCAAGAACTCATTTTACTTACCACCATTCCTTAAGTAAGTGTCTCGCAAAGCTATGGAAAGACTTCACCATGCAAGAACAATATCCAGAACATTCCCCCCCCCCCCCCCGTGAAGACAAACCCGATTTGTGAGTCTTAGGATTGCGCACCGAGGATTGCGCAACAGGGGCACGTGTCTCTGACCCTCACGCCCCCCCCCCCCCCCCCCATTGAGAGCATCCTAAATATACAAAACTGTCGTAATTGTTATCTGCATCGTTTATTTCTAAATTCGTAGCATGTAAGTCGGCATGGATAAAGATGTGTTTGTATAAAAATAACTCTCCGTTTGGGAATGATAATATTCCTTGGGTGTTCAGGTACTGTGCCAGGTGTTCCTAAGTTGGAGTATAGGGCCACGTGGCCCCCAGACGCTTAGTCCGGTCCTGATTGTGCACCGGTAACGTCTGTCGTTGGTGATCTTAATTTACCCCCAGGTAAGTTTGGTGTTGTCTTCTTCTCCTCATAGAGGCAATTCCTTTTAATCTATCAAAAATTTATACTTTAGCAACAGACGCTCATACTTGTATATTTTTGGAGATCATCCCCACCATTTAACCAAAATTACATAAGGCATTCAGACTATTCCATCATTAAGTCACACACCATGCACGCAAATTATTGTCTTTTTGTAGCTGCGCCATGAGACAAAATGTCACTTTCAAATCGTTGCAAAGGACTCTCGTTGTCAACGTGTACAGAGCGACTTCATTTCGCTGAAGTTCGGCAAACTTAGCTGCTTCAGTGCAAAAGAACAATATAATAGAGATAAAAGAATAATTAAAAACCCCATCGTCCATCTTCGTCTCATTGGCCCTCACAGTGAAACAGATAATTATCTTGTTCACTTTGTCGTATGTCTGGGTATCGGTAATTAATAAAGCTGGTTACTTTTTTAATAACAAGAGAGAAGAGAGAGAGGTAAAACCAGAAAAAGCAAACACTCAAGCAATGCAGACGTCTAGCGATAACCGCCACATCCAAGGTATCACATTGGCTGGTATACATAAAGGCCATGAGTTGCGCATTCATCAAGAAATCAAATACCAGTTGCCCATGTTCTATGAGATACTATAGTTTTAATATCACATCAGAAATTCACGGCGTGACGAGTAATATGCATTTTGTATTTGATCGTTGTGCCCATAATAATTATGTACTTGATCGGTAAGTAATGATGGCTCGGTACGACATCTACCGTGTTGTAAATCACGTTAAGAGCGCTACTGGGCTCCTATGTATGCTGATAACGTACGTAATTCCTATTTCACTATGTAGCGCAATGTCTGGGAGGACTTCAAATCTGGTTTGAACTTTCTTTGAGTGACAGCGGCTATGACTCGGAAACGCTAGACTCCTATGGCAAGCCAAATGCCCAATAATTTGAGAAACCTGAATTATCGGTTGATAAACCAGGTTTGTCGAGTTTCTCACTTACAAAGTCGATAAACCTGGTTTATCAACTTGATAGACCTGGAATTTCAAATAACTGAGCATTTGGCGTTGATAAACCTGGTTTTTCAACTGATAAACCTGGTTTATCGCTCGATAAACCAGGTTTCTCAGTCGATAAACCAGGTGTATCATACGGATCTTGTTTTTTTCATACGAATCATCCCGTGCACCACCTTATTGCTCAGCTCAACCCGCGTGCGGTACTAACACGTGTGCTACTAGTTACGCTGTCTCTAGCCCGTAGTCCGTTCTATACAGTATGACACTTGACAGGATCGTGGAAGAAATTCAAACCGTACTTGTTATCCAAACTAGTATATAGGCCTACCTCCCTTGGTTTCTGGGGCCCCGCCAGGTTAGCTGGTCATAAGAACCACTACTCTGTCATATCACTGTTTAAAAGTAGGTCAATTCTACTACTTAAAAGTACGTCATGTCAAAATGCTGGAAATGTTAGCAAGGGTACGTGCAACAAGATCATGTTCTAGCCATGCGTTTCCCCTAAAAAATTTCCCTTCGGGTTGTGGGTCGCTCGTTGCGTTAGATAGTGTTCAACCGCCTACCCCCATTTTTCATTTAAATTGGACACCCTTTCCAGGAATGAAGTCACACTGGGCAATGAAGAACGATCTTCACGATTGGGTAATGGAGCCTTACTGACGTTCTTCGTGGCTCTACTCCTCATAGGAGAGCGTAGAGAAGATTTTGGGTTGAAGTCCGCCATAGCTTACTGTTACTATTGTTAAAAGGTAGAGCATGCATATTTGTATGAACTAAGTTACGTTTCGGTCAGGATAGGAGTTAAGAGCCCTACAAGGCTCACCAAAAGAATTTGGCATTCGAAAGATAATCACAAGATTGTAGTGCGGGATACTCCAATAATAAAGCATTATCGACGTAGTCAGATCGTCCTAAGCTACTGACATAACCATCCCACCCTGTCAGCCACTATGCTGCGCACGATAGCACAGCCAGGTTGTTAGCCAGTACTGAACACACAGCAGTAAATTCACCTGTTAAGTCGAATTCGTGCTGAAAACCTACAATTGAATCAAGGCGCTGTAACAATTCCTAATGAAACTGTGTATGCATATGCAGCCAGCTGTTAGCTCCGCCCATTTATAGAAAAATCGCTGCCGAGATTAACTTCAGAGGACGAGCGCCATCTCTTATGTTAATACACGGCGGTAGGGTATTTATACATGGAGCACGTACGAACGCTCACTGTGATTGGATAAAAGTTATCGTCTTCTATTAAGTAAGCTCTGATTGGTCCTGGTATTCTGGCGTGTACACGTGCAAGCACAGCGGATATAGATAAAGCAAGAAATAGTCCATATGTTTCTATTACTCATTATCATACTGTGTAACAACAAAATAACAAAGCCCTGTGGTACCTGAAAAGCATTAACTCAGAAATTTTGCGTTTAATCCTGAGAAAATGGTCGCCAGTTATTCGTGTGGCAAAATTAATACTGATATATATTATCGCTCACATGCTGCGGTTGGTGATTGCCATTATATAGATAAACAAATCAATCAGAAAAAAAAAAGAATTCATTTGCAGGCATTTATACGGTGTCATAGTGTGTTGGTGATGAGTATCATTCCAAACCAAGCAATTGGTGTTTGTTGTAATCACACTGATGTGTGTCTATTACCGTTTCCTTCAGTACGAGCAATTTACGGTTACCAGTATTTATAATGGACAAACACTGAAAGGAGAATGACACTTACGTTGACCTCTGCAGCAAATCAAAGAGGGTTTTAACGTAGTGGTGAAGGATGGATTAAAGCTACAACCAGGTTTCCAGCTACCTCTCAGTGAATTACTCCTCTTCCTTTCGTTTGTCGGTGATGGATAAGATTAAAAGTTTTCATAAATCTTTCCTACTGTAGATCGCCTTATTTTAATCAGAGTTAAGGCAATATCTGTGCTTGAGTATTGAATGTGGGAGGGAACTTTTACACAAAACTGGCAACGTTCAAGCAATCTTATATTCAGCACACAGCACAAAGGTTCATTTTGTCATTTTTCATCTTTTAGAAGATTATCAGTAACCCTTGTTCATACATACTTAGGAAGAATCCTCAACTGCTATTGGCCTATTACAGCCAGGTGATCTTGCATTTTCCTACGCATAATACTTGGTTAATATCCTTAGAGAAGATACACGTGTATTATCCCACGGATAATAATCGGGGTCTCATGCAAGCGATGGCGAGGGCGCAGTCCGAGTGTATCGTTTATATTAACACCGATCGTGCATTAAACATTCAGTTAAAGAACGGGCCAACGTTAACCTTTCATTGAAAGTTATAAATTTGTCATGCATTACCATACACATTGCATTGTGGGTGCTATTCTGCTCACAAAACGATATCAATAGGCCACATCTCATTTGACATCACAGTGATACAGTGAAGCGCCCTCCTTGACGGTAAGCCACTAAATTTAGCACTTGCACGTTGCGTCTTTACCATTCGATCTATACACGTGTCTTGCGTAGTCATATGCACTGTCCCTTTATCGTCAGGGGTGGCTCCCTTGTTTGTTATGTGACGTCAGTCCTAAGTGGGTCTATAAATATTGATTCCATCTGACTGTACTTTTGAAAGAAAACTTATGAAATTTTGGGGGAATACATCATATGAAATCATATGTTTTATCAACCATATTTGAATTTGAAAGTTGAGGATCAGGAAGCGTGGGCTCATCCCTATACCATGTTGTGCAGATGAGGCAGCGGTGAAAAGGGGCAGCGGTGAAACGAGACAATCGCCGTACAAACCATGCAAATCCAAACCTGTTCCCGGGACCGCCATTTAACGTCCCCATCCGACGGACGAGAGTGTGTCCTCCAGTCTTTAGCCACGAGGGCTGGGAGGGGTGGAGAACCTGCCCAGCTCAGCAGCCCATCAGCTGTACTAAGCAACACTAAATAGGACAACAGGAACCCAAATAACCCCTCAGCACCACTGTAAACAGCTTTACTGAACAAGTCAAATTCCCCGAAATTTTCCAAGCACTTTGACCGGGATTTGATCCGGAGACGCTTTGATTGCAAGACGGACACTCTAACCACCAAGCTAACTCTCCACCCAAACAGCAGAATATGGTCATGGATATATCCATGAAAGGCCGAAAATAGGGTTTGCAACTATTTCGGTGAACTTGTGGCATTAAACGTCCCCCCTCCCCCCTCCCTGTGTTTACAGATTTTCGGTACTTTGCTAGACCTAAGTGAGGAGATCGACATTAGGTTTCCTTGGCGGTAACTGACCGACCGCGTTCGGTAGGTGTAGGTTGTGTAGTCTCTAACGTACGTGTCATAATGTTACAGATGAACGGGTACGCAGGCCTAGATGAAACTATGTTTTTGCATATCTCACAGGATACGCCCCACTGAACGACCCATTGCATCTTTGTAGGATGTAAAAAAAAAACAAAAAAAAAAACAAAAAAAAAACTACCTGTAACGAGAGGAGATGCAGAAGAAGTGAGATACACAAATTTACGGAATGTTAAATTTTGCATACATAATCGAAAGTTTTTGAATTATGAGGGCAGAGTGTGTTTGACTATGTTTTTCCTTTTTCATTTTGATGGATTGAGTGAGCTCTTTACTTGTTACAAACATGTCGTTCAGCCACTGAGGTAGATGAACATCAACGTCAGATGTAATATTGTATCCCAATGATCTATACCATATGGAAACGTATAAATTCAAAAAGTACAAACGTCACTACAGTAAAAAAAAAAAAAAAGAAAAGAGGTAAAAAACTATCTTTACGATTCAGTTTTGAGTATGCCCACCATCAAATTGATACCAATGATTAGCAATACCCAGCAAAAGCATTAATATCTCGGTCGATGTGGAGTCATGATGTGTCATACACAGATACGAAATGTAAAAACACAATGAAGTCACGTAGTCACTCATATCAGAGCAACATCGCTGTGATAAATAACCGAACAATGTTAACTTCATTCGAAACACATCACAAAGCTCACGTTCCGAATCGGATGACTGATTTGGCGTTTTCCGTGACGGGGCAAAAATGGAAAGATGGGACGGGGGAGGGGGTAAACCATGATCCTGCAAGTGAGACGGAGGAAATATGCCTATCAATTGAAGGGGAAGGGGGAGATTAAAATCTCTGTATGGAGGGAATTAAGGGACCTCGTTGACTGGGGTGTCTACGACCGCATTTTTTGTAATGTCTATTCAGCACATCACCCTGTCTTTCATGCAGATGTGATCTGAATCAATACATAATGAATGCGGTAAAGTGTCGTGTGCTGATCATACTCGGAGGAGGACGTCATGATAAATACATGCATTACGGAAGAGATAATACGTAGTTTTAGAAGACCTCATTTCGAAAACACACCCAAATACCGTAGATGAAAGGGCGTGTAGCTAACTGGAAGGGGTGGTCAAGTTATACGTATCTCATCCCCTGTGTCTGTCAGTGGTTCATTTTATTCAAGTTAAGTGCAGATGTAAACATCGCAGAGGGTATAACAAGGAATTAACATGGAAACGGTATGTCTTGATAATCCACAGTTATCGTTCCCTCCAACAACCCCCATTCCCCCACCCCCCCAACCCCCCACCCCCCCGAACATTAAACATATGCCATTATGCATGTTAGAGAGAAGTATATCACGTATATCATAAAATCAACATCACCGTGGTTCATCGTTTTAGCTGGGTCCGATGTAGCGGCAAAATGTAAAGGACACTTCTCCACGAAAAAATAAATAAGTAAATATATATATATATATATACTACTTATCTACTAAACGTTGGTCGTTTACGTAACACAGCATTTTGTAGTGAGCCTTTTGATAATATTGATACGCAAAAGAAATTTCGGGATGCTTGGAACGTAAACAAACGAACAAACAGATGTCATCATGCACACGAAAACGCATGAACTATATGACAGATAAGAACAAACCTGTTTAGTTAAGATTATAACAAACTGCTCCATACCAAAAAACCCGGTTTACATACTGTTCGAGACACAACCGCAGGTGCGAAACATGTTGGTGTGTTTGTTTGCAATTGGTCTCAACGTAGACTTTGCAAAGTCGTTCTCTGCGATTGAATTCCCCTCCTTTGATACATTCCTCACAATTTGAGCTGCAGCCTACTTATACGTAACTGAGGATATGAACTCATCTAGCAATCGCTTTTCCCTGTGATCGCCGTCCGCCGGGTGCAGCGATCAATGAGGGGCGTAAACACTCTTCCGGAAGAGCAGTACAGTAAATATATGGATGTTCCTTCGGAAGTGGCGGAACCAAGATTAGGAACACAAACTTTCCAGCCCAAGCAGACTCTGCAGAGTCTAGTCTCAACAGGGAGGTGTCATCGGGGAGGTGCCATCAGGGAGGTGGCAGCCTCCCTGGTGGCACCTCCCTGGTCTCAATAAGGATGATATAAACACCCTCTGAACGCGGGTTTTGGCAAGTGTGGTATACACAGGGTGCGTTACTGTTTATTTTCCTATTTTGAGGATGGACGCATGCGCATCGAGATTGCGAAAATGCTTATTATTCCATGTTTCAATCGGTCACGCTTATATTGTTGTGTTCGTTATCGCCATATGAAAATGAGTGGATTTATATAAAACGAATGCTTGGTTCATATGTAAATTGTAGTATAGACTCCTTCACCTGAGGTCTCTTTATCAAAGATTGAAGAAACTGCACTTAGTTGGCAGTACACAATACATGACTTTGTATGACGCACTGACTGCGCATGTGGACTCTGGTTTCGTTGGCAGTGAAGAATGCCCGTGAAACAGTTAATGTATTGCTTGCTTGCAATCTATATTACCACTGCTTAAGACAAATGAAACGAGGTATTTGCTGTGAAGGTGTGATTCCCAATGAACGACATTTTTGTTTTCTTATTATCTAAGCGATATGAAATTTTGGACAGACGCAGATGAAAACAAAAGGAGGTAACACGCTGCGAGGCGTCCTGGTTAAAGAGAATTTGCATCGATTTGGGCCGCATAAGGCTTATTAAATATTAAAGATGAACGCACCGCTCTGATACTCGGGCGAAGGCTGCACCTCAGTGGTGGCTATACTGGTGGCATGACGCCTCAGTATAGTGTACATATGTCAAACAAGAGAAGCTTGCTCATATACGATATAAACCCTAGTTTTACACACTAGTTTGCACAATTAGGTATCTTTGCATATTGCTTCACTTTACAGACATTGTTCTTCTAAAAACCAGCTAATATTTGGACCCATTCCCATTTAAAAGAGACAAATGAAAAAGAAAGGGAGAAATAAATAAATGAGGGCAAGTGCGGCAACGGGAATTGCAAACTGTATAAAGAACAAAGCGCCGTATTCATCGCTATATAACAACCGGAGAGAAGACCTCCCGTTGCGCAATCGCATTGGCTTCTGTGTTAAGTGACTATAAGCTGTACTTTTTTGAAGGTCACATTCAATGTTACAGGAGATACACCAAGACGAGACTTGACGCCTGGATTAGTTCGATATGGGAGCTGCTGCTACGGGTAGTCCAAAGCCCTTTGGCGGGGGTTCCCTGGGTTAGTTCAGTGTAATGTCGTTGTACTTTTTGTCGTCTGATAAATAAGTTGTACATTCGTTCAAGATAGCGATGAATTTACGTACGTTGTTACATGACAAGAAGGGCATAATTAACAGTATATGTAAGACGAGCACGGCATTTCTCTGGCGATGAATGCACCATTGTGTCTATACAGTGACATTCGCTCAGTAACTGTAAATGTAAACCACAGAGTATCGAGAGCTGAGTAAGATATTCAGTCAAGTTAAGAATCTTAGTGAGCAGGATTTTCTTTTTTTTACTCATCAAAGACAGACATCAACTTAAAAAGGGGGACATAGGTAGTTGTGGCATACTTCCATAACACATACATTTTGTACTTTCTTCCAAATCGGGTATAGGGATATCTCTTCAATTGAATTGTGGAAAAAAAAAACTTGTTTCTTCTGTTTACCGGGGTACTTTCTGACTGAATTTTCAGATCACTGTTTTTACCACAAATTTGTGAAGCACATACGCTCATAATCGACAACTAAGAAGAAGAAAGCGCAAAAATTTATGAAAGGTGTGTGTTACAACTACGGTATTACGACGTCTTCCTTTAGAGACTAGCAATCAATTGCACAGTGGCTTCCAGTTTATAAACTGAGGTGGTCGCCGGTGAACGATGTCAGACTCTAGCCAGTGAACGATGTCAGACTCTGGCTGATGAATAACGTCAGACTCTGGCCAGTGAACGATGTCAGACTTGCCGGTGAACGATGTCAGACTCTGGCCGGTGAACGATGTCAGACTCTGGCCGGTGAACGATGTCAGACTCTGGCCGGTGAAATATGTCAGACTCTGGCTGGTGAACGATGTCAGACTCTGGCCGGTGAAATATGTCAGACTCTGGCTGGTGAACGATGTCAGACTCTGGCCGGTGAACAATGTCAGACTCTGGCCGGTGAACGATGTCAGACTCTGGCCGATGAATAATGGAATAATGTCAGACTCTGGCCGGTGAACAATGTCAGACTCTGGCCGGTGAAATATGTCAGACTCTGGCTGGTGAACGATGTCAGACTCTGGCCGGTGAACAATGTCAGACTCTGGCCGGTGAACAATGTCAGACTGGCCCGTGAACAATGTCAGACTCTTGAGAGGTTAGTCCTGAGATACCTCCTAAACGTTTCTTTCGCAACGCTTCCGTACAATCTAGTTTCGCCTTCAGTGCTTGGCCACATATGGGACAAGGAGAACATTTGAGCCACTCTTATTCCAGAATGCTTGTAAATAAACATCAATACATGATCCGTTGGCACTATAAATGCATATATATGTACAGAGCATGGAAATAGTAACAGGAAAAAGTAGACAATGATACTCATGGAATGTTTTAAGTTTTTATTGCCAACTTTTCGGGTATTCAACTCTTTTACAAAGGGCCACTACATCGATATGAAGCTACAACGATATCAAATAAATACGGAGTAAACATGGTCATACAAAACAGATTTCAAAAGGAAACGTAGACGCATACGTGCAGAACTTGTCATAATATTACCAGCCTACAGAAATGTCATGCAAATGCAAAATCAGTATAGTGGCATACAATACTCATGAGTAACTAAATTGTAATTATAATTATTACAAGAGTTAACGGGGCAGACATAAGGACTCGTCATAACACCACGCTCACAAGTAAAGTTGTTTAGTGTGTAACTTTTGAAGTCAACTCACTTTTCTTGAGCACCATCCACCAACTTCTGATTCAAAGATCTGACAAGCGGTTTGCATTTCGACCGTTATGTATTTAATAAAAAAAAATCTTTGTCGCGGCACAATGTGTCACATTGGCACCGTAAAATGTAATCATAATGTGCACATACGAGATACATTTTGAAGGTATTTCGTAAACAACTAATACAATTGTCTTAATGAGTAACGATATCCTAACTTGTCCATACCACCACTAAAATCAAGTGAGAGGACTGTCTTTTTCGTTGCTGGCATATAGGCCTACACGTCACTAGGCGACAACCGTCTGCTTTTCAACAGAGAAGCTGGTACACAATGGCGCCATGGGTTTTTATCTTTCTACCAGCATTTCACTACAATAATCATTCTTTTTTTTCGCAGTAATACGTTCGGTTTCCTGCATGCATTCCTTCCAAGTATTTTTTTTTCCAGCGAGAAATCAACTAAATTACAAGAAGGGCGTCTCCTTTAAATAAAAAAAATAGAAACAAAAAGCGATGTGAACGTTATGAGCAAAATGAAGCAGGCAGGAGAGTATCATACACGCAAGTGTAAATGTACTTCTAAATTATGAGCATTCACTTTCATGGCGCAAGAGAGGGAGGCTGATGTAATCAGGGAGTTGCCACTAGAGTGCAACTCCCTGATGTATTGTACATTATGAAAAAAACGAAGAAAAGCACTTAATGTAAGTATGCATGAAACGATAAAAAAAAATGTGGTTGCTTTTACAATTTGAACCAAGGGAGTACATTGAGTACAGAGATATACATTGAGACACACATTGAGAAATGTTACGGAGATTAGTGCATACATTCTAGTGACACTTATCAGTAGAAGACAGTATCAAAAAAAAAAAAAAAAACATGGAAAATGATGTACTAACCGTGAAAGAACATCATTAGTTCAATGTCTCTAAACAGACCAGGGACATACATTTTAATATTGTTATATTTTATGTGACTTTCATGAGCGTGTATATATATTGTTGTGGCATGCATGCACTGTGACGTATCGTCGGTGGTGTTATTTTAAATTGTTGGTGTGTGACCAGCCGTGGGATGAACATTGTTTATCATTGCAGTGGTGTCATTTCATCGCAAGTGAGTGGTATATCTTTATTTATAGATGGTGTAACTTATCTACACATGGTGTTACATCTACATATATGGTGTTACTTATAGCTTTACATCTGGCATTACTTCCATATCCATATTGGTGGTGTTTCTTTATTTACATGAATGGTGTTACTTACTTGCAAAGGCGGGGTTACTTACCTTTATATGTGGTGCTAAGTAGCTTCAGTTCAGGTGGTGCTCCAGTAAGAGGTTATAGCTCGTCACCTCCCTACCTCAGTCAAAATAAAATAACTTTGATCTAAATATGAATAGGCCAATAATTAAAGCTATCATTTGGTCACTTCGTTGTCCTGAATGATTCCCCCTCCCCCAGTCAAGGCATAAAACGTGATTCTCTTCTTGAAGGACTATTTTCTCTCTGCTGCAATCAGGGACACGAAATGAACAAAGTTGGTCGTCTCGTCAACCTACTATCCACTTTAGGTAGAGATGACAAACATGAAAGGGGACCTTGATAAAAAACTTCCAACAACAATGAAGTGATAAAGTATGTGAAAGAAAGCAATATTCTTACCTCACGTCCAATGTTTTGTGGAAAAAAAGATTGAACGGTTATGATTTTATGACGATTTTGAAAATCCTAACCCCTCAGGGATTCGCCATATGCCTCATTGTTATGATCTGTTATATGACTTAAGGTCAAGTTTGTTTGCGCGGTATTAATTAGCACTTGACCTAATGCTTATGACTATTAATGACCTTTCGCCATGATTATAACCACAAACCAGTCAAAGTAAAAATCACATGAACAGTCAAACTTTACAATCAGATGTTCAAGACCAAGCCTCTAATTAACAAAAGACAAAACAATTTGCATAAAAGTGTGATTACCAAGTGATTATCATATCAACCTGTATAACTATGTGGACATAATTCATTTTTTTAACTAGAGTCTGTGGATAACCTTTATAAGTACAGGTATGTAGGCCTAAGAAAAATATGGTCCATTCCAGCAAGACAAGCAAGAATGCAATAAAACTTTATCGCATAACCCACTTAGGCCTACTGACTAAGGCCCTAGTTTTTTTTTTTTTCGGTACTAGGCTAGGCCTTACAGTGGGCCAGGTAACATCGTTCTTTTTATATGATGGGCCTTCTCTAAAATTGACAGTTTATCACACAACTTGACACAATGGCTTAGGTCTATAATGCCTGCACATGTTAAAACCTTCCATAGAATATAGCCATCACAGTGATACCCAGTTTTCAAGACCGTTGTATATATATTTACGTGCATGTTTTGATATTACTGGGGGTACTTTTTGAAAATTATGATATTACAAAAAAGTAAAATTTGAAAATGGAAGTGGTGGTAGGTTGACCTCTTTCTCCCTTAACAACAGGTAGTCGAGCATGAGCTTACTTTCCACTTATATATGGTATACCAGTTTGTATGTCAATTGACAGTGTTAAAAATTTCACTGGGAAAAAGTCTGAGCCCACTGACGGCATAAACTAACCGCTACCCTAGCTCTTTTCTTTCTTTGCTCACTAGCCTGGCCATATCCCGCTATCTTCAGTAAGCTCTATAGCAAATCTGTTACAATTGTCTTGGGGGTGGGGCTTAGTGCTCCCAATTGAATTATTTCACTAAGAAAACAGGGGCACGATCCTTAGACTGGCAGAAAATAAAGAAACATCTTTTTGAACTTTGCGAAAGTAAATTCTATCAATAAGACATTGTATTCTCCTGGTTATTTTACATCTCAATGTCGCTATACACATACATCTATAGTTTACAAAAGAATAATAAAAATAGTAAATAATGCACCTTCTTTGGGACGATACCATAAGTCAGAGAGTTTTTTTCTCTCTCTCTCTTTCAAATGTCATTGGTATATAATGCGGACTAGACAGGGCTACAAATAACGCTAGTCACGAGGACGTAATGCGTGCCCACTTGATCAGTACCGCGATAGTAACGTTCATCTAGTCATGTTATATCTATACACGGGTTGATCAGTGCTCTATCACTCCACGCAATGGATCCTTTTCAGTAGGCTACATAACCAGACTGCGACTGTAATGTGTTTGTAATCTTTGTATAAAGTTCATGAACTCGCTTCTCTTGTCTAAAATTTCGAGAAGTTTCATCGAACCAGAATCCTGATTTATGGATTGATTGCTGATACCTAATACTTGTGTTGGTGCTTTATTTCCTTTGCTCACGAACATTACGGTCATTATGATAAATCGTGGGGGAGGGGCAAACTCGGAACTGTACTTGAGATTGTGCACTAATCCGCTGTCAGCAGACTGGGTACTTAAGGGATCTATTTTTCCTACAAGGGTATGAATCTTGTGTGACAAAGCGCGCAAAACCCTTATGGACGATTCCAGAGACGTAACCCGTGGGGCCACGTACGGAAAAAATAGCCAGCGGAATGATTTTTGGACGAAAAAAACTATAAACGTGTAATGCCCAGTGTGAAAAGCAATCTCAAAAAATGCCATGATGGTAAATGTAAAGGATTTGCTCATTAACGAGGATGACATTTTCATTTTCAATCGGCCAATGAAATTCGATTTCCGTATTTCGGAGAGGAATGACCCCAACTGTCCAATAAGATGGCACCTCTGAGTACATGAGAAACTTTTAAACCGTTGTCAAGTTCACATACCTTGTCCTTGTTCAATCTCCAATTTTGGCGGCTAAGTTTTTCTTTGCAGAAACTCACTGCCTCGGACTGTAGGATACATGTAGCGTATAGGCATTGTGGAGACCAATAGCAAGTGGCCATGTATAGACTCAGTGTAGAGTGTAGGTTTATGATGAACTACATATACAGTACCATGCAATAATGAGAGTTTCTTTCTTTAACGATTTTGCTAGTAGAATGCCTTATCAAAATACCTAAATGTAATGTGGTGCTGTATAGGCTCTGTGGCAGATTCAAAATTTTCAAGAAAAGTTACTGGTAGTAATCTTTTGAAAGATGAAAAATAAAAAAAAAATAAAAAGAAAGGAAAGGAAAGGAAAACGTTACTTCATATTATGATTACCATACATACGCCGGAATAAATTTTGTGAAAACGAGCCCAGGCCGTTTCTCAATATTAACACAACCACGGTCTAAATGTACCTCATTATGACGATTTACAATAGGGTCAAAGGCGTTTGAGGGTGTTTAATGCAACTTATCAAGACAATCGAATGGTAATAAGTATAGTTCAGTGAACAAAAAAGCAATTCAGCGATGTAAAGTATGTGAAGGTAATGTAATTTAGCAATGTTTATGTAACACCATAGCCAAGTAATGTGGTAAAGTCCAGATTGAGTGTGCGAAGTACGTAATAGAAGTTTATATACAGTGTACGTGAGTACAAAATCGCGTACCGTATTAAAGAGAATAGAAGAAGAGGCTAACTGGAATATGCATATGAGTCGGCTTATCCTTTTATATTGAACAGAAGCAAATTAATCGGAGCATGCTTACGAGTCGATTTATCCCTTGACCTGTTTACACTGAACAGAATAAGGAAACTAAGGGGAGCATGCTTGCGAGTCGATTTACCCCTTTACATTGAACAGAAGGAGATTAAGTAGAATATGCTTACGAGTTGTCTATCTTGTTTTATGCTATCATAACAGATGAAAATGAAACGGGGTACACTCAAAAACAAAAATTGCAATTCACTCCAAAAAGAGTGTGCTGAGTTACCAGCTCGTATAGTAAGAGTGAACTTCACCCGGAATAGAGTGAAAATTAACTCCAAATTGAGTGGATATTTCATACAGATTCGCACTTGGAACCCATCTCGGGTGTCACTCTTGTGTGTATAGCTTTCGATTCAGTCTGTCTCATTATACTGAATAGATGAAAATGAACTGGATTATACATTGCTTACGAATATGTTTATTTCATTACACTGAATAGAAGGAAATCAAGTGGAGTATGCTTACGAGTCAGTGTCTCTCTACCCAGAACAAAACGAACTTAGGTTGCGAATGCCTTACGAGTCGCCCTATCACTTTATATATACTGAACAGTGCATGGAGTATGATTTTGAGTTGGTTTACTTTATATATGCATGAATGAGGTATGCTTACGAGTCGGTCTATCATATGAAGAACGTTAAACGGTGGGGGATATACTGTCAAGTCCGTGTATCTCATTTTTCATCATACCAAAGAAGGATAGGTACTTAGAGAGACCTTTTGTATTAGTTTCAACGTTAAATTTAAACGGTGTTTCCTAGTTGACATTGACAATTTTTTATAGGAATTTCGGCCGTAAGCCAACTTTTATTCCCGTAACCTCAACAAAATGCTTGACCCTAGTCGATGCATATGAAGGAAATCTACACGCAGGACAGCATATAATCGCTCTATAGAACAACTAATAGCCTAACTTTTCTCCTTTTACACACTCTTGCTCAGTTCCATGCAGAAGTACAAGGAATGTACCGTGTTTTCGTTTAAAAAAGAAGCATGTGTCTGGCATATTTGGTGAGAAAACTGGAATGAATTCTTTCTCCTCGTCGATTTTATTTTCTTTCGCCGGAGCAACGTCCACACATCGAGTAAAGTACCGTTGTTTCGATGTTGATTAAGTCTTTTCTCATTACTTTTGTAATTTTACTTTTGGCGGGAAGCCTGCAGGAAGTGCAGTAGCTAGAGCACGTCTTTGCGGGAGGATAAGCGCACTTTTTTTTTCAGGTCAACCCTTGCAAGCAAAATTTTCAGGAAATTTTGATGTGTATTTCACAAAGCGTGTACTTTTGCAGGTACGCACGGTCTACTGAGTGATTTTGATATAAATTTTACTAACACGGTGATTACAAAAAGGAAACAAAAAGGATAAGGGTTTTGACTTGAACTCTGAGTAGCTTGACTGTACTTTTTCATCAAATGATTTTCAGCCGATTCTTCTCAAACAGATCTTTTGGGGAAGAATGAAAAAAATATATATAAATATCGATTGTAGATGATGTGTTTTGTTTTTAAAACCGACTCAATATAGAACAAAAAAGTTAAAGTTAAATGAAAGCTGCTCAACTTAATTTTCAAGTGCCAGGGATTCCACGGTATGAACAAAGAGTATTGTTTTATTATTATTATTACTACTATTACTATTATTACTATTACTATAAAAATAGGTTATCTTTTGTTTCGAACTTTATTCATAAATTTAAATTTTTGTTGAAAGTTGAATGCTTTATCCTGAATAAGAACAATAGAGATGTACAGGCACTGCAGCTCTAAGAAACATTTTGGTTAGGTTAATAACTATTTTTTTCCCGTTCAGTTTCCTGTGCTAGTATTTTTTTTTTTCCATTTCGATGCGAACAATTAAGTATTTATCTTAATTAGAAATTTCATCAGTAAATCGCAATTTACATGTAAACATTGTTCCAACATTTTGCAAGTTCTTGATGCCACATTTCTATATTCTTTAAGTTATACGTATACACAAATTTTCACGCAGTTAACTTTAAAGTAATTTGTATGTTCTTTTGTAAAACCTCACGAAATGAAATTAATAAACGAGATAAAAAAAACTATTACTATTATACTATTATTATTATAATAATTATTATTATTAACTATTACTATTATTAACTATTATTATTATTAACCATTATTATTATTATTATTTATCATTTATTATTATTTATTATTGTATTATGCACGGAACTATTTTAGAGTATACATGCAATAAACATTCCTCATGACTTCGCCGATTACATACTCCTTGTCAATCAAAGAGACTTTGGTTGGCCTGTAATATGACTTGCACTGCAGGGAATCGACTTACCGTTGTTTTTCGTCAGTGTTTCAGGGAAGAGACAGTAGGGGAAAAGATCATCTGTCACAAAATCTGTAAAGAGAACAATGCAATCATCTTCCAAATATTTGTATATCAAAATTGTCTTGATATTTTAACTGGCCCTACAAAATTTAGACTCCACAAAAAAAAAAAAAAAGCATATAGCATTCAATCACAGTAACTTGAACCAAACGGACCAATGGGAATGAATACGAATAACCATGTACGTCAAAATAATGCATTAACAATGTTCATGTAGTGGCTGTAACATATTAAGCGGGATTTGACTTTCATTGAAAAACTCATATTCCAGCTTTAAATTATCCATATGATAGGATAGGTATATACTTGTGACGTACATCATCCATATATATTTGTTCTTTGTTCTTTTAATCGGGGACTGCATATCTCTTCCACAGATTGATGGGTGGATTAAAAGATCTACAAATGGCAAATTTAATCAGAAGGTGCCCCAGTACACACAAAAATCGGTTATTTTGTTTACATTTCTGTTGCTGTCCCACATATAGTATTCATGAGTATGTGTGTGTGCCTCTCCTAGCTTTGAACAGGAAACGTTCTTTATCGAAGGCCATCAGATGTTTACCTGCAGAGCTCAGTACGGGCGATATACACGCAAAACAAAAAGGGAAACAATTGTTTTTTTACACTCAATATACGTAAAAACAAGTTTGCATAACGTTTGATTCCATAGCAATGCATGAAAATCTTCGAAGTTGAACAAAAGCTATATTCAATACAAAAAACATGTACCAAATCAGGCCCGTAACCAGACTAACATTTTTTCTGGGGGGAGGGGCGGGGGAGAGGGGGCATATCAATGTTGGAGTTTTGCTGGCCTGTGGAAGGGATCTGAGGGAAGGGGGAAAGTTTTGCGTTTCAAGCGTTCTAGATGCAAAACGGTGCAAAATTTCCATCTTTTCTCTCAGTATTTGTATCCCAAAGAAGCATAACCTTTACTGAAAAACATTTGATTTTTTTTTTTGGGGGGGGCTGTGGCTACGTGCCACATTTAAACATTTAAAACATTTTTCTTCTCAAGATACTGAGGTTGTAGCTATAGACGTCACTCACAAATTCCCACCAGCACTCACATATGACACAAACCAACCGTTTCGAGGTTGAACCCGGCAAAGGGCATGCAAAGGACATAAGTTATCTGAAGTTTGATCTACCAACAGTGGTGTGTGTTTACCGCTACATTCGGACGTTAGAATACTATCAGCCTTGCAGTCTAAAGCCGGCTCTTCTTATAAATTATCGCCGACACACTGAGAACCTCAAAAAGACTGCACGTTGTTGCATTTCTTGCTTAGGCGTAACGTGACTTTCACTCATAATAAAAGAAAACAAAGTTTATTTTATTTCCAGTCCTTAAAACGGAAATAGTGGGCTGACATTTACTGTCCTGCAGTTTGTTTCATGTAATCTTCATAGACGGATAATGAATATATAATTGATAATGAATATATATATGTATATATATATATAGCCAGTAAATTTGTTTTGTCCGAAATATTATGGATACAATAACATTGCTGGTATTTTGTAAGGCATCACTGTATTTTTCTGTTTGTTTTTATTGTCTATCTGTGTACCAGCCCTGTACCACTCCAATATGGCTTCATGCATTTGTGACTATAGTGGGTCATGGCCTAACAAAATTCTGGATCGAGTAGTCAGGTCGTTCATTAAGAACACTGTTATTTACTTCAGAGGATGCTAAACTATTCCTATTCCAAAAGGGACAAAAGAATATCAACAACAACTATCTTTGTTGATACGTCTATCTAAAACACACACAGAGAGTTACTCAACTGATAGCCTGGAGACAGTTAGGAACCTATCATGTCATAATCTAGACTTCCATTCACAAGATCAAACAAACCTTCTGTTTAAAGTGGAACATTGAGTTGATATCGACTAATTTGTCAGGATTTTGAAGGGTATAACCACATGAAAATTGTTTATAATAATGCATAATGAATCACGTTTCTACATCTGATTGTTATGAGAACTGTCAACACTTTCTTTAAAGAGAAATAGGGCGTTTAGAATACAACAACATGACTTGTAAAGAAAATAGCTTTAATCATTGTTAAACCATTCAGTCCCATCAATAAACATCTACCAAAGCTTCATCTTCTCAAAAGATTATGCATGTGATGAGTAATGGAAGATGTATCATTTGAATTTTGAAAAGTTTGGGTGAACAAATTGGTGTGGAGTAAGAAATAACTGAATTTCTATCTGTGAGAAGCTTATTTCTTGAAAAGAAGGCTACTGTCCTTCCTTATTTTGAATAATCTATCATTCTACGTCCACATACATTAGTTTAAAAAATATGGATGTTTTCTCTAAAACAAACGCCCTATTTCCCTTTAACTTTTCGCCCAGGCTTGTGCTGACTGTGTGTATATGACTTAGTTTTAATGTGAAAAAAAAGACTAGTCACGAATTTACAAAACAAAAAAAAATCAAATTGAATTGAATAGTTAATTACGCACTCTTTAATGTGCCTGTGTGTGTGTGATTCATGGAGTTTCCTTAGTTTGACAATTTGTCATTAGTGTATGTATATATATATATACACTTATCACTTAATGGGTTTGGGCAAAATAGTGAACTTGCCGAAACAACTCAAACGAGCCCCTTTAAAGTAACCGTTTGCTTGCTTATTGCTGTAACCATGGAAGTACTACCTCGGAGGTAGTACTTCCATGCTGTAACTGACGCATCAAGTTGTACACTCAGTCTTATCATGGAAGTAGTACTTCCATGGTCTTATGTTCTGATATTTGAGGTTTGGACGGGATAATGATCGAAGATAAGGCTAACACTCAGCACACGCTATATGTGGCAATATGACCCCTGACAAGTTTGCTACAAAATATCTAGTAACTTTGTTAGTAAGTCAGTCAGTTAGTTACAAGACGAATCTTCTACTTACAACTTTATCACTATGCATGTTTTGAGTTACTTAGAAGGAAGACGCCCGTACTCGAGAGGGGAGGGTGCAGGCAATACAACCCTAAGAACAAGCGAACCCCTGAATTGTTTGGGTGAAAAAAAAATCAACATTGAATTACATGTACTGTGGGTCCGATCCCTTCTATTTTATCCCCTCCCCTGGAGTCTGAACTGGCTATACGGGCCTGAGTCACTCGATTCGAGAAACGCAGTCTGCAGGTGAATATGACGGCGTGCCTTGTAGAGTACGGTTTCGCTAAAATGGTTTAATATTCACATGTGTGATCAGTGCGCATAACGAAGAAGTCGCCGAAAAAAAAGTAAACGATATTAAACAGAATAACTTACTAGCGACAGACGTCACAGAACGAAAAGAAAATGATGGTTCTATGTCAACGACAGCTACGTTACTTGGTATTTGCTGAGATAAACCATGGACAGTATGGACCCTACATATTTTATTGCTACCCGAAATGGTTTAGACACGATCTCTCATTGAGTCACACACACGCACAATTACCGCACTCTGGAAAAAAATGGCCTCACTTTACTCGGAGTATTCAGGTCTGATGGTGCACTTTCATAGTGCAGTAAACACCATACTGCAATGTAAAATTTGATTATGTATTGCATGGTTGGCTTCCTATATACAGATAACAATGAGAGAGAGAGAGAGAGAGGGGAAGAAACACCTGCAAACAAAAGAAAACTACCATTGTTTCCCCTCCATGGTACATGATGTACAAAGTAACACTAAACAAGACAGTGCCATGTGGGCAGTAGTCATGAGAATGTACAGCACTTATTGACATAGTCAACATGTAGTACTGTGCGCTGGAGCTAAATAAAAGACGTATCAGTAGTCAATTGTTAGATTAGTGATATTGTGAAGTACATAACGAGAGCATTTAATTACCTTATTGCCCTATTCTTATCACATGTATGATGACCTCGAACCTAGTTTCCGCCAACGATGTTGAGGGAACCGAGTGAACAATGGCACCCACAGATGCATCGTTTACGCTTCCTCCATAACTGGGAAATGTTTTGAAAAAAGTCGACGTAACGGCATAAGCGAAGTTCCTTCAGGGATCGATCTGTTCCGTAGGTGGACTCTGTGCCGAGTCTGCTCTTAGGATTTCTACTACCGTCTTGATTCCGCAAAATGATAGCATCTGTATTTGCTGCTCTCCCGGGTGAATGTTTACGCCCTTCATGGACCTACTGCCCTTTCGGCGGACGGTCGTCCATGGAGTGACTCCCTGGACCGATACAGAAACGACGCGGTCCCAGAATTAGCACGTGTTAGGCATATACTCCGGGGGGGGGGGGGACATATTGTGAGGGACACACAAAGAAAGACTTTGCAAAGTGTATCCTCAGGTTTTACGATTCACCAATACGCCACGATGCAAGATGGTGGTCCTGGCATGCATTTCTGCCAAGGTTGTATAACCAAGGAGATGCCACTCTCCCTGGTATAACAGTGATTGGATGACCCTTAGAGGAAATAGTACGTTAAAAATGGGTCGTGCATCGAGATCACTATTTCTGTTGTACGTGACATGTTTACCGATAAAATCATGATTGCTTTAATCCTCTGTATGTTGACGAGTGAGTGAAAAGTAAGTAGAAAGTGCCATGTAAAAACAGGGCCGTAGCTACGGTCATATCCTTAGGGGTGTGGAAGTCCCAAATTCAGACTGGCTGGATGCTTGTTCCAGTTCCGCCAGTGTCAAGCTAGGCGGAAGGAGTAAAAATTTGGGACTGGCTGGGTAATAGCAGGACTATCTAAGTGGAGCCACCAGATGACAGGAAACGGCACGTTCCGTGTGTACTTGAGCTGCATGTAAAAGCAGTAAAAT
Organism: Stichopus chloronotus; assembly: GCA_021234535.1. Classification (NCBI taxonomy): domain Eukaryota; kingdom Metazoa; phylum Echinodermata; class Holothuroidea; order Aspidochirotida; family Stichopodidae; genus Stichopus; species Stichopus chloronotus. The sequence continues at coordinate 21,144,076 of CM037835.1, forward strand.
GTGGATATCATGCCTGTAAATCCTTAATTCATGTGAAAAAAATTTATCTATGTAAAACGGTAATACCGATTCAGGTGAGTTGACGAAAATACGAAACCTCTTTCATTTTTCTATGAGCGCTTGGCAAATATATTGGGGCTGAACACATAGGCTTACGGGAGCCAAGAAATTTAGCAAAGCTGTTTGGCCCGAATTTTGTTTGTTACTAATTAGCGGGATTACTATCTAAACGGGGCGCACAAGAAAATTTTGGGTTTCATAAACTCCTCAGAAACGGCGTCAGACGAGTGTTCTAGGCTGCATGTACCTGACCTTCACCGTTAGGGATATTACGTCGGCAATTTAAACAACAGTTTATGAAAAGTGGTAGTATATACACTCAGAGAATTATTTACCTAAATTATGTAAAATAAGAACTCCATAAATTTTATGTAAAATTAATGTAAGCAGTATTTGTAAATTTTACATAATTTTGGTAAATTTTACTACATTTTAGTAAAATTGTTATATCATAATGTGAGACTTACATTAACTGTGTGTAAAATTTTACCAAAAAGTTATGGAGTTCTTATTTTACTTTACGTTTTTGTGAGTGTATGAAGGAATTTTCCCGCTATACGTCTCACGGAGAGAAGTTTAAAATCGTCAGCAAAGAAAACACTCACAAAACAACAGCAATAACAACTTGTCGGTTAGACAGGATGTGAACATGAATAGAATGAACACAGAAATTACCAGGGCACAGTCCTGGTCTAATGATGGGGAGGGGGGCGGGAAGGGGCACGTCATGCATATCCGTCACTGATGTGACATATGAGGTGCCTATCCAGAGTTTTCAGCAGTGGGTGGGGTCTGTCCTAAGAGCGTAGCCCTTTTGCGCGCACCGGGGCTGACAGGACTATCTGAGCGGAGCGCCATCATCGATTGGCGCGTGGCCTACCAAAGAATTTTAGCTTCTACCCCCTACCCCCATAGAGGACCAGACACAGCACTTTCCGGTGTCTGTCACCTAATGCCACATTAAGTGGGTGGGTTTATGGGGCTCTTGAGGCGGCGTATGTGTGGTGGGAGGGGGGATAGTGCAGTATAGGTAGACAGTATATACGCGGTCACAGTACGCTAATATTCGTCTACCTAGGACGATGTGATTCATGTGTATGTATATAACGGGGTTGAATTTTTTCTCTACAAAAAAATATTTGCACTATGATTCTGCATTATGAGCTCAAAGACACCAGACTTGCTTTATCGCAGTAACGTCGCTAATAACACAATGATAAAATTCCAAGGTTCCAGCTAGAGGATTTTGAGTGCCACATGAGGTGCTTTGTCAATGTCAGCCTGAATGTCGTTCTGCGGTCGGAGGGGTCTAAGTTGAGGGGATAATTACCTACTCTAACTTTCTATAATAAATACCCCACCCCACCCTTTCTATAATAAATACCCCCTTTGGAATTTCTTTTTGCAGGTAGAATATGCTGAAATGGCAGATGGTGCCGGCAGATGGTGCAATCTTTTTTCCCTCGTCTTGAATTAAATTTTGCAACAGAATATACTTTCATGAATTTCCAGACATTTTCTTTGAAATTTTGTCACTGCCAGTAATCTAGTGATTTGCTCTTCTTGTCAACCGGCAACCGCCAACCCCGTCTGCAGGTCTTCTTCGGCCATCGTGGCTATAAAACTCTGAAAATGTGTAACAATCAAAACAGAGTAAAATTTCGGTGTGAAAGGTCAGAAACTCAACCTCTTTAATGTAACTCGGGACGAGATTCCTAGTAAATGCTGGTAGATTTGACCACACCTGAACTAAATATACAGAGTTATTGTTCAAAAGATGTTAACATAATGCATTAATAAATTAGTTCCACTGCGTTGTCTCGGTCACGGTGTGCTCACGGCGTACCGCTACGATACGAATTCTCTGTATTGCCATTTGATTCTGTTTAAAATATACACACACACACACACACACTTACACTTACACATTCAACTTATGCCTTGCTTTCCATTGAAGAATATCTGCAAGAATAGAATACATGCATTCAGCTGTGGTTTACTCGAAATTTAACTGACATAAGATAGCTAGGTAGCGCCTACAGTTTATGAGTCAGAGTGTGTATAGGCTAATATGTATGTTTCCAATTGCATCACTTCTTAGGGATTTCACCTAATTTGCTTATGGAAATAGACATCAACACACACTAGCTGCAAACCATCAAGTGAACAATACTATACGGAGAAAAATTGTATGATTGCCATTTTTGTCTTTCCTGAAATTTAAGACTACCAATATTCATGGTATTTCTAGACACTGACGGCAGTAGCTGTACTGGCAGCGTTTGTTGAAGCATCCACTTGCCAACTCTATAGCAATGACTGTCCATAGGATTACCTTCCAGCTGATATGAACGAACAACGGTGAAAGAACAGGGGAAAATTTGTGAGAGAGAATCAGCAGTTTCGTTTCTCTTCATGTACCAACACATTCATTAAAATGAGTTTGGTTGATCCCTTTTCTGAAGTGGTGTACGGCAAATTTAAAAATTATTTTAAAAAATTGGCGTATCTAAACCTGTTCGGATAGGCAGGTAAGGGAGGTGACACATTATCAGGACAGTATTCGTAGAATAATACTGACAGCGTCTCTTAAATTGAAAAAAGCTCGCAGTTCCAATGCTCATCATGATATACTTATCCCATTGCCAATTATCAAATTTGCATAACAGCCAATTTGAAGGCCACGTCAACGATAGTGGCTCATGATGGGCAAGTTTTTCCACGTTGGAGCTACGCAGAATTGCAGATACATATATAGCGCCATCACTTTGGCACTTCTCCCATTGACGTTCGAGTTCGTGTTTATTGCACAGTAACAGTTCATAGAGGTTTGGATGTATATCTATCATTTCACGCATTTTGGTATCTGAGAGTCAGAAATGTGATTCCATTTGCACACAAATTTAAATTTTGAATGAAGTTATTTCGAAATTATCCCAGCTATGACCATACCAAACGACAGGCATGCAAAGACACACACACAAAAAAAAAATGCAGTGGAGGCAGTGATTATTGCTGTAATGACTAAGTAGGAAGCCAGAAAAGCCGTCTAGTCTACTTAGTGACATCATTTCCACCATACCCATGAGCATTAACCTATCAGGCTGGATTGACTGTAATTCTTCAAAATCCAATTCGTTGTTCATTTTCAGAAATCAAACGAAAGTTGAATTTTTTTTTGGGGGGGGGGTATTACTCGAATGCCGTTCAGAAGAGATCGAGTATACTAGGGTTAATTTAAAGAAATGGAGAAAGGGTGGGAGAAGAAGAGGGGGAGGGTAGAGGGATGGTCTAAACAAATGTACGAGTGTTTGATGTACACAACGTGGTACCATCTACTCAAAGTAATACCAATCGATGAATATAAAAATATAAAACAATGGCGAAACTTCACCACCATAACATTGGTCGATATTATATTGAGTTGAGGAAAACGCGACGGACTCAGTGACGAAAGTGGAATGTTATGTCTCAATTGGATAGGCCCGTAGCCAGACTAACCAATTGAGGGGGGGGGGGGGAGGAGGAGATCAATGTTGGAGTTTTGTCGGCCTGTGAGAGGTCTCTTAGGTGAGGGGTGTCATCTCCCCCTTTGAAAACTTTTTGCCTTTCTTAAGTTCTAGATGCAAAATGGTGCGAGATTTCCATCTTTCCTCCCTGTATTTGAATTAAAAAAAAAAAAAAAAAGCACGTGGCTACGTGCCTGCGTTGGGAGATGTAAAACAGTAGCCTATTTATGTTGGAGTATGGATGCATGGCACAGGCTTCATCGAGGTGATTTTCTGCATTTCTGTCCTGGTATTAATCGCATAATCTTGTGCTTTGTGTTTGTGAATCCCCCCCCTCCCCCCCCCCGCGCTCCATGATTTTCTATCATTACTGTCGTGTTGGAGCGCAATGTGGAGTGCGCACAATAGCTGTGCTGTAACTTAACCTCACTCAGATCACAGAACCAGAAAACAGTATATCTTTACACTTCCACAGGACAGGTTGCAAGTTTCAGATGATGTAGATTTAACTGACCAAATGGAGTAAAGGATTTTAGATCACATTTCGTCCCATGGGGTAGCAAATCGGGTAGGTCTAAACTCGCTCAAGGTACGGCTCTATTTTAATAAAATGTACTTCACATAGAGTATAATACAAGCCTATCTGTAAAATAGTCCGGGCATCTTTGCTCTCACATCGTGGGTACAGGGCACCAGTGAACATTATCCGGCCGGAATTAGGGTAAAAACGAACCTCTTGCCCACCTCATCCCCCAACCCCTCCAGCTAGTATGGAAGCGCTCATACCTTAGTTATACCTGCATGCAACTTGTCTCCTCTGACTGGAAGCATCAAAGTTTAATCAAACCCTTCCTGTTATTTCAATCAAATCAGTTAAAAACAAAAAGGTGGGACCGACAGACTAAGTACAACAACACGTCATGATGCTATCAACTCTAGGTGTCACTCAGTATATAAACCAATAGTGAACGTGCACCATTGGCCGTTCCGGTAATAGTTGTAGGCATACCCACCAGGTAGTTGGTTACAGTGAAATGCCGCAAAGGCGGGCACCATGGTCTGGCATGGATTTTCAATTTGGGCGACCACCCTAGGCAATAGAGCGACATTTGCAACTTTCCATACCCACTGACTCTCTCCGGGCTCCAACAGAGGGTACTGTCTTAATGATAGGTACTATGACGGCACAAATGACCATTCAACAATTTCCTGTGCGGGTGAGAAGTTTCTATTGCCGTGCAGTTTGGAAACTTCCTGTTCCCATGAATATTGGTGCGCTTTAATGATTTATAAATTATTATGGAATACGATGTTGCTTGTGATGTTTATTCCTTAACGATGGCTTAAGGAGAAAAGATTCTTCAAAACAAACCAGACTTACCCCCCCCCCCCCCCCTTCCACACACACCTCTTTACATTCCCTTTGTAGAAAATGTCTCTTTAACGTGGACGAAGTTGTTAGTAAGTATATATAGCTGTTCTCTCATGCAAGGTAACGTGTACGCAATTGGCCTATCACGGCGGTAGTGGATAACAAAAAATCGGAATATAAATTGCACATTGCTGCAAGGTCATACGAACTCTACTGAAGTGACGTAACGATGGCAAACCTTGTTGATGTCCTTTTTTTGACAGTTTCCTTCAAGTAAATCCTATCATCGATGCAATATGATTTGTACTAGCCAATCGCTGGCCATCTATCTTTGCTCTCCGTGAGTGTGTCAAGAGAGAGAAAGTTGGGGAAAAGATCACCTGGCACAAAATATGAAAGAGAACTATGCATTCATCTTTCAGATATTTGAATATGAAAATTGTCTCGATATTTTTGTTGGCCTTACAAAATTCAGACTCTCCAAGAAAGCCTGTAGCCGTCGATCACTGTTACTTGAAATCGTACAGAGTAATGGGAGTGTATGTGAATATTCATGTTGCAAAACGCCGCTTAAATTATTCTTTTTTTTGTAGTTTTGTAGTGTCTATAACATATTTGACTTTCAGTGGCAAAGTAAGAAAAATTTTCAACTCACATTCCAGGTTTAACCACGGTAAATAGGCCTATAGTATCTGTCTATAAGTGTCATGATATACGATATTCCTATACAAATCGAGATTATTTCAGATTTTCCGCATTCAAATAAATTTAAGGTGAACTGAGTTGAGAATTGTTTAATTTTGTAAAGATAAATTTGGCCTTTATCGTATTAAAGATACATAAAAAATTCTGTCGGTATAAAATGTTTCTCCGAATCATAACAAAGTTGATTCTAATGTTCCAACAAGTAGATATCGCGTTCATGACAGGTACGCCTACACGTATCTTTAGAAAGCGTGGCTCAGGATAGACCGAGACAACGTACACATACACACAAATATTCACCCCGATATTTGTCTTGATGTGAAAAAAAGTCTACGATAAAAAAAATAAAGAGTACATACTGCTAATCAACTTTCAGTGTTCTTGCCATTGCGGTAAAACAGAACTGTGACTTTATACCAGCAAACTTGAAACGTCTTATACTTTCAATTGATGCGTGATATCTAAAATACAAGGTACATTGAAAAAGAAAAAAGTCCTCCTTATTTTAAACGGCATCACTACTTCAAACGAACGAATAAATTTCTGACTTCAATTTCTAAGAAAGGTAAGGGAAAAGCTTATCACAACTGAAACCGAGAGGAATTTTATTCTTTGCCGTCCTTGTGGCATGAAGGATTCAACGTAAGGATCATTGCGACAACCGATTTTAACTCAGGTTTACAGATCAGCTGTTCAACTTCTAACGGTCTTGTTTACCGGGTCTTCACATTTCTCGTGTACAAATTACATAGATGATTTGATTGGTGTTGAGTCGGGGCTTGCAGGTTTCGAGCGAAATAATCTACGGAGCCTTCAAAAGAATTGGCACGTTCAATTCGGTCAAACATGTTGTTAAATACTACAGAAGTCTCAATAAACGAAAGTTAAGTTTGATGATAAAAATTCAAGTTCAAGAAAAAATGTCACTATTTCGCCAAATAGTCGTGCGATCCGCGGTCTGAGCGGTTGCAATTTCCACCGTCCAAACAGATAATGAGACTTTAATCATGTAAACTTAGCAATACTTGGAAATTACGATAGCGCCCTCCACAAGTTCATCGCTGAGAATGTTCGGAGACCCATCAACCACCCTTTTGTGTAACCCGGGTTGGCGCCTCATTGAAATATGATGAAGTATAACAAGACGAAATTATGTCTATGTAATGCACCCGTGATCGCCCCCCCCCCCGAGGTTTATAAGGAGTGTACCCCTCCCCTCATGTCCCTACATTTTTGTTTCAGAAAGGAACTTATGCAAACTTGAAGGTAGTCTTCCCCTTTTTGTGAGACCAAACAAATTAGCACTGGACTCTTCACTCTGTGAGTTTTGGTAAGTAATACCAGCATCTTTATCTAATTTGGAGACAGAACAAGCCATCTTAGCATACATCTTTTAATGTATTTCGGTTTCTGAATATTCTCCAAGTAACGTTTTGTGAATTGCATGCCACTCCAGATCACAAAGTGGCCCGCATCTTCATTTTAGGAAGCCTACATCTATTTTATTATATTTCGGATCAGTGCACAGAATATAAGCATTTGCACCATCCATATTATTGGAGGTGATGATTACTAGCATAGCCTGGGTCTCAGTTTCTATTTACTACACATATGTATAGCAAATATTTTTGATAAAATGTAGGATTAACGTTACACATGTACGCCACATTTTATGCTACAGCATTATTTCAAATTTGTGACGCTTAATGACCTTTTCAAACTCACGTTACATAGGAATTGTCGACATAATGAGTATATCACCAATCTCATGAAGGTATTTATCAATATATGTTAATGTTTGTATGATTGTATGATTTTAATTGATCTATTTTAATTTGCAGATATCACAAAACCAGTGGCCGTCATGGTACCTCACAAATTAATTATCGAACTCAAGAATTGGATTTATTGATAACAGTATGGCAGTATAAAGTAACTGCATGGCCTTATTCGGAAGTTGCAGAGTAAAACCGTAAATCATAATCCGTTGAAATTGTGTTTATATCTATTACCATTTTGAGATATTGGCTTTTCAACTTTGGAATGCAAAACCGATTAATGTGGGGTGTTGCACAGTATCATTATCTCGTTGTGTTAGACCTATACATATTTTCTTAATGACTTAATTACTGGACTTCACAATGGTAAGTGATATTAATATTTTAAAGGCAAAGATGAAACAACTTATAATATAAGAACCCTTCGGGCATACACTAACTTTCACTTGTCATTGAAATAAAGTATAAAACAAAGAATAACATACGGCTAACATAAGGCGTATCATACGAGTCCTTTCCTTGATGTTACAAATTTGCATATCGGGCATTTGGCTTAGAGGTATATACCATGTTTATTCATGATACAATTGTAAACTTGTGTGTAAAAGAGCCAGCGTTTGATAGATTTTGATGAAAATTGTGGCTCTTTTCAAAGTTTTTAATGTGAATGATTCATTCAATACTCATGTCACATGTATTTTAAGGACAGGCTGTATGCATTTTCCCTGCGATCAATAACGATATCAACCTTTCCACAGTGTGACAGACCGGAAATGATTCAAATGATATAATGATATCATTAAATGAGTTAAAGATATCATTAAAATATTGCTTTTTTTATGTGTTTGTAAATATGTGAATCCTTGTCAGATTTAAGATGTTCAGAAATGCGTGTAATAACGATAATAAATTTAAAATATTGCTCACATGCGTTCGCACTGGTGTGTTAATTGTGTATATTTATACATGTGTGTGTGTGTCATATTTTTTGTCATAAGTTCTTTCTTGGTTTATCCAAACTGAAATTTAAAACGTGGAAGATTAAAAAAGTTTCCCATTACCAGCTGCATAATTATGAGCCAGGAACTGTGCCACTGGGTTTATGCGGGTAGCCCATCCATGCTAAGATTCGCCGAGGAACTTCGGTTTGTCAGAGTGAAAATTGTGACACACCTAATGACGTGCAGCATGAGTGACCCTTCGCCACAATCTTTGGCAACCTTTTAAAACGGCTCAATGTTTTTGTATCTTGAAACGTGAATTGACAAAAGTACAGAATTTGTGGCAAGAAGGGAGGAATGAGAACAAAACTATACCTAAAACAAAACAAAAATAAACTTAGAGGGAATAAGTTTGGCGTTTGGGAAGTTGTACATTTATTTTTGTGATTTTAACCACAAATGATAAATTGAAACAACAATTTTGGGATTTGTTCCTTAGTTTGGAACTTTTCATCGGATTAGCTTTGTTAAATATAAACACAAAAACATGAAGAAGATATTTTCCTACTCCTCAAATATAAAATTTAGCGATCAGGTATCCAATGAGATCCCAAGACTTCTGCTGTATGACGAGCTTAGACTAGGGGAGGGGGTGAGGGTTATGGGGCCAATAGAGAATATTTCTTACTCTGCTTGAAATGACAGCACCAAGCAGACTTTTTGCAGACGGGCGGGATGTTTCATTTTTATCATTTAGAGGGGGACGGTTCCTCTTTCAACTTGAGGGGTGGAGGACACAACCGTACCTTTAAATTTCCGACCCGTTTGTCTCAATGTTCGAAGCCCCTAGAAAAACCAGTACCAGAGTATTTTATGAACTAATTGCATAAAAGCAGACAAAAATGGTCATGAGTCAATGGATCCTATGTATGAGGAGGAACTGAGACCACAAATATAAGCTCGGACGAATAGTGGGTAAACTTGGTGACAAACAATACATGTTTAAAAGTGCACGTAAAGTGGTTTTATGTACCGTCGTATAAGGTCTGGGGAGGTGTGTGCTTACGAATGTTGAATTTAAGGTAAAATCGCCGAGGGCCGTTATCGGCTCTTTGTTCTCTTTCTCAGTAACTTCTCCGTGGACTCGAATTCCGAGGAAGAGAAAATGATCAGGCGCTCTGTTGCAACTCCCTGGTGAGGAAGTGAGGCTCCCGAAAAGCGTTTTGTGCGACCCTCTACACGTGTATTTTGCTTCTGTGCAAGAATGGGGGGAGCTTCTCCATGCTCTGAGTCTCAGCCCTGCTCTGAGAGAGCTGATTCATTTCACAATGGACGCTATTCTCTGTACTAGCTCCATGATTTCACACACGGATCACCTCTTACACATGTTAACGAGGGGAAGAAGAACGGCTATTTGAATTTGTTAAATTCCCTGTTTCAAGGACTCCGCCCCTCATCTAACCGCATATTCAAATGCCAAAGTAGTGTGTATCATCTACTTCCAGCTCGCTCTCTCTCTCTCTGGCATTGCATATTTTCTATGTAAATAAACGTACTAGAATAATCATGAACGTCATACATACAGTGCACAGTCGTGTGTAACTGTCCCTTTGTGTGTTTTCCATGGCCATAACAAGAGTCTTTTTCCTCCTTTAATACGTGCAGTCATTACGGCGCCTTACAGCTCGTTTTCTTTCCCACTACTTTTCTGCGCCATTTTCTGTTGCTTTTAATGCATAACTGCCATAAACTAACCAGTAATGTAGTTCTAATTTAAACGCTATTAGCGCCTCGTTTATTAATAAAAAAAAACAAGGGCTGAATAAAACAAAAATGATACGTATGAAATGAAATATTTTCGTTTTAAAATTCAGGCAACATTGGCAACATATGAAAACTTTTCAAAACCGTGGAGACTACGGAAGTTAGAAATGTTACCAGCTGTCCCCAACACGTATGCACTTTAAAAGAAGAATAAAAAAGTTTTCTGTTCTTCGAGCAAGAATAACACCGAATTAAGAATGAATTTTCACCATGCTAAAAGGCAGTTAAGAGAAAGTAACAACTGTACACGTTCCCAGAGTCGTATTGTCGCCGTACTAGCTGCAGCTTCAAGTAATTTACGTGTAATTTGATAGATATAAAGAATGGGTCGGGGTTTCCGCCATCCATCTATCTTCTCCAATCACGGGAGAGCTGATAAGCTGTTTTGGAACCGTTCACACCCCGCTACTTGGCTTTCGCTTGTCGAACTAAAATGAGTATATCTCCCTGCTAGTAGTGTCAATACTCGTTTCGGAACAATGTTTCTGTTCTGCCTTGTCTTGTCAAGAGTATTTATTCCAACGCTTTCTTTCGTTTTCGTTTTCAAACATTAATTATGGTAATGTAGCAACTTTTCGCAAGGAAAAGGGACTTATTTCCTGCGGGAGTAAGCACAAAAGCTAGTCAAGCGTCAAGTTATTTGCTCAACAATCATTTCGGACCCGAGCCGCGCCAAAATGTCTAGACAACCACATGAAGGACATTGACCAATAGGAAGCCATATTATAATGAGATTATAATGAGCTTAAAGGGAAGCTAAGATTTCTTGAATACGTTCATCAACTCCATACCTCAGAGGTACATTTCACTAGTAATTAAGACAAATCGAAATAATGAAGGCCATGCTGTACTTTCCTAGGTGCCTTTTCTAAATTTCACTTGATATTTCGAAGGAATACTTTCCTTTCAGCCCTCCGATTCGTTTTTTTTTTCACTTCCAAAACGAAGAAGACAACTGTGAGTGTGTATCAGTTTGAAGTATGTGAGTTTGAAAATATTTCCGTACGTTGTTGCCATTCAGACCCCATGTGTGTGGCTTTATATGTGTATGTGTGTGCTCTGTGAGAGCCGATGGTTAATCTCTGTTGTGGTTAGATCAGTTACTACAATCTACATGGTGGAGCACTGCTTAGGTGCAAACCCGCTGAATTATCTTACTACTTACTAGTGGGTCCGTGCTCCTCGGAAGAAGTCAATTGCGGATTAATTTTCAATGGGGATATAGGACGCGGACGAACGATGCGGATTTTATCGTTTTGCAACTGCATGCAATAATTTCACGTGGATTTATAAACAAAGCGTTTGCCTTTCGTGATTTTTTGAAGTATTCTTATTGTTGTTATCCTCCGTGTGTTTGTTATTGATGTGTGGACGATAGTGATGTGTGTACGCGCTGCTTCTCGGCTGGTTTCTAAACAAGTAGTGTTGTAAGATACTACTAGTAGTAGTGCACTGCCTATATGCACCGTTCGTGGATGTGATGCGAGTTCGGGAGGTATTGTTTAGGTAATTGTAGCTGCTCTTGGGATTTTCGCCAAATCCTTCGGCTACATAAAATTTTCTACAGTGGTGAGGCCCAAGCCACGAGCTGCAGAGAGTTGTCTTTCGCCGGTGCCACGGCGCTGGAATGCCTTACATCACCGTCGGCTGCAGCCGATGTTGGGGGCTGCGAGCTGTGTGCATGCAACGCATGTCGCATGTTCAGGTCCAAGCGATCTGCGCTGGTGCGGCGCCTGTGGAGGTGCCGTGTGGTGGCCACGCTATCGGACCAGAATGGAGATAGCAAAACCAGGAACGATGACACTGAACTCGAAAAGGACTTCAAAGCGACAGCTCAGAGTTTCCTCAAACGCCTTAAAGAATCACAGTTGGAACAGCTTGTTGAAGCTGTGGAGAGTCGAGGAGCTGGCGACGACCATACCGATTGTGTGCTGTTTCCACAAGGGGAGATACGGTTGGGCCGCCGGACGGTTCATCCCCAAGTGTTCTGTTGTCAATTGTTCCGGTGGCCCGACATCAAACATGTCGGAGAACTCAAAAAATTATATTTTAAGTGTAAATCTAGCCGTGCCAGTGGCGACGAAACGCGGAACTCAGGACACGTGTGCTGCAACCCGTACCATCTCAGTCGTTTGTGTCGACCAGGTAGGTTTCCGCCCATCGTGAAACTTTATTTGACTTATAGAAACTTTTTTACTCAGAAATCCATAACCCAACAGTGCAACGACGACTTGGACCGTATCGATAAGTATTGGAACTAGAAAGACAAATTTCGGTACTCCGTTTGTGGGGGTGTAGTAAAACTTTATATAACGATTTCCTTAGCAGAATTGTTTGTTGCCTGTGTCGTGTAGCCGTCGTAAGTCCCCCTCTCCCACATTAGTGCATACAGTCCCTCACTTTGCCTAATGCATCCACACTCCACAGAACACGTTTAGTAAAACGTAACCTTCATTGGCATATCGCACATTATCCTTCTAGTAGTAACTACATGGGTACACAATTTCGTATTCTTAATAACATTACAATTAGCAGTTTCATTGTTTAAATGCATCGAAGAAGAAGAACCATTCTAGTGCTGGCCACCTTGATGCGTTTTATACCCCTTGCCCCTCAAACTACCTTTTTCGAAGGCGATTAATAGTAACCGACGTCTTGCACGATTTGAAGCGAATTAGATTATACTTATGGTTGTGTCTCTTTGAAGCAAGCTTCTCTCTTCGTCAGGCAGCAAAAAATACCCAAATATCGTCAAGTTCATAAGGTTTAATGTCTGAGAAAAGAAAACCCCGTCGTAGATTTGGATAATCAATGACACATTAGCCATTCTTGGATGAGTACTGTAGTCCAGCTCGCCTCCAAAGCAGGTAGCATTTTTCATCCAGTCATCATCCACAGAACGTTGGCCATAAGGCCATTACGTCGAAGAGGAAGATTTCAAGTCAGCCCAGTAGTCAAAACTAGAGTTCCCTATCACCGCCAGAATTGATCAAAGTTAAATACTGTACGTTCATAGATGGTGCACTGATGACAATACGCTGGTAACGACTTCCCAACGCCAATATTATTATTACTACACGGGGTAAAAATCCTCTGCCTAACGTTCCTACTGCTAGTAGTACATCGAGACTTCCGAATTTTGAACTGATGACCACAGGTACTATTAGAATCAACTGTTCACAGAAAGAACTGATTATTAGTAACCAAGGAACCATTGAAAGAATTATACATTCTAATCATGTCTCCTCTTAATCTCCTCTTAATCTCCTCTTAATCTCCTATAACTAGTAAGACAAGGCATTCATTATGCTGGTCTCGCATCGTGAACTCTGCATGCACGTTACGTCACAAATTGTTTACCAGTGATAGCAGATATATGTGCGTGCATGAAAACATTCACCACCTAAGATCAGCTTTTTACACGTTTTCATCACGCCTAAAGGGTAAAATCGAGCCCCGCGGCCATCCACTTCCCTCCACAGACCCCGACAGTTAAAATTTGAGCCTCACTGGGGGATACAGTCAGAGGGTAGACACTTCATGTAGGTTTTTGCCGTTAAAAATTGTTTCAGGTGAAATAATGATGAAGCTTTGTATTCTAACGTCTTCCATTGCAACACCCTTAAGATGAAATGATACCTAGTAAAAGTTGTAACTGGTACTGGGTTTACCAACGTGAACGTTAAAGTCGTACATTCAGTCATTACTGCATATATGTTGTACATTGCTTTTGTATTACAGTTGATTGATTGGTACGCCCCATGCCATTGCATTGGTTTGTATCAGTGATTGCACGTACTCTAGGCAGCCGAACACATTTCTACGTTTACCATCAAACTTCTGTAGTAACACCCACTAACAGAAAACCGCATTAGATCCATCTTTAGATAACTGGCAAAGCTTGTAATCTCCGAGACACGGGCATTCTTAATTCCTTTAATCGTTTCATTTCCAGTTTTAATTTCATGGTCAGTGAACCCGCTTACATTTGACGTGGAAAATTTTGATGTACTGCATAATGCAGAATTTGGAAATAGCAACACAGTATGAAATACGAAAGAATTATTTCTCGATTGAGTTTATCTCAGGGAGTTGCCATTCATTCAACAGAATTTCCCTAGTTATCTAAGTATGGTCGATGGTTGGATGGATAGAATTTTTTACTAATTGTAAAATTACGTATAGAGGATATCTATTTGGTCATCAAGTTCTAACTCGCGTGCACCCCCTATGGCAGTGGCCTTGACCGTACCTTGTTCTTGCTGTGTATGAACACGGTGACGGGTTCCACTCTCAAGGATTAATTACGTAACATGATGAAAGTGACTACAGTATTTCGTGTACTAATTGTCCACTGACGGAACTGTACAGCAGCTTTGCTAATACTAAAGTACTGTAATAGCTGTTTAGAATTAGTACAGTCTGAAATGGTGTGCCTCTTACATGCCCCAATTCCTCCTACGTTACAGTATGTTTTTGTTACAATGCACTGCCATTAAAGCTGTCTTATTTGTTACGTAATAACGATGAATGGGAACTTCATTAGTTCGGGATAATTTTGTCTTCAAATTATTTTGGTTACGAAAATACAATATCAACTTGCATAGTTGCTCTTAAAGCGGTCAATTTAATAGCTCATCAACCAGGTAGTCACCAGAGAAAGGCTACTATGTTGGCTACTGTTTTCTTTCTTCTTCTTTTTTAACACAAGGCAGATATTTTCGAGACGTCATATATACTGTGGGGACCATCGAATTTTAAAAATTAAAAAAAAACAAACAATACAACCACCGCATTGCGACCACGATACTCCTTCTGTCTGTGTAATATCATTGGATGAATATAGATGGAGTTGTCATGTATTATATAAGTGAATAAGTCCCATTTTTTTTTTCTTTGGATCAATTGATAACTAATTTGAAGAAATGCAATCGGGAAACCAGGGGTGGGAACAGTGTAGGAGTTTGGAAGATAAAACTGGAGTAGGATACTGCAGGATATTTGTTTTTGATTTTACGTAACTTTTTCTTCTAGGTGATCATGGTAATAATTGAGTCAATTTGAAGGGGCCCAATGGTACCAGTATTATATATAAAGTGAAACTGGGAGCGGGTCGATCGCAAATTTCAAGAGCTTGTACAGGGGTGTTAGGTATGATAGATCAATAAGACAACGAATACAAATTGCAGTAATTTGTGTGCTTCTACATACCTCTTCACCCCACCTTGTCCCTTCCTATTGTTTACGATAGCTTTGTAATATGTTCTAATGAATCGTGCGTTGACACATGTCACCCATCTATAAAAACTTTTTTTTTTTCTTCCTTTTATTCCTTCTAAGTCAACAGACGTAAAACAAATGTTTGCTTGAACTTTGTTTCAAGTCGACCTGAAATGGGTAAACGGCCGCGGTGGCGAGATAGAGATTGTGTATACACTGTAAACATACAGTGTAATTCTTACTTGCAGTCGCTAATCGCGGAGTGCCACCCACCAATCAGGAAGGTCTCATAATGAGCGCTTCACTTATTGCTCAATAAAAAGTCCACAAACACTACGGAGAGACTGCTGCAAATTGCTAGGTGGTCTTCGTGTTTTCTATATTTTTTTTATATCATATTTTATTAGGTTTGCAATGCATCGCATTTTTACAAACATTCCTGCTTCGCGTTCCTTCTTTTCTGCCGTTCCTGGGGCTACTGTAAAGAAAAGAAAGAAAGAAAAAACAGGCAAGAAGTAGTTTTACAGCATGCAGAAAGTCGCAAATGTTATAACTTGAAGTAACGTGTTATGTCTGATGGTGTATCTAATGATATAAACATAGACGGAAGAACGGACGCCAAACTTCCTGACTACCTAACCTCCACTGTGGATTTAATTAGATTTGCGTCTCTACTGCAAGAATATTGCAGGTTTGACAGATGGGTACTTCAGTTACCATTAAAGCCCCGCGAATAGCTAAGGATGATGTATTTATAATGCTCGGTCTATTCGTTCTTATATGTATTAAAAAGAAGATAGTGGTATAAAAATCGTGAAGTTGTACTTTTCAACTCTCTCCGTATACGCTGATTAATTTGATTACACCCTGAGCTTTAATAAGATGCAGCGCGTATGAATGTGCAGAGGAGAGGGGGTTTATCACGGCTTCTTCTTACACGTATTGGTTCCTTCCGTTTTGTCTTGCACTGCAACTTAATGGATGGCCAGTAAAGTGGCCGCTTTCAGTTAAAAAAAAAAAAAAAAGACAAAATTGAAAATGTATTAACTCAGTAGCGACTATGCGTGGTGTAACCGGCTTGCTTGGTACATAGAAGGAAAAGGGGGAAAAATCGTGATCGTGAGAGGGTGCAATAAACGTAGGGGAACCGTGCATACGCAAGACTGAGAAATGTTGCAACTTTAATAGACGTGAAAACACAAGTAAAGTGGTTGACCGTGCATTTCTAGCACATCAATAACAAACTAAATGATTCAAAAGGTGCACCCAATGAATAAAACCAGGTCATGGTCAGACCGTGATTTTGATGTTACGTGTTTGATACATCTCGGACCGTATGCAAGTTCGTAATCAAGTTCGTAGTCTTACGAGACTTTTTTTTTGGACCGACGTTGAACCGTTAAAGTTTCACTGTCTTGATGGACCTGGGTAGTGATTTCACACTGTGTTGACATCTTGCAAGTATTTGTAAAACGAAGCAGGGCATAATCTTGGGCGTAAAATCCACAAACAGATTTGAAGCGAAAATAATAGTTACCGTTGGATGAATCCTATGTGTTTATAAACTCAACGAGTAGAAAAGCGTTGGTGAATCGAAAGTTGCCAAAACTTACTTTTGAAATTTCTCGTATTGTGAAGTTAAAAGAAAAAAAAAATAAGCACTGTTTTTATAATATTGTTTTGACGTTCAATGCGAGCCATTTTGAAAAAAAAAAAAGCGCATGGGGAATGTTGCGCTGAAAAATTAGACCGGTGTCATTCGTAGTTTAATCCCTTTAACCCCATCGTTACATCTCTCACTAGTGCCTATTACCCCTCCCCCCGTCTCACCCCACGTTTTATAAGTGCTTAATATGTGATCGCCATAATCGATGGATGGGGTTGATTACTTGTACTTGGTTTTGTATAGCTTAGACCTTTGAACGTTCTCAATGTGCATTGGCTATGGAAGAGCTAGATTAATCCCAGTTTTTTTTTTTATACGTGAAATGTAGTAATGCCGATCAGGAAGCACTATATATTTTAGAACGCAGATGTTGCTATATTTGGGTATCTGTCTTTGTTACCGTAGTCTACCTCTATATGTTGACAAATTCGGCCACATCGTATTTGAATCGTTTAATACTTTGGGAGTCCTTACCCGGGAGAAGGCGCCGAATATCTCTTTGCTTTCATGCTTGATTTTGTCTTCAATTTTAAATTATGGAGATCACCCCTCTGTCTATCCCTTTATCTATAAATTTTTGGTTAAAAGGAGGAAAAAAAAGAACCCGAGAAACACTGTTCTCCGAAGTTCTTCGAGGGGATATGCGTAAGTAACTTGCCTCCGCGACAGGCGTCACGCACGAACTATAAATTTTTTATCGGTCATTGAGGAAAGGGTCGCGGATTTCTCAAAAAGTAAAACAGAAAAATATCAACATTTGAACGTGAAAGTCTTCTGATCTTCTCATCCGCAGTGTTTTAACGAGATGCTGGAGCGTCAGCACTCACTCGTTCTGTCGTCATCGTAAACCGTATTTTGTACTGTTTTTATTTGCATCCCTTCTGACTTGAAAAAAAAAAGAAAGCCCGTATATTGGTTATCCACGTTTTTGGATTCCTTAGAAATACTAGCAGCAAAGCCACCACCAATAGAGAGATCGTCCTACATATTCTTATATTCCGTACAGTGAAGTGACCATCACCTTCGTGACATCGCCACCAAACGTAGAAAAGAAAATATGAAAAAGGAAAGGACAAGCACTGAGGAGAAAACTCAGCGCTACCGACGAAAAACCGTTGCGTTTCCGAATAAAACCCCTCTTGCACGGCCCTGAGAAAGGCGCCGCTAAGTCCAAAGTTATCGTTCACTGAATTCCACTTAAGCCCTTCTCTCGGCCGCGAACGAGGATAGGCCAGTAACGGTTGTGTGTCTCCACCGGCATCTATTGAAAGCAAGGCGAGCAATTTTTTGTGTATCGGCGCCACTATATTTACGTGAAGCTCAAACGGTTCTTGCAACCGGAGTTCAATTAAACACTGTAATAGCGCTACTGTACTGTGATGACGCTATTCTTTTCCTGATCATCCTGTTATTGTCGCCTTCTTCTTTTGTACCAGTCCTATTCTGCCATTTTTTTTTCTCCCTCGCAGACCGAAGAGATTATTGTGGAGTCATTCCTGTAGGGAAAAAAAAAGTGGTAACTGGCTTGTCGTACGGGAATATTATTCTCTAGCCCATTGAAAAGTCACAATGTCTAGACTCCCCCCTAGTTTAAAACATTTCATTGTTTTTTTTTTTTAAGTCTTGAAGATGTTTTGCAAAGACTGGAGACTTCTTAAAAAGAAAAAAAAAGGAGGGGGGTGGCATGAAGGGAATGGAGTGAGTGGCAAAATGGTGAAAGGAAGGTGACACTTGCAGGACTAATTACACCCTGCTAATGGGCACCCCGTTTTAAACTTTTTTGACTGGAATTTATAATCATAGATAGGAAGGTGCCTGTATCAGAATCTCTGGACATGTCAATTTGTGGCCAGACATCTTGCCTTTACGGAGGTGTCATACATTGTTACGCTTTATCATTCACAAGTATAAAGAATAATCAAGGCCCTGGTGCCTTGTTAAGTTTACATTTGGAGGTCCAGGATTTAGGCATGTATGTATTGTTAAATTGTGATGCTTGAAAGTTGGAATCTCTGATTGATGGGGAAGAGTGTGAGTGAATGAAAGAGATCATCACATATTGAGGTTAACAACAGTGTTTGTATAAGTAACACAGTGACCCTGTCCCCACCCCTCCCAGTACCAGAGATGAAAAAAAAAAGGAAACCATGTTGACGTTGTTATGATCCTTTGGCTGTGGATCATTCTATGGACCCCACCTGCAGTTGGGTAATTTTTTGTCGTTAGTCACATGTATTAGCTGAGTGGTACTGAAAGTATTCCCCTCCTTTGAATTTATGGTTGGTTATACATCCTTGATAGTTTTGTCTGGTTTGGGAGATAATTTTTTACAAAGGAAGCTAAATTTTACATATTTTTTTTTTCATTCCTGCCCTTCACTATCATGTTACCACACGACTTCCGCACTCATTTTTCTCATCACTCTAAAAGGGGTAAAAAGCTTTCCCACTTTTTGTAGGCTTTGATAATTGATCTTTGCAAGAGACAGGATCTCACTATCAGCATTTACAATGTAGGTACTGCTTTCTGGGGGTGGGGGGGGGGGAGAGACAAGGCTTGCATTGCCCATTGCCACTTACAGTTTAGCTACAGTTGCTGGAAAACCCTTTGCTACCATTGGTTTGGTGCAGAGTGTACTAGGAAATCATCTGATAAAATTACCCCCCTCTGGAGCACCTTCCCAAGCTCAACAGTGCCCTTTCACTCTTGCATCATCCCCCCCCCCCCCAAGAAAACGACTGCCATGGCCACCCTCCACCTAGCCATGCCACCACTGGCTATCAAAACTTTTTCTTTTGGTGTATACTCATTCAGTGTGTCTCATGGACTGTACCAAACTCTCCTGCAATATTACCTCACATGCAGTATGGTTTATGGACAGTATGTAGTACACACCCCCCTCCCCTCTCAGGACTGTCCGTCTGATATGCGCTATTTCCTTATTGACTACGCTCTATAGTGACTGTCAATGTTGTGTCTGATGTGTACTACAGCTTATGTAATGGACTGTAATGCAGTAAGTATGTGTCCCAGCTGTTGTCGGATGTGCAATATTGTCAAGGCTTATGGGCTGTACATAGTACTCCACCTCCCCCCACACTTCCCCCGAACGTCTTAGGTACAATATGGCCTATGGGCTGCATGAGGCATCAGCACCACGCAGCTGCACTTTTGACTTTTCCTAATAAAATTTATGCCTTGTATGGTGTTTTGTTGGATTCTATACCCATATCACCTATAACGTCTGAGCTGTTTATCTGGTTATGGACTTCTTCAAAATGTTCATGGGCTCATGGCACCAACCAATTTTCTCTGAGGCCTCTCATTATTGGTTATCATGATGTGTGTTTTTTTTTTGCCTCAATTGAAAGGAGGAAAAGAAAAGTAATGAGTTGACAAAATCTGTGCATTTGAGTTGGATCTGCCCTTTTTCTTTTTGAAAATCCTTTCAAAATTTTGTAGCAGACTTTTTATGAACATTGCACTGTTAAGTTGTAAATTCTCTTTGTGTTTCTACCATTTAAGTGGCTCCATTGTCAATGTATTCCAACCTAATTGAAACTTAACTTGACCTGCAGTCTTTTTCAAACTTCACAGAAATCAATGTGGTTAACCATGTCCATTGAAACGAATTTGGAGGAAGTAATAGCAAAATTAATAGGCAACTTGGTAAATTCACAGCCAGTGTGGAGCCACTATGATCCTCAAAGAGAGAGTTGTATGTAAACTTGTTTCTTTTTTCTTTTCTTTTGACAAAAGTTGTTTTGCCCTAGTTCAGCAGAACTTGTTGAAGAATAAAGAAGCTCGCCTTAAATTTACGAGAAATAGAATTGGACAGAAAATGCAGACTAGGCTCTTACTTCACACAATTCTTGCTGGTAGAATTTTTTTTCATGCCGTGATACCTGCCGTAATGCACGCAGGTTCCCTTATTTTCACTTTAAAACATCCCAAATCACTTAGAACATTAACGGATAGAAATGAAACTTAAAGGAATAGCATTTTAATCTTCTTTGTTTGAAAGATTAGTATAAAAAAAAGTTACTTAAACATATATTTAAGTTTCAATAGTAGACGTAGATGAAGAAATTTCCAGTTGTTTCTGATTGGTTGGTTTCGACAGTACAGTGTGTTTCCTCCTTCCTCTAGTAGTAGTTAGATTCTCAAAGTGAAGCATGTTTCCAAAAAGGAAAAACCCTTCTACATTCTGAATTGTGATGACCGACAAAGTTTTTCCTGATTAGCTTTCAGGTAAAGTTAAGTTGTGACTTGAACAGTCGATTTAGCCTCACTAATTAATGTCATATCGGTAATAAAAGTTGGTGTACAGGCACTGCAGTCCATTTTATGTAAATGACCCCTGTCATTTTTGAGGTAAAAGTCTGAAAACCATGTGCACAGTAAGGAAAATCTCAAGAAGTGAATGTAATGCAAAGGTCACTTACTGAAGGGCCATAAGATTTTGTTCTTTCTAATCCAAAGTTGTAAACATGTTACCTCAAGAAGTGAAATTAAGTGCTGAACTTCGTGCAAAGGCTGTCCATTGTGAGTGGCTGATCTGTATTAGTTTTTCAAAGAGCTCAAAGGTTATTTGAGGTCATAGTTGAGGCATACTTTAAAATTCAGCATTCTCAGCAAGATATTTCAAGAAGTGACTGTTGCTGAGACTTTTGCAATTAGCATACATGTAGAACATGTAGAACACATTAGCTCTTGATGAATAAATCATTCAGAGACTGGCGATCAAAGGTGACATAAGGTCAGCAATTTGAAAACCTTGTATAGTGTTATCTCAAGAAGGAGAAGGTGTCTCATCTTCAAATTTGGTGTGTCCTAGCTGTACATAGTCCTTTGGCAAGGAATCACCTGTACTAATTTTCATAGATGATGTATTTAGTCTTTGTTGATGTTGTCAGTGATAAAAGTTGCAATTGGGATATGATCCACTGCATAAACAGCACAGTTGACACACTTTTTTTTTTTTTTGGTTCCTTGCATTAGGCTTTCACGGTTAACCAGCTATATAACCGAAAGGGGTAACAACCAATTTCTATGCAGTTTGATTTTTTCATTGAAAATCAAAATGTATAAAAAAAACATGGTAATTATGTAAAAATAAAAAAAAATAATCGTGAAGTATTGAAAGTTGCAGTTACATATTTGTGGTAATACTATAAATACAGTAATGGAAGGGAAATACCTGTCAAGTCTGTGTGGTTAGAGGAACACTTATATAGTGTGTTTACGATTCGCAAGTGTACAATCATTGGGGCTATATCAACCTTAAATGTGTTGAGAGCGTGTGAGAGAAAAATGGGTTATAATCATGTATAAAGTAGGAATAGGCATATCGTCCTTTGTGTGAATACTGTGGAAGCTTACCTTGCATCAGCAAACGAACCTATGCAGTCAGGTTGGCATGTGTGTGTATGTGTGTGTGTCTGTGACACTAAGTTGCGTGGGTGCTCAAACAAGGGGAAAGTCGGATCAGGGTTCCCTGGTCGGATGAAAGTCAAACTTAGGATGTAGGTCTGCCATGCTGTGGAGGGTGTGCCCTATTGTTTTTGTTGGATGTTTAAGGACATCTGTGGGCAAAACTCTGAAGACCTTTTTAAGTTTTTAACATGATATCTAAAGTTATAAAGTTGGGACAAAGTTTGTACTTCGTATATGTATGCATTATGGTAGTGGTACTTTTGGGGTGTTGAAGATATCTCGGTCCAAATGGACCAATTTACGAAATCATGCAAAATGCGATCTTCAGAGTGGAATAGTATTAAGAATTTAAGATGAAATTGTGTCATATTTCCACTGTGGTAGTGGTACCTTCAGATTGTTCAGGATTATTCATCCCATATGGACCATTTTCTGAAATCTTGCATATTTCTTCTTATTTTGCTTCACAAATATGGAAGGTTTGTCAAGTTAGCATTTTGGCAGTGGAACCCTTTGCTGTGTTCAACATTTGTGGACCAAATTTCAGAACGGGCCATAAATTATTACATCGTGCAAAGCGCAAACTTGGGGGCTGTGATAACTTGAGGGATGAACCAGTCAAGAGTAAACGACTGAATGACTACAGTTAAAATTTTTATCTTCACGCAGGGAACCATAGTACCCTCCTAGTTCAGAATTACAAACAGTCCTTACCGCCCCCCCCAAAAAAATAAAAAAGTTATCCAAATTAAAGTAAAATTTCCATAGGAATTCCTTCTTGGCTTGCTTAAAACTCTCTGGTCAGATTTTTAAATTCCACAACCCACTTTTGAGGTTGAATTTTGTAACTTTAAGCTGATCTTTTTGCCAGTGATGGTTTCTCTATTCATGTAAACATTTGCTGAAGAGTCTGCAACTCCTTATGACCTTCTTTATCCTTTTACATTTTGTGGAAGGGCAAAAAATTCCTGACAATCATAGTCCAGGTTCCATTATGAGCCTCCACCAATCCAAAGCCATTTTAAAATATTTGTACTTGGCATAGCTTTTAAAATGGCCCAGAGGTAATTTTGTTGAATTTTCGATAATAAACATTTCTGACCTCCCAGGACTCCCCAGTTGGTTTAGGGGTCGAAGGTGAGGATTATTGCCATCAATTTTTATCTTGCTTCCAATCTAAATTAGCCTCTTCTTAGAAGGACTGTTGAAAACTGTCTTTTGGAAAGAGAGCAGACAGAAGAAATGTCTTGAGCTGATGCTGCTTTCAACCTTACCAACCTTTGGATGATGTATCATACTGGCTGTGCTAGTCCAGCAGTGTTGAAATTTTCAGTAAGGCCATTCAGCTCGCTGGTTTTTCATTGGAGATCGAACACACTGTACATGCTTTGTTGTCCTTTCTTGACTCTCAAGATTTCCTTTATCATTCCAATAATGTTGTCATTTTGATTAAGTGAATAACTTCACTACTTCACTCACTTATTTCAACACAAGCAACTGCACTCCCAGCTACCATGACAAGATTACAGGTAGAACTTTGGCATCGCATCTTGCACTGTCTCTGGTCCAGTCTTCCCATTCTGCCATTCTTTTGTGACAGTAGTGGGGGAGATTCTCAATTTTTCCAAGAAGGGAAGCTTGGACAAATCTCATCTTTGGTATGTAGGTGTATGATATTTAGCACATGAACCCCATCGGTGTCGGTGGTGGTCAAAGGTCATGGACAGCTGCCTACAAATACATTCATCATGAAATTATCAAAACCTCAATACATTTGTGCATTCTGGTTCTTACTTCTACTTACCTGTGTTTTGTGATCCCCATCTGGTGCAACTTGCCTTGCAGTCGTCTCCTTGGACGGGTTTCAATAAACTTTAACGCAAGTTCCATTAATGTACCCTTCACTTTCAAGTAAATTTTTAGGATCTGAAAATGACTGCTTCAGTGGGGCTTCTGTATCAACAAACAAATAGTTGCAGCATACTGTTAATTTTCCTCAGAATAGTGTTGTAAATGAAATCTCCATTTGGTTTAAAGCCCAAATAATCTGCTTTATTGAGGGACAGATTTTGCCCTGAATCTGGGTTGTCTGTTAAAAAAAAATGTTAGTTGTATGGGGCACTGGGACTCCCATTGATTTTCTTCATTGTCAACCCAACCAAATGCGAGGTTTTCAGATACTGTACGTACTGTTTCAAGAGTTTAACCGTAGTTGTGTGTTGTCTTACTTGTAAAGCATTTTCCAAATTTGATTCACTATCAATTCAACACACAAATTGCTAACAGAAAGTATATCACACAAATTGATCCACACTATACAGAGAGAGAACATATTAAGAACAAGAAAAAAAAAATGTTCTGTAGATGTTTTTCATGCTTGTTATTTATGTCTGAAAAGAATAGACAATCTCCAAAAAGTGTTTCAAAACATTCTGTAATGCCCCCAGCATTTTTTTTTTCAATATTGCAGTTGACTATGAATAAAAAATTGTTCTCCATAAATATTTTATCAACTTGAGAAGAGAATACATTTTACATTAGTTGAACATTGCCTTGCCTTAGAGTAATCCCTAATACATTATGGTCAGCTCAGCTGCCATTGTGAACCTCCATATCACCGCAGTACAGTACATTACTTTTCTATGCCCGATCTTCACTGCTGTTAGATCAACCCGTCGTTTGATTACTGAATACTGATATATACAGTGTTGAATGTATGTGCATCTTTGCATCTGTGGCCTCTGCGAGCGGAGAATATGCATATATGAAAATATTGAATAACCTTAGAAGTAAACTCGGAAAAGGCCAGAGATGGTGAAATGCATGAAGGGATGCAATCAAGCGTAGTCAAA
Organism: Stichopus chloronotus; assembly: GCA_021234535.1. Taxonomy (NCBI): domain Eukaryota; kingdom Metazoa; phylum Echinodermata; class Holothuroidea; order Aspidochirotida; family Stichopodidae; genus Stichopus; species Stichopus chloronotus. The sequence goes on from CM037835.1 coordinate 21,169,439, forward strand.
ACCCTCTCTTACCAACAAGAAAACATCACTAATCAATGTAGGTAGTAGTAGCTCTCTGCGCAAGCAAATTGAAGTGCGTACAATATCTTGCCGCAGGGAGAGTACAGCAGTCGAAAAATGAGATTCAGGCATGCATGAGTGATGTAGATAAGGCGTTTATTTTTTGATGTAGATTCCCCGGAGAAAAGTGCATAGTGACAGTGTTGTTAAACCAACGATAAGAAGAGACGGTGGCTGGCCCTTGTTTTGGCAGCAAGCTGTTTCTAAATGAACGGTTAGAGTCAAAAGTGGGAAGAAGTTTATTGGCGTCCAAAAATGGTTAAATAATAATAGACTTGAGAGTTAATTTAATAAGCAAGAAAAGGATGGCTTCATGGTGGAGCAGATAGGACTTCACTGTGTAAAGGTGCAAGACTCGATATTATGTTTGGACTTGCAATGCAATTACATACAGTATGGCTCCTCTTGAACGAAAGTGACAGCAAAATGCACTGACAAACCTGATTGATGCCTGAATTAAAAATGGTCTGCTATTCATGTGAGACGCATGTATGAAATAGTCTCTGGCAAGGAAAAATATGACATCCTGGGCATACTATTACTTTGAGCCAGGTCAAACAATGAATAAGTGTAAGCAAAGGTGTACGTACAGTAAGTCAGTAATATAGTCACTTGTGAATGCATGCCCTAACCAGTGACTTGTGGGGAATCAAGGAAGACAGCTCAATTAATTTTAAAGTAGCTCATCTTGTTAACTTATTATTGCTGTGTATATAATAAATGAGTTTTACTACTGTAGTTGCTATTTCTTTTTGCTTGCAGAATCACCACCACCACCCTATAGCAGATATCCTGTCAAGCGGGCCCAAGAGGAGGAAGGTAAGCCATCTCAGCTCCCCCAAAAATGATACATACTGTGATTTTTGCTTTCGATGATATCCATAACCTTTGTATAAATCATGCAGGCATGTGTGTATGTCTATGTCTGTGACACTTAACTTATAAACACATCTCAACAAGGGAAGCTTGGACAGATCAAGTTTTTTAGTATGTAGGTGGACAATAATGAGCACAAAGACCCTGTCATTTTTGATGGAGGTCAAAGGTCACTCCGGATCGACAGGAGTCAAATTGTGAAAACATTGCAAACATATCTTATCTAGACAGCTTATGCAAATCTCATTTGGGGGTATAACATTAAGTAAAAGAATCCTATCATTTGGGTGTAGGTCAAAGGTCATTTGGGGTCAAGAGGGGTCAAATTGTAAAAACTGCAAACATTATGAAATGAAGCTTGGACAGATCCTATATATGGTTGTAGTAGCACTGTATGAAGTACAAGAACAATGTTTTTGTAGTAGAGGTCACATGTCATTTGGGATCAACAGGGGTCAATATGGTAAAAAGGAAGCTGGGACAGCTGTTGTATCACAGTAAGTAGCTAAGTGAACGCATTAAATACAAGACCCCAATTGTTTACAGTGGAGGTCAGACCTCATTTTCTGCATTGTGTAACACATCTTGAACACCATTGCTGCCCTCCTGTGCATGCAGGATAGTCAAAAATGAGGTAATGGTTGATTGTTACTTCATTGTCCTGACTGTTTGCAAGAATAGACACATGGTGTTATAGTAAGTGGCTTGCAAAGCATTAAGTCCTATTATGACTTACAATGGACTTGAAGCCTACCTGAAATTATCTATTTGGATGCCTTGGTTACCCAGACTGAGTCTAGAAATCAGAGTTATATAGAAATCCCGTGCCCAGGAGCTGGTAGAGCTTGGGCAAACACTAATCATAATGACTGTCAGTGATGATTCATGGTCATGCTTACAGTGTGGACAGTGCCAGCATGCCTTTCAAGTGCATACCCCCTTTGGTTGAAACTTCTGAATGAAGAATTGTTCCATTTTGGAAATTTTAACGAAAAGCAAACGACTATAGATCTTTACTGACATCGAACAACAAGGTTGCATAGGCCTTTTTTTGGTCACTTCAAAATTAAAAATGGAAATATGACCACAAAATGGGAGCCACCACATTTTCCCCCTTGGAGAGACATACTGCACACAATTTGTAGAGTGGTCCTCGTTATCTCCCCAAAACAATGAATTTGTAAGATTTACACCTGTTTTTGATTCACATGATTTCATATTTTTTTTTTTCCCTTCGTAAACATGGTCATTTGTGTGACGCAGCAGTTACTGTGTCAGTTACTGTAACTGATAACAAATCCACAAAATTTGGTGTTTTATTGTTAGAAATTCCACCAACCTACCATGTGCAAAAGTGTACAGAATTCCCGCAGACATTGTCACATGGGGCGTTTATATTTACTGGTTGCACGTACAGCAAGTTGACCAGTCATTTTGTCACGTTGTGTGCTATGTTCGCCCTAAGGCGCGGGATTGCGTTAATCCTGCATTTGCTCCTGAAGCGTTGCACAAGGTTAAATCTTGTCCTGCACACTTTCCTTCAGCTGAGGTAATAGCTTCAATTATAAATACACATGACAAATTACAATATAACCTTCATAAAGGGCCACCCCCCTTCCCGGATTTTGAAAATACCTCCCAACAAATTTTTTAGAGAGGTATTTCCCTCTCAGGATTCAATTCTTCAGTGCGAACACTGGTTGTGTGCATGGTTTGCGGAGTCCAAATGTGAAATCTTCATTCAACTTTTTAAGCTGGAATATTGAGTTGTACTGGCAATGCCCTGGTCATCTACCTTTGTTCTATGTCAGTGTCTCAGGGGAGAGAAAAGTAGGGGAAAAGATCATCAATCTGAATGAAAAATATTCACTCATCTTCCAGATGTTTGAATATGAAAATTGTCTAGACACTTTTGTTGGCCCTACAAAATTCAGACTGCACTGTACAAGAAAGCATAGCAGTTAATCACCATTAATTTAATAATCAGAGAGATCAAAAGGGAATCAATATGAATACCTTAATGCATGCAAAAAATGGGGCTTAAACATTGCTTTGGTAGTGGCTGTGATATATTCAGCTGAATTTTACTTTCATGGACAAATTTTCAAACTCATATTCCATCTGTAAGAGGATGGTAATTTCTTTTCCATGACTGGATCCTCCCATAACAATTCTTACAAACACATAAAAGACAAGAAAAATTTTCAACATAAACTGTACAGTAGCCTGTTTTGTCATGAACAATTACACAATGACAATGGTAGCTGTAATAATCCTAAATGCTTGAATATTGGTCAACCATGGGGGGGGGGGGAGGGGGTGAAGGGGAGAGAATCTTTTCTAAAAACTGCTTTCCTGCTGTTTAAACTTTAGTAGGCATGCTTTAACTAAGTTCCTGTTAATACTATAGGCATGCTGTACAGCATGCTCTTTCTATGTACTACAGTATGTGGTCTGTATCACTTACCTCTTGTTCATCGCAAAAGCGAAGCCTTCCATGCTGCATATTTGCAGGCAAATGCAGTTCTGTATAGGTAGAACAAACCCAATGGGTCTACTTGGCTGTATGCACAAAGAGCACTTAATACCAAAAACACAAAAGGGTGATTATTTGTTCAAGCCTGTTCTCTGAGTGTACATACACTGCTTCAGCTGAAATTGTGAGCAGATTGGTTCAGAATCATCCCCATCTGCTAGGACAGATTTGTATGGGCACCATCATGGCAGGTTTATACCCAAACAAAAGCCTTCAACTACAGTAGTGTAGAACCAACTTCAGTAGACTCAATGGCAATTTTTCATGTTTTTTTTTAACCCTCTACATGTGTAACACCAGCAGTAATCCTCTTCTTACTTCCCTTTTTTTTTTTTTTTTCATTCTTGAGGGCTTTGGGAGAGACATAAGTGGGTTAACTTGATATTTACAGTTGATGTTTGAGCCACTTAATAGCACCTCATTTATATCCAAAGAAAACATTAACTGATGCTGCCAAGAATGTGCAGGATTTGGAATCAGTGCCATTGTTGATCCGTTTAACAGTGAAACATTCCTGTGAAGTCAGATAGGTGACACAGATATCTTGAGGGTAATAGCTAGCAAGAAGGTTGTAAAACCACTGGTAACAGAGCAGATGAGTTTACTGAGAGTAATTAAAGCACTGTAAACCATCTGAAATCTTTGTCAAGCTATTTTCCAAATGCCAACTAAATGGCAGGCAAAGTTGTGAACATTTAAATGTCATTCAAGGCAACTGTATATGTAGGTTGAAAAAGTAGAGCTGTGTACAGTAATTGCCAAAAATGTATGTAGTTTAAAGGAATCATTATTGCGCATGGTTTAAAAAGAAATAGAAGTCAGTGAGTCTACTTTGATGAAGGTTGTCACTGAGAAATGGACAGCTGCAATCTGAAAATGAATAAGTGAAACTGGTACAGCCTGTGAAGGACAGTTGTATACAGTCTAGCAGGGATGTAGCCAGAGCAAACTTTATGCCAGGCATTTTGGGATTGCTGTCTTTAGGGGAGGGGTCTAACGGAGGGGGTGCCCTCCCCTTTGTAGAATTTTGGGGATATACAGGGCCAGTCTTGCAATATTTGTAGCACACCACTACAGCCTGTTCAGGATATATCTGTGTGGTCAAATGCGTGTGGCACGCTGCTACCAGTTGTGCATAATATCGGTATAGTCTAAAGACCAGTTCGCTGCAGTGACAGCTAGGTTTCCTGCAGTGGCTCCCGAATGGCAGTGGGTTCATACCAACAAGGAAAACGCCATGTCTCTCTCTCAGTGGGTACCATGCAGTTTCCTGGTTCTGACACAAGAAGAATGTAGCCATGTGCAAAAAAAAAAAAGAAAGAAAATGGCAGCCATGTGCAAAAAAAAAAAAAATGGCATAATTTGATGATGTGGGACATTTTTGCCTTGTTTGCATGTACAACTCTAGGCCAAATAATGGAGAAAGATGTGTGGCCACACAGGAGATCTTTAAATTTCATCCCCTAAAATACATAAAGGATATACTGTATGACAGTCAAGTGTGTGTATAGACAACAACATTCAGTTTTTAACAAGGGCAAATTCTGCAAGTATTGCAGCATACAGTATTGTGTACAGAGAACAGCCAAAAACCTACATTAGCCACATATGAATCAGCCGCAAATTTTGTGGGACCTTCTGTGGTTCCTGTACGTGGTTTTCTTCCACGCAATTTTAGTGGGAAGGGTTCTATGTAATTAGTTACTAGCTATTGGACCTGTGACTACCGCACCACAAAACACAATAGAGAGTGATTTTGGTGTGAACAGGCCTTAAAGTTGGGTAGCTCATTGCTTTTAGCTCATGCATAATATTATGCTTGAATGATGTACACTAGTTCCCTGCTGCTGTTTGTCAATATGTCAGGATATATGGTCTTGTGATGAATATATTTACGCCACTCCTCACTTACAGTACCTGTCTTAACATAACAAATGTACTCCCATCTACCCTGCCAAAAACAGGTAAAAACTGAGTGCAGTTGCCTATCAGTGAATCGAATGTCTGCAAAATGATATTTGAGTATGACAGCCAACGTGGTCCAATGTTACTTAACCAGTAAAAAATGTATCAGCAGTCACCAATTCCTATGCCCTATATTCAGCCTTTAAGGGCAGTTATGTTACAATCCTAAGGACCATACAATTATGGAGAAGCTTGCGGCATAAATATATTACTTCAAGTTAACAATTTTGGATCAAATTTGGTATCTTTTGCATGAGATCAGTTCAGATGGGAAAACCTTAGTATTCACATCATAGACATATACTTACCCCTTGCTTTACTAATGTGTACATTTGACCTTAATGTGCTCTTGGACAAAAACATCCAACTTAATGTGACCTGGCCAGGGATCAAACCCGGAAACTCCAGGCTGCTAATCCTCATTGCTTCAAATGCCACCATCTTATCCAGTTGGCCACAGCACCTGCCCTTCTAGCATTCAGAATTTTAGGAAATATTATTCGCAATACAGCTTCTGATCATGCATCTTTGTAAGTATTAAACTTAGTTGACTCAGAGAACCAACTTAACCTACATAGTTCAGTGTTTGATTTTAAGATAATGACTCAGTGATTTTGGCACGGCTCAGTACTACACAGTAGGCCATGACATGTAGACATGAAACTTACCCCTTGCTCTGACTTCTGCATTGTTTAACAAAGCTGTTGCTACCAGTAATTTGTGAGGAAGCAGCGATGATGATCATGAGTCAATTTCAAATGCTAACATTTTGGGAGTCATTGCTCACCAGTGAGTATTAAGGAAGCCACAAAGGTGCGGCTAGGTCAGAGGAACAATTAATTCAGAGGAACAATTAATTCTTGCGTTGCATCACGTTTGATACACAAAATGCGAGATTTTCAAAGAGTGTACTGCAGAAAACTCAAAAAGGCTCCTAAACTACAGCGTTAAAGTTGCCAGATTGCACAAGCTCAATGACTCCCTGTAGTCCAAAGCTGTCAGTATGCATTGTGCTACAGATTGTCTTGCTAGCTTAGGGTGTAAGATATTGAAAGATTACATACATAACTGTAAGGTAATGGGCCTCTCCAAGGCCATTGTCTTGAGTTCTCAAACCTGAGCAAAATCCTTTCAAGTTGCCAGATCCAGTCAGTCACAGTTGTTAAGTATCCCATACGTGATTTGGAAGTAGAAGCAGTAGGCCCTATAAATCAGGCCTCTTGGAAATGGTTCTACTCATGCAAATATGGCAGTGCAACAGTGCATGCAAGTGCTAATGTACAATTACAATATTGTAGCAAATTGCAGTATGTCATATTATGCCGTATGCTATGATTAAAACATTTCTTGTTTGTTTTTTTTGTGCATTAGTAATTCCTTATTCAGTTACTTTGAAACTCCTAAACTGCATTTACCAGCTGTTTGTTTCTCCCTCTCCGCAGAAACTCAGAAACCCGGTTTATCGTCAGCTTCTCAGGCCTCTATGTTGGACAAGCAAGACTGGAAGCATGAGAGTACAGAAACAGGCAATACGCCTACGGAACTCCAGCCTGAGCCTTATGCACCTTACTCAGGTTTGTTCATGTGATTTTATATAGTGCATCATGTAGCAGTAGCAACTCAATAGTCCTTTCCAGGCTAAAAGGTGCATAAGTCAGGCTCTGACCACCTGTATTTAGGAAGGATAGGTGGATTTTAAGAAATGCTTGGTTTTCAAAATAAATTTTAGATGATTTTATTTCTGACATTTCTCTGCACAGGTGTCAGAGTGCCACCTGCGTGAGAACCTGGCTGTTATAGGGGTTATAACATTACCAAATATGAACTGTGTTGATGATTATAGTGGGTTTAATACTGAGAGATTGATAAAATGTGCCCTTCTGTGCCCCATTCGTCCAAATGCGCCATTAAGCTTGCATCCGGGAATATTATGACTACCACTACAAATTGACTAAAAATACCAAAGGATTTAACTCTGTTTCATAGATGGTGGACTAATATAGATTTCAGAACACATTCAATGTAGTCAAGTAGTTATAATACAGTGGTTTCAGTTTTGCAATGGTCTTTGGTGATCCCGTTCATGCTCATTCTGACGCAAATGGGTGCACATTTAGTCTCATAGTCTTTTGTACACTAGCTTAATCTGAAAAGCCACATGAAAGGGGAAATGTCTTATCTTTTTAATAAATTGGTCCCCCTTACTGTGCTGGGTTCGATTATGAACCACCAAGTAGTAAATAATTCTTATAATTCTTGTAATCTCGGAAAGTAAGGGGAAAAAAATTGTTTAGATAGGAAATTTGGAGTACCAATAACTTTAGGTTCATTAACAAAAAAAAGCAAGTTGGCGACAGAGAACTCGCCTCTCTGATTCCACATTCATGTCTGTTTTCAGCTGACCCAGTTTCAAATCATTAAACCAAATTTGCATGGCTGGTTTCCGTCTCTTGGGGGAGCTTTGACACATTATAGTGGTTCTTAAAAGGGTTTTGCTCATAAAAGTTACCTTGTTAATAATATAGTCTAGATGTATGCAATGTGAATACTATTTCAGTATCGGTTAACTGTAAAAGAAAAGACCATTCTCTCTTGCAGTCCTCCTTATTTGCAAGAATGAAAGGCACATATAAGCTAGAGCATAAAGCTGTGGCAGGGTACAGTGCAAAAGGTACTGTATGTGGACGTTAAAACTTCATGTTTTCAAGGATCTTTACTGTCGAATGTTCGATTGCTGACCTGAAGAGACTGGCATTGGTGTACTGCATCCAACATTTAAGTGTTTTTAAGTTACCTGTACATCACTGATCATATTCATTGTACTAAAAATGATTTGTTCAATAATCTGAGGTCAAATATTTCCTTGAATTTTGAATTCTCATGGCATTTGGCCTTAGTCCGAAAGTGAATGAAAAATAAAAGCAGTGTGGTAGGGAATTTTAATCAAAACAGTATTCCCAGTGAATGAATGTCTGTTATATCTTCATGTCTTCAAGATTGTGAGAACCTCTGACATGCAAAACTCCCAGAAAGTCAGTGTTATGACTACTGTTGCTAATGAATTAAAAGATATGCAAGTGAAGCCTACCTGTATTCATACGGTTCACATAATGCAGTTCCCAACATCATCTTAGTAATTACTCAGAATATTTCTGTCACTTTTTTTTTTTTTCTGTGGCTGTTTTCTCTGTGTCTTGCAGTAAACTGGAACAGTCGACAACCATTTGTTTAAATGCAAGACAGTGAATGCACTTTGTCCTGTCATATCCTGGAGACATGGCACGGAGACACCCAGTATAGCCAGTCGGGCATGTGTCAGACCGAAAACTTGTCCCAGTCAATTCATTGTAACACTCAGGAAGGGGTTGTCATCTACCAGAGTTGGATTGTGAAATAATAGACTACAAATCAAAGGATGGATGTTTTCAATTATACTCTAGACTTTCCCCAGTTGACAGCCCAGGGTTCTTTAGCTCTTTTTTTTTTCTTTTTTTATCTGTAAGCACTATGGTGCTTCAATTATAAACCAGTTTTCTGACCTTGGCCCCAGAGCACTTTGAACAAGCCAAAATAAATTGTTTATCAACCAATGTTGATGGTATGTTTACAGGACTTCCTCATTACGGAAGAGGAAGCTGAACTACTGTTCCAGACATAGATGTAAGGAGTCGTATGTGAATTTCTGTTTGCGGAATCTAGTTTGAGTAGATACTTGACAGTAACGCAGATTATCCTCTCAACTCAAAAAGTTTAAAGAGAGAAAACACATCATACTTAAAGGCAGTCACTCACCTTCCCAGAGAGTTCCCAGTTCTCTCACCCCACTTTCCTTCCAGTCCCTTCCACAGCTTGTCTGAAACTCCACATTTGCAATCAAAACCCTGGGCCCCTGTGTATGCTGTGTAATATGAGTTACTAAGCATCGACCAAGTTTGCATGCTGTCAATTGAATAGCAGACCTAATTGAGGATTTTGCTTACCCGTAGTTAAAAAATGTGGATCAGGGACTGTGTGACTAGTGACTGCCTTTAAAAAAGAGTATATCTATACCCTGAAAGATACTGTTACAGCAAAAAAAAAAAAATGTGTTGAAAGTTGAAGTACAGTAAAGTTATCATGCTAAATGGGCTGAATTATTGTAAAACTTGTGGCAAACTGCAAAACTCATCAAAGAACATAAAATGCAAGTTAATAATGGGCTTTGTAGCTGCTGTCATATTATGAAAACAGTATTATTGAATACTCTTATTTCTTTTGTATGTATTAACTAGTAGAAAACTGTACTATTGTGTGTCCAAATGACAGTCCATAGCATCTGAAAATCATTAATTTCCTTTAAACTTTGTTTTTTTTTGTGTGTGTGTGTGTGTGTGTGTGTTCTGAAAGCTGATGAAAGAAGATTAATACTGGGAAATCAAACAACAAACTGGGCAAAGCTTTCTCAGGACATATGTATCATGAATGTGAAGTACCAATGACGAATGTTACTTTTAAACTTCAGCCTGTCATCTCTGATCCATTCTTGCTTCTTAAAACCTTAAAATCTTCAAAGTTTATGCACCTGGATACTTCATTTTGACAAAAATTAAATGTAATAAAGGAAATGGGTTCACCACTGGACCAACTGTGTGTCAGTGTGGTGGCAAAACATGTTAAGTTACAGACTTCCTTTACGAAGTTTTTTTTTTTTTTTGAGGGGAGGGGAGTTGCGAGACAGGTTGTTTTAGAAGTAGTGCAGGACTGGTATTAAAGCAAATCCTAAAATTTCTTGTAGGGTCAATGTCTGTGTTTGTATATGCACATCTCACACAGTATCCTCTAATGACTCACTGAAGTTTCATAAAAGAGGTCTGGTTATATAACACTCCTCATTTCACTTTTCTTCAGAATCACAAAAGTAGGTAACTGAAATTTCTTTAGTGATGGAAGTGTTGAGGGTTTATGGAAGTATAAAACAAATTCCAGGGAGACCTTTAGTAATCACCTGCTGATTTTGTAATATTTCAGTTGCTTTATACTGTACATGATGTGGGTGTAAATTCAGCGGATCTGTACAGGGTAGAAGCACCAACATAGATGAGGGTAGCTATTTTGGATGCATGCTGAGATTTTAGTTGCTTTTTCTTTTTTCAATGTCTTGGCACACATGCAGTTGATTTTGCACACAGTTTTGATTTCTAAATCAGTGAATGATTTTCAAGGCTGCCTTCTGTCCTGTCATCCATGTTTTATTTGGCACCTTAAGAGTACTTCTGAAGGATTTCTCAATTTGTTCTATTAGGGTTTGGTTTACTGTATTTTACTTCTATGTGAACAGCTATAAATTAAAGATACAAATGAATATGGACAGCCATTTAAAACAGTAGAGATACAAAGGAGGTTACAGTACATAAACAACAATGTACAGGTAGCATGGAAAATCTGAAAACAAGAACCATCTTTACTCTACGGAGACACCCCATCTTCAATTACAAAAATAAAAAAAGGAAAAGGAAAGGATGTAACAAAGAAAGAGAAAAAAAGGAAAAATTGCTACAGCCCAATCTTCACATTTTGCTTACATGCTTACTGAACAGTGAACAGCTTGGTGGTGGCCTTCGGGGTAGTTTGCATCCATTTCCCCCCTGTTGTTTGTGTGTGTGTGTGTGTATCTTGTATCTTTTCTTTGGGTCATGAAGCCTGACCAACCTTATCATCCTGAAATGAGGTTTCAGTTGATGAACCTCCTACAGGGCCAGGGCATGGTGGCACTACCTATAGTTAGAAACAGTTGCTGAGTTTCACTGCTGGAGAGCTATATTACATTCCCTGTGCTGGGGATTTTAACCAAATAATTGCCTTCCCTTGAAACTTAGGTCAGGGAGACCTTGCAGAGAAAGGCATTTCAGCAAAACCACCTCTCTGCAGGCAGGGAAGAAATGAGTGGCATAGCTTGCCACTTGCAGTCAGATCCGATTTCATGAGAAAAGACAACTTACATAATTGGATAGTTGTAGCATGTGAGGGACTTCTGCTTTTAAAATAGTGAACTGCTTTTTGTTTAAAAATTGCCTCATTAATCCCTTCTTTCATGATGTTGAACTACCAATTTACTTGTGTTGTGGTCTGCCTGCTGTAACTACTGTACACTAACTCCCTGTGTTCCACTGCCTGGCTTCATTGTGTGTGTATGTCCATTGTTAAGTTGAATCTGTCTTTTCTGGAAGTACTGTACCCGCAAATTTGTACACCAAAATATCTGCATGTACTGTACAGTAGAATCATACCGTAAAGTGACGTCAAAATAAGATGAAGTGCAAACTTGGTTGAAATTCTCCTGTTTAGGAGGCATTTTATTGAGGGTTTTGGTTTATTGCAAAAACTGTACTGTGTTATATATACACAACTACACATAGGCAATGTAAAATGGCATCCTTTTCTGCATACTACATTTACGAGCTTGCTTTTACACATATTGTTCAAATATTCTTGTTTTTTATGCCACACTTGAGGAAAAAGAAAATGGTAGAAATCTTCTGTCTAAAGGAGCCACTGCATCTATCAGTTACATGGAAGCATTTATGAATTTTTCACAAAACTGAAAAGTCACACTATTATTTGACTTTGTGTAATCTACACAGCTTCATTGCCAAGTTTGGCCCACTGCTAGTGAGGGGTAAGTTTTCAGAGCAAGTGAAGGATACATTTACTCTTTAAGATTATCTTAAACCAAAAATGGTTAGAGTCAGACTCAGACAAGGTGGAATAGATTCTTGGCTCATGTTCAGATTAAAGTTGACATTACCTGAAATATTTTCACTGTCAAGTAGGAGGCCTTTTGGCCACCATCAAGAGATCACACCCAAGCTACCTGCCTTGTCTTAGTGTCATGATTTATTTCAATACCACTGATCTATTTGTCTAAATTTCAAAGTGGAACAATACTGTCTAAATTTCAAAGTGGAACAATACTGGCTGTGCTATTGGCATCAACATGTATGTGGTGGGATGGAGGGACTGTAATGGATGGTATTACTCACACAGAATATTGTCTTAAAACTTAGTGTACTACTGCAATTTCTGCTGCGATTGCAACATGAGCCATAGGCATCAAAGCATCTGAAAGGATTCCTTCACAAGATGGAAGTAGTAAAGCATCTGGATAGTGCTCAATGTACTGTACCAGGCAAGAAGTTCGGCCCGAAGCAAGGTCAACATGAGTTAACATTTTTGAGACTCTGGAGAAGTCTTGAGTGTTTCATGATCCTATGGGGTACAAGATGAATTAGGTCCACAACACAGGCTCTGATCTGTTTTTACACTAGTTGGGGTCTTGAACCCATGAAAGAGGCCAGCTGTAACCATATATTTGGGTTTTCTTGAGCGAAGTGTCAACCATAAGCTTTTTATTCACACAGTAGTGTGAGGTTTATGTGGAAGGTATGTAGCCTATGCCTGTGTGGCTGTGAGGTGTGACGCTCCGCTCTTCGAGCATCCCAAAAAATCCTTCTGAAACCACCTGTGGTGATATGCTTTTCAAAGAAGTGATGTTAAGTTACATCTAGTGTAAAAGTTTTGCTTTGAAGTCTGTTCCAAATGTTGTTATGCCCCTGAAAGAATGAATGTGGGGTTTTTGTAGTACATCTCAACAGAGTAAATTGTTTTGGAGTCCCTTGGTTGCCAACTCAAATGTAGCATTTGGACATCAAGCAAACTACCGTTGAAAATGTCTGTGACAAGAAGCAAAGCTCTTGGGGAGGAAATCTGTTGTTCTTATGGACTTTCACCAAGCAGTTTATTTCCAGTAACAACATGCAGGGCAGTAAATTGAATCATTACCCTGCTGTTATCAAACTACCTGTGGTTAGCAGTAAATTTTGAACCAATGTGATAATTTTCTGGGGCAAACTCAAATTGTATTTAGGGTTGTACTAAGAAACCATATCATATTTTGTTCTTGTTTTAGGTAGTTGGATAAAGTGGGCCAAAATGGTTAAAGAAAAGGAAAATGTGGACAATTTCTGGGGCAGTTAAAGCAGTGTAGTAGTATGTTTATGTAGAAAAAATCCTTTGTTGATGGTATTTTGAATCTTAAGGTTACTTATTCACAGTGTGCATTGTTGAAATCTTGTAATGGAACCATGCACACATGCTAAAAAGACTTTCTTGATGGTAAATACATTCCTGTGACACCACCATACACTTGCTGTGCTACTGTCAAAACCGATTTATCTCTAATAGTGTGCAGTTGTGATCATCAATGGCGTTCATCCCAGAGACCATACCACAGCTTTCTTTCCCAAACAATACCCAAGTCATTAAAGATTACATAACATCCACCATACAGGCACACACTCACATAAGGAGTTATTTGGCTAAGGAAATGGTTCTTAAAAGCAGCGGGTTTTTTTTTATGCTCAGGATTAAAGCTATCCTTTTTTACTGGATCTTGTTTGTGCTAGCATGGTGTCCAATTTGCATTTCAGCTTTGGGTGGTAGTGTGAAAGTGTACTGTACCAGTGCGTATTGAAAGAAGGTTGTGATGAGGCTGGCAGCCGTTGCACACCACTCACTACACTGACTGTTACTGTGCTGCATTGGCATAAGCACTTCTTAGTAAACTCTGAATTTAATTGCAACACCTGATCTGCATAATTAAGATAATGGTCTCACTCTCACATTACTTTATGTATGTGGTCTTTTATCTTTGAGGCGATGAGGCATATGTAAGTTCAAGGGGGAAAAAAAATTGGCTTAAAAAAAAAAACTTGCATTGACATATTCCTGTGTTTGATGTACAGTATACTGTATGAGTATGTTCTCATAACAAGTTCCACTAAAATGTCTTGTGTAAGTGCTTTAAATATTAAAGGTATCGTTCATTTGATTGGAATGTTCTTGTCGCTGCTGTTAACCTTTTTTCTTTTCTTTTTTAAAGAGGAGTACATTGTATCATTTAAATGATGTCAACAAGGATTGATCTCAGTGAAAAAAAGACATATTGTTCAAGTGTTGTTTGGCCCTTTAACTATGCAACTGTTACATTTGGAAGTCTCATCACAGCACCGTACTGCATACTCCATGCACTCACTGCTCAAATCAGCTGTTCTGCAACCCCATTTTTCCACTCTGGTTATTGCCACAAAGTACTACACAGCGGGTGAACATGAAATACAATTTGCAAAAATAATTCCAACAATTTCATACCTCACACCTTAAGCTTATACCCAACTGATCACTTTACAATCATCAGTATTTGCACTGCTCAATTTCTTTGTAGAACTTCAAATTTTCCTGGGCAGTTTGATTAAAATTCATTTTATTGTTGCCAAAATTTTGAACGTAGAGCAAATTGTATAACATGGATTTTGCAAGCCTCATCGTACTTTTCGCTAGATTGTTCGGTAGTCGTTCTCTTTCTTTATTTATATCTTGGAATCACTTACACGTGAAGGGAATTTATGAGCCTTCATGCCTCCTCCCATTGCACTGTTTGTCATTGGTAAATTGACACTTTGTATGCACCAAAGGAAGGGTAAACTGTAGCATATTTAATAAAAGTTCAATTCAACATTGTGTGAGGAGAAAGGTTCGTCAAATTTCCTTCTCTTGTTGGTAAGGTAAAATGAAAAGAGTCATAACTGTCCAATTTCTCCCTCGGAGGTATGATTCTGGTGCTCAATAATACAACTGTCAATTGGAGACGGGGCTTTATTCCCAAAAGCCTGCAAAGGGTTTATCCTCGACTGTAAGAAAAGTGCATAACCACAAGTCAGAAGACAGTGGCAGGTCAATGTCCCACAGAACCTTTTGGAGTGTGTCACTCTCTGTGCGCTGTAAAGACATTTACAGAGTTATTGCAGGAAGAAGTGATACTTGTGCAATACACAAATCCTCATGCACAACCCGTACCCCCCTCCCTAGGCCCACTCCTTAAAGATACACATCTCTCTCTCTTTGAGAGGTGAAAACCTTATTCTAGGGTACAGGGTTTGCAGGAAGCGTATATGTAGAGTTAGAAAGAAAAAGAAAAATGGGGATATTTGTGCGGGATTGCTTCAGACCTACAATGATGATGTCTGAAGTGGTGTTTTGCTTTTGCCACAGTAACTGGAAAATACAAGCATTCTGTGTAATACATTGTTAGAAAAAAGATTCCATACCTCCTATTGCTTAGGCCCATGCTGTAAGAAGTTGCTGTAAGTATTCTGGGGAAAAGTATATAACTATATGGCTGAAAAGCACTGTGTGCCAGTATGGGGCATTTTCATAATCCTTTGAGCATACTACCAAGTCATGTATTCAGAAGAGATTGAAAGAAAATTGGAATTCAGGCTCTCAAAATAAACTATCTAAAGGAATAAAACCCTGGAAAGTCAGGAGCCTCACATAGTATTTATTTTTGTAATATCAATTGCTTTCAAGTTGTGTATTTTATGGGGCTAAGGTTACAATGTAAGTAAAAGACCCAACTTTTAAGGATGACATGCTTCAGATGGTCTAATGAATACAACCAAATATGTCAGTAAACTGGGCTTAAATGGTTCATTCACTGCACCCTGTACAAAATAAAGGGAGTGTTGTTCCAGTCCCTCAAAAGGTTAAATCATCCTATTTTTTTTTAGGTTTGTGCAAGGGACCATGGGTGAATTTATCACAGCAAGCAGTGGCATAACTGAATTGTCTCTCTACTTTACAAAGTGCAGTACAGTACTTACAGCACTGGAGTGTTTCGGTGGTTGCAGATGTCAGATACGGTAAAAGTTGCTTCCCCATTTTTCGAAAGAATCAGTCAAATCCTGACTTTTGAGGCTCAGAATCATTATATGCATGGTCTTCTAGCCCTGAACTAGAAGCTATCGCTCACAGGTAGGCCCTGGCATTTTATATCCAGACTCAAAGTTATGAAGAGGATAAAATTCACTTTGTCAAAATTTATTGGAATTTGGTCACTTGGAAATCACATTCATCAGGTTCACCCCCCTTGTTTCACTACTTGCTGTCCCCCCCCCCCCCCACATGCACTCATAGACATGCACTCACACTGACTACCAATTACATTTAGTCACATTACTCCACATAGCATGCATGTAAATTGTGGATCATACAGTAACCAAGAAGCTTCTCTCATTTTCACAGAGGTATACAGTAGTACAGAACATGTTCCGATGTCTCCACTCCAACTTTAAAGCTAACCTGAACCCGGTAAAGGAGAAACTGGGCATCAAGTTATTACCTTTGCTGTGGCATGTAGTTCAGGAATCTTAAAGCTCTGCTTACAAGGTTTTGGAAGGCGACAGTTTCGTTGTGGCAGTATTGTACCACTGTGGTGGTACCCAGGTGATGTTATTTTACTGTCAAGGGTTCATGTGGCATTGGCACACCCTGCGATAATACAATTGTGTATGGAAATGTCTTCTCTTTAATGTTGTCTATGTTGTTTCCCCATCAGTAGTGGCTGGAAACTTGATGACAAAGCCAAAAAGGGTGGATAACCTTACCAATAAAATTGTGTTCTCCTTATTGGAACTGATCAGAAACTTGTCACTTGTGTTATTTACCATAACCATGTCTAATCAAGAGCAGAGGATAGTTACTTCAACACAGTTCCTTCGGAGTGACCCCCCTACTGTGCTACTAACCTTGTTGATAAGGAACAGTGCCAGTTTGGCTGCAAATAAAATGCCCTGCAGCAATAATTTTTCTGTACTATAAGATGGAAGGAAATAGTTCAAAACATGAAATTATATGTGTGCTCTCACATTGAGTCTGAACAACACATTGATGGTTAGTAGAGTAGTGGACATAAAAGTAACAGTTGTTCACAGGTTTAAGAATTGTTAGGGTTACTGCAATTATGATGTTTTCTTTTTGGTTGAAGCAGTTCCCAAGCTTCCCACCCTTAAGATTGGTAACACTATGGTAGCCTTCCCTCTGCTCATTCCTGGAATTGGTGGTAATCATTATTGGCATGAGGCACCTGTTATGATGTTCAATTACCACTATACCCAAAGTGTGGAGTATCGCACTGTATCAACGGCTGCGCAATGCAATTACAGATACAGAGACGGTTGCTGGAGCTCTACAGAAATCTGGCTTAGTGTCAATGACCAGCAATGAATGAGTTCTGACGGTGTCTTAATACGCACGAATAAAATTATACCCACGGAGCCTATTATCGTTAGGTTCAGTGAACACCACTTTTAAATGTTTCTCCTTTATCCTGGCATCTTCCTGTGATTCATGATGGGGTAGAAGTGCAGTCACATTGCATGCGACAGAAGGGATGATGGGGCATCGCAATAAATATTGTCATTTGGATGCGATATAAAGGATTATTTTTTTCTTCTTCTTTGTACTGTTAATGTAACTTGAAACAACACCAAATGGCAGTTTACTGTAAATATCCTAGGATTGATTGAGCTGAGAGGATTGCTGTCTAAAAGACTGAATTATGGAGAATAATTCCATACATCGTCACAGAAGGCCTACCTGTAGTTATTTGAAAATAGAACCAGAGTATCATCAGCAGTGGTGTAATTTACAGTGCAATTAGAAACTATTGTAGTGTTTAGTAAACAAGAATTTCATTTTAATAATACATCGTACATGCAAATGTTAACATTTCATCAAGTTTAGGTACCTGTCGAGTTTTAACAGCAGTGTTTTAATTCCAAACAGAAGATTTGGTTGAAAAATGAACATTAGCATCTTTGATTGTCTGAGGTATTAAATGTTGCATGTCAAAGTGATCCTAAGGGGGCCTCCAACCAGTCAGTGTCACATGGTGCATTGACCAGGACGCACACTTTACATGCGGGACCTCACCTGGTGGTCTGGGACTTGCACAGGGCACGTTGTCATTTGATCGTTAAAATGCTAGGTTATCTGGTTCGTATATGTTAAACGGTGTCCCAGTTATGGTTACTTCAAAGCTTCCACTAGAAGAAACATGTTCAATCTTTCATTGCTTCCTTCCTGTAGTATTATAAACTGTGAGATAACAGACATACACAGACCTGTACCTTAAGTTTGCATGGTTATTGTGCTTGATATTTAACTCTAGTGAGCTAATTCTATTTATCAAGAGGGAGAATGTAGTGCATTTTGTGAACTGCTTTAGCTTGCGCTAAACTTCTCAAAGTAAACAGTTAATTATGCAACAACTGAAGATAGCAGTAGCTTTATTTACTACTGTACATTCGCTGTTGGGCTGAGTTCACCATTAACTCTTATGCTTATTTACATTGTTTTAATGGTTTGAAAGGAGAAAAAGAGATAACTTTGTACAATGAGGGTCATTTGAAGGGGAATTTTCACTTGGAGTTGTTAGTTACAAAGGTATTTGATTCAGTGGCGAAGTTTTCAGTATTCACTGAGCGAAACCATGCACTGGATGGTAATATATAGTGCTGTTGGTCGATCATCACTTCTACAATCCTGATAAAAACAACAAACATTCCTTGAATTACATCATTTCTCAATTTTTTTCTCAATTTTCTTAATTTAACACCAACTATGCCCACAGTTTTCACCTGACCTCATTTGCAATGTTATCAGACAGTGCTGCCAGGCAGGCCTGACTTTATCTGACCAGCCAGTACCAACTAGGGTAGTCCGGCAGACCACTGTTGTGGCTAGTTTGAAGTCTTCACATCTTAGTTTCTTCCTGCTACTGCAGTATGAAGCCTAGTGTTTTCACAGGGTACCTGCACGGTATTTTACCATCCAGATCCAAGATAACTACCTGGATCCTTCATGAAGTGAAAAACGACACCACCGCTGTGTCAGATGGCTGAATTCCACCCACTGTACACAGCAAATAGTTCAGAAGCAGATTTTCTTTTTCTCTGGGAGAATCTGTGGTCCTATTAATGAGTAGGTCTAGGAGGTTGTGCAGACTGCAAGTTATCGCCATTGCTTCTGCATAGATGGTACACACACAAAACTACTGTATTGCAATTTTAGTAAATCGGAATGGAGAAATTCTTCCATCCACATCAGGACCTGGTTGATCTTAGTTGATCATTGCTCCCCCCCATCAAAAAAAAACAAAACAGTCTAGGGTATCAGCAATCTTTGATAGATGATATAGTGCATATAGATGCTAAATGACCTTGATTTTTACCACTGCCCTGCAATTTCAAACCTTATCTCAAGCCAGGTTTTTAAGGGAAATAAGGCATTTTCTTTTACAGAAAATTATCATATTTTTTAAACCAGTGTTTATGGATATGGAATGATAGATTATTCAAGAAACCAAAGGGCAGCAGCCTTCTTTTCAAGAAATACGTTTCTCGCAGATAGAAATTCAGTTATTTGTTGCTCAACGATAATTTGTTTCACCAAACTTTTCAAAACTCAAATGATGCATCTTCCATCACTTATCGCATACATAATGTGTTGAGGAGATGAAGCTTTTGCAGATGTTTATTGATGAGACTGAATGTTTAAACAACAATGAAAGCTGTTTTTTGTATGCCATGTTGGTACTGTACATTATAAATGCCCTATTTCCCTTTAAAGTTAAGGTATCTTCTTGCAAGAAACCAAAGTGCCTTTGGGCTCTTGTTTTTAACTAGTTTTTACCTAGGTATGTACAGGTCTTATCAACCTTTTTGCATTGAAATTGTACAAAACATGTTTAAACCATTTATCCTTGTGTGGTTTAATACTTCTGCATGCATGTGTAAATCTTTACGAGCTGTTCAGAAATATCACAAACAAATTTTTAATGAGTCTGTTTACATTTAACACCTTATAACATTATGGAATATACTTCACCCAAAGTGAGTCATATGGAAGCTTTAAACGTTCAAGTCAATTTTAAGCTCTTTACAGTTTTAAGTTGAGCAAAGAAACACTTTTCAAATTGTGATGAAATCACTGGAATTTCTGCAAGAATAGTTAAAACAAGCAGGCTTCAGAAACTGACATAATTTAACACCCATGTCCAGGATCTGTGAAGCAGTATTGATGTTGAGCAGCTTGTACATAATTATGTGCAGTTGTCGCAGCTGTCTTTTTAACCGTCTGTAGTGCCATGGATGTTTTCCAAAAACTTATTTTGCCAATTTCTGGTTCATTAACAATTCACACGGAGTGATTCTCATTGTTTAGCCCCTGGCACAAGAGAAGTAGATGAGTTGTCCTTGACCAATGCAGGCAGGCTCGGCACACTACTATACCAATCGTGTACCTATTTGATGGGCCTTTGGGCAAAATTGATGAAGCACTACCCCAAGTACATAATATTTTGTTTTCTCTCTCTCTCTCCTCTTCTCTTATGTCAGCAAAGTTTGCTTTACTACCTCACTGAAACTATGTTGTACTATGGTGGCACACACTAGTAAATGCAATATGTCCTAGGATGGAAACCTCCAGAGACCTCACTTGGATTGAATGAAGGCAGCATTTGATGGGAAAGGTCATAAAACAGTGTGCTTCAAATCATCAGATTTCAAAAACTGCAGACCCTTTTCAATTTGTTGTGAAAAAAAAATGTAATCAACAGTGGAAACCTTTCTGGCTGATTAGTGATGTTGCCTTCTGCTCTGGAGGAAAAGGTTAAAATAGTGCTTATAGTTTATACAATTTACAATATAGTTTACAGTTTATCCAAAAACTGCCTCTTCTTTGTTGCACAGACAACGATGGTAGCAGAATTTCAGCAAAAATTAGAGCCGGAGCTAATTTTTTTAAACCTGTACTAACGTAGTGTTGGCTGCAACTGTTACAATTTAGAGCTCTACAGTAGCAGTCCCTCTTAGGGCCCCACCTAAGGGTAGGTGTTTGTGTTCCAAAAAATCAAAAGCTATTGTGGTAAAGCCTGCATGTGTTAGCTGCCGCCGACTCTCTGATACATGATATTTTTTCTTCCCAAAATGCAACTGTTTGCTCTTAAGTAACCGCCAACATCCACCAAGTACGACTGTAGTAACTAGAGTTCGTGCTTTTCAAAATCTGTGTATAGTTTGATCTTCTCTTGGCGTTTCCACAGGTAACCTGGGTATCGGGGTTTTTATTACCCAGATCAAAAATAAGTACCAATTTCCCTCACAAAGTGAAAAACAATGCAACTGCTCTATGAAAACACTGTGTCAGATTGGAGAGTTTTGTCTACTATAAACTGCAAATAGTTCAAAAAGGGATTTTCTTTTTGCAGAGAATATCAGTAGTCCTTTTAACAGTTAGGTCTAGATTGGTGTATGCAGTACACAACTCAAGTCCCTCCACACAGATGAACTGTACTACAGAAATGCCAATGTTAATGATAAAGCGGATGCTTTGGTTGGGTGCTTGGATATCTGATGGGTATGAGAAAAACTTACTCAATTCCTATTTTTAAGACTCAATAAAAACCCCTCCTGTGTGCATCATGTGGATACTAGAAAGCGATCACATAATAAAGGTATGCACATCACAGACCATAAAGAATCACAAACCATAAAGAATTATAGAGGGCAGAATCCATTGAGCCAAGTAAAACAGTGCATTCATTAGCGTAAACAAGGTGTAAATACAGTGACTCTTGAATACCCACACCAAGTATGTTGTGGGGAACACTAGCTTATAATGACTGAAATATCAAGGTAATCCTTCCTCATCTCTTGACAGTTGTAGTAACCTAAGAAAATTTTCATGTGATAAGCATCTTCCAAGGCTTAGATTTAGTGATAGTTTCTTTATTGCCAAACAAAAGCCAAATCCAGTGTTGTTTAGTCTGGTTGCATTCTTGATCCAGTCAAGTCTGCGGTGACATCTGATCAACTCACTGGCTCCTGATCCATGTCAAATTTGTACAGATGTACAGACATTCGTACAGCACAGTTGCCGCTGTGCCAAAGAACAGGTAGACGCATGATCCTGAAAATGCAAAGCATTAACACTTTGCATAGCAATTATAGTTGCATAATATAATACCATTTGTTTAGCTTTGATGGTCACACACGTTCAACTGAAGTTATTCAAATCAGAAATGCTACACCAAAACACAGACTTGCAATACTGTGTAGTCAGTATATTGTGTGCTTAACAGTACTTACTGGCGTTATTTGATTGCTACTATCCTCACCTCTCCCCCCCCCCTACCTTCAAGAATTCTTCTGTCTTTACTCTTTGCTCAGTACCATATATGCTGAACAGCAGGGTAGCTCTTTTGAAAGAAACTGGAGAAGTTAAAATACAGCCACGAATTTGTTACGCTTGAAAAGATTAACCCTATCCTGGCACAATCACCAGCAGTCCTTAGTTTCATTTAAAAAAAAAAGAACCCCTGAAACCTGTAGGGCCAGTATAGGAATGTAAAAGAACAATGTTTGTTTGAACATCTATTCGAGCGTTTTCATAATACCTTGTGTCCACTTGAGTAGATTTCATGCAATTAGGAAGACCATAGAAATTTCTGTTTTGATTAACAGTAACCCTATAGGTAGTCTGTGAAAGCTGCTGTCCTCTCACAGTGCTCAACTACTTCCATTGGAGATTAGGCTACACTAACGCAAGAAACTATGTTATTCCCTAAAGCAGCATAGCTGTGGTGAAATCCTTGCACTGTGGAAGAAAATAGTATCATAGAGTAAAATTCCAAGGTTAGCCACGGTAGCATGTAAGGCAGGAATGATCAGAAACAGACAATAGGATGGAGCACTGAACTCCTCTTGTCTAAATCAATAGCTGCTTGAGAGCAGTTCTTGTTACAAGACCTTGATCTAATCTACTCTTGGGAGGAGGAGGCTGCACTCACTTTTGATGCTTCCCTGGGAGAGGTTTGTGTGCTGACCCACCCTCTAGTAGTGATACAGTTGTTAAAGCAATATTTTATACACAAACTGTCATTGTAGGATCATCTATCCCTCCTCCATCTGTGCCTTGGCAATATGTCTGCGTTCAATGGATAGATATTTTGTGGGCCAAGTGACTGAGAGGAATTGTGCAGTGGAATACTGTCACTATTATATTGCACATTATGCTGTAGTTGCACACACCAATTTTCCTCAGAGGGACATTTTTGTTAGAACACTATGTAACTTACTGCAAGTACTGGGCTGTCATTCAAATCTGTTATCTACTCTGCCATCATTTAACATATATATATATATGTCAAAACACTGAAGACTTTACTGTAGTTTCTCACATAAGTGCTTGAGTTACATCTCATTAGCATTGAACAGCTTAGATTGCAATAACTTTGTACATAAAAATCCCTTCGTGTGTATGGTAGTCTTGGTCAAGGCATTTGTAATTTTCATTCTCTTTAGTATTTCCATGTGCAATACTTTAAAACCAACCCATCACACTGCTACCCTCTCAACCCTTTCCTTGAGCTGTTTGAGCTCTGTACCCAAGCTGGTAACACATGTTCGGGGATCTGTTCATTACAAACATCTTGGACATTTGTCAAAAATGGAACCTAACCATGCACAAAACATGTGATCTTTATTCATATGACACAGTTTCCCATGTACAGAGTGCTCACACAGTCACAGCAAAGTGTTTGTTCACTTTTCACCCTGATTGGTGGTTCTCCCCAAAGAAAACAGGAATAAAGGTAATTATTGAGGGTGTGAACTAAACGATCATATCTGATTGGTTTTTTCACATTTCCGAAACAAAATCTGCCATCTAGTAAGAACAAACGTACAAGACCCCAGCATCATTTAGAAATCGGTGAGGAACCACAGAGGGTGAAGTCTTAGCACATGGAGCTATCTCCACGGTCAGCTCTGTGCGAAAGAAGCAAGGTGCGTCTGATGCTACTTTATTAAAGGTCCTAGCAAGACTGTACTACTGTATGATGTTGCCAATGTCACCTTCAGTGTGTCAATAATCGCTTTTTGTTCCAAGTTGCAAAGGGCAAATTGTCAAGGAACAACAAATGATACACATTAATAGTTTTGAGAACAGAAATGCAGTACGTTATGACATCTTTTATTCTTTTTAATACTTGTTAATCTTACATGTTTGATGACAAGAATGAAAGCAGTATGTATGGCATTGTACTGGTGAAATGAAGCATTTAAAATCAGGTTTTTACACGCAAAGTGTAAGGTTCTAACTACCAAGTGGTTTGGAGTATTGTTTGGAAGTTAGTCAACCACCCTTCAATCAAACAATCATTACATGCAACATCAAATTTAGTTAACTTTTGAACTCTAGTAATTAAAAATTAAACTTGAGTATCAAATATTCTTGAATTGATGGTAGTAGTTTGATGTTACATTGGACGACTTCTGCAGAATGGTAGACTTTGGTC
Organism: Stichopus chloronotus; assembly: GCA_021234535.1. Lineage (NCBI taxonomy): Eukaryota > Metazoa > Echinodermata > Holothuroidea > Aspidochirotida > Stichopodidae > Stichopus > Stichopus chloronotus. Next base: position 21,194,110 of record CM037835.1, read on the forward strand.
CGTAGATAAAGTTACGTCTTGCTTTTTTGTTTGTTGCCAATAACCTCCAGAACCTACTGTCTGATAATACAGCACAAATGGCATGAGAAAAATCATGCGGTTTATATTACATCGCATTCACAGAGCCCCCACTACTTTCTGCACAGAATCATTAATTAGCAGTTAGTAATTTAGACAACTAGTATTGGCAGTGTGGTTTTCCTGCGATTTTGATGTTGGTCTTCCTTTCAAAGGGTCTTTTTTTGCTCAGACTTGTAAATCTTTTCTTGTGTCGAAGCAAATGTCAGAAGTGTGAAGGCAACTATTGCTGGTAGCAAAAATCCCAAATCTATGTTAAGTCATTTCAGAGAGAGGGAAGAGAGACTCATCCCAAGTTGGCATGTATAAGCTGTTATGCTTCACCTGTTATGTTTGAAGTCATAAGTGTAGTCGGGGGTTTTGATGAGTGGAAACAGATGGTATACTCTAGAGATGGGCTGGCTTGGAACAAAACAGGATGGCATTTTGCTGCTTCACCCTTCAGCCATGATAAAGACTGTACAGTTTCTCTTCTTTTTGGCAAAGTGATGCAATTTATGCATGGGAACATGTACTATGGATTGAAATGCTGAAACTCTTGGGAATATCTGAAAATTTTGTTTGTTACAGCCAGCCAGGTTTTACTGCCTATAATATGTTGGAACAAATAGGAAACTTAACCAAGCGCACTGTACTGTAGGCCTACCGAGAACTTGCAAAATGGTGGATGATGAAAGTGAGAGATCTCTTCTCCTTGTCCCACAGCAACTGCCAAACTTAAAGAATCAGTCCTCTGAGCAATTCATTGCTTGTTCAAGAACATTTTGAATGGAGTACCAAGAACATGAAAAAAAAGTGTCTGGTGAAAGAAAGTTTGCTCAGAGAACAAAAAAGCCTCCCAAACATATGTGCTCTGGCATGTCTTTTGTTCATCTACCCATATGTCACATGGTGCTTTAGACTGTAGTCCGGTGGTCACCCAAACACATAATATGAAAGAATGCAGGGTTAGATCTGGTAAAAAGGATCACTACCATGTAAAATTAATGATCATGCAACAGAATATATAGGACCACATAAACTCCACTCCTGTATTTTCACCAAATACACTTCATGATAGTGTGTTTTGTGAACAGGTAGGAATCAGGCGTTCTATAATTCACAAACTATATTTAAGTTGCAACACAACGTCAGAAACTTGCATTTAATACTGTGCATGACTGCATGTGCAACATAGTGTCCAGATGGTTGGCTCATGACAGCTCTTCTACTTGCTAAAAAGATCTGTTGCCAAAAAAATGCTTTTTGCTAGGAGAGCCTCCACTGACGTGGTCTGTGCAATGTCATGCAAGTCATAAAGGCTTAAAGTTTGCGCTGCTATGGTGTTGGTAAGCAAGTAGTTCACGTGGTTAACCGTAGAAATTGGCCCTACTGGCTCTTCTCTTCTAAGTACTTTCATAACTGTGGTTTTTTTATTTTGTGGTCAGATTTAAGCTACCTTACTAGGAGGCTGGATTACCACTAGGGAGATGAATTATCGAAGTTAATGATAGTGAACAAACATTTAAAATGTTAAGAAATATAAAATTGTGAAATATTCTGATGTGAAAAAAAATTAAAGGTTGGGTCCTTCCTTATTATGCAGTGAAAGCATTGCTTGTATATCCTGTGGAAGGTTATGGTTTTACTGTATGAATTCATAACTCTTCTGAAACAGCCGTTCATCTGAATGTCATACAGAACATTTAATCACATGATACAGAAACCGGTACCTCATTCCAAAAATCGACAATATATGTGGCTATTAAACTAGCAAATGAGTTTTTAGTCTGAAAATGAGATACTTGTTATAAGTCTGAATTGTTTTCAGTCCAAATATAAAATACACTACACATTTACAGTCCGAAAAAATGAGTTTTAAGTCCGAAAAAGAAATAGATGCTTTTAGTCCAAAAATGACATATGCATTTTCAGTCCAAAAAAGAAATACACGTGTTCAGTCCTAAAATTGAATATGTGTTTTCAGTCTGAAAATAAAATAGACCCTTTCAGTCGGAAGGTAACATTTTAGAAAGTCCCCCTTATCGCCACTGCCATTTCGATAGTCATTTCCTGATGTGCTGCTTGTCAACGTTACTGTGGCAATTGAAGGGAAATTCTTCGCCATCTGTCATTCTTTTCACCTGCTACACGGCAGAAAACCACCATTTTTTCAAAGATCTTGCGGTTTGAAATATAACTTTGGTAGTTACAGAGGCTTGTTCAGTTGTCTGTAAAATGCTCTAAATTTTCCTTAGCCTGTCAACTTTTCGTAAGATGCTAATGACAAATGGTCAAACGAAAGAAGATCCCCATGTGTCTCCTACGAGTGAACAACAATGAATGAGTATTTCAACGATTCGAGTTGGATTTTGAAAACTTGTAACCAGACACTTTTCATATCAGCACTTATTCATATGCACTCATCAGCCAGTACAAGTACGGTTAAAAATTTAACCATTTTGACAGGTTTCATGACCATTGGATGTGAAATTTGACAAATTATGCTGTAAGTATTGTCATGTGTTTTAATATACCCTTTAAAATCATCACAAACTTCATGCAGTATAACTCAATGTGCCCCAAAATATTGGGGTGGGTCAATAAAGTTTCATAAAAATTGATAAAAGAAGGATCACCTACAGCAAAGTCAAAGGTCATAGTCCTTAAAAATTCATTTTCGGACTAAAAATGTTCATTTTATTTTTTGACTGAAAACTTGTCGGACTACGAGGTCCTTTCATAACCAAAGCTATGCATTGATCTAGGGCACATATTTCATACAAGACATCTAAATGGCTGCCAAATGATGCCATTAATTTACTGTACTTCACCCTTCTTCCTGTCTCAGCATAACAATTGCACACACTTCTTCCTTGCCTTGAGTACTGGTAACCTTTAGCACCACTACTAGCACCATACAACGTTAATACCAGACTTAGGGCCTCCTTCCCATTCTGCCATCCTGCCTGGAGGAGATTCGGTCAAACATTCTATGTCAAAGACTCTATCGACATTTATCTTGTTTTGGATCCTCCTTGTGGTATTCCTCACCTCATGAATCACTTTAGTATCATTTAGATAACAAGTTACCATGGTTTTCGCTAAGTATCCTAAATCTTTTTTAGTGATATTTTGTATTCTAAAAATTCTCGTAAAAATCCAGTAATGTTTGTGTTGCATCCATGTGGCTTATGTAGTTGTGAATGTGCATGAGTATTCAGTCCATATAGGACAATTAACATTTAAGTTGTTTTTTATCATTTCTTGGGTTGAAAGAAAGTGAAAGCATGTGTTAGAATGACCCTACAGCTATCCCCAGTTCAGAAAAAGCTTTACAATTTGGGTAAAAGTTATTAAGTTCTCTCTTAAAGGTAAAAAAGTCTCTTGAGACCCTTATGGTTTGACTGAAATGTGAAAAGATGTGTATGAATTGAATACAACTCCCACAGCCAATGAAGATGCCTTTCTGTTGTTTAAAAGGATAGTCCAGCCACAAATTTACCATCCAGTTCTCGTGTGTGGTTCTCCAGATATTATCAGTTGAAGTCACCCCCTTTGCTACCAACTGTGAACTTGAAGCAAGCAGGATTGACATCATCTCCTTACATTGCTGAAGATTCTTTGTTTTTTCTTTATTATTGAATTATCATTTTGACCTTGAAATCAACAATGGGTTAGCTTAAGTACTGGTTGTGTGAATGTTGCAAAACTCTCATACAGTACATTCACATTATGACAGCACTAGATATTGAAGTATTAAAGTTGGTGTAAAGGATTAAAGGAAAACATAAAATGCTTTATCAATGTGGGGAGATGACATCACTCCTGCTTGCTTCAAGTTAACTTTCAGTAACAATTGTGGCAACTTCAATTGCTCATATCTCTGGAATCATGCATGGCAACTGAATGGAAGTTTCACTATAATGGTAAGGTGTACTTACTCTTCAACATATTTAAGTCATCGTTCTGACTGGACCATCCTTTCAACTTAAACATCAGCTATGAAAGTATTAGCATAGAAGTAGCACACACCTAGCTTCCATGTACTCCCATTTTATGGGATGAGCGTGACTGCTTGGCTTGCATTATCCACAGTGGAATGGTTGCAAGTTATTTTGTGCTACCTCTTGGGGCCTCTAAACCTTAGTGCAGAGCTTTTGGTTTTTGAACTGTAATTGAAACACTTGAAATTTTACACCAAAACAATGTTTGGTGTGGAACTGCAAACTTTAAAATTGTTTGAAAGATACTAGTTAAAAACTAAAGATGGACTTCATCTGAGTGTGACAGACTATATAACACTGTCAAGTTGCCTTTTTTTTTTTGCAATGCAAACATTGGAGAAAATTGTTCACTTGAAGAGAAAGTAGGACAAAACAATGTTGGTGAATCACTTGCATACAGCGACCAACTGCATACCCCGCGTGCTGTGTCAGTAGTATTGTACTAATAAACAGTGGAAAATCGGATTGCTGGCTCCTTCAATAATCAGTGCCCTTTCAGGGAGTGAGAGAGCGCAGTCAGTGCTCTTAATATAGATGACTTCAAAAATATGCCCGGGAGGTTTTGTGACACGCAAATACATTTTCAGAGTATTTGGCTTTGAGAGTGAGAAGAGGTCATATCATTCATCCAGGCCAGACTTTGTGTCTCCCTTGAGTTGGTCTTTGAAGAGGATAGGTCAAGAGAGGGGTGAGCCATGGAGGAAAAAAGTGAGGGAGAAGCAGATTGATAGGGAGAATGGGAAAAAATAAAATAAAAGGAACACCATTCCTGACAATCCCATGATAATAAATCCAGGCTAATGGCACCAAGTTAGAGTTTTGGTTAAGAGAGCAGTAATATCGTTCCTGCAAAATATCATGGCAGGAAAAAACTGGAGGCGGGTATGATGAGGTTGGTGCACAGCTCAACAGCACAATCAAGGTCTTTTCTGTCAAAATATGTTACAGGGTATGTTCCCTCCATACCTATAACAGGGTTATATTAGACCATTTGACCCAAAAATTCAGATGGCGGTGCTGGTCATAATTGAAGCACTGAAGGTATCACATCCTATCATTTGTTCCTATTAGAGTAGAATAGCCCCTACCAGTTACTGATACACCCACTGGTTTGCTTATTAAGTGCTGGTTGCATGTAAAGTCTCAGCCAAAGGAAAAAGAATACAGAATTCACCAACATGCTTGATAACAGCCAGTCTTGCTTTTTCGTTCATGTATGGCACACATATTCTGTATTGAATTACTGAGGTGTACCATGCAATAATTTCATTATTAATACTCTGATTTTTATACACTTCACAGGTAAACATACACACATTTTAGTGGTGCTTGACAAAGATTTGTTTCCTGTGTGCCACCATTTTATTATTTGCAATTTCTTCTGTGTCATTCATCCAACAGATGCTGAGGAAGATGACACACGTAGAAGGAGACACTGGTGTAATGTGGCCTACTGGGAAAATCGCACACGAGTCGGAAGGATGTACACAGTATTCAACGATCATGTAAATATCTTTTTGGAGCTACCTCATGGAAATGGATTTTGTCTTGGCTTATTACACCAAGAAAACAGATCAGAGCCTGTTGTGAGAACTAGAATGAAAATCGGCTGCGGACTTACGCTAAGCTTGGAGTCGGACGGAGTGTGGGCGTATAATCGCAGCAACTATGCCTTATTTGTTAACTCTCTCACATTGAACTGGCCACCTTCGAGGACCTTCAGGGTCTGCAGAATCGAACCTGGATTTTCTTTAAAAATTTATGACTTTGCGAAGTCCAAACTGTTAGAACTGGACAAGAGGGAACCCCAGCCTCCGGATGGACCCATCAACACACGGTCCATACAGATAAGTTTCATCAAAGGTTGGGGACCGAGATATTCGAGACAATTTATCACATCCTGCCCATGTTGGCTGGAGATCATTTTAAGCCCTCAGCGGTGACACATGAATGCAGGAGAGGAGAGAAGAGTTTCAAGAAGTCGCATTCTACTGTTGCAAAAATCCTATCACGATATTTTATATTCTATATTCTATATATGAAAACGTGTACATAATAGTTCTTTTTACAATTATTTATGTTAAAAGAAAGGTACCATTCTGTACCAAACTTGTAAGTGTGCATCTACTTTCTGGTTGTTAGTAACTTTTAAAACCCTAAGCATATGCAAAACTACTTTCATTGTTGTTCTGGAAAATGTGCCGTTACTACCCGTTAAATTTTGTTTATTGGCTGGAGCATCCCTAGGGAACTACCATGTAGCACAAATCATAAATGGCATCAACTGGTCTCAAAGCAGTGTATTTTTTGGCACATGTGTGAACAGTCCAGAAATTGATGGAACGAGGCCCTTTGAGACACACAAAAAGAAAAAAAAAACTTGATGTGAGGGAAAGTGGAAGAACACCATTCAAAAACAATTAATTTCAAAGGGAACTGTTAAGTTACATCACAAAAATACGAGCACAGGACAAATATTACATAGGCATTTTACTCTCCAGACTAAGTGCAGGTTAGTCAGGTGGTGCTTAATTGTTTGGTAAGTTCTATAGTTTTCCATTTTTCATGCACGAGAGGCACTAGTTTGTCAGAAAGAAAGTGGCAAACACACCACAGCAGAAGTTGGCAAACGGTCTTTTTGTTCTTCTCAACATATTTCTTCAGCATAAAGGGGGCAGATAATCTGGAAAATTTCTTTTGCAAAATGCTTGTTAGGGTCAGGAAGGCTTGCTATATCCCCGGTTTCTAATTGGTCTTATTGTTCGCAGTAATCTGACCTTCAAAATCTCAGGTAAAAAAAAACAAAAATGAGGTTTCTAGTTAAACATACTGCATTCCAGGGTTCTTGATTTTTTTTTTTTTTAAAAAAAATCATGATTTAAATCCAATAAATCAATTTAAATCATGGCTTTTTTAAAATAAAAATCATGTTTTAATCGCGATGTTTATGGCAAATATTTAAATCAAACAACCCTGCTGCATTTACATCATAGAAATATCCTTACCCCTTGCTTCACATTAGGACAAGAAAATGTCATGGAGACCTCTTAATGTAACAGTGAGGGGTGTAACTGTTTATGTAAAGTGCTCAAAGTCCTATTTTGAATGCAACACATGTAGGATCATGTCTGTTACTCCCATTCTGGTTGATAATGATGAATGTTATCCTATTTGGTTAGGCTAGATGTGTTTACCTCAAAGTCATGTGAAGTTCTTTGTTCATTATTTAAGTTTAAGTGAGGATTATGGTAGCATTTCTGTAGATATTAGTGGTATCTATGTTCTATAATTTTATTTCAAGCAAGCTTGCCATTTTGAAGGGTGGGAACCACAAGAGAAACATGTAATAATGGGAACAAGGGGATAGTCTTTGTCAGCAAACGTAATCCTATGAAGTAAAGGGGAGAATAGTGACAGACACTGACTTAATTTTTTATGTTTTCCCCACTTTCCAAATCTACGATATTCCTTACATGGTTGGGGGGACTGCTCCTGTTTTTATAGATCTTCAACCTGGAGTTTAAACCCTGACTTTAACAATGCATGTATCTAGTTAAAATATACCATGCTGAGAATCGGTCAATCTTGTAACCTTTTGCTTGTAAGTTGTTGAACAGCATTGATGTATCTAGTATGTACCCCTACATCCAACTCACATGTTTATTACCTCGTAATATGCATTGCTAGGGATGCTACGTTTTATCCTGGGAAAGAATATTTATAAACAAACGAGAGGGGGCGGACGGACCGAGTGCCACAGTGGTGTTGGCTGTTGTTGTTACTGGATGTTTGTATGTGCATTGATGCAGTGCAGGTACAACAGCCAAAGCAGATATTATCAACAGACTGTGGGTTGGATAACAGAATGGAGGAGAATGTAGAACTAAATGGCATCTTTTTGAGATCCGCTTGATCTCAGTCCAAGAAGTCCAGAGTCTTTATCTGAAAAGCCTTTGTGATTACTGTATGTATACCCATCCCCCCATTATTTCCACGCTAGATGGTGACCAGTAGACTTACGAAACATGGAAGAGGGTACAAACACTCCCACATGTTGAAGATGGACTTTTACCAAAGTGAAATGGCCTGACAAGATCTGGCTCTATCAATAAAAAAAGAAAAAAAACAACAGGCATCAGTCAATGAAAAAGAAAAAACCAGCACATCCAAGAAAGAAACACTATTGACCAAAGAATACAAGAGTCTAAAACACTTTTTAAAGTGTACTGTTGCTGTATAAAATTGTTTACACAATAACTAATGTAATTACATCAGTCAAGGTTTTTGTCTACTTAATTATAATTAACAAAAGGACAGGAAAGAGCAGGACAGGCACTGTGTAGTCATAATAGAGACTATCCTTTGTATGTGAATGCAATTGTTACTCTTATTAAGTCCTAAAGACATCCTGCATAGATTGTGACTTTGCAAGAAACTAGGACCACCAAAAAACTCCTAATGAGCAGACAAATCCTTAAAGATCTCACTCTGAGTGAGACCCACATGTCATAGAAAACATTAATTTACATTGCTTTCTATTAACTGAACAGGGTGCATGTGCAACTCTACTCGCAGTTACCGTCGTTAATCGGTTAATGGTAATTAAATGACCACAACTAAGAAATCATGTTTTGATATTCTGGCCAAGAAAGCTGCCGTACTTTGAAATTTAATTTTATAAGTTGATTGGTCACACTCCCGAATCATTCTTGCGATTACTTCTGTAAGCACTACTGACGGTCGAGTGTCAACCACAGTGGTTTTGTACGAGTTTTGCTGGCAGGAAAATTCTTTTTTAAGTGTTTCAGTGAAACCTCTAGCAGTGCATTTCCTGCAGAATTACCTGACACTGAATTCCAGATCAACACCAGTGTAGTTACATGCCCCAACGAATGTACTCTTCAAGCAACTTTGAAGATGGGGAAAAACAATTGCACTAACAATGAAACTCACAGAGTAAGTTCCAAATTTTCCAAGAAGTAGCGGTTTTCTACGTAAACTGCCCAGTCCTTTGAACATGGTGAACTCTTTTTAACTTCTTAGAACATGAATCATGCGCAAGTGGCAGAAGCGAGGGTAAGGCGATGTTCGTCAGCTGCCTCATCATGATTAGACAGTGGGAGCTAGTGCATGATCAAAATAAAACCTGTAGCTATGCTCATCAACAGACCAAAATATAGCTGCCAAGTACTTGAAAGGAGACCTCTATAATTTACATATTGTGGCATCAGCAACTACGTTATTTACATCGTGCTTTTCTCGTTCACCTAGTCTAAGGGGAAAAAAAAAATTCAAAAGTGTCTGGTGACGGTGTACATGTGTTGCAATATGCAGTATTTTCTCCTACATTAATTAAACTTTCCTACTCCAGAAGACATCATTGTAGTTTTCACTTCACTTTGGTAAATTGTGAAAAATGTCTTTATTTTGCACCATTACCGTACCCAGTAAGCCAATAATGCTGAGCAACTACATGGATGTATCTGTGATGACAGATCTACGTTCAGCACCAAGGCTGTGTATGCTTTTCATCAAGTGCCTTAGGTTACTAACAACTGACTGCTTTTAGAGGCGACATACACTTAACTGTGTGTGAGGTTGGAATTATGTAAGTGCTTAGATAAAAACGGTTGTTTTCATGCATGGATAATGTTCTGTAATGTTCCATATGCAGGCGGGATCTGTGATATTGCACCAAGACAAATTCTCTGAAAGTGAGGACATGAAGGACTTCTGATCATTTGTGCGAGGGAATGAAAATCCTAAGGCAGTACCCACTCGGTCCCACGCACACTCGTGCATACAACCGCATACTGGTGACTTGCAGTTGTGAAAAAATAATTAAAGACTTAGACCTATCCCTTTACAATTGAGTGGAATCTGACTTCGATTATAATTCACGTAAACAGTTACTTGAAAATGCAAGAGGGAGTAGTGGATTCTCTTCATTTGAATATCCTGCTTGTGGTAAAGGTAGAATGAGCAATGCAATATGAATATGTTTGAGTTGAATCATTGTGCCGTATGAAACACACCATCATGGCTGGCCTTGGGCAAGTCATTGACCGAAAGCTATGTATTTTTTAGGCAGTTTGACAGGAGGATGGTTTTTTCCAAACAATGTGTAAAATGTGCTGATAGAAAGTTGCAGGGATTCAGCAAATCTAGTATGTGCATATTTTATTTTCATCTCATAGATGACATGCCAAATAGTCCCTTTGAAATACCATATTTTATCTTGCAACATTGTCTTTGCATGTGTCTAGGATACTTAACCAGAGCCACATACTGTTATTGTATTTCTTTTTTCCCCTGTTTTTTTTCTATGGGCATTAAATGATTGCTGCAACTCCCTTTTGTTCAAACTTACCAAACAGTATTTGTATCAAAATAAAAATGAAAACTTAATATAACTTAGGGTCGCTTACATATAGTTCTAAGTTTTCTGGAAATGTTGAGTAATTTAGAAGATACACTGCCAACGTAACATGTCTTAATAATGCTCCAAAATTCTACAATGGGTGATGGGCTTTGTGGGAAGTGACAGTTATCTAATTTTAACAAAGACACCAGGAGTAATTCTGTGAAATTAGGTTTCTGTGTCTTGTGGCGAGATGTAGGCACCCACACCGTATTGGCATGTCAAACCTGCCCTTTAGGATGCATATCAACTTGCTGCACGGTATACATATGCCTCTGCTGATATTCCAAAGTTCCCAGGCCCCGCTCAGGTTACAGCATGACTCCAAGCTACACATGTCAATGTACTAAATGTGACTGAACCATATAATTTTCTGAGTGCAGTTTATTTTTTCCTTCAATGTTGTGATTACCGAAGTCGTCAAACATTTTCAAATGATATCATTTCATACACAATGTATGGTTATAACTCAATTGCTCCTTAAGTTATGATTTTATCTCTCAGGTTTGGCTTTGGTCAGACATCAATTAAGAACATAAATTTCTGTCTTTGCATGCCCTGTTTTAATTAATACTGGCAATTCTTGCCAATTGCTGTTTGGTTCTTGGTCCAGTAGCTGTTCCTCTGGACTAGAATTACATTATACGTCACTAGAATCTCTTGCTCATACACTGTAACTGCTTCAGATGCAGCCGTAGGGCCAGTTTTGTTGTTAAAGGTAACAACAGTTTTAATTTTTGCTGTTCTGTTTTGGATTTACCAGAAGCAGATTTGCATGAAATGATACTGTATCATAACTATGTTATGTTTAAAAGTTTGTACTCCATTCCTTTACCCAACTCCTGAAAAGTATATCTTAAAAGAGGAATGAAAAAATGGTACAGCCAGTTTTCATTTGATACATTTAAAACGGAGAACATACAAAAGGAATTATATATTGTCATTAAAGATTCCTCATTCAGGAGGACAAATACACAAAGATACAAATATCAAATTCATAATTCTCTCTTGTCTCCAATTTCGTTTTTGGTTTTTGATGTATGTGTGTGTTTTGTGATGCCTACCTACCTCAACACAGTATCTCAAGAAGGAAGTTTTAGCAGGTCTCATATTAGGTATATAGTAATTGTGTTACATTCAGTAGAAGAACCCTGTTTTGTTTAGTGGAGGTCAAGGGTTATTTGGGGTCAACCGGTGTCAAATTGTGAAAATCTTTTACACAAAATATCTTAAGAAGGGAAGGGTAAACAGATCAATCATACTCCCTCAAAAACAAGAAAGCCCAAAGGGTATTGTGGTATTGATGATTCAGTTAGGGTATTTTGAATATTTTGCATGGCATATTGCATATGGTGAGGATATGTTGACACAAATTGATCTTTTACCTCTAACAAAATCAATGGGCTTCTTGCATGCATTACAAATGACCTTTGACTTCCACCAAAACCATTACGCTTCTTGAACTCAATAATGTACACCTACATACCACATATCAGACCTGTCCAAGCTTAAAGTCTTCAAATATCATATTCACAAGGTTTTTGTAATTTGACCTGTTGACCCCAAATGACCTTTCACCTGAAAACAATAGGGTCTTTCTTCTTGATATAACACATTCACATACAAAGTATCAAGTTTCCATGATTTCTGATCTTGAAATATTGTGAATGATTTTGTCAGTGGTTGACCCCTGGTAACCCTAGATGACCTCTGACCTCCTCCAAAATCAAGAGGGTTTTTGTACTTGATGTAATTGCATTATAGACCTTTCTAAGTATCAAAAGTTTTCATCATTCCAATGTTGAGGTATTGTGTCAACATTTTTCAATGTGTAACCCCTGATGACCTTTGACCTCCATCTATAACAATAGGGATCTTGATGCACTGCATTGTCATGCTATGTATTAATTTTTCATGATGCCTATCTGGAGATACCATGTTAACAAAGTTTTTAGTCTTTGACCTGTGATGACCTTTGACCTGTACCAAAAATCATCTTTCACCTACTTGATGTAACACATTCACATACAAACTATCAAAAGTTTCAATTAATCATATCTTAAGATACCATGTTATCAACTTTTCAGTGTTTGACCTCTGGTGACCTCAGAAATGACCTTAGACCTCCAAGAATAGTAGTGTTCTTCTACTTGACACAATGCATTATCATTTGCAGTATCAAAATGTTTCCAAGATTCCTATCTTGAAATGTTGTGTTATCAAGATTTTCAGTGTTTGACCTATGTTGACCTCAGATGACCTTTTATCTCCACCAAAAACTGTAGACTTCTACTTGATGTAACACATTCACATCCTAAATATCTAAATTTTCCATGATTCGTATCTTGAGATCATTGACTTAACAAAGCTTTCAGTGTCTGACCTCTGATGACCTCAAACAACATTTTACATCCACCAAAAACAATAGGGTCCTTTCTCTCAGCATGACCAACCCCCACATACCAACTATAGGAAAAATATCCATTATTCTTATCTTGAGTTAATGTGTTAACAAGATTTTCAGTGTTTGACCCCAGGTGACCTCAGATGACCGTTAATCCCACCAAAAACTATAGGGTTCTTCCTCTCAGTATGGGGTATCTATGTACCAAGTTCGAGAATGGTCAGTGTTTCCCTTGAGATATCTGCTGGATGTCACAAACATGCACACACACATGCAATCATGACTCTATCAGTTTGTTTCTCTTTCCATTGAAATAAAAAAGGAGGACTTAACATGAAGAATATTAGCAACATTGGTACATGATCTTGCACTGATGTCAGTAAATGTCTGAGCCATCTTACATCAGTCATGTCAAGGTAGGATGTTATGATGGTCCTTAAAAATGTGTCAAGTGATCAGCCAATGTGGTGGGGGATGGGCATCATTTTACTGAGAGCCTGAATGGATATTTGTCCCTGACAAGGTGACCCTACTGTTGTAGAAAATATGAAATCAGACAGTGAATAGCAGATCAAATGCCCCTCAACTGTAACTACTGCATAGCATTACAACTTATGTCTGACAATTACCGCAATCTGATTGTGTGATAAAGTACGAGGTTTTTGTGTAGCAACAGGGAAAACTGAGTACGTTACATTTGACACAACAGTGTTGATTAGATTTGAAAACATTTTTGGTTTCTTATGATAATCATAACCTTTATTATAATCATGCATCAGGTTATGTATGTTTGTGTATTAGTATGTGTGACACTTAACTTGTATACAGGATATCTCATGAAGGAAAGCTTGGACAGATCTGATATTTAGTATATAGGTGTACCACATTGAGCACAAGATCCCTATAGATTTTGGTGGATATCACGTGCCACTGAAGTCAATGGGTCAACTTGTGAAAACCTTGTAAACATATCTCAGGGAAGAAAGTTTAGACAGACCTCATATTTCACTTGTAGGTGTGCACATTCAGTATGAGGAGCGTATTGTTTCTTGTGATGGTCAAAGTTCATTTGAGGTCATGAGGGGTCAAATCGTGAAAACCTTGTAAACATGATATCTCAAGAAAGGAAGCGTGTGCAGATTTCATAGTTCACATAATGCAGAGGTGGCATGCGTCAGAAATACATTGGTTAACAATTCCATCATCGAAATGACAGTGCATTTATGCATCCTGGTTTAAAAAGTTAACTTACAACAAAAAGGAATTTCAATTACATATATGGTTAGCCAAATATCAGCTTAATGTACTCTGTGTGGTACATCTACATGGCAGGTATGAGATGCAGTCATCTTTTATGTCTTGAGATACTATGTTCTTTGCTTATTTTATCAAGCTTTCAACATTTCTTACCTGACAGTCACCTTAACTACAATAGCCAGTTTACACACTGCAGTTTAATGCATGCAAATATGTACTAAATAAACTTACCCTGTCTGATATTTCACTGAAAGATCCCACTAGCCATAACATACTTGACTTCTACTAAAATATGGTGTTCAGTGCATATGCTACATCCACACACCTAATGACCTTACAGCCTACGACATCAAATATTTCCCCCCTTATTGGTTTTGATGATAACCTTTTTAATCACATGGCTGTGTGTGTGATGCCTACCTTGTAAACATGATATTTCATACCTGGTATGTAGATGTACCACATTGAGTGTAAGAACCATGTTGCTCAAATTGTGAAAACCTTGTAAACATGATATTTGGAGGAAGAAAGTTGGACAGGATATTTGAAGAAAGAAAGTTGGACAGGTCTCATACTTAGTATGTAGTTGAATCACATTGTTTTGGTGGAGGTCAAACATCATATGAGGTCAACAGGGGTCAAATTGTAAAAAGGTTGTAAACATTAATCTCAAGAAGGAAAGCTTTGGCAGATCTCGTACTTTGCATGTCAGTCCATCACATTGAGTAGAAGATAAATGTTTTTGGTTGCAGTCAAAGGTCATTTGAGGTCAGAAAGGGTCACACAGTGAAATCCTTGTGAACGATATCTCAGAAGTGAAACTGACAAATTTCATACTCAGTATGCAGGTGTATCACAGTGAGTGCAAGAACCCTATAGTTTTTCAGTGAAGGTCAAAGGTCATTTGAGGTCAACAGGGTCAAATTTTGAAAAGTTTGTAAAGATGATATGTCAAGGGAAACTTGAACAGGTCTCACATTTGTTATGTAGGTGCTCATGTTTATCCTTACCCTCTTGAATACAAGAGCCTTTTGTATTTGATGGGAGCTGTTTTGATAAACAAGGGTAACTTAAAGGGAAATAGGGCAATTGTTTTACAGAAAACATCCATATTTTTAAAACCAATGTTTGTCAATGTAGAATGATAGATTATTCAAAATAAGGAAGGACAGTAATCTTTTTTTCAAGAAATAAGTTTCTCACAGATAGAAACTCAGTTATTTGTTGCTCAACACTTATTTGTTCACCCAAACTTTTCAAAATTCAAATGATGCATCTTCCGTTACTCATCACATGCATAATGTTTTGCGGAGATAAAGCTTTGGCAGACGTTTGTTGATGAGACTGAATGGGTTAATAATGACTAAAGCTACTTCTTTAGAACGTCATGTTGGTTTATTCCAAACGCCCTATTTCCCTTTAAATCTCAAGAAACCACATACACTTTGAATGTCAACAAAGAAAGCTTAGAGTACCTCTATTTTAATCTGCAGGTGTAGTTGATGATCTGTCATATGATACCTATCACTCAGCATCTTAGGTCAAAAAATGTTGCTGTGTACATAGTGGTTGTTATGTCTCTTCTATGTCATCTTCGATCCTCAAAGTAAGGGTACAGACACCTAACTTATGCAATTATGAGCAATATTGGTAAGATATACCAAAAACTGTTTTTTTTTTTTTTTTTTGGAGGGGGGGGGGGGGTAATTCTGGCAATTCCTTGCATACTGCAGTTCACTACCAACACATGGTCACTTCAAGAATACTTTTCTTTTGTTCTTTGACTCTCAAAACATAGGTCCAAACAGCTTATTTGTTCAGTTATGTGAAATATTGGTCGAGGTATAGATAATAGATTTTTTTTTTAAATGTCAGCACTAATGTACATACGGATAGGCTACGGACACACGTGTTCACTTCAAAAATACTTAGATTTAGTCAGCGTCTTTGTTCAGCTTCTGTGCAATTGATCAAATTGTAGAGGAGAATTGATTTCTTGGTAGTGGCGGCATTAATTTGCACAAAAATGATACGTGGGACAATTTTACAACTTTCAACATAGCAAATCATTTTCTATGCATTTTTTCTGATGTAAAGATGCCAACTAGAAGTTGATATCTGATTGGGGGAAGCTTGACTCCGCTTTTTTCCCCCACTAGTCTATAAGCTTTGGTCATTTAAAGACAAAAACTCATCACCCCAGATAGTTTCAATTCTCCCAACCACCTACCTCTAGTCCCTCCCTCAGCCTGTCTTAAATTCCTCCACATGTGTAATCAAAACAGTGGATCCCTGTGTACGCTGTGTAATACGAGCTGCTCTGCATCTTTCGAATTTGCGGTCAATCTAAGATTACTATACCTTAGAACCAGTTGAGAATTTTGCTTTCTGGGTGGTAAAAATATAGCTTAGGGTGATGCAATACAGCCTTTAAAAACAACTTCCCATGCTAATATTCACTCCTCACTGTCCTCCACACCATGCTTCAAAGCACTAAAACTAACAACACGAACATTTCCTAGCCAATATCTGATAGAAACATGAATAAATGCATTGTTCCTAGTACTGCTCGTACTAATATTAGAGGCACCATAGAGGGGGACATGAAAACCAGGTACAAAATGAAGATATTAATTGTCTGTAATGTATAGTGAGGATAGTGACCACTGCTGACGTAACAAGAAATAAAAGTGTAGGGAAGGTATGAAATGAAGTTTCATGATCACGTTCAGAACTTGTTGGTAGTCTTTGTTAACTTGTTGGTGCTCCTCATCACTTCTTAGCCTGTCTAGGATAATGGTACTGGAAATTGCATACTGATGAAAACTTCATTCAAATGAAAAATTCTGTTGTCTGACAGCAGGCTTGAGATGGGATGGGTAAAAACCGTTTCACACTTCCTGTGATACGATGCCATACAATGTGATAAGAAAGTTGAAATATGTGTCATTACAAAGACCTTTTCACGTCGGGTGAAATACAATTTCATATGGACATCACATGTGAACCTGCAACTACAGTGTACATGTGAACGAAAGAAAGAGAAGTTCACCAGGCTGGTAACCAGTTTACTGGGTCAACATTTCATTGCGGAGGTACTTTTTAAATATCGCAGATTCAAGGTAATATAGAAAAAGGTGCCTTACCATCATTCAAATGAAAACCAAACTGCCCTGAAATATCACATGTATGTAACTAAGCTGGGGATGACATAAACATTGAACTGTGTTTGTTTGAACAATCCAGTGCATGTGAACCAACCGAGTGGTCACACTGTTCCTGTTACATGCAGTGTCTTGCCGATTTCAGGGTAGAGGTTATCAAGGGCGACTTCTGTTCATTTATTCAAAAAGTTAAAGCAGTGGGGTGATACAGTTGGATGGTCATGAGGTTAGTAGAACACGGTTAGAGATACAAATTGTAGTCATGGTACCCAGTGATCATTCTGGGATAATTTTTTCTACTATTGCCTATCATAATGATTTATCAACTTGTGATGGTCATGATAGTTCTTGAATAGCAAGTCATGAAAGGTTCAGAATTCGGGATTTAAGATCATGAAGTATTTCCTTGTTGGCAACTTTTGAATTGCTTAGCTACAGTTACCTAAGGTGACTGAAGTGTTCCAAATAAGTTGTTTCCAGTCAAACCTGACTTAGCATCAGGGATTTTTTTCAATAACCATGGGTCTATAGTCCTCTTATGGTTCCTTAATAGAGATATGTCAAAATCCTTAGTCAACTTCATTCTGCAAAATTCTTTAGCAATACATAAAGCATTTAAAGAAATCTCCACCAACAAGGAAACCTAATATAATATATGAGACATTTTGCCATTCTATCAGTTAAACATAACAATTTTGCCAGTGGCAGCTTCCTAATATGTGAAATAACAATTTGAAAGTTGGACTTCAGCACGAGCCTGAAATGTGTGACATAGAACCGACAAAACGCTTTTCTCCATATTCTGCACTCTTCATGTCCCTGGCAAAGTCTTGCGGTCCAAAAACTTTTTAGGTCAGCAATTATGAAAACCTCATAAATGTCTACATTCAGTGAGACACTGTTTGGGAGCTGTTATTGAGGTGGACAGAAAATTTAATTACTGCTAATACTTTAAGAACCACAAAATCAATTGAAGATAAGCTGTAATTGCCTCAGAGGTACTTCTATCCTTTATTCATTAGTTCCAGTTCAATTTCATTTACACAGCAACATTATTTAAGTCAACTAATCCATAAACAATCAGCTGGCAATGAAGAACACAGAGCTCAGAAATTGCAATGCTTTGAAACATAGGTTTGTGCTACTCCCTGGTTAAACAGAAGTTATATCATAAACTAAGAGATCAGAGCAGTGCTGCAACACACAGTGTGAGACAAAGTTCACCAGCAATGTCTCAAACCAGATTTGTCAAAACTACGTCACAATTGATTCATTTCTAGTACCAGTCTCATACTGACCATTTTTCCCAAAATAATTAATTTTCCAAATTTTGTGAGACATTTTCTGAAAATAAGAACAATGGCTTGCACACAAAAGTGGCTGGATCTTTGTAACAGACTGGAGAAGCAATGGTGGAGAATTCCTTTAATGCTGTACATAAGTGACCTCTCATATGGTGGGCGATAGGGCATGTGTTTGAGACATTTTCAATTCATAATGTTATCATTACATTCAGTTGTAATTCCTGCATATACCAATAGGAAAGACTGTCAAAAGCATAGAAAAGTTTGATTGTTGTAAGGTCTGGTGTATACTGTTCACCGTATGACAGCTGCATTGGACTTGAATTATCACAAGTTGCTGTGGTCTCGAGGAGCCTGTATAGGAGACATTCATGAAAAACCTATTGCTCTGAAAGGTGTTCGCAATTTTACCATGAGGAAAATCCAATTAATTGCACTTTTGAAAAGTAAGGATATCCTAGCAAAGAGTAAAATGCAGAGTCACATGTCTAGTGAAACTGTTTTCCTAACTTTGATTGCCATGATATCAACTAGCAAAGTGGCCATGTGACCAATGCCAAAGAGTATCATCAATTGCAAATAAGCAGACTTGGACTTTATGATCCTTCCTGTTGTCTAGCTACGACTCAGCCAGGCTGCGTCTCAACCCTGCCTGTATTCGTGTACTAATGCCCCATGCTGCCAGGAGCTTATGGAAGTAGTGTCACAAAGAATTTTGGGGATGTCTGTGAAACCGAATTTCACTAAGTTTTCTGAGGAAAGTCTAGTACATGAGCAATGGCTTGGGAACCATATGTAGGAGTACAGGGCAACATATCATCCAAAGTAGTATTGGTCAGGGATAACAAAATGCCTAACTTCGTGGTGATTCACTTATTTACTTCTCCCATGTCATCTTACAATTTGATCATTCTCTTTACGTTGACCTCTTACATTTCTCTCTTCTTTTTTCTTTGGGGGAGGGACAGTGTGCCTGCAAAACGTCCTCTTCTAGAGCTTTAATACTTTTCTATTAAGCATGACACCACTACTTCAATTGTCACTCAGAGGGTGCTTTTGAGACAAACATGAAATAATTAATATGTGATCACATGACCACAGCAACCATTGCAAGTACGTAGTGACAGCTGGCACTTTGACATTCCTCAATAAACTGTGAAGATTTTAAGGCAATTCAACTTTCCCTCTATGTAATTAGATCAAATGAGAGGAGTCACACAATTAATTTGACTTCTGTCCTTTGCTTTTAAGAGTCTGTAAGACAAAGTGATGATCACCATGAGTTTGTGTGCACCCACCATATCACTCAGTCAGAATTGACAGTCAGCCATTTAAGAAGATGTTTATGCACAAGATCTGACCCATACCCGTACAACCTCAAATAACACATGGACATTTTACATCCACTGCACCCTGAGGTCACCCATCATTAAGTGACCCCTATAACTGAACCCCCAGAAAGGCACTTTGTAGGCTAGTTGTGAATAGACCTACTAGCAAAGAAACTCCTCCCTCCAGGGGCAAGAACCACAATAAAGAATACATAATGGCATAAGCTTCCATGACACTGGACCTTTTACTTCCATCTGCTACCATAAATGATTTAGCGAGTGTAATGGGTGTATGTGCACCCCCCCAAAAAAAAAAAATCCAAAATTGATCAATTGTGCCGATTATGGCTGATATTACATTGCAGACTTCTCTCTGTTGCTATCTCATCAACATTTTGTTTAAAACTCGCACACCACAACTTGCACTCTCATATTTGGCTTGTAGGTGTACTTCATTGAGTGCAATATGCGTATTGTTTTTGGTGGAGACCAAATGTCACGTGATTTGGGGTCAAGAGGGGTCACAATGTCAAACCTTTCAAACATGATATCTCAAGAAGGGGAGCTTGGACAGATCTCAGATTTGATAGAGGTGTAACTCATCGAATGCAAAAAGCCATTTGTTTTTGGTAGAGGTCAATGGTCATTTGAGGTCAACTGCTCTCTGTGGAAGCCAAAATTCACTTGGGGTCAACTGGAATCAAATTGTGAAATCCTTGTAAACATGATATCTAAAAAAGAGAGAAGCTTATACAGATCTCATATTTGATTTGTAGATGCACCTTATTGAGTGCAAAAAGTTTTCTGATTCATGTAGGCCAAAGATGATATGTAAGCCAAAGATGATTGGGGTCACCGTATGTAATATGTCGGATTCAAAATACTCATAACTGAATTATCAGAACCACAATGTCTTTGGGCTTTCTGGTTATGTGAATACTTCAGCAGACACTCCCACAATGGGTGAATCTAGTGCACCCCCTGAAAAAAAAAAATCCTGTGTCTACCCCTGATCTGCGGCAGTACCATCTTGCCAAAACCTGATATTTAAAACACAACACAGACCATGCAAAAGGGTAGGCCCACATCTTCGAAGGTGTGTAACTGGCAATACTGGTCGTACTGAGATCATGCAGCAAGGCATTGAACAAACACAGCTAACAATGAAATTGAGCTACCTTGAAATGATTTCTGTCAAGAAGTTCTCTTGCACTTACAACAGCAGATTTGTTTTTGTGCAACCTGTAAAGCCTTTTCTCACTAGTTATGTGTCCTTGTATGTGTCCTTGTATGTGTCACTAGGTACGTGAGGAAAGGTGCAGGGGTAGACATGTGGAGGATGAATCTATTAAGCACTGCTCATTGGTTAATAATTGAAATTGAAAACTATTCATTTCCAGTTTAACATGGGGAGGTACATAATTAACAGATTTTACAGAATCGTCAAAACAAAAAGTGGCAGAGACCTGGCAGAAGCATCGCTTATCAATGGACAGGCCACTGAAACAGAGACACAACAACAACCATTGAAAATTAACTTTTAACGACAGTGACACAAAACAATTGTCCTTTAAACCCCCATCCCCCAAGTCCATCCCCTCCTGCCTTCCCTTTATATTAAAAAAAAGAAAAAAGTGCTTACTAAATGTCTGTTACATACTGTAAGTACCTTTTCATTTGTTTTTTTGAACTGAGCAACGGAATTTAAAGTTACCAGTTCTCCATGAAGTGTGTTCCAGAATCTAGGACCATTTTATTTTACAGTGGAGTTTGTGAAGCTGCAACAGGTATGCAGATAGTACCATTGGTTTCTTCTCGTGTTTTGTACTGATGAATGATAGAAGATGGCTTGAAAGAGGAGAACTGTGTTGGTGACCAATTTTGCTTCCATTTGAACGTTAAGATTCCTAACTGATAATGATGTCAAAAGTTGTTGTCAGATTTAACTCATTGAAAAAAAAATAGAGGTGTGATCACGATAGGATGCATTTCACATTATTCTCACAGCATTTTTTAACACACGAAAAAACGGTGCTTACACTAAGCAGTTGGCCCATTACAAAGCACAATAATGTAAATGAGGAAGTATTAAAGTTTTGTTTACTACAAGTAACACCAAGGGCTTAACATTACAGGTAAGTTGATCGTCAATTTTTATGCCAATATCATAGGCAGGTTTTGGCCAGGATGAAAAATAATTAAGTTAGTTTTTCTGATGTTCAAAGACAGTCTATTACAATGAAACCAGGCAGACACCTTGCCTTCGTTCCTTATTGACAATAGCTGAACCTTCATTTAAATTTTTACGTCTAAGAAAAACATTTGTGTCATCGGCAAAAGAGTGAAAGAAAGAATTGCAGATGATGCATGAATATCACTAATGTAAATAAGAAACAGGAGGGGATCAAGAACAGACCCTTGCAGAACTCCACAAGTAATTGAATCCATGCTACATGCATTAGATTTAAAACTAAGTAACTGCTCCCTTATCATTTTAGTAGCTATTAAACCAATGTAAGGCAGTACCCCTTATACAATGATGACTAACTTTGGTTAAAAGAATATCGTGATTGACATTGACAAAGGCCTTAGATTAATTCAGAAAAATATCAATTTCACAGTGTTTTTTAGTAAAAGCATCTGCTATTTTGTCCACTACTGTAAATCTGCCAAATGAGTCGTATGACTTGGGCAAAAACCACATTGATTGTCACTTAAGATGTGAATTTTGGTAATATAAGAATGCATTCAAATAATAACTAACTTCTCAAGGATTTTGGGGAAAAAAAGGAACAAGGGAAGAAGGCCTCAGTAAGTTTTTTTTTTCATTTTTGACACAGATGCAGATCATCTTGTCAATAAGCTAACCATTTTAAGTTTAAGCATCCAAATTTTTTGGTCGATAATTCAGATTTATAGTACAGGCAAGGAATCACTCAGCAGGCAGTAATCTAGAGCTGGTTCTGACAAATCATTCCGAGTCAAGTTGAAATAAAGTGCTTAAAATTACCAGGTACACCAGATGATTCCTGGAATTAATTTATCTTAAATAGCAAACATTTTCACAGTTATGAAGCAAGTCTGATTGAAATATCGCAGTTGAACTACATTGCTGCGTCAGTGTGTGTAATAGAAGCCTCAGAGGACATACATCACATGACCAAAAACAAATTTTATCCTTAGTCTGAAACGACAACACAACATCATCACAGCGCTAATCTGTGAACTGATCTCGTGTCAGTGAACCACCCCCTTCACCTCAGGAGAGGAGTAGTCAGCCATACATAATTTAGGTTGGCAAAATTTTACTAATCAAACCCTTCTCTTCTGAGTCATTGCTGAAAATCCACTGACGCACACGTCACTTCTCTCTATATGAGCTATACAATGGACCGTACCAAAACGATGTTTAGAACGGATGCAGATTTGATCAAAGTTATTCATGAGTTTATTAAGAGCAGCATGAACCGAAGTTATTGTAAATAGTCTACATGCAGTCTGCAAATGATAGTGCACAGAGGCGAAGTGATGCATGGCACACATGGCCAGAGAGGATAATGCCCCTATTTGCTCACTACAAATAAAAAAAAACAAAGGAACATTCAGGTTTGCTAGAAAGTTGAAATGCCAATCTTCGCTTCTTGAGATTGTGGCTTTTCACGAGATTTTTCAAAATGTGACTGCAGCTGACACCGCACACTGTAACATGACCTGCAGTCAGTTCCAGTAGCCTATATGTGAGCATGTATATATATATGCAAGTGCATTTTCAGTACATTGCCTGCTGATGTCAAATAGCCATTGAGAAATAAGGATAATATATGTAGAAAAGATAAAATGTAACATTTCATGTAACAATGTAACAATTTTACCCTGAATTAATAACTCTTACCTTTTAGAGACAAAGCTGACCTTGACTTTTAGACTTTGAAGGCCCTTTAAACATAAGGTGCTTTTACACTAGGTCTGGTTCAGATCTCGACGTCAGGATCAGATCCGGAGGTTGAGATCACGTCTGCAGAGCAAACAGAGTTTACATCAAGATCAGATCATCTGATTTTGATACTGCCAGAGCCCAGGATCTGATCCCCACATCAAGATCAATGTTCTGGTGTAAATGCTACAGTATCAACAGTGACCCGAGATATCCGATGACCACTATACTTTTACATATGTTTTCTACTTATTCCATAAAATTACTTGTGCTGTTTTAACTCTCATACATGCACATGTAATGATTCTACAGTTTACACCAAAAAATAGTGATATATCCTGTTATTTGTCTTTGAAAATTTGTACTTTGTTATTCTCTACACAAACCTCATCACAAAGTGTTAAATTTGGGAAATATTTGCTTAATCTGAAATTTGTGTACATGTTTGGGACAGACATCCACATTGTACTCATGTAGGTGAGTTGTGATACACTTTTCACACTCCACATAATTAGTGTCTACCAATGTAAATGGAATGTCTCAACATATGTTTTTTTCTGTGATTCTTTGTTCAAATGATGAAGTATGTTGTGGAGATCAAAGGTGATTTTACACAACTGCCAACAAAAATATTCATCATGAAATACTCAAAACCACAATGCACTCGTACACTATGGTTTTAAATCTACTTGATCAAATTCAAGGTTGGCTAATTATTAAGAATTTGGGAAAATCATAGGTCATCTAGGGACATTTATTATTACCTTCACTGGCCTCCATTGTCGACAGAGTTTGTATGATGTAAAAATCATCGTGCACATTTTTAGCAACATTCTGCAAACCAACAGGTGTTCGCATAGAGGACTGTGGACACACATATTATTATGGTGTCGTGGTGGTCCCGTGCACAAATTCACACTGATTTTGTATTTCAGAGCATTCTTTAGCTGCAATCTATATTAGCAAATTGCAGACCACAGGCCCCCTTGTTTACTGTATGTCATCAGATTGTAATTACAGACCTACTAGTTTACAATCGTTTGAACAAAAAGGGCTCCTGCTACAGACTTAGGATTTATTTCATGCACAGCAGATGCTGTTGTGCACCATGGTAGGCCATGCAAAATTATTCTCCGCGTGAGCCAAGCCTCTCACTGATAGTGGTCACGGTGATTGATACCAAAAACTTGCCTTGTACAAGCAGACACGTATAGGGCTAAGAAGTGTGCATATATAGCAGGTGTACGCCAAGGCTGCAGGGGGCCACGTGCACTATGCTGTATAGTTTAATTAAAAACATCCTGAAGTAAAATGGACAAAGTATATATTTGTACGGACAGCTTCTTGTCTTGCTGCAACTGTTTTGACTGCCTTGCATGGTTACTAATCACTGATATTGAATATTTAAAATTACATACTTTGCTGAGAGTTTGGTGAATCCTCCATGTTTTTTATTTTTTTTTGTCCCTTCCCACTTCTTTATCCACTCCTATCCTACAATTTTTTTTATCAGTTCTAGCCTCATACCATGGCTTTTTCTTTACACTGGTTTTACTGTAGTATGTACTGTACTGTACATGTTCATTTGGATCATGGGGTCATTGCCTTGAAGGTTATTGGCCTGTGATGCTTGGTTGATTAGTACCTACCCAGTATCTTTTTTTTTTATCTTATCCTTTGACCAGTGAGGCATGCTTTATAAGCCTGAACATGCATGCATGTCTGGTACAGTAATATCAATGTTGGAGACATCCATCCTTTCATTCATAACTCAAATGAATTCAATCAATTCCAACAGAGCTGTTAAAGTTAAAGGTGACAGTTGTGGCACTGTAAACTATGCTTCAAATCTAGGTTTTCTCATCAATTTCTCATTTTGATCTTGTATTTGAAAGAGCAATATGTTTTTTTTTTTTTGGGGGGGGGAAGCTGGGGCCCTACATGTAAATAATTTGTAATATGTTAACAAGGGATTAGATGGCATCAACACACAGTGAAGCTACGAATGTTCAATTGTGTTGTATGGAGTCGATTGTATTGAGTGGGGTCAGGCTTTGAGTCAAACTTCTTATCACTGCAATATTCAAATGTTCAGTCTCTATTTTGCTGAGAGTGTCCAACTTTCCACCGCTTCAAGCCAGCATTATGTTCATCTGTTCTGTTTCCAGTTTAATGGAAGAGTGGTATGCATGTAGCCATGCCAGGATGTAGATGTTCTCCCTCCCTCCCCCCCCCCCCAAAAAAAATAACACTTTTATTTATAAATAAAGGGTCCTGGTTTATTTACACTTTTAAGTAGTGTTTTAGAGTTACTCTACACTTCTTCAGTGGTTTTCAGTGGTTTTCAATAAATTATATTGCCTTAGTCCGAAAATTTCTTTGCCCAGTAAGATCCATTTTAAAATAAACTAGCCCCTATGTATGCTAAATCGTGTGCATGAAGTATGGAGACAGGTAGCCCACACAGCAGACATGTATTACCCAAGCACCAGCTCCGACTGCATTTGTAACACCAGCGTCTGTGAACTATCACTGACTCAATCCACGTAGAGATTGCATGCTATTAAAATTCATGTATGCCAATGTATTCAATTACTCTCAGTAACACTCAATACTTCTTTGCTTCAAGATACAAATATTCATGGTTTTTTTTTTTTTTGAGCCAATCATCAAAGTGAAGAAAAACTCTAAATAGAAACCTTGGATCTTTAACAGACATTAAAGACAAATCTGTGATTGTCTGCAGGTGGTACGGTATCTATCTATGTTAGCAAACAGAACATACCAACACTTGCTTGAAAGGTAATAGGAGAAAGGCCTTGAGCTAGGCCAAACATTCCAGTTTTCACCAAACAGTTGGTTGTAAGGGTATTCTGTTTTCAGTAGCTTAAAGTGATTGTGTGCATATACTGGCAAAAAGCAAAAGCATTAAGTTTATTTTCAAAAAGTATAGTATGACTCTCAATTGCACCATTCAGACAATTTGGGAAAATAAATAGGTTTGAGGTGATAAAATCTCCCATATGATTTCAAGTCTAATAACATATAATGACAGAAAGTGCAAAATATGACAATCTAGTGGTTGCCAGTTTTCGTTCTATTCATCCGTGTGCTTCGTTGAACCAGCCTCAAGGGGAAGTTCACCAGTAATACATGTTCAGTTGATCGAAAGAACCGATCACTGACGCTATAATAGGTGATCAGTTTTAAGGTTATTTGTGGATACTATGGTTCATTTCACTAAATACTACAATTCCAGATACTGATCAAGGAGCGATGACTTTGGCAGCATGTTTTTGATTCACCGGCGAGCAGCCAATCCTCACATGGTATCACACATGATAAGGTTTCCAGCAAAGGAACAAACCCTAACCATGATGGTATGACGCCATATCACCTCCTGTTGTATCATGCAGAAAAGAGTTTTCTTGAGACATAATTTTAGCACATTATGGAAATTCTGTGTGGACTAGGTGCAGTGAGACACGTACTGTTGCATATTCGTTATGTAGGAATAAGAACTCCTAATTTTCAATTACGATTTCTGCTTTTTACTGTTTTTATGCCATTTCCATTTCTTTTAAAAGTGGTAACTGAAAATTTTCTCTCATTGAATGACGTATTCCATCCATGAGTAACCTCGTATGTAAACTTTAAAACAAAAGAAAGGGAAACACTTTGGATCAAACATAATCTTATCCTTGTGGTTTATCGGTATGCGTGCACACAATCACTTCAGTACTTTTCTAAGCATGCTTTACAAACAGCCAGGGCTAAAGTTTACTTCAGAAGTCAGAAGTATTGCATTTGCCAACTTAAAAATTGCAAAGATTAAAGGGCGCTTCCAGGGCCAGACCCTGCGGTAAATTCTTCATCTTCAATGTGGCATAAGAGTTGATCACAGCTCCCTTGGTTAATTCTGATTAAAGCATGTGGTCTTCAGTTGCAAGGGTGCATCAATTTGGCACTGGCAAACGTTACACTGTAAGTGCTGTTTTTTCTTTCTTCTTTTTTCAGTGTGGTGTCCTTTTGCAGCAAGGTCTAAGAATTTTCATGAAGAGTGTGTCAGTCATTTAATTAATTCCAACATTTGGGGGTGTTTTCAATATTTACAGGGTGTGTAGGTTCCAAGCTTTCCCTTTATATTGAGGACAGCAAGCTGTCAGTGCACTTGAGATTAACTGTAAGTGGCTTTTTTTTCACCACATTGTGACTTTTCCAGCATCCAACCTGTTGAGCTTTATTCCAAAAGTGATCACTCCAATATACAAACTAAGATATTCTTCAGCTTTATTCCAATATTGGTGAGCACACTGGAAGTTCAATCAGAATTTGATATTTTTGTCATCCCAAGACTCTCTTTATTTTACATGATTCATACTGACTCCTCCCCCCCCCCCCCCCTCTCAAATCATCCACTCTTCAGGTATTTACATTTTTGTCTTTCACTGAATGATTTAAGTTGAGCCTCTGTTTTAACAAATCTTGTTTTCGAATTGTGCCCTGTTAAGTTTGGAAAAGTCTGAAATGAAACTGGAAGAAGCTGATTAGGTGACCTATTGTTAATGTACAGCACTATACATTACAGTAGTTAGGTGAAGATCATTAACTACAAAGATTAACGCTGTAAAACATGGCAACAGTGGCTGAGGAGGAGGATGCAGGGTCAAATCCCCCAGCAGACTGTTCTGTTAAGTTGGGGAT
Organism: Stichopus chloronotus; assembly: GCA_021234535.1. Lineage (NCBI taxonomy): Eukaryota > Metazoa > Echinodermata > Holothuroidea > Aspidochirotida > Stichopodidae > Stichopus > Stichopus chloronotus. Next base: position 21,222,693 of record CM037835.1, read on the forward strand.
GCCACTAGAGTGAAAGTGTGCCTGTTGAGCCTGGAAAGATAATTTCTGCCGACCAAGGGGACTTAATCTCTCAAAAAATTCTAGCACTCTATCCCCCAACTAACGGTGGCATTCCACTAACAGACTAGCAATAGACACACTGACACTTTGAACAATTCAATGTGGCTGGGCCTAACCTACCATGACCTAGGCCTTATCATTGCCCACTCAAGACTTACGTTGCTTGCCTAGCCTACATGCGTATTGGGGAATGGGCACAGCCTCCGCCTAGGCGGATTACGTTATAGTTTCCGCCTGTAAAAAATTGTTGTCTACCCTAATTTTTGGGAGAGGAAGACACTTTTTCTAGGGGGTGGAAAGTACAGACATGAAATGAAGATTTGTTCAAATTTATGACTTTATGAACCCAACTAAGGCTATGTCAAATATGGCCTAAATGTAGTTATACTGATCGACTCGGATCAATCAAATTTATTCTTAGAATACAGGTCATGCATGCTTTCTGCTGCCTCACCCACTGTTGACCAAAAAGTTGTGGAAGTACATGCACACGCTAAAAATGGTGTTTTGAAACTGAACATTTTTCAAACACTAAATTTCTGCCTCCGAGGCCACTTTGTAAACATGTTTAGAAAGTTTAAGATAGGCCCCCTTAACTTATCCAAATTAACTTTTATGCCCATCTTTGAGGCATCAAATCAACACTCAGTCATGGCCAGAATTTCTAATGAGCCTGACAGTTTGTAGAACTGACACAAATTTTCGACATTTAGGCTATTTTAAATACAGTGACAGAATGTCCACTGAAATAATAAAAAAATATAGATAAAAAGCGTGTATTTTAAATCTTAATGATGAACCTTATTTTCTGCCTAATGATTTTAGGAGGCGGAAAATCGGGAGTGGAAATTACCGGGGACAGAAACTAACCAATCCCAGCCTAGGCTATCCTAGGCCTAGACCTAGGCTACGCCCAGATTGGAAAATTCCCCCCCCCCCCCCGAATGCAAAAATATGAGTCCCTTAAGCCGCGAATTTTGACCACTGACAACTGCAGAAGCAAAACCCAAGTTTTATAACACGTTCGCAATTTAACCGCACAAAAGTTTGGCCTACCTCAACCGAAAATCTTAAAACTGAATCTCAGAAAAGACTAAACTCTGTACACTCTGGATCCTCTGCAGATTGTATTGTATTTGCCTTGCCACTGTTCGTGAAACTCACATTTACAGTAGCTGTATGTACTGTTTCTTATTGTACACTTAAAATACAAACTTAGGCTGGGTCTCGGATTTATGTACAGTACCGTACTTTCTCGTGCATTTCGTCGAAATGTCGTACAACAGTGAGGTGACTTATGACACACGTAGGCTAACTGCATAGTACACATGTACACTAACAGTGCATACTGGCATATATCCAGGGTTTCCCCTGGTACTTAATTCCGGAGGCGGCCACCTCGCAACTTTTTAAGAACACCGCGTCAAAAAATGCCGTAATTACCGCCTCACGTGTTTATATGACAGGGCTGTAAAAAGTCGGGAAGCAGTGCACTCCTTCCGGGAAATTTTGCGTCTCGCGGGAAATCCGCTTCTGTACTTCTGGCCGTGTTTATCTTGTACATATCATGCATAACTTGTTTTGAACATTCGATCACAGAATGGTAGAGATCACACATGTGGTTTCCTAAATAGTTACGTCCGAAAATAACTGGTAAATAAATCCATTCAAATGCATATCCGATATGCCCCATCCACGTTCAATCTTCAACAAAAATTGAAGTAAATTACTATTCCTGTAATAGAATGCCCTTATTTTTAACTCATGATCAATATTTTGCAAGTTACATATGTGAAAAAACAACGTTGGCAAATGTTTCCAGAGGATTCTACGTATACCTCCTTTACTACATTCAATGTCAAGTAAAAAGCATAAGCTTAGGCCTGCCTGCATACGCAAATTATCTGCAGAATGACAGCTAGCGGACATATCGCAACCCATAGAAATACAAACGAACGTATATTTGTATGTTCAAAACCCTTCATGAAGCCAATAGCTTCTTCAAACCTTTAGTCTAAACATTTTAAAGTGACTATGATCAATGAACAAAACAATAAAACTCTGAGACCTGCAACTTACAAAATGTCGGTTGTTCCCTGCTATACAGAAATATGAATTGCCAGGGTGGTTAGGCTATTCAATATACACCCACTGTGTTAGGATATGATTACTTAAAATTTTCGGAAGGCTGCACACGATCTTACGTGATTCTTTTCACGAAACTTTTAGGGACATTTCAACTTCAAAAATGTATGTAATACAGTTTACTCTACATGACATGTGCAACATTTCATAGAACCTTTTGATTTTGAAGCAATATCAATGATTTTTTCCTGATAGGACTATCGTGTTTTCACCCGTTACAACTTAAAGAGTTGAAATTGAGCATGTATTTCAAATGATTCGTACACGTCTAAAAACGCTAAAATCGCTGAATTTCTGGGTGCTGTGCACCCTGAACCCCTACCGGGATCGTCCATGGACCCCTCAAGGGGCCCTATGGCAGGTCCATTGACCCCACGCTGGTATGGCAATCGTTTCACTATCGAATGACGCCTACGGCGCCATGTAAGTGGCGCAAAATCTGACTATATTGTGACTACCCTCCTGGAGATTTACATTCTTTCTAGCGCTGTTTATATCATGGTCAAAATCCTAGAATCACCCATTCTTCGAGAACCTACTAAGTACGGATTTGAACCCAAAATGCATGGCGGCGTCAAGTAATTCGCCCTCACCGCCTCATACTCTGAAAACCCCAGGGGAAACCCTGTATATCGCATGCATCATCGTTGGTGGCTTAAAAACTTGCAAAGTCGGAGGGTGGAAAGGTAAGCACAATGCCTGGGAAAGGCGATTTCCAGAGATCTAGGAGGGTAGTTTTGGCTAAAATTTTCTCAGTACGCTCTGTGCCAACCGATGGTGGCACTCCCTTTAGATTCTCTTGATCTGTATGAAATCCCCCACGCATATTGCAAACTTTCCAATCTGGGGCGACGCCTGACCATAGAGTGTTAGCATGTGGATAGCATGGTTTGATCACTTAACCAACATTCTAATGCTAAAAATATGAAAACATAATAATATGATCAATTTGTCAGAAATATTCCTAGATCTGCCCTTACCATTCTAGGCCTAATACATTTTGGTTGTGTCAAAAATGAGTAATTACTTAAAAATGGATTTAACGTGGCCGTGCATAATACTAACATTAGGCTGATGATGAAGCCTTGAGTCGATCACGTCTGAATAAGATGTATCAAAATACTGTTTATTATCAACGTAATAAAACTATGTAAAAAACGATAAAAAAATGTCTCTTCTAGTGCTATCCAAATTTGGAATGAAAGTTTTTCTGACGACATTCTGGTAAATATTTTGGTACGATTTGAAACATGATACTCAGCAATTTTGCCGGAACTAAAAAATTTGGCTGTGACTGTGAGTCACACTAGTGTGAGTAAAATGTTTCCATGGAAATGGAAATAACACGGCAAATACTTGCTTTTGATGTTGTTTGAAGTAAATACGATGCAGGTGGTGCTTACTTTGCGTCAACACGGCCTTACTATGTTAGAGTTAAGAATGCATCGATCGACTCAAAGCACTGATCGACTCAAACTACTGATCGACTCAATATACGCCACATTCTAAGTAAGACTAAGAGCCTAACCTTACGTTAGCCTACGTTAGGCCTAAGTTAGGCCTAACCCACTAGTTTGTTGTCGATCTGGGATTGTTGAGTAGTCTTACCCTCGTATTTTTTTTTAATAAAGATATCTTACCATGGAAATCGATGGAACATCAATGTAACGATTGACTATGCTTGAGTGTAAGCCTACACTAACTTGCAGTTCTAGCCTTTGCCGAGCTAGGCACGGCGGCGCCTTTCGGAGATCAGCCCTCAAGCAAGGACATGCCAAGTTCCCTTAACCTTCCGTGCAACTGTAACGTTCCTAAAACTTCCAGTATGCTGGCACCGGTAGTAGTACAGTTTTTAGTCTGGCACCATCTGGCCACAATTTATACACTGAGGAAAACGATCAGCAACAACATGGTTGCATATTGTAATCAACAACATGGTTTGAAGGTAAATCCTGGTACAGAGCAGAAGTACAGGTGGGCTAGGTTAGGGGTAGAGTCGTAACTACGGCGATTTTGCAACCACGCACGCGCACTCATATGATATTGCACATTTTGCATCGTGCAGCTAGCTCCCATTTTGAGGTAGTATAATATGTATATATTTACCTCAGTGGCACCTCCTATAGGACCTCAGGTACGCATGTGGAAAGCCTAATGTGACTTATTTCCTCCAAAGTTTATCGAACCATGTTTTACCGAAAGACCGAGTTGACTGAAAAACCCCGTTTTTCGTGTGATTAACTATTTTCCAAGAACAACTGAGTTTCTCCGTAGAACAAGCCGGCAAAACCAGAAAACCTAGAAAACTCTTGATCGAAAACCTTTTTTGGGGGTCGATTAACTCAGCTGGTTTCGTGTTGCTTTATCAACATTTTCCCGAATTGGGGGCATGTATTGTCCCCCTCCCTCCCTCCTCGTACGCTTATGTTGATCATTTGACCTATTTTCATCTAAGATTACCGTATTTTTCCACATAAGTGCAGCATAGAACAGTTGAATTCATTATTATGTGCATTAAAAAATATGTAATCATAGCAAGGTGACAGACAGCAATTTAATATCCTCTTTTTTACTTACACACGAAATTCAAATAGTGAACTAGGAAATGTAATAAAATCGTCTGACATAAAGCAAAATGAGAAAACATCTGTCTGTTTCTGTAATGATGCTATGTGTAAGAGGTGAACTTCTGTAGATAGACCTACCTTACAGTAAATGAAAGATCGTAGGTCTACGGTATACCGGTACTAAATCTTTCTCAATATTTGGGGTACACTAATTAGAGTGCTACCAAAATCCGACTGTTCAATGTCCATGTAACGCCAATTTGACGTCGGCCAAAGGAGTGCAACATTTTTAGACCTCCCGTGTGACGTCGTTTTTTAGTCGCAGACAGGGTGTTCCTTAGAACGACATCGATCCAACATCAGACTTACGTCCAATAAATGCTCGACCTTAATCCGACCGATTGGACCAAAAACCGACGTACCCCTACCGAAGGCAAAATATTCACAAAGACGGTACGCTACCTCTACTCACTTGACACGTCCCCATGTCCCCATCTGATTGGTTTTAGAAACCCCCTCCCCCCAAAAAAAAAAAAAAAACTGAAATGCCTTGTAAATCGTCAAAACTACTTATTCCAAGCAACCATTGATGTGAACCTTATCAAGTTAATTTTCAGTTTTATGCACGTAATCTCACACCCAATGCGCTTCTATGCTTAATCATGACATACGAACATTAGCAGCGTCAGTCAAATTACGCAAATGACATTACGTAGTGACGCAGCCAATTATTTTCCGTGTCCCGTTTCTGATTGTTAAAGATGAATGGTACTTAAAATCCACGCTGCTATGTGCACTCCCGGACGATTATGCAAATTTTCTGCTTTGTCGGGAAATAATGATCCCTTGGGATGCAGAAGTGCGTTAATTACCACGTACAGTATATGCTTCAGAAAAATTACTTAAATGTAACTTCCAATTCATATGTATGTCAATGTATAATCCAATGTGCAACGGGAGCCCTGTATGCTGAAAGCGAACCAAGAAAGATGATGCCAACCTTAGTGTATCATACAGGGTCTATATACCAATTGAAAGTAGTAGGATGACGTAGCAGGATCCATGTGCTGAAACCTCACATATCTAATATTACGGCAACTTGAAAGTGAATCAGCTTAACACTAAAGCCTACATGAAGTCAACCTAAATCCCTCGAAAATTCCTCACCGGTTGCCGAATTTGTGTATCGTTCTTGCCGAACGTATATTCGTACTCGGTGGTTGTTTCAGAATTGAAATCATAAACAAATAATGTCGTAATTTCAATTCAATTTTAATAAGTTGAATCTGTATACTGCAGAGTTAAAGTCACGCATCTACGTCTGTAGCAATGTATCAGCAGTACTACTGGGAGCGCCCCACAGTTTCCTTTGCTTCACTTGATAAACAGTGTAATGTCAGCATGAGGCCTATACTCCTAAGTCGATGTTCTCCCTCACCTACATTTTTAATTCTATACGGATATCACAAAAATCCATTGTGGGCCAGAGTTACTACTCGTTATCGTTGCATGAAACAAAAATTAATGAAAACCATTGCAGTCACTTAAATCGAAAGATAAACATTCCAATGTAGGAAGAAAAGGGGGAAAAACATGAAAGATAAAAGAGACATTGGAGTAGCGACAAATTCGAAAGACTTGCGGGGGAAATGGAAAATATTAGTCGAGTTTCGTACTCACTGTTAAAGCATTGCTGGACCTTCGATTTGCAAGTCTACAAAATCGACTGCTACGAGATTACGTCATTTTAAGCTTCTGCACACGAGTCACTTCGTCGTCTGTCCTCGTCCACTGGCCAAATCAGGGAGCTTTCGGTTGATACGTCCACTAGTCGACTGCTACGATTGTTACGTGATTTTTGAGCCTATGCGCATGCGTCACGTCGTCTCCTTCGTCCACTCTCCAAATCGAGGACGGCAAAACCCCGGTTTACGCGTTCTTGATTTGTGTAGTGGACGAGGGAGACGACGTGACGCATGCGCATAGGCTCAAAAATGACGTAACAATCGTAGCGGTCGACTAGTGGACGTATCAATCGAAAGCTCCCTATCGAGAACTTTACCACGGTGCTTTCGCGGTTGGTCCCAAGTTTCACCGCGGTCCACATCACGTACATCAGAGAGTGATCGAAACGACGTACCAAGCAGAAGACGCGTTCACCTAGGCACGCTGGTCGACGTGAACCTAGTCCACGGTGAAGCTCCTTATTTGCCAATGCCCACCAATCACTCCACAGACCACACTGCCTGTGTATATAATCACATGTGCAGTGGTTACGCCATTATTTTATAACAGTATTAATTCGAATACGTATCGGTGTTAATTCGAATATATACGGGTATTCATTCGAATTTATACCGAATGTATACTGGCATTAATTCGAATATATATATACTGGTATTAAATTGAATTAATACCTTTATTAATATCGATTTAACTTACCAGGATGAAATCAACCAATCAGAAAGGGATAACATATACCGGTATTAATTCGAATACATACCGGTATTAATTCGAATTACACCAGTATATATTCCGTCTTTCTGATTGGTCGATTTAATGATTGGTTGATTTAATGCTGGTATAAATTCGAATTAATGCCGGTATATATTCGAAGTCATACTGTGATAAAATAATGATGTATTTGTCCAACACGGCTTGCCATACACGTTCTGTTGGAATGCCCTGTTGCTTCACTTTTTTCAGGATTTTACTCTCGGAAGAAATCAATTGTATTTAGCAAATTTTTAATGGTCTTAAAGAAGATGGATTCATTTTTTTTAAATTAACATTTGTAGAAGTACACACGACTGCCCCGGCAGTGATGATCATACAGTGTGTGCCGAGTTTCTGCAGGAGATCATTGAAATGAAGAGGTATATAGTACGGTACTATCTTGTCACTCATCGACTCATTTTCTTTCAGTGTTTTGATTTTTAAAATTTCTTTTTCCTTTGCATGGTCCAGTAAAGTTATTAGGCCACTCTCTCCATTCCACACCCTCATTTACAAATTAATTGTTTCTATTGTTCAGTTCACAAATGGTGGCATTTACTCTTATATTGCCTGCTGTTCTCCAATTTGGTTCAGACAACAGTTGACATATCCGGTAAATCAATTGTTAGGTTGTTAAATCTGGAACACACGATCATGTATATAAACACACAAAAACAACAAACCCACAGCACACATATGCTCAAACAAGCCCACGCATTTGTATGTATCTTTCAAATCCGAGGGCGAAAAAGTTCCAATCTGCGCAAGTGCTCTCATAAACAGAGACAGCATGTAAATTCAGTGGTAATAAGAATTCAGCCAATCCTCAAATGATATCATACATGTTTATGACTTCTCGAGAGGAACATATCCTGACCATCATGGGTTATCTGGATATCACGTCATGTTCTATCATGTATAAAAGGTCTTCTCGGGAAATGATTTTAGCACATTATGCATACTTTGTGAGAAAGGGTGCAAATCTAAACCACTACAATGAAGTGATATATATATATATATATATATATATATATATATATATATATATATATATATATATATATATATATATATACTTAAGGTTTAACTTATACCTATATTTTGTGTGCACCTTAAGGTAGATATTTTGCACTTTATCGATATCAACGAGGAGTGTGATCTTCTCGTTTTGCAGTTGTAAGAGCTGTCAGTTTTTTCACCTTGATCCACTGCTTTTCTCCGTCCTTTTGCTTATACGTAAAGGTTCATTGAACATACAAGAATTTCAGATTCCTTTGTTGCCATGCCTGTATAAATATTATCTGTCCTTCAATTATGTTCGTTAGCTTGGTTATTTGTAACAGGGTACCTGTTTTCTTTTCTTCTTTTTTTTTTTCGTTTTTCTTTTTGCTTCATTGTAGATATGAATTATTTCCCCTCATATAGTCCACGTGTTTTGTGCTTGTGGTACTGTGTGCGTGTATGACTAAAAGACCACGAGCACAAAACACGTGAAATACTCTTAAAACGATCGAAATGTTTATAAACCAACTTTTGTAAACCCAAATTAAAAAGCGTGTCACATCTAAAAAGCAACCAAATATGTAAATATGGTAAAGGTATACGTTAAGCATTAGACATGGCAATCTCGGTGGCACAATTGCATACCATTCTACCAGCAGTGGGTATATCTTAATAAACGAACGACATGGCTTAGGTTTCATATTAGAGAGACTGACAATGAAGGGTGTGGGCGATATTTTAAACCATTGGTATGTACATGGTACATGATATTCACTGAGGTAACTCCAATTGTAGAATTGTATACTAAATTATTACCTGTCTGTGACCGATTCAACAAATCTCTGTTTTCCGTAGTTACTGTATTGTGCGGAAAAGATTCAAATGAGGGTTACTCTGTACAAGATGCATGGAAACTATAGTTGTCAGGACAACTTTGTTTGAATGACAAATGAAGAAAAGTACACCGCACCCTTGATAACGATTTTTGTTGTACAAATAAAGAAATGTGTAGAAACAGAAATGACAGAAACGCCGGTATTTGCGGTTGCCACATGATTTGCTGTTTTTCGTTTGCTTTTTTTTTTTTGCTCTGAATATTTGTCTATTTGCACTGATATTATTTCGCATATGCTTTTTGTTTTTACTTTTATGTCTATATATTTTTGTATAGAGGCATATAAATATCATTCGTCATACATGTATCCGTAAATTCGTAATTTTAATGATTTTGACAAGAACGAATCCGAAAAAAATGGAGTTGAGGTGTCCCGAAAAGGTTTTGTTTATAAGATTGATGTTTTATGCTAGACCACTCCTCCATTTTTAATGCCTGTAGAATTTATGTTACACAAATTTGGGCTATGTGTGTTATATGCTTTCCGGTGTAAAGGACTTTGTCTAACCTGCGTTCAAAAAAAAAACAGATTAATTATAGGTTGATGGCGTCATATACTGAAAACAACCTCTCCCAATTGGCGAGAGACGCGCTCATGAAAGCGAAATCTACTTTCAAAGGGTATAGCTGTATTGGTTTCCAAATTCAACTTTTATTAACTGGCATCTTGTCAGTGCTTGAAAGGATCTATAGATAGTCTGGGTGTGACCAATATCTCCTCGTTATGACAGACATACATAGTAGTATACATTATGGAAACGGAAGCATTGACCTTGTCATTGTGGCTGTGGTTCACTTCCGTTTTTTCTTCTTTTTTTTTTTCCTTTTTTTTTTCTTTTAGCATACAAAAACCATTCATTCTGTATACGTGCAAATATTGCAACATTTTTGGTAAGTGTAAAACAACTCCAGTGAATACCGTTGTAATACTATTCCTTATTTACTGTTTTTACCAGGCGACACATCCATCAAACTAGAAGGAAAAAAAACTTAAAATGAAAAAGTAAGAAAAACACACTGTGTGGAGTAATAACTGTCTAATCGTGGTAAAGTAATTGACAAACCTCTGTCAAATACTAAATACCAACCCATTTCCCAAACGTCACTTTGTTAGGCCTACATCCGAAGAATTTAAGACGAACGACATAATCATATCAGAGACTCAATTTCTTATATAAAGTTGAACAGACGCTGCATTGTCCTCTTTCTTCTCTCTCTCTCGCTTTTCGTTCTTCTCCTCAGCTTCATTTTGCTTCCTTTTTTTTTCTTCACCCTCCCTCAGTTCAGACAGTTGCATCATGGTCTGTTAACCCAGAAATATCCAATACAAACCGAAGACATGTCACTCTGTAACGTTTCTCAGTTGACCCATGTGACGTGTCGAGCGGATCAGGGGAACAAACATTTTTTTTCCCCTTACATTTCAGTTTTACCAGAGTTAGGATTTCGGTCAGGGATCAGAAATGAAGTTTGTAATTTTGATGGCATGTTTGCCCTCCACCGACATCAACATTGCGGCACCCTACCGTGCTATGGTCGCGACTTCACTCATCGTTTCATCCATGCGAGATGATTCACAGGCAATTACTGAGAGCCAATTCGCCTATTTACTTATAAACTTAATGCGTCGGCAGGGTAAAATTTCTTGGCAACGAGGTACTGAGTAGAAAAAAAAATGAACTTTTAGTCGCGACGTTATCCCCCCAGAATGCATAAAGAAAACCAGAAGTCATGATCTGTACGATATGTATGTGTTCATTATATTTGTACATGTGTGTAGTATAGTCTACATGTCTAAGTATATCATACACACACATATACCCACACCTATATCACCATCCAACAAAGATCCAAGAAAGCATGGACGCATTGACATTGTACATTTCATTCGTTTTTTATTTTTTTCTTTAAAGGCGATTGATTGTCACGTTAAATCTCATGTGTCAGTCTCTTTTCAATAACTCTCTGCAAATGTTGCTTCTATATTCTTTGCAAGTACTCGTGTACAGTGAAGAATACTATTATGATAGTAGAAAGTAGTATACACACACACACACACACACACACACACAGAACTAGTGATGTTTGCAGTGAGTTATTAAGTAGAGACTGACGTCACGTAAGAACAACCAATCACCAGTTCAGTTTCAACTGACCACTAAAATCAAGTATTGGAAGTAACGGTGGCATCATTTTCTAAGGTAAAACTCCGCTTTGGTAAAAGCAAGCGCGACACACACGTATCATTCTACACGTATTCAATCTGTCAGTATAGTAGAACCACTGCATACACTGCCTTCAACTGGGATATCTGTGATTATCCGTTGGTTATCCGTCAATCGGCTCTATGATCACTAACACGAGATGGTTGTCAATAGCTTATCCAGAATTAGAGGTAACGGAGTTCTGCATTGCCACTAATCAGCTAATTAACGTATTTCGAGCGAAAAAATAATTACTTTCGGCGCTCTAATTTCATTCCTTTCATCTGTTTGGCTGTTTGTTGCATTGCTCATCAACTGAATTCGTGTGTGAGAAGTTTGTCTTATCACAGAATAATTAGGCTATAGGTGGGACAAAGAAGCGTTCCTTTTTGAAGTTTTTTTTTTTTCCTTTGTTAGTTGATGTTTCAGTTTTAATGTATTCTTTCCTTCCAGCACAAGTATATAACAATTAATATATAACGATAATAATGATAGACAAGGAAACACAGGAAGGACTGATAATGGATGTGGCAATACGCAACGACTAACACATAGTCGAGAAGGAAAGTTTAAAACTTGGCAAGTACCAAGACTTAAAACTAGAAGTACATCAAAGCAAAGGCCATCCCCGTTGTAATCGGTGCTACTCGGAGCAAACTCCAACAACGTAGAGAGATACCTGCAATACATCCCTGGTAAATACAAAGTACAACAACTCGCATAGGCACTGCCCACATCCTCAGAAGGATACTCACGATCTCCCAGAGTCCGGATAGGACTTCGAGATCAGAGTTTTCAAAACACATACCAACATGGAGGTTGGGAAAGAACAAGAAATAATAATATGAAAATAATATGACATGTTTATAATATATACAACTGGTAAACATGAATTTAAGAGAAGAAATATGAAATGATAGGAATCATGATGGACGAATAAAGAATGCATGTTGAGTTCAGGTTATTAGAAGAGATGGAAGAAAGTGGATCCATAGAAATAAATGCTCTGAATACTTTTCTGGGACCGTCCCACCTTTTTCCCATTCCGAGCAAAAATGTGTCCGCAAATTGCACACATAGTCCAACTTATTGCATGGCATGAAAACGATAGTCAAGTATATGCTATATGGTATATGGTACATCATGCTACAACCATCCCAAGTAGATGAACTATTTGTCAGTGTGTATGATTTTTTCTCATCTACTGCATAATGTAAAAAATACAAATATCATTTTTCATCAACTGATTTCACTCAACGAACAAAAATCGTGCACTGGAGTACAGCGACCCCGATCGAAATTGTTGAAATCGTATCATCCATATTTTAAAGGAATACATGAGCAGTAAGTCTTCCTTCAACTTTACCATGCGGTGTTATTGCTGTATGGACATGTAAACACACGTTCTTCTCTTCAGTGACGACGTGGTGGTTGACGGCGGGCACGCATCTCCTCAGCACCATGTCTTTTTTGTTCTTTTTGGGAAGGGGCCGCAAAAGTGAGAGGGCGTCTGGGAAACCCGATAAGGCGATTTCGGGCCAATTATAGGGGACTTTTTCATCCAAAACTGTTCTGGTTCGCTGTCGCTGATGATGGCGCTCCGCTCAGAAAGATTTCCTACACGTTCAATATAATGCGTAAGTGATGACGTGCGCCGGTTGAACCTCGGCTCCCTCAGGAGGGATGCACCTCGCAGATACTGTTTTCCTTGTCTCGAAATTGTGATGATATGTTATGATTTTTAAAGAAGAAATAGACAAAAATCTCTGACACATTGTCTTGGAGTTGAAAAGAGAGATGTAATAGCAAGATAACCGATTTGAAGGCCCGTCAATAGGCAGTCTGATGGTTAGGATACATAAGAATGGTGTGATACAGCTATCTGTCAGTATTCCTACACATTCATTTTTCATATTCTGAAAGCCTCTAGACTTGCTAAACTGCAAAATGAAATGGCAATTTTTTTTTTCCAACCCTGAGCAGTTTATCTCTTTTGAGTTTGCTAATAATTCAACAGCCGTTGTTGTTATTGTGTATAGGTATTTGTCAAGCAAATATTGTCGTCGTCTCAATTCTTTATCGCGTAACTCGATGCTTTTATCTTTTGTTACAACGTGTGCATGTTTACAAACGTTCACTGTTATCTGGTAAATTCTGGTAAATTAAAGTGATTGCGTGTGTACTGAAAAACCAAAAAGGTAACATTATGTTTGATCTTAACTTTTTCTTTATTTTTAAATGTACACGCGAGGTTGTACATGAACGGACTATGTCTTTCAATGAAGGAAAATGACAGTAACCACTTCGAAAAGCAACGGGATTTGCGTAAAAACAGTAAAAAACAGAAATCATATTTGAAAATTAACGGTTCTTACTATAACCGCCTACATAATGAATATGCAACAGAACAGGTCTCACTAGTGTATCAAAACATACTACTCAAGTCGTCGCTCCTTGGTAGGTATCGGGAATTGAAGTATTTGGTGGAAGGAAACACTGTATTTACAAATAACCTACAAACTGAACACACCCTTGCCTGCGGGGGGCAGTGATCCTGAGTTGGTAACTGAATATTCAATTCTAGTATACTTCCCAATGGCTTGCTCAAAGAAGCACACCGCTGATTTGAATGAAAACTGTCAACCACTACATTATCGTATTCTACACTTTTTGTCGTTACGTTAGAAGAATTTGAAATCATATGGCAAAATTAACCAACTGAAACCTATTTATTTTCCTAGATTGTCTGAATGGTGCATTTAAAAGCCTTACCAAACTTTTAAAGATGAAATTTCAATGTTTTTACTTTTTGCCTACGCACGCAATCACTTTAAATTGATATATCGACGTGCGTCTGTGGCAGTGGCTGTTGTAGAATTTACTTTTCGATACGATACCCTGAGTGAATGTGCTCATGAGATACGCTTACAAAATATTTTGATGGTCACATGTCTCGTTGATTATGAGCCTCACTTATATCGTGACAGACGCCAGATATATACATTTTCACGTGCGCGTAGTATGCGGACTTTATTCATAAGGACAACCAGGCGGAGCCTGCGCATCAGAACTTTCGTGAATAGGCGCAGAGCTTGTTACCACGTATCAGTAGAAAAGTCTACAACTTTATAGTGATTGCAAACTTTCCTTTTCCTTCTGCAATTTGGTTACTAAATTATGAGCGAACTAAAATCTTTATTTACTGGATCCTTGGGGAAGTTGCCTGAGTTCAAGTTAATTTCTTCCATCTTTCAAAAACTGTCTATGAGCATGCAGGAAGCGCTGTCCCTTTTTCTTATAACGATAGATACTGACAAACGTCGCATATCAATCATATCCCTAAATGTATCAAAAATGACGACGAACATGCGCCACCGACATTTTTCTTAGGATTAATATAATATAGCCTAGACGTAGTGGGCAACAATCACAAAATGGGGAGTTCCCCAGAATGGAAGCTAAAGCAGCATGTCATTAGACTGACATCAGTCGTTTGTTGTGAGTATAACCGTTCTAAGAATAATCTTCATGCACTTTTAAGGCTTGTGCTTCATTTGATAATTGTTTACACGTTTTACAAGTGTTGAACGTAAATGTTGAATGTAGATAAAATGGCCATTTCTGTCTCGATGCGGACCGGAGGCCGTCACTTTCCTTGAATGAGGAGGGATGGCACATAAAATTGTTGGCGGCAACTTTTAGCTCAAACGGATACCGTAACTGCCATTGTATTTCACAGTCTGGAAGATTTGAGGGAAAAAAAAATAAATCGCATGAGCTCGTTCCGACACGATATAGGTGTCGGAAAACCAGCCTCTGAATTTGCTGCATTTCGTCACTTCCGCATTTTAGTTTACCCGTTTTGTTCAAAGCGATTCGATTGAATTGTTATTATCAGTCGACTTGTTCACTCCAGTAACGTGCACACAGTGTGCTGTACCTGGAACTACATACAAGGAACACGTTCAGATGTAAACGCGATTCATGGGACAAATTGTTGTCTTTAACCGCCTGATCGTCTCCTCACCCCACCCCCCCCCCATCCGTCTCTTAATGTATCCGTTAGAGTCCCCCCCCCCGTGTACTGACGTCATATAGCTAAGATGCCTCTCTGTGGTCAGTGGTCCAAAACTTATAACTAGTGGACCGTAAATCATAATAAGGATCACCTAACATGTAGCACATTGTTGTTGTTCATCGTTAGCTTCCTTTGCTTTTCAAACTTCGGGTTACCCCCCCCCCCCTCATCTACACCACCGTTTATCTCTCCTATTGACTTATACTGGGGCAAGCATGAGTCGATCACTTAAAGAACGTCGGGAACATAAAGTATTCAAACATTTACTAAAATCAATAAAACTTGCAGTATCAATTGAATACGTGTCTCTCTTTTTGTGCTATATTTTGGTGATGTCTACATCCATACAAAATGAATTTTGAAAAGAAGGTTGCAACACACAACGAAGTATCTATGAGGTAATCTTGATTCAATCACTACCAAAAAAAAAAAGAGCAAAGAAAAGCAATTAATTACCCCAATTAAGAAAAACAGTGTTTACAAACAAAAAGAATGTCTTTCTAAAATGGTACTATACAAGCCTCATCAAACACATTTTGGTCCCAAATGTTGGTCATGTCTGCAAATTTTTAGTCCATACTTACGGAGAAACTTACAAATATCGCCCAAAGTAACATACTCGCTTTGAACATCAGAAGTGATAAGGCAAATAATTGTTTTTGATATTGAATGAGGAATATACATTGCAGGTTACGTTTACACTGAAATCGCATCGCGTCTACACGCTGTGCCAATGTTTAGAACGCAGTGATCGACTCATGATACTGAACGACTCATGATCACTTACTATACACGTCAACAAAAAAAAAGCGACCTTCGACGTGCGTGATACATCATTACATGTGAGATTGCCTAAAAATCACGTGATTGGCCTATCATGGCATTATAGATTTTCTTACGTCGAGCATGTCGATTTTGAGCTGGAGGAGATGACAGTGTTTAGTACTGATCTCGTATCTAGCTGACAAGGCTTTCAGTAGGGCGAAAATATCACTGAAACATCCTTTGATTTTCTGAAACAATCTAAACCTCTTCCAATCGTCCTAATTTTCACGTCATCTTTACGATATCTGGTGCTCTCCAACTGGTGATTTCCAAGTAGGCAAAATAAGGGATGATAAGTGAAAATGAAAAACAAAAGAGGTCGTAGCGGATGCACTTTTCCGGAGGGTGAACTCATCGACTTTGACTTTTCGAAAACTTGGACTGAGCGAGAACAGAAGTCAGCATCCTTCCGTTCTGTTGACTCTCAGAAATGTCGTCGATCCATCTGAACCCCCACGAACCCCCCCCCCCCCCTTCGGATACGGGCCTGGGCTGCCACACTCATTTCCGTCGTCCACTGCTACAGCGCAGAGCAATGAGTGTGGAAGCTAAGAAAGTTTTGCAACCATGTTACTGAATTGCGCCCGTGATTGTTATGATGCCATTCTGTCGTCTGTACAAACGAAAGGCCTTCATGGCAGGAATCGACGCCGTGTGCGCTTGCCGTTGCATGCTCTAGAGTCCTGAATCGAAAAGTCTTAACTTCATGCGTAATAACGGCAACGCCAGAGACGGCGTCGGGTCCTGAGAAGTGAGGGGAATTAAAAGGAGATACAGATGGGGGCCGTGCTACCGTGAGGTGGGGGGATGGGTGGACAAGTGGCACTTGTTTTGTAGGGGACAGGCTTATATGACTTTTTTTTCAATTTTTAGATAAACTATGTAACATCGCTCTCTACACCAGTTCTTTGGTCAGTATATGCATATGTCAGACAGCGATTGAGGCGCAACAATTTCGGGGTCTTCTTGTCGAAAAAATCTATAACTACAGAAATCTATAGCTGCAGAAATCTTTATCTTAAATGGAGTCTCGGGTAATGATAAAAATATTCCTTTCTGAAAAGCAGGGGAACTACTTGTCCTCCTCTTTATTTTTAGATGTACACGCGAGGTTGCACGTGAACGGACTATGTCTTTCAATAAAGAAAATGACAGTAGCTACTTCGAAAAGCAACGGGATTGGCATAAAAAACAGTAAAAAACAGAAATCATATTTGAAAATTAACGGTTCTTTCTATAACCGCCTGTGTAATGAATATGCAACAGTACAGGTCTCACTAGTGTATCAAAAACATAGTACTCAAGTCGTCGCTCCTTGGTAGGTATCGGGAATTGTAGTATTTGGCCAAAGGGAACACTGTATTTACAAATAACCTACGAACTGAACACAACCTTGCCCGCGGCGTCAGTGATCCTCAGTTGTTAACTGAATATTCAATACTAGTATACTTCCCATTGGCTTGTTCAAAGAAGCACACCGTTGATTTAAAGAGGCTCATTGAGTTGTTTTGTGAAATTCACTCAATTTTTCCAAACCGGTCAAGTTTCCTTCACATACTAATGACAAACAGTCAAACTAAAAGGATCCCAAAGTTTTACATACGTTGGAACATTAATGAGTGAGTAACCAACGATTAAATTTGGTTTTTGAAACTTTGTGACCAGACATTTTCACATTAGTACATTCACATGCACACAATCAGAGCAAGTAACGGTCAAAAATTCGAAAAATTTGACAGTTTTCATACAACTATTGGATGTGAAACTTGATTAATTATGCTAATTGTGAGTATTGTCATGTGTTTATACGCTTCAAAATCACCGCAATCTTTACTGATATCAACTCAATGAGCCCCTGTAAATGAAAACTGTCAACCACTACATTATCGTATTCTACACATTTTGTCGTTATGTTAGAAGAATTTGAAATCATGTGGCAAAATTAACCAACTGAAACCTATTTGTTTTCCCAGATTGTTTGAATGGTGTAATTAAAAGCCTTACCAAAATTTTGGAAATGAAATTTCAATGTTTTTCCTTTTTGCCTACGCACGTAATCACTTTTAAAATTTCACCGACGTTTACATCTATACCCTATCGTCTTCACCTACCAACAACTTCACCTACAACTGCCGCAGAGTACCGCAGCTCTTCTTGTGTTTAAGCAGTCACTGCTTGAAAATATGGCAAAAACACTCAATAAAAAAAATACAAGAAATCTTCGTAACATCCTTCCATACGAAGCAAACCCAGAGAGAGGACGGTGCTTTTACTTGACAATCAGCTCAAAGAGCTTATGACGGCATTTTTTTTTTTTTTTGTTCTTCCTGACACAAAAATTTACCCTAATGAAATATGCAACATATAGACATAGTTGACAATGTAAATACTGTACATTGACGGAGAATGGAGTCAACTTTATTGACGGCCTCAGTCTGGGTATTGTTTCCAAGTATTCATATCAGAACAATGAAATCGGATTAAGCCTAGATTAGAGACCCTCATCCGGTATGCTCCCAGTTTCAAGTACCTATTCACTTGAAGAAGCCTCAAACTGCCAATGCAGACCTACATTGAAATGTTTGGTCTGTCTGCTGTGAAGTATGGTGCGGTATTTACATAAGTTACATTTGTGCAGTCTTCCGGACCTGAATACTGGCAGTCTGTTTACAGTAAGACTCCCTACCATGTTCGCAGCCGTCCACGGGTTACGGTAGTTTCAACAATTCAGTACACACATGTCATACACAGGGCGTAGTTCTTCCCATTACCGTGCAGAGAACTCGTGAAAAGGGCAAAAGAAAATAATAAATAAATTAATCGTCAGTTAATTTTTAGGCAAACAAAAACTATTTGTTAGGGAACTACATGTGACGTCATGGATTAGTTCGGTCTGCGAAATGCACCGTGAGGTCAAAGGATGACTGGGTTTGGTAATTTCACTCAAAACCATAACAGATTCATCAGATTGGAGTTCGCCGGTATTTCTCCCTAATGGAGTCAGAATAATATAGAGAAGAGAGTCATCTCGATCCGATGAAACCGTTAACTGACTTTCAAATGAAGTCTTTTGACTCTCCACACCAGTAAATACCCGTACTTGTATGTTTAAGGGAGACTCTCCATACACGAGAGTCAATCAACTCCAATCCTATAGTCATTAAAGACATAAGTGATTGGACTCTGTTTCAAGAGTCACCCTGACTCCATTTCGAATATCATTGAGTACTGTATTGTACCGTGCAAAAAGGCCATCGCTGTCTAACCACTTCAGTGACAGAGGGTGTCTGATAGTATCATTGCTGTCACAACTTGCCCTTCTTCTTCATGATTGCCGAAGACAACGACAACATCATTATCATCATCATCATCATCATCATCATCATCATCATGATCAACATCATCAGTGTGTCTCTCAGAAAGAGAGAGAGAGGTGGAGAGATGGGAGTGGACAGTGTTTCATAATTACAGTGTGTGAAAGATCCTAAATCCACTGTGCGATGCAGTGCCACTCGTTCCCATCAACGATTTATGGCAAGCAACATCTTTAATCTCCTTTTTTTTCTTACAGTGACGATGATCATGGCGTCGATGATGGTGATTCTGAAATGATGATAATGATGATGATGATGACGACGACGATAATGATGGTAATGATGATTATGATTATGATGATGGTGATGATGATGATGATGATGATGGTGATGATGATGATGATGATGATGGTGATTCTGAAATGGTGATGATGATGATGATGATGATGATGATGATGATGATGATGATGACGACGATAATGATGATGATAATGACAGCGAGGACAGTGATGTTGCATTTTACATTAGTTTCCATCTTTTTCACATCTTTTTTTTTTCTGTATTCTTGTCAGACACCCCCACAGTGAATGAAACTCAGCACCAATTTGATCTCGACAAACGTTTCATGCATCATGTCAAGATGGTTCATATTATGCTTAAAAATTTACAAGCACCGATATCCCATATACTCTGTCATTTAACTCTCGACCTGTTTGTGGTACTTTGTCCCTTCTCAAACTGTCAAATTATTCCAGACTTATTCAAGGAATAAGAGAATATCAACTTTCAAGTTCATTTCGTGCTTCTTTCTGACGAGAAACACAAGTGGTCCGGACTGGTAAATTCTACTAGTTGACATATTTTGAAGATTTTGAGGCTTGTGGGATGTCACCTCATACTGGCGACATTTGCCACATTTCAAGACGAACGGGCCAATGTTGGAACTTCGTATAACTGCTGTATGGATAATACTGTTTATTTTTTTCTCTTTGTGGTATGACGAAAAAATGAAAAAAAAAATGCATCATTTAAGTATATATCATTTTAGACAGTTTCACTAAATTTGTTGACCGAACGATCTTTTTCTCTTCTTGAAGAATTGGACGTGTTCACTGTTATTCCCCCAAGCACGTTGCGAGGATTCGCCTTCTTTCACTCTTTCTACACCAGCACCTCACCGCCGAAATCACTTACCAAGCACCGTGCGTTTCGCCACAATTTTTAAATCGCTCCGCGAGACATTTTATACAGAAAACGTATTTTGTGTAGCAACATTATGTAGGATATGTCGGTGTACTGTATCTTGTCCGAGAGGGAGAAAAAAAAAATAATCATAATAATAATAGAAAAAACCGCGGCAAAGAAAAAAAAAGATTACCATCTTGAAAGTGCTTATGAAAAACGAGGCTATCAAAGAAACAAAGGCATAATTTCCCAGACAATACGTCATCAGTCGCTCGCGCCTAGCCTTTTATTCAGACTACTTTAATTGGTAAAGAAATATGTAAATGACTATCCCGCCAATAAATAGCATCTAGTTAACGGCGCCTCTGAAGTTCTTACTTATTCAGGCGATCGCCACGGCAGTTGATTTTCTACAATGGGTTGGTTGACGGAGATACACCTTAATAAGCATGCGCATTGAACGGTTAGGCATATACTGCCGAAAAAGGCAGGGAATTCTTTTGAAAACTCAAAAAGCTTGAAAAGGAATCCTATTGAAAATCAAAGAGTGAACCACACAATAGACGCTGCTGTGATCCTAACCTAATGAAGACTTTTCGACGCCATCGAAAACCCCAAAAGTTTTGAAGGAAATAACAATACACGGTTTTTTTACAGGAAAAGGAAAGAAAACAAAATGAAAGCTATGTAGAGCTATTCTTAGGATTTAATCAATGAAAATTAGCCGTCGAAATAGGGAAACATGAAATGTCTTTGACTAATTAGTGAAAGACAGACTTGCTTTTTATTTTATTTTGCGGATGCTTTTATATTTTTTTTTCTTCGGATCACTTGTAACAGTTGTAATTGTAGTTCCTGGCGACAAATTATTTTTTAAATAAAGTTGTCAGAATACAGACTAATTACATGAAAAGCCTGACATTGTTTAAGTATTTTGCCAGAGAGAAGTAACTTTACTCATTTTTATAAAGGGAATCATGTGGTGCATATACATCAGTGTATATCACAGTGACGGCCGTGGGAGTGATTCAAAGGTGCTTCATACAAGGGAAAATCCTAAAATTTGAAAATAAATTTCTCAAAGTGATGAAATAAAAAAAAAACTCCCATAAAGTACACGCACTCTTCTGTGTCTTTCATTTTTTTTTTCATAGATCTTCCTACAAGTTTCCATTTGTTAATTTTCATAAATATTAAGCAAATTTCGCAAATTCCGATAATGTCTTTGAGGCGCTTCAGTCTCCCACTGAACCACCACCTCCCCCCCCCCCCCCCCACACACACACACACACACACGCACACGCCTCAATAAGCCTCTGTCGTGAATTGTACAAAATCTCCGCGCAATGACCACGTGTTTACAGGGCGCGCTCAACTGGCATAGTCTGTATGTATTTGCCATGCGTCACGGAAGGTGCCTAATATGTGTCATTGACCACATGATTGGAATATTTACAAAAATCAAGAGAACAAGGGACATGTGGCGTGGCTCAATCACGTGGCTTTACCTCCTCACAATATGGAACAACGAAAGGGAAGTCTGTTTTTGCAATCTTATCGACGTGCAGCGACGAGCCGTTGAGACTCTGATGCACCATATTCCAAGTGTCACTATTTGACCAAGGTTAGGTCCTCGTCTTTGAGAGACATCAGCTGAGACATCCTCTTTCGACTGAAAAGAAAGTTGATGTACTCTAGAAGTGTGAGGAGTTGTGGAGATGTGGTGGGGAGGGGGAAGGTGGGGGGAGGTGTTGAGGCCATGGAAATACCACAGGCGCATGGCCCAGGAGGTGGCGCCGTCCTATAACCCGGACACGACATCAACAGTTAAAATAATACTTCTGTTAAAATATTCCATGTGTTTATTTACTAATGGCTGTCAAATATCTATCATTTTGCCGATGCATGTTTCATGTCTTTAAGTCACGCTGAAAAGCCATTTTTTTACAGTTTCAAAAGCCGAAGTCCACAAACTTGGAAGTTGATCGCCCTCCCCCAAACGACTTCCATGCATTGTACAATCTTAGAAAAAAATCGTATAAACACAATCCATTCCCCTTCCCTAATCCCAAATATCCAACACAACCAAACAGTGCAAAGTTGAAACAAATATAATAATTATAATGAACAAGACGCAAACTTCAGCATGGTCACAAGCTTAGGATCATACGTAATACAAATATATTTTTGTTGTTTTTTTTGGTTTGCTTGTTTTTTTTTTGTTTTTTTTGTTTTTTGTTCTGTATTTCTTTCCGATACTTCAACGTGATGCAGCACGGATGTTCCATTGAAATTACAC
Source organism: Stichopus chloronotus (assembly GCA_021234535.1). Classification (NCBI taxonomy): domain Eukaryota; kingdom Metazoa; phylum Echinodermata; class Holothuroidea; order Aspidochirotida; family Stichopodidae; genus Stichopus; species Stichopus chloronotus. The sequence goes on from CM037835.1 coordinate 21,245,763, forward strand.
GAGTAGACAGGACGACAACGGGAATAATGACGTCACGATGCTAATTGACCTTCTCCCATAACCTCGCACTACCCGATACCAGTCTAAAATGTGTCAACGATTGGTTGAGACCAACCAGACGGCGATTGAGAACGAAATCATTGGCATTCTGTATACGGATGTAGAGGCATGGGTAAAAAAGAGTTTGGTAGACCCCGTCTTTTTGAATTGGTAGCGGCAAATTGGCTCAGTTGGAACCAGCCTACGAGTACTTGTCAGTTTGTTATCAAGAGATATTGGCGCCATCTCTAGGTCTGCGGATTGTTGACTGGACTATTTTAAATAACTTGAAGTTGTTTTTTTTTTTTTTTTTGGTAATACGCCATATGTGATCGGTTTCCTTGCCATGCTTACTGGCTCAACGCGAATAAGTGCTTTCGTAAATATCTGCTAAATTGATTTATCATTTTTGAACCAACGAAGTTCAAGTGCCCATACTTCATGGTTTTACAGTTAAAGATGTTATCGGTTTACATATTGGCGGTTTCGACAGACTGTCCAGGAGGCTATTGCCCAGTCATTGCCATGGCAACCTACCATCGCAAATACTGGAAAGCAGTGGCCCAAGTGTTGCGTGTAGTCGTGACTAACATACGATGTATGCATGATTCGGAGTTTGTGTTCGACGTTACACTTGTAATGATTTGTAAATAAAAAAAACAAAACCAAATTTACGCCAAAATTTTTATCGCTGATCACGTCAGATCACAGAGAAAGGGGGCATTTACCCCAGAGAAGTCCTTGGGAGAGGCAGGATGGGACTAGGGAGAAGGTGAGGGAGGAGTTGAAATGATGCGGTAAGTGGGTGGAGGCATATTTGTTTGAGGATAGTTTATGCACCGGTAACAAAGTCAATAATACTTATTAAGATATACTATATTCGGGGAACAACCCTGCCCCCCCCCCCCCCACTCACAGACACTTATGTTTTAGAACTAACTCTAAATAGCAATTTCTGCCGTGAATCTAATAACAACACCAATGGTGTAGGCTACGCACACGATGTGGTAGGTTACCCGACCTCTGCGCCAGAGATCCCAGCCGCAAGTCTCTTTACAAAAAAAAAATATGGAAAATTGTACCTTCGAATCATCTGTTGCTTCTTGGACGTTTAAAGTCATTTCATTTCTTAGGATTGGAAGTGGAACAAAAAGTAATTAAAACAGAACAGAAGGTAATTAAAATAAAACTGGGTGATTGTGTTTTAAAGAGGAGGCCATCTCTTCACCAATATTGCGCAGGACATTTTCGATTACTACGGCATTTTTCGCTCACTTATAAGAGTGTACCGAGAGGAATAAGATCTCACAAAAGAATCTCAGTAGGCTGAATCAGTTAATTTCACTGACTGGTGGGTCCAACTGGGGCTGGGCAATGAGGCCCATGTTCCAATCCAATAGTGGGTCATTTTTTATGGAATCTGAACTTAGGAAAAGAAATTTTTTAGCAGAAACTTCACAATTGTGCACTTTTGTTGCAGCATGAAAGAATTACTCCGACTACATGGTTGCACCAAGTATGCATCTTTCAGTTACACACACACACACACAACTTTGTTTTCCATTCATTCCGAGGACCTCATTGTGCTTTCTTTTGTTTTTTTCTTCCTCAACCCTAACCTTAACAATAGACTGTCTATTGTTAACCTTGAGAAATCTATTGAATTTTCTACAGAGGATCTAAAATCTATTGTTTTGGTCCTCGATCCCACCCGAAAACAAAGACACACACACCACGCACACACACACACACACATCCAAGTCGAGAGGAGAGGGACACTAGGCTCTTCCATTGGACCCTTCCCCAGATCACTGTTACCGCAGTTTGTTCCAATGTCCCACAAACAAACAAACAAACAAACAAAAAAGGAGGACTGAATGGATCCTCCAGTTCTTAATACGCCGATCAATGCGACAAAAATGAATTTAGTGTCGCTATACAGATAAGAAAAACAGAAAATATGTATGCCATACTGCTTGGATGTTATAAACGCCGAACTAAGTTTTTTTTTGAAACGATTTAAAAAATCGAGTCACGATCGTTAAGGGAGACGAAACCCGAGCTGATGGCACATGACGCTGAATATGAAACAACCGGGAACGCGGACCTCGCTGTGAAATCATTCTTATTTTCTCCATACAATATCGGTCAAAGATTTTCTTATTTTTTTTCTATAACTCTGCTAGTAACGATTGCATCGGCTGCACCCGCGCGTGGGAAGATGAGACATCGGGGGAGGGGGAGGGGTCTATGAGTGGTGACATATCTTTGAGGTGAGATGTATCTTTGGGGGATGAGATATCTTTGGATTTCTTCGTCTCAAAGAGGGAAACGGACACTTACGTATATATTTGTCCACACCTATATATCCGTCCTAACGGACCACTATCAAGTGGTGGCGTCCTCTGTTCTCTGTTCGTTCATTCCGTTTTAGAACTACATATCACAAGCTGACACGCAAATCAGTCTAATGTATCAACCGTGGCCAACCAACTATATACCCTAATAGTGGTACGGTATCCCGCCTAAATGATTTATAGACGGCGGCGTCAGTGTAGAACGTATTTTGGATACTCCCCAACTTGATCCTTCAACGGAGCTCTTTCGCAGCTTACAAAGAAATATCGGTACGATACTTTAAACATGTATTTATTGCGTTATTTCAGTTGTCTTTCCTGTCATTTCGGGTTTCGTTTTCCTTCCGCCCAACTCTTTGTGAAATCTTTGAGTCGATTAACTCGAGATGAGGACTCACCACCGTGCGGCGATTCCAATATCACCGCAGTCGGGTTGGGATTCCTGTCTCTCAGGGCTAAGTGACGTCGCCCCTTTAACCTCTTCGAGACAAATTAAACGAAACTTATCACCAATGTACCAATAGCACTGCGAGATTCATTTTAGCCCACACCTCCTCCATCGTGAAGTCACAGCCTTGTAAATTACCGCAAAAAGTGCAGTCGTCCGATAGCGATGGCGCTCGTCTTTATCAAGAACTAAGATAATTCAAATGAAATATAGCCCAGATCAAGACAGTGTGCAGCGCCTCACGCCGGTTCGGTTCTTAAAATAATATTATGCGTTTTGTAATGGGATCGGTAAACTACATGCCGCTTGTACAACCTGCCACACATCTTTGAAGTCGTGGATTTACATTTGATTTATATGTAACGTGAATTTATCTGAGTGCATATTAAAATCAGATGAATACAAGTGTCTCTCTCTCAAAAAAAAATCTCTCTTTTTTTTTCAAAAGTTTGCACTAGCGTACAGTGGTAAGACCAACCAAGATTGCAAATGCGTACCGTACATCAATGGCTCGTTCTATGCTATTAAGTACTCGAAGAGTGAAACAACTATCCACGAATTGAATGTCTCGTGTGGTGAGCTGGAAAACCTCTTAGAGCTCATAGTAAAACAGATGAAGTAAGCACCACTCGTAACAAAATCCGATATTACTAACCATTGATTGGACGAGAAAATGTGAATAAACTACAGAAAAAGTGATGGCAGTTAGTAAAATTTTTCGATAATCTATGCATAGTTATGTGAAAGACCAGCTTACCCTCAACGAAAATAACAGCAAGGGTAGCGTTATATATCTCCCATCAGTCAGCCACTACCAGCTGTCCAAGTTTTTGCTTGGGATGGAATCGCAACCTTTATAATCTTGAGGGTGCATCTCAGTGTGTGTATATATGGGTGTATGTATGTTTGTGACGCCTATCTTGTGAACACAATATCTCAAAAAGGAAGCCTTTACAGATCTTATTTTTGGTATGTGGGTGTATCTTAATGAGTGCAAAAGGGTTCTTGTTTTGGCTAAGGTCAAAGGTCATTCGGAGTCAGCAGCTGTCGAAAAGTGAAAACCTTGTAAACACAATTTTTCAAGAAGGAAAACTTGTACGTATATCTTATGAGGTATGTGGGTGCATCTTACTGAGTTCAAGCGGCCTATCGTTTATGGTGAATGTCAATGGTCGTTTGGGGTCAAAAGGGGTCAAAAAGTGAAAACCCTGTAAACAATACCTCAAGATGAAAAGCTTGTACACATCTCATTTTTGGTATTGACACGCTACCGAGTAAAAGTAGCCTATTTTTTTTATGGCGGTTAAAGGTCATTTGAGGTCAGCAGAGGTCAAGAAGAGGCAACCTTGTAAATACGATATCTCAAGAAGGGAAACTTGCTCAGATTTGATATTTAGTATGTAGTGAAACTCTTGGATATATCTCTCTCTGTAGTATGCAGTAGTTGTGTATGTTCAGATGTATACCTACAGTATCATGTTAGGTCAGCAGATGTCATTGTACGTCTCAACTGGAGATGTGATACATTACTGTCATATTACAATAACCAAGCATATGACACTTGCTTGCTTTATGAAATAGGTCATATTCATGATGAAAAAAATCCTCATAATGAATTAATCGAAACCACAATGCATTTGTGCGTTTTGGTTAAATATCTATGAGTGACATGTATAGGCATAAGTAGTACCGTATATGTGTAAGAAAGATGCTGCTGGCATAGCTTCGGTGGGACGATACGAAGACTTCCATGAACCCTGTCGCAAGGAAAAAATAAAAATTTACATACTTATATTGATAAGTGTACACGAAGCAATGTTTGATGAGTTACACAAACATTTGTGTGGGAGGTGTGCAGAGAAAGTGACGCAGGGGACTATTGTCAGGTAGAGTTGAAGCAACACAATAGCTGAAACTCAATGCAAGCTCAAAACTTCTAAAACAACTTTTTCACTTTTTCTGCTCTTTGTTGCATGTTGCTGACGTGTAGACCGAACAGAGCATACTGATACACCGCCATTAATTGCTCGACGTAGGTACCGGTGTTTTGTTTCTAGTCAGTCAACGCCCACTGCATTGATGATCTGGACTTAACTGAATACGTAACCGCCCCGTGCGGTATTCCTAACATACTAATTAGCAATTAATATAATTTAATCATGCACTTTTGGTGGGTTGGCTATCACTGTTACTTCGATTTGGTATCCACAATTCACATTTTCTCTCGTTGCTCGTTTGAGGACGGTACGGTCTCCATGATTAAGCCTCTATACACGTAGTTGCCATCATGATTCATATAAATTGGCGACGCCAAACCGATCGATGTCCTAAGAAGCTGTCTTTGTTAGTGTTTCAGTATTTATGTATGTCGGACATCACGTGGGCTGTAATTATAAATAAATGCGTCACGCAAGTGGCGTAAAAAGTCATGTACCTTTCTTCCAAGGGGGAAATCCTCAGCATCACTAATATATGGATCTCATTATTTGTAGGCTTTTCATTGTCTTTTGATAGTTACTGTAATTTTTTTTTTTTTTTTTTGGCAATGTACACCCTTTCAGTTTCTTGGTCAACACCAGGTTACCAGTTATTTTTTTTCCTGTAGTAACAGAAGATGGGTGACGTCATGCATGTGCATGGCACAAATTAGCCAGTATTCATAAGCCGAAATAGATTAGTTAATTCGGTTATTTTGCTCGATGTACACTTTTGTTTCGTTTCTTTAGTAACGCCAAGTACCACATAGATTTTTCTGCTGTGGTTTTAGAAGATGCGTGACGTCATGCGTTAGCAAGGCAAAACCACAGAGAATGATTATTCATAAACAGAAATAGATACTTTTTTTTAAGGGACAACGTACGCCTTCATGTTAGGCATACGAATATGATATTTATGGCTAGCCGATTCTTATAGAGACTTGCAAAACGAGCACCGTATTTAAAGCTGGATTCGAAGGTGTGCAAACGGTGTCTGACGTTCATCCCACGCGGAATGCCCCCGGTTGTGGTTAAACCCGATCGTCGCCTCTGCCGGTCCTTGTGAGATACTTGTTGTTTCCTACATGACGCACAGGACCGTATTAGCCAGATGTAGTGGAACGGGTGCTCCTGTCCACGGCCGCGTGCTTGTTCCCACTCTTTTGAAACACAATCTTTGCACCAGATTGACAGTCAAAGACCCCATCACTTTTAACAGGCAAACAGAGTAAAAAAGAATCCGAGAGAGACTGTGAGAGACAGTGACAGAAAAATAGAATGAGAGAGAGCTGGTACTTGATAACGACACAGCTCTAAGTGGTGTTTTGCACAAGTGTTAATATTTACTCTGCATATGATGACAAGTATCGTAAATCGTTCCCCGTTATTCCTACTATTAAGGGTATTAAGTCAAGTAAATCACTGTGTTCGTCTCCCATCACCCGTCTGTGTCGTAGCGGATCGTCTGTCGAGGGTTGAAGACGGAGCCTCGGAACCGACGCGCGTTTACCAATAATTCGATATCAGCTGACATGTTTTCGTCCGATATCACCCCTTAGAGATAAGTTATTTTCTCAGGCCGACCAATTTACACTATCACTTTGTCGACTCTTGGTCTCATAAAGACTTCTTGTCGTCTTAGTCATTTAGAGGGATCAAGTTCCCTTGTTTTTTCCTTTTTTTAAGTCTTTCCGTCTCGTTTTACTCAACAATAGGCCTTACTGGGCTGTTTGATAATGCGTTGCAAATGCATCGAACTGTTTGTTACTCGTGTCAAACCCGAAATGCATTAAAAAATCCTCCATCGGATTTGTAATTCTTTTGATTTACAATAAAGGAAAAAACAAATCTTCCTAAATCCCGCGCAAATAATTAGCTACTGAACTTTTCCATTGTAACACAAATTACTAGTTCAAAAGAAAATCATGTGCTGCCAGCTGTGGTATACACTGTCACAATTACTGAGCTACTTTTCAATATTCCCCTTTCCATACCACATTCTTTGGTAATACAAATTGCCCATTTCCATGCAGTTCCGATTATAATTTCCATTAACTTCCAGATTCTACCAACCTCCCATTTTCCTCCTCTTTCCATCGTCATGTGTTTTTTTTCTCTCTCCTTGGCTTGAGAGAAATTTTTCGAAAGTTCTAGGAGGAAAAGATTTTGCTCTATTTTCGGTACGTCTTACACGATAGTTCTATCCATTTACGACAAGACAAATAACAAAACAAGGGTTATAAAATATTCCTGTGTGTATATGACGAGAGGCACAAGAAAAAACCATGCTTTCTTGTTGTTTCAATGCAGTAAAAAGTGAAAAAAAAAAAAAATTTTCGTTTTGAGAATTTCCCGACCAGTTGATAATTAAGTCATCTTTTCGGTTCACTGATTCAAGTTCGTCATCACTGCCTGTCCAGTTGAACAGGTTAAGGTTTCTTGCTTATGACAGATTCAGTGCCTTTAATTTGTTCCGAGCGTTGTTTCCTGAGAGGTTTCTTTACCCGCTTGGTTGCCCTCTGAAGTCTATACAATGCATGTAGTGACGTCATCATAAACAGGTGCCTTATCTGTAACTGTAGATCCCTGTGAGACGGTGGAGGTATATTGGTATGCATGCACGTAGGACACTCTTGCAACCTATCGTGGCTTAAAATTTTCTGGTCAAACTTTCTACTCTGCTGAATGACACTGCTTGAATAAATCATTGATGGTCTTTGGAAGACTCATCATGTAATAACAACCTACTGAACAATATCCACTAGTTCTGAGATGAACGTCTTTCAAAATTCATCACTGTGTGTCAATGCAAATGAAATGATCACGTGGTAGGTAAACCGTCCTGTCGCAAAACTGTGAAGGAAACGTGAAGCTCTCAAAGAATTTATGATGTGTGCTGTCGAGTGAAAATGCTAAATATACCCTTTGTTTGTTTGTATGTCTCAAATTTACAGGTGTTTTACGGAGCTTAATACGTCATTATTAAGAGCGCGCGCCTTGTTCACGTGAGGTCATGCTACGTGACATGAAAACGTGCTCTCATTCTTATGACGTGCGTACATGAGGGACCTTAAAATAACAGTGTTGTCGCAAAAGATTCCACACTTAGACAATTCTCTTATTTGATATTCAAGACCCCCTTGCATATGACGTCATAGTGATACTATAAAGCGCCATCCTTGAGGATAAGTTACTTAATGTAAATCGTGCGCATTGCGTCTCTGCCATTTGATCTTCACGAACCTAGCGTAGCCATATGTACTGTTAATTGTTTATCCTCATAAAGGGCGAACTTGTTTGTTGTCATTTAAGATATTCATTCATTTAAATGAATTATCTTAGGTTGTCATGTGACGTCAGTGAAAGGCCTGGTCAATTAAAGGGAAATAGGGCGTTATAGAATACACCGACATGACATACAAAAGAAAAAGCGGTAATCATTGTCAAACCATTCAGTTTCACCAATAAACATCTACCAAAGTTTCATCTTCCAAAACATTATGCATGTGATGAGTAATGGAAGATGCATCATTTAAAGACAAAAACTCATCACCCAAGCCAGTTTCACTTCTCCCAACCACCTACCTCTAGTCCCTCCCTCAGCCTGTCTTAAATTCCTCCACATGTGTAATCAAAACAATGGATCCATGTGTACGCTGTCTAATACGAACTGCTCCGCATCTTTCGAATTTGCTGTCAATCTAAGAGTACTGTAACTTAGAACCAGTTGAGAATTTTGCTTTGCGGTAGGTAAAAATATAGCTTAGGGTGATGCAATACAGCCTTTAAATTTTGAAAAGTTTGGGTGAACAAATAACTGAATTCCTATCTTTGAGGGGTCTTATTTCTTGAAAAGAAGGTTACTGTCCTCCTTATTTTGAATAATCTATCATTCTACATCCACAAACGTTGGTTTAAAAAATATGGATGTTTTCGCTAAAACAAACGCCCTATATCCCTTTAATGTGAATCACATTTAGCGCAGGAATCCCCTAGCTATGGACAGAGATGAAAGTTCATCGGAGGTCAACCAGAGTAGGACTGTGTCCCAAGTTCCGTGCAAACATGCAAATAGCGGTTAATATGATGACTCCATGTATGTGTGCTGACAATTGCACACGTTGCATTTCAAGGTCAGTTTAGTATTGACTTTATATATATTTTTTACTTTTTTCGCTATGTTGCTAGTGTACATTGTCCATGGTGAGGTCAGTACAGAAAACCAAGATTAAAAAAGAAAAGAAAAAAGAAACACCCCAAGCACTGACTCAGTTTCGTTTGTAATAAATGCAATATACGGTATCCTTTGTACGTTTCTCTCCTCTGCAATTGCCAAAATTATTGTCTATAAAACCTTAAATATAATTACTATATTCTCCGATTCGTCGTATTACCCCAAGTGCGCCAACATGATTGTGAAAAGTACGTTCACCCTAAGAGTTTCAAGGGTAACTTGTTCATATATATTACAAATATTACTAAACATATATATATATATACATATATATATATGTTTAGTAATATGTATGTATATATATGTTTAGTAATATTTGTTAAGGCCGTCGTGTCGCCTCTCAGTCTAGCTATCACTCTAGACGTATTATTTGTCGTTTGGAGACAGACTGATTGTAGCGCCAAGGTTGTGAGGTTTCCTTGAATTTCTCTTTTTTGCATTTTTCCAGTCTCTGACTGCTGAAAGTGTACCGACTGCACTTAATACATGTAGATAGTGTGGATTAGGTGACAACTGTGACGTCACAAAGTGTTTAAAGTCTTAAAGGCTCACAGGGAGTTCTATGTAATACTCCTACCGACTTTATAATTCATATATACACCGGTGTGAAAACTCCAAAATGTTGTTTATATTATTTCTTTTCATATCAAGATAAAGAAGGCTAATATTTAAGACTTGAATATGAGAAAAGGCATCGACAGCCATTCAGTCAAGGGTGATGATGTCAGGCTCGCTTTGTAATGAATAAGGCTTCTCCTACAAGGGACAAAGAAGAAAAGAAAATTCTTAAAGTAAAAGACGTCCGGACTAGCTCATACATTGTACGGACATGTTTGAAATTCATCGTTGGCCTTAGGCATAGATCCTGTCGGTGATGCCATTATTCAAGCAATACGTTACGCCACTGTAATACTGACTCTCGTTTAAGAAGCTAACAAGGTAAAAATGAAATGTAATACAATAAGGGGGGGGGGGGGTTCTCTATTAATGAAAACCATATCTCAATAGCATGCTCTATTTGGAAGTTTTTTTTTGTTTTTTGTTTTTTGCATTTTCTAACAAATTTCTTTTTCACAGTGGTACATTGCTTTATGCGAAATCCGTGATTTCGTATGCAGGGCTTTCAACATACTTTGTATTTCTACATACTTTCATACAATACGATAGTGTCAGAGACGTGAAATTAATGCCTAATGTTATTTTATTTTTTTATTTTTTTAACTTCTAATTATCTAAATTTTTCCTTGGTGTCAAAATTTCAAGGTTGAATACGCCCTTCAGTTTCAAAGTACATCAAAGACACTTTGTACTAATTTACCGGTAGGCACATAACATTTTGTTGTCTTGTATAGTAACTATAAATCTTCACTTTTTGTACCAAAGTAATTTCACTTAAAACAGCAAGTATACCTTTAAGTTACAAACGAGACATTTAAAGGCGATAGGCCATCTTATCATTATCTCAGGTGACGTCATGCAGTCTCGTCTTGAGAACACGCATTGGTTTTAATGAGATGATACAATCCCCTTTAAGCGGGCTTTGAAGTGCATACCTGCATTAAATAAAATATTCTCTTACAAGTAAGATCCGCTTTAAAATTGTCACTGAATAATCTCTATAATTCTTCGGGAGAGGTCAAATCTTAGTATTCGTTATCCATTACAAAGTTGCAAGCAAAATGGTCGTTATCATAGTATCGGCAGAGGCCTATCTCACTATCACTGGGGAACCGGGTGGGGGAGCGCAGGGATGATTTTTGCTCGAAAAACGGTTGCTGTCGGATGGGGGAGGGGGTTACGGTGTGATATGGCAATACAGTGGCACTCTACTACAGTGGAGCACCCAGGGTTTGGACGGAGGGGAGGGGGGGGTTAGAATTGTGGAAGACTAAGCAGAGTGCCGTATAAGTTAGCAAGGAGGGTACGACAAAAAAAATTTGGATTAATCTCATAGATCGGCAAAAACCGCACTTCCAAGACTAGGTAGCCATGGCCCACCGAAAGGACGTATTTTCTTTTTTTGGCTGTCTCATTTGCCTGAATGGATCCACTATTTTTGCCCGAAATTGAGGGATATATACCCCTTCCTTTCCCCGTACTTTTTTTATATCTCTAATGTTACCTTAGTTATATAGGTTTCCATGGCTTCCTTGGTTTGCTTGGTATTGGCAGAAATCATACATTTCCTGATGTTACGAAGGGAATGGAGATGCATGTATCCTAACATTAATTCTTAACCCAATATGGAGTAGCCCTAACTCTTGATCCAATTGAGAAATCACAATTTTAACTTTATGATGTAACCCCCTATTAACATAATTAGCCATAAATCTTCATTCTACGGAATGACTGTATTTCTCAAACTCATGGAGCAACAGTAACTGTTAACCTCCTGGAGTAACCCTGACTGTTAACGCCATGAGGAAAAAAAACTTTGCATCGGATTGAGAGACCCAATGGAGTAACCCTCAGTCTTCAAGTTCATCCCATGGACTAACCAAAAGTAGCTAAATAGAGACAAAATTTCCTGTGTGCAGAGTAGATTGGAAATATTTGACCCGTGCATGCAGAACTTCGTTATTGATTCCTTGCAGAAGGCAAAAGAAATCTGTACGATGTTGTGTATATGTGTAGGTGTGTTTGCGTGTGTGTGTGTAACGCTGCTTGTAAACACTTTATCTCAAGAAGGGTAACCTTTACTGATAATCATACTTGGTGTGTGGGTTGGCCATACTAAGTAGATGATCCCAATTGTTTTTGGTGTAGATCAAAGGTCATTTGAGGTCACAGGAGGTCAAAGTGTGAAAACCTTGTAAACACAATATCTTAATAAGAGTAAACTTGACTGATCTCATACTTCTTGCGTGGGTTGGCCATACTAAGTAGATGATCCCTATCATTTTTATCGAGATCAAAGACCATCTGAGGTCACCTGAGGTCAGAGTGTGAACACATTGTAAACACGATATCTCCAGAAGGGTAACCTTGACGAATCTCTTACTTGGTGTGTAGGTTGACAACACGGGGTAGATGATCCCTATTGTTTTGGTAGAGTTCCAAGGTCAGTTGAGGTCATAGAGATAAAATATGAAAACATTTTAAAGACAAGTACCCTCAAGCAGAGTAACCCTGACTGATCTCATATTTAGTGTGTGGGTTAGTCATACCAGGCTCAATGGCCATGCTAAGAAGATGATCCCTTTTTTATTTTGTTGGAAGTCAAAGCTCAGTAACCTTTGACCTCCATGAAAAACAAGTTACAAAAAACCCTTGTAAACAAAGAAGGATAACTGTAACTCTACCTATCAAGTTAATTGTTCATGTTGAGTTCACATTGGATGATCCCTATTATTTTTGGTGAAAGTCAAAAGTCATTTAGAGTTACCAGAGGTCAAAGACTCAAAATTATGTAAACTATTATATCAAAAAGAGAGATGGTGGGAGATCTCATACTTCGCATGTCTATTGCTCATATTCGGCAGTTGTGCCGTATTGGTTTTGGTTGAGGTTAAAGGTCATTTGATGTCACCACAAGTCAAAATCTAGTAAACACTTTATTTAACTCAAGGAGGGTAACCGTGAGTGATTTCATAAAAGCACGTGCATTGAAAGGTAGAAGTTCACTTTGGCTTAAAGGCTTGTTACCTCGATGTTTCAAGAAGATTAAACTGTAATTGATCTCATATTTGTCATGTGGAGAATTCATGTTTGTTATAATATAACCATACAGTAAGGAATCACTAAGCCTTTTGGCTTTCTGTTTTTTTTTTTTTTTTGTCAAATTCATGCATCGAGGGGATTTTTCTCTGCATGATGCAACATGACGTTCGGTCAGGGTTAGGGCAATTTCTCTTGTCGAAAAGGTATGATTGTGTATGACTTAGATGTCAAATTTCGCTGGTTGGCAAAGCCGTATATAGGTATGAAATGATACTAGTATTAATGAATATGCACGGAGAATGCATTGCACTTCATTATATAGAGAGCTCGTAAACATGTCCAAGCGTGTACCTTATTACACTGCATACATCAAAAGGACACCGCAGTGGATTTCTGATTATTTGAAAATAATCTGATTAAACCTAATTCTTCCGCAACCATGCATTTATCATCTATGCATAACGTAATGCAACCCTATATCTAAAGTGGGGCCACATAAAGCATAACATTACAATGTTATCCTTAGAGGCTCTCAGTACTGTATTAAACATTAATATCAACAGACGAGATGAACTCAGAATAAGCACATACCACGTTCGATCATTTGGTAAACAGTTGGATGAAAATATTCATAAAATGTGACCCCCCAAAAAAAAAATTGTGCTAAGTTTGTGCTTTGCGAAGCTTGTTCGCCGATTGGAGACAGAGCAAAATAAAGAGAAAAAATACATTCCCTACAGCGGGGTTGTCACCGGTGACGTCAGACATAAACTTGTTGTGTTGATTGCACCTGATGTTCATGAATATTCAAATAGGAATAAGTATTGAGAGTATAAAGTGGTCTATACTGTAATCACCAAGTTTATCATTGAACGTGAACATTCCGTAGCTTATTTTAATTACTGGCTACCTCTCTCTAATTCCGAAGTTATTTGCAGTTGCACTGTTACACAGAAAATAAAAAGTGAGTCAATGTTCTAAAACCGAGTCAATATGTCCTCATAATGACTCACTTTGTGTAGAATGAGTCACTATGGGGACAAATTGACTCGGTTTTAGGACAGTGACTCACTTTTTATTTTCTGTGTACCAGAGAGCTCCCTGGTATTACAGGGAGAGGTTACTCCTATTCAATAAACCCATAAATCTAAATTTCCATAACCAGTGGTTCTGTTCCTGGGCCAGATGGAGAAAAATGGAAGCCGAAGAGGGGTACCTTTCCGCTTTTCAGGCATGGGAAAAAACATGTAAATTACGTGTAAATGAATACTCCCTGCGATTTTTCAATTCATGGGATCCTTTCTACATTGAAAAGCAGTTGTATGGATTTTAAAAGTGATTGCGCCAGTATCCAAAAGTATAAGCCATAAAATTTCCTGTCCAAAAGTTAAGCATGTTTTGCATTGCATCATTCAGACACTATGGGGAACGCATAGCAGATTTCAGGTGGTAAATTCTGTCATATGTTGCCAAAGTCCTCTTGCATAAGTACAACAGGGCATGAAGTGTTTGACAGTTTTCATTCAACTTAACAGTGCTGTTCTTTGAACAAGCCAGTGGGAAGAATACTAGCAACAGTGGCGTAGAATGCCCCTTCCCCCCCCCCTCTACCGGCTCAACCAAAAACGAAAAAAACTGGCATCTGTTACACCACTGAGGACGTCACATCACAGTTAGAAAATTTTGGCACTAGTCCCCTCCACTCTTTAGAGAGGTATGTGTCACTGAATTGTGACAGAAAAGAATGCAAATAAATATGTACTCAGTCAGACAACAGATGAAACTAGAGTGTTGCTTTAAGTCTCAATTAGAATATAGGGTAGCAATCGCTGAAGTTTTCTGACTTTTCTTCCCAGTGGTCACTCAAACAGTGCCGAGGCATGTGATTCGAGTGTAAAAAGCAAACCTGTGTGATTCAAACACACCATATTACATATTACCAACTACACCATATTAGCCCAAGCTTTATTGTTGAATGATCATAAAAAGTGTGTTTCAGCCAAAAAAATTTCCGTAGGGGAGTTGAGATGCTCATTTCCTAAAATTGGAAAGTCGATACTTTGAAAATGATGTTTTCCATAGCGAGAAGACCAAATTTGTTTGCTTCGCGCTTGCTGAGGTTGGACATGCAAGCTCTTAATGTGGTATTTATTATACAAACTACATTAAGCGAGTACTTGCCCCCCCCCCCACCTGTCTGTAACTCACTTTAACCCTCCCCTCCCCACTTTTCGGATCCTGACGCCTCTCCTACGTGACAGCAGATCACCAAGTGACACCGGTCAACTATACAGATTTGAAAAGTTGAGAAAATGAGGTTTTAGAGGATTCCATACATCCTAAGGCCTGACTAACAGAGAGTCGATCGTAGCCAGTTTCAAAATGGGGCAGATCCACACGGGAGGATGGTTAGTGGGTGGTACGGCACTGATTCAACGAACATTACGCCAACAATCCCCTCTAGCTCTGGCTATAGTGAAGGACTGCTTTACACTTGATATTAACAAAGTATACGATATGACTTTCAACAATCCCGTACCAAACTCTTCAGTCTTCGTGCAATGTCACCGTGACTAGGTTCAAATACCTTCATGAATACTTTCAAAAACATCAAAGAAACCAAGTAATGCAAAGATGTTGAGTTCTACGATATAAAGCCAGATGGGTTAAAAAACAGTGTGCTATCCAATGTGGTAGCCTATCAGTATTTCTTTGTTTCAACTGAGAATGTAAATTAAACTTACTTTATCACAGTCATTTTACAAAATACAAACAGCTGTGAAGCTTTCTTTTAAAGAAAAATAAGGCATGTGTTTTACAGAAAACAACAGGAAAAAATCCATTACTTAACAAGAAGGAATTCCTGAAGCTTCAGTTCAAATCTAGCATTAAAATGTATCACCATTTTGCATCTACAGTCAGAAAATCCTATATAAGCCAAAATTTCTCCAATCGGATTGGATTAGGCCACCCAATCAGGATGAAGATCGAGCATCAATTTCCGTAACACAATATAGACCAACTAACGCTCCCCCCCCCCCCCCATCCTCCCTTTCTGATGTCACCCACTTTCAAAATCTTTAACTTAATAGTTTTATGAAACATAATATTTTCATTGTTTTTCCCTGCAATCACTTTAACATATCTGCACAGGGATTTTCCTTTTCCCTCTCCACTCTATATCTAACAAATCCCTCACATCAACCGTCTGACCCCCAGATCCCACACCAAATGCTTGACCACCTACCCTACCCTACCCTACCCTACCCTAACCTCCTACCTCCCACAAACACCAAATTTGTGTCAGTGAGCGTTTTCATCTGCACCGTCACCAGATTGGTTTCGTTGACAGCACAAGCGCAAACTTCACATCAGGTACAACTAAAAAAGTTTTTAATTTAGACACTGTCAAATTGGAATCATACAAAAGGCTTTTAGGTGTAACCTTTTCTTTAACCAAGAGAAGAATCTTGCCATTTGTTTCCCTTCTTACATACCATTGGCCGATTCAGTGAATGAGTGTCAATCTTCTTAGTTGCTTCATAAATGAAATGAAAACATACATGTCTAACTGCACTAACAGCTTAAAATGAAACAGATTAAAATGTTACAACATTCTAAGATGTGATGAAGGGAATATACCAAGAAGAGCAGTCTATGGTAACCTGTGCACTGTATAACACCTGGGAGATTACATTGCAAGTGATCAAGAGCGCACCGTTGGTGAAAGGCCCTAAAAATCGATTATTTCCAATATCTTACCGGATACATTGTTTTTTTTGTTGTTTTTTTTGTTTTTGTTTTTTTGCGTGATTGGATATCAAAGAAGGTGGGTTGAAGTATGAGAAGTGTGAAAATTAAGGCAATTTATGTAATTTTGACGATGTTATGTTTTCGATTTTTTTTTAGATCGGCAGAGAAAAAAATGCATAAAACCTCTTCATTTATGTCAAAAAGTTTGGTGACATCTAGCTTAAAATCTGACCTAACCGAAGGTACGGAAAATTGAAAGGACCATGAATGTTCAAAATGTCAGCTATTTCCATCCAGTGATAGCTCGTTCATGGCGAAAACATTTAAGAGGCTTTGAAGACCGCATTACGTTAACGATGTCGTAAGTGAATGGGGCAATTAATAGGGATTTGGTATCTTGAAAAACAAAATATATCGTTGATGACAACCGGGTGGACGGACCAATAGAGACACAGAACGAAGATCCGATGTGAATGAAGGTCATGGCTTTAATGAGGTCAACAATCAGCGTCATATTCTATTCACAAAGATACAGATCAAAATGTTGGTAATCAACCCTCTGACATCTTTATTTTTGAACATGTAGACCGGTCTTCCTAAAATGTGTCGGTGAGCGCGTCACTCGTTGCTCGCGGACGTGGTTTTTGAGTGGTGTGTAAAAACTACTGTCAGAATATTAGAAAAACAATACTATTTTATAAAAGCCTCTCCCAACCTCTCTAAAAGTTGAGATAATTTACCACTGCAAATTGGGCATTCCAATTTTGTGGAAACTTTTGGTTAGGAAAAGTGGAAAAAGCTTCGCATAATTTTTTGATCTGAGTCCCCAGAACGGCGATCAGTGGCGTAATAACGTAATACTGTATACCGATGTGCTGTATGCAGAGGGAAAAAAAATGAGCCTTCCTCGATAATTTTCCATCATTCTCTTCCATTTGATATCAATCTGGACAACAACATCTACGACACGTTTCTTTCTGGAGAATTTTCGATAAGTAGAGTGTTGACTACGGTAGAAAAGAATGAGTTTTCCCGCTAAAAAGTTAGCGGAACGAACCCTCTGCTAAATGTATGGCACTCGCTTGCGAATGATCACAACGAAACTTCTACGAAAACGCTTTTCTTTCGAAAATTAGGAAATTGTTTGACAAATAGGCAGAATACGGTAGTTTTTTTTTTATAATTTTCTTCAACCGTAAAAATTGCAGTCAGTATTTGGGGTATTTTTGAAAATGCAGCGATAAATCACGTCGGGCTTAAATTTGAGGAAGCCCGATATAGATATCGATTTGCATCTCTTAACTTTGAATATTTTCCAATCGGTTACTTATTCGTGCATTAATCTGTGTTCGCGGCGAAGACTTGCACACTTGCACAAACGTGACGCCAGTAACTCCTGCTGTATATTATTCTTGAACACGTCATGTATATAGATACAGACCATGGCAAGAACACAATTCTGTAGATTCCGTGCCCATATTCCACTACATCGGACTGTATGACATCATCATAGAGACAAAGGCAAATGGTGACCACCAGCTCAACATCAACCCCCCCCCCCCTTTCCTCCCCTCTTCCCCTGAGATGAGAGGAGGCAGAGATTGTGAGAAAGTCCAAACGATGATGAAGATTATCGAAATAGATCTCCTTCAATCTCAAGAGTACATGTAACCGGTATTTCAAGGCAATTCTCTAGCATTATGCAAAAGGAAAATCGGAGACCTTTCTTTCTTTTTGGAAAAAAATTGACAGGAAATTGCCGTAATTAGTTAAGAAGAAATGTAATTTCTACCCAATATAGGTCGCGTGTAATGGCCAAAAAAAAACTATCCCAAAACACGATTTTCAAGGTTTTGTTACAATAAATTGAAGGAGAACTAAAAAAAAAAACCTTTTTTATGAGAACTCGATTTAAACGGCTTGTAAACTGCATTAGTGAATAATTAAGTGAATCAATGTTGTAGGCTTATATACCGTACGTGCAGGTCTTACTTTTCATTTTCGAGCGCCGGTATATTTTAATTATGTATTATTAGTCTCCGAAGTAATGGCGCCGCTCTGTGGTTTGAGCTTTCTGGTCTGACCGACGCCAAATTCCTTGTAACTCTGTTTTCCTTTTTTTATATATTCGGAGCTAAGAGCGTTTTGGAAACAAACGCTAAATAATTAAAATGCAATAGATGGCGAGGAAGATGGAAAAGTGATATATATATATGTATGTATATTTTTTTTTCTATCCGTGTCTAGGAGACGGTGGGAGATACAATTAAGTTACAACTTGAAGCAGAGGACGATCTTGGTATACAGAGTCTTGCCGTATTAAAACGGTTTTGTTATTCATATACCCTTGGATGGAGTCTGTAATGAATATGCAAGTGGCTTTAACCGAATCGGGAGTTTAGCTACTTCCGGGAAAAAGGGGGCAAGAATTCTGAGCACCGCACTTTTATATTAATTTATTCCAAAATTTGAGACAGATGCACGACGACAGGAAAAGTGTATTTGTGTGTGTGCGTGTGTGTGTTGACTGACAATCCAGTGTTATATACAGTCACCAGTAAATAAATATTTCACTGACAAGTAAAGGCGGTTCATAAATGAAAGAGAATATATATTTTTTTTTCCTTCACTGCAGGCATTTCAAACCCCACACCAACATCTTGCTCCTAACTCAGGATATTGCGGCATGTGGGCAGGAACATTCTCTGGGCAAGAAATATTTCTGGTTGCCTCGAGGTTCCACGATTCGAAGTCACGAGGGTAAATTCCTAGAAAGCGTTTTTGTGTTTTTTTTTTAATTGAAGTGATTATAAACTTAACCTTCGCTTAATTGTACATATCCTTTAAATCGTTGAGGAAATTAAAGTCGCATCTCTTTAACCGCGGTATTCTTTCTTTGAAGACAGGGAAGAGCATCAAGAAACAGAAGGATATTCAAGTGATTGTCTATGTATGACATCACAATTTTCCCATGATGCCACGTATCGTATTGAAATAGATATGTAAAAGAGACGTGATCCATAATTTCCAAACGGAATATTCTAAAGAGATATGATTCACTCATAAATACAGAAAAAAAGGGGGAAAAAGCAACCCTAACTTTAAAATGAAATGTCAGTCTCCGTCAATGCATGGCCAATTTCCGAAAATCAGCGATACTTCCGAAGTCTCTTTGTTTGTTCTAAACATTATACATTTCTACATCGCAACTATTACAAAGAAAAAATTTTCTTCAGAAATTTCGAAATGTGCTCCCGAAAGGTAGCAAATACCACCAGGATGTTGGCTTGTCTGATATTTTCACAGAAAGAGAGCCTTCCTTTCTTGTTCTACTTTAGCAAATCTCTAATAACAATCTCTAAAATGACTCAATGAGGGGGGGGGGGGGTTCAGTAGGGGGCAATGTGCTCTCACACTTGCTTAGTCTGCCTGCACGGAACAATGATCTGATGCATTAGTGGATACTGATATCACGTTTGTATGGTGGTGTAGATGAAATCGAAATTTCGGTTGCTTTCGTTTTTTTATGGCAAAGATCCGCGTTCGAAGATGCATGGTATCTTCTAAATTTGAAAGTATCACGATCACGTGACTACCACTTGAGTATCTTTGGTATTAAGGTAGAAGCCCCTTGTTTCAAAGCAGTGTTGGGTTGTATCAACAATGGAAAAAAAGTAACTCATATTTGTAAAGAAATCTTTTATTGATGTTTACAATTTCCGTCACATTAAATTTATGCAAGGTCGCAACATAACATGTATTTACCTGTGCTATATATATCGAGGTTATCTGCGGGGGAATCTGTGATGGACAAAGGATAGGAATGTACCGAGATATCTTTATCAGGGAATCCTCATGGAAAAATACACACACACACACACACACACACAAAACAGATGCAGTATCTGCAGAAAAATTTACTTGACCATTTCTCGACAGTTGTGTATACTGCTTTGGTTTCCCACCGCGGTAGAATATGTGAATTTTTCATGCCTTCTGCAATTCATGCCATCTTTTTCAATCACGAACCACAGAGACTTTTCAGGTAACATGAGACCGAGTGTCCGATGACGTTCGTTAAATGCAAAATTGAGGTATTTCTGAATCTAATCTAGCAAATGCACTTTCTTCTGTCTGTCTAGAGCCACGTGCGACCGTTTCGTCTGTCTGCGACGAAGGAGGCGACGATGTGATTCAAACCTTCACTCGTATGACGGACAGTTGTTTTCTTTCCAACAAAAGGATTACATATCCCTAGAAGGTAACAGGGGACTCTTAATTGGAGAGAAATTAAGTCGCTTGTTTTTTTGTTTTTTTTCATTTTTTTTTCTCGGAGATGTTTTCCGTCTAATGTGGATGGATTTTATTGATCTGCAACGTAAAAAGGAAGAAAGAGATTTTGAAGTGCATGTTGCGGTTGAAGGTTGTCGAAAACTGTCGAAAATAGCTAAGTTGATATAATTTATGCAAATGAAGTTTATGCAAGGGCAAAACCTGAGTTAGAAAGACAGTGATGTTAACATGGAGTAGGAGGGAGGAAGGTAATACATACCGGTGTATATTCTCTCCAAAAATATCATCCATATCAAGAGTTGAAATTGAGTGGAATCTTGTCGATAGGTCTTGGTTGCAATGTGCTGCTATTCAACGGGCACATAGACTTTTTCAAATACACCTCTTCATGTTTACTGTGACTTAACTATTGAACACACAGTATAGAGAGCAAAGAGGCCTACAGGCAATATGCAGTGACGTGTTGTGTGTGTATATTACGTACCGTAGCCCAAGATGATTCCACAGGGTCCCACCCTTTGACTCAGGTATCAGCAGCTCACGGTGGGTCGGGTATCCCCGGTATGCCCGAAAATATAACTCCCGTGAAGATACGAGCTCGTTGTGAAGTCATAATATAACATTTTGGCTTAGCTGTTTAAAGGAACTCAATGAGGCGATATCGAAAATGATTGTGAGGATTTGAAGGGAAAAAAACGCACCAAAGGATAATTAGTTACGTTTCACATCCAATACGGTAGTTATTAAAGACGTCGTTTTTTTTTTAATTTTTTACCTGACTTGTACTGGCTGTGTGAATTGAATTACCACTGTGTGAAAAGTGTCTGGTCACGAATTTTTAAAAAGCAAATTCAATCGTTAATTACTCACCCATCAATGTTCCTTTGCGTGTGACACGTGCAGGAGATCCTGTTAGTTTGGCCGATCGTCACCAGTATGCAAAGGGAACTTGACAGGCCTTGTAGGAAGAGTTATCGAATTTTACAAAACAGCTCAATGTGCCTATGTTAGATATACAGATATGGCAGGGAAAAATTTGTTAGGGATACCTGATAAACTTTGTTCAATAAAAGACTGATACATGGAATTAGTGTTGGTTTAAAAAAAGTGAGAATTTTCTGTGACATTTTTTTATTACACTTACAATGCACGTTGTCGAAAATTTGGAAAGGGGTTGCATATTTCAGAGCCTGACATCGTCGGTTGGGTATACACGGGTAACCCGGTGTACCCGGGTATATCCTGGTAACCCCATTAGTATCAATAGGCCTAGCTAAACGACTACGATCAATTGATGAACGATGTAGAATAACAGCAAGCAAAAAAAGACTGTAAATGAAAAAGAAGGAATGACGTTGGTATAAGAGTTAGCCCCCCGTTACCTCAATTCTCCCGGGATGAGTATAGGGTTCACTGCTCAGTTGGAGATGTCCTACAAATACGGAAATGAATGGTATGTGTTACGTCTTTTCGAAACACGTTTCTAGTGTTTACTTAGAAGTTTAGCAGTTTACCGTTCTCGTCTACAAGTCGCCCCCTAAAGCTTCAACTTGTAAGGCTCCCCCTTTGGTGTCATGGGGCATTTAGTTCGATTTTAAATGAGCGAAATATCATGCATGGTAAAGTAATACAATTCGCCAAATCTAAATTTACACTATATATAGTATCTGATACAAAAATCGCTCTAGTATAGCAGGTCTAAAAGGACGCCACACACAGACACACAACCAGGGTCGATGTTCTCGATGTATATAATATCTCGTCTATTGTGACATCACGGACGGGTACTTTTTTCCCAGACCGAATGGAGGGTAAAGCATGCCAATGGGGGCAACTTCTTGGAAATAGGCCACCCCCACTTATTCCAAGATGAAGCTCTTTGACCTTTTTGTAATTCTGGCAGAAGATCATGAAAGAACAGTTCAATTATCCCCGGCCCACGTAACCTACACCGCTAAAGAAAATTAAATTAACCTTGATTTAGAAACGAATTTAAACTTTATTGAAAAATCTAGTTGTTCCCCCATTTGTCATGGGAATAAAGATTAGGCGTCCCAGACTGATATGGCAAAGTCTCCCCCACCCCTTCTTTTCACGCGAAGTTTGTATGACGTATATTGCTCTGTGATACATCACAAATTTTGCAAGTGAAAATGCTACAACGACAAGTAACACAAAGATCAGTCGAGAAAGACATAATGCAAAAGCAAGCGCAAACTCAATGTTTTCTCACTCTCTCTTGAGGAGATTCAGGCATATCTTTACTAATGGCAAACTAATTCAGACTTTTCCCTATATACCTACACCTGTCGGTGATGTAAACACTGCGTGTATGTGCTCCTCTCAACGTCTCATAACAAATGCTGTTCTCTGTGTCAATGAACCATTAGAATTAGAAGTACAACGACAACCTGTCACCTCCGGCGTACTTTACTGAAGTCGGAGAAAGTTTATTTTGGGTAATTTAAATCGAAAATATGGAAATTAACAGAATGTTTTTGGCTGGGTAATAAATGAGTTTGGGGCCTCATGGGATGGGTCGCCCGACGACCTCATCCTGGTAGGGATCCGGTAAATAGGCAAAAAAAAAAAGAAAAAAATCGCCTCAGACGCATCCTTATCGTATGAGTCAAAGTTCTGATCATACCCGTAGACCCGGTAAGAAGAAATTGTCCTGCATCACTGAGGTGCTTGTCCTAAGCTGTCATTGGATGTAATATAAAACGTTAAATCAAACTAACCACAATCTCTTTTGTTCTTTGTTTGTTTGTTTGTTTGTTTGTTTGTTCAGTCTGTTAAGCAATTGTTACCCCTGGTTTGACTTTCACTGTAACTTTTGACTACCACCACCGTGCTTACGGTTGAATATTACTGAAAGAGTTTGTTTTTGTTTATAGTTTTGAATACATACTATAAGCAAAAACTGGTATTGGACAGACTACTTCTGTTTTTCCGCGTTCCATAACCAATTGTTACAACGACTTGGCCTTCTTTGTTGTCAGCACTCATCCGATTGAGCTAAAACATGAGCTCGGCAAAACCATTGAGTGAAGACTCAAACGCAGGTGGTATTGTCAGTGTGCTTTGGGGTTACCAGCAAAAAGTCCCGGCATTCATTGGTAGAAAACACTTCTAAAATATGACATTCAAACTTCAGAGCGGAACCCATGAAGGAGATTTTTTTGTGGAAAATAAGCTTTTGTCTTTTCCAATATTTCAACTGTTTTGTCAACAAATTTGTTCTGCCCATCGTCGTCATACAGGCATTATGTTTGTAATTCATTTGAATAGAAGTCAGGAAGCAGTCATGATGTTAATTCTTCTGTCACAATTACCTACCCTCCAGAGCTACCCCCCCCCCCCCAAATTCCCACGATAATGTTAGCAGACACGTAAACTTGAGAGATTTCAGTTCATACTGTGGTTTGACATAGTAACTATACGGCAAGTTAAAAGAGCCTGAAATATACATATTTATATTTACAAGGACAGGTTGAGTTATGACGACAAAGAATGGTCAATTCTTTTCGAAAGAGCTAAACTATACTTTTGAAGTCCAGGATGCAATATTCTTTATTCCAAGGCAGGTTGTTTCGTACACGATGACCATATTTAGAAAAAAAGAACGAACAAATGTGTTGTGGTTTCTGTGACATTATGAGTCTAATGTATTGCATAAGACAAAAATGTGTACCATGCTTTGCCTTTTTTTTGTAATATTGCAGTAAGTCATCATGCAACCAATTGAGATGAAACAACCGTTATATACACAATGCCATCTGCTGAACTAAAATGATGACTTTAAAAGACATCATGAATCAACATACAAACTCCCACAAATCCCCAAATAACCTTTGACCTCCACCAAAACAATAGGGTTCTTGTACTAAACGTGGCTCAGCTATGTACGAAATATGAGATTCGTCCATAACTTACCTTCCAGAGAATTCTTGTTTACAAGGTAGCCGTCAAACACATACACACCACCCCACCCACCCACCCACACAAACGACCGCGTGATTACAGAGATTATACGATTATCATCGAAACCAAAAAATCAGATATAAACTCGATAGGACCTGACATATGATTGATCAAACTCGTCTTCCAGAGTTTGAATCGAACGGTTGAAAATGCCGAACGAAGAATGTACTCGATTTTTTTTTACACAATATTGAACAGGAAATATGGTGTACTTGTACAACATGTTGTGCGTGTCAGCTAATATATAATATCAACTTAAGAAGTCACTTGAAGTATGACGTCATGTAACCTCGTCCTCACTTATATTCCAATTAAAAGTTCCTGCTTGGTCTCAGTTAAAAACTATTGATGGGTTACTGATCCTCGACAGCCTATGATGGCCTTAACGAAGCAATTTTGAGCCGAGTAACGTTTAAACTAGGTCGCTTTTCGAGTAATCGAAGCCCCAAATGTTGCTTATGCTTGTGAATTAATAAATATTTACGTCAACGAATGAGGTTTAGGTACTTAGGGGTTTTTAGTAATCGAGATGTAACCAAAGATTCGATCAGAAAACGACCTACTTTTGTATGAAATTGGAGAACGTCAAAAGAGGCTTGTGTGAATGATATATATTATCTCACAGTGACCCACAAATTACTGTGGCATGCGCAAAGCGACCGAAGATCTGTAAGAAATAATAACTGCAGTAGAGATCTAATTTAAATATTTTATCCAAGTATGGTGGCGTCGGTACACCCTAAAAACTGTTAGGCACGTTTTGAATCCTACTAAACTGTTTTGTTAAAAAAGGAAAGGTGGTTCACAAAGTAACCATTGCTGCGTAAAATTTAACCCAAGGAAGCTAATTTTTACTCAGTTTGGTTAGTATTTTACCCAACAATTTATCGGGTGGCATATTTACGTAACCAACCTGAGGCAAAGTTTACCCCACAGGAAACTGCCCCCCCCCCCCCACATCCACACACGGGGCACTTTAGTCCCCTGTCATGTCTGGAATCCTGAAATTGTACTGAAAGGAAAGGAATTTAGTAATAAAACAAACCAAAATGCAATAATTCCAGACCTTATTTATGTTTTGGGGACTTAGGAGTATGTCATTCCTTAAAAGAATTTTCGGTGTGGGGGGGGGGGTGGGATGGGTAGAGGAGGAACGTCAGTCTAAGTCTAGTTACCAGTTGCCCCCACCATCTAGACTTGCTTTCGTGCATACCAGCGGTATTAGAACACTGACTTCATGTAACGGTGCATAGCGTATGAGAATTTGATTTGAAACTGGAAAGGGCCTTGATAACGAAGGTGTGAAAGTAGAAACCACTTTTACGAATGGTCTGGTCTTTGCCGAATGACTGAGATGGTCATGAACTGTTCCATTCAGTCTTGCCCCCCCCCCCCCCTCTTCCGTCCTAGAATCTCCTACTTCAGCACATGAACAAACGAATTACATCTATCCTTATACCAACTAATCATTCTGTAAACGTCTTCACTGAATTGTCGGGGTGAAAAAAAATGATTCATTTATATGCACAGGTGGTTGCTCAAAGAAGATGGTAGTTCTCAGGACGTCTGATTCACTCAAAAGTCTGTGAATGTGCTCTGTTATGGTCAGCGCTGAGGGGGTATTAAGTCCAGTGGCGGCACCAGGATCTTAGATGGGGGGATGGAGGGAAAAAGAAGCGGTCGGAGGCATAAATTTCGCGCGTAGCGCAAAATCGAGCTCGAAGCGAGTGGGGTCCAGGGGTCCGTCTTAGGGCCCCTGTGGGGTCAAGGTGCAAAGTCCCGTTGGGATCCAGGGGGCGAAGCTCCCGGAAGCTCTGAGGTTATAGTATATGACTGGTGAAATATTAAATCTCAGGATAGGTATATTTTTGTTCAAGTGCTTCATTATACGCAAAGATTCCAAAAGATTGAATTATTTCGGGTATTTCTCTCCTCTAAGTTG
The DNA here is from genome assembly GCA_021234535.1 of Stichopus chloronotus. Taxonomy (NCBI): domain Eukaryota; kingdom Metazoa; phylum Echinodermata; class Holothuroidea; order Aspidochirotida; family Stichopodidae; genus Stichopus; species Stichopus chloronotus. Next base: position 21,272,449 of record CM037835.1, read on the forward strand.
ACAAGATGAGAACTTAGGACCCCCTGATGAGGTCCATAGGCAAAGTCCCGGTGGAGATCTGTGAGGTTTTAACCTACTTCTGGGTGTAAAATTAAGTTTCAGGATAGTACACTTCAAATATGAAAACTTACGACCCCTTGTAGGGTTTAGCCGCAAAGTCTGTTGGGGGTCCAGGGGGCAAGCCCCGAGAACTCTGAGGTTTTGAAATATCTCTGTGTTTAAAAATTAAGTCTCATGGACTTCCTAGAACAGAAAGATAAATTGAAAATTATAAATAAACAGGGAATAGACATAGACATGTATGCATTTGTCAGGTCACTTCAGCTGAGTGTGTGGGCAACTGGAGTGGGGCGTTCTGACTGGGGCGCAAATGCATCCCATGCCACTTCCCCATGGTGCCGCAGCTGATTAATTCCAGTCCCCTTTTACATCAATCCCCTTTTAAATCAAGTTTGGCCCTTGTCGGCGTTCCATAACGGAGCATATAATTGCACGTCATTACTGATGTACATAGGTTGAGGGATGGAGGTCTACATCACGATGAACAAAAAGCAAAGCTATCGGCATACACCATGCTGCGTCGTTCGTGTTGAGAATAAGACAACTATTGCCTTTACAGTCACATCACAGAAGAAGCAAATGTTGGGCATTCAACTTCATCGTTTGGGAAACGTACGTAACACTTCGGAAGATATGTGTCAATTAAATCAAAAGAGGCCAATTACATACTTTGAAATTTGTAGATGATTCATTACGTAATTTATTGTCGTGCTAGATTGTACAACTACACTGACGCGAGGATGTATTTCACTAGCATAATCCCCGACATGATCACGGGCGTTTGAACTCGTCATTTTAATGTCGGGAAATTACGCCAGTCGTACACTTGTCTTAATACGGGTCTCATTCGACGGTAACAAGGATGTGATATTTGCAAGAGTGAGTCGTTCACCCCTTTCCAAATTTGAAAGCAGAAAAAAAAAAAAAGAATTGAGGATAACTGCTTGCGAAGAGTTTTGTTGTTGACAGTTCACTTGCATTTCAGCAAGCCCGGTCTTAGTGCATTATCCAGTGACGATGATGATATATTGAACGCATGCTAGGCTCTCCGTTGAACTTGCCGCGAGCTGGCGTAAGTGATTCGATTAACCCCTGCAGTTTTGAGTTAACGAAAAAGTTATAAATATATAGATATAGTTAAGCAGGTTTCTAGGTTCAAGTCACAACGTTGAGTTGGTCTTTGCACTCTAAGAATAATAACTATTCGTCTGTGATGATGGTGTAGTTTTCTACGACAATCACAAGAGGCAATAATTCTACAATTCGGTAATCCTGCAACAGAATGGCGTCAACTTTTAAGACAACTTGACGCCATTTTTTTGTAGCGTTTGCATCGGGTACCTAACTTACCATGGTTCTGAAATTGCTGCCCGGATGCAAAGGTTCACTAACATGTATCGCTGTACGTGATAGGCTAAAAATGAGCATATAGCCTATCTGAAAACGACTTCATTGTCAAGTCCGTACGAGGACACGTGGTGTTATACTAATGTGCAAAGCACAGTGTCCTATCTTAACTTTACAACGATCTCGAAGCCTAACAGAAATTATATTCTCGGGCACCTGGTTTCCCCACCGACTATGCCGGGACGGCCGGTAGGGGCCGACTTTTTTACCCTTTGCAAACACTACGTAATACCTCTAACTTAACGATACCCCTCTGCAATAAATGGGAAAATGCTCTCTATCTTTTGTCTTTCCGAAGTAGTAGCTCTATTAGAATTTTATTTATTCACATCAGACCTTCCTAACCCTCCGTGCGTTCATTACAACAATTACATCGTAGGTAGATGAGCACCGAAGAATGCCATACCGATACAGGGACATGAACATGTAGTGGGTTCACGTAAGGCCAGTCTTTGGCAACTCTTACTTTCTCACAGTGATGGGCGAGGTTTCGGGCGTCGCCTCAAGGTGAAAATTTCACGACGAAGATCCCTTTGAAGCAACAAAAGATATTTCCCTATTTAGACCATGATCAATGCTTTCCACCACTGGTTTAACTTCTTATTGAATCGCAGAAGTATCGTTGTCAAAAAGTTACTTAGTTAGCAAAAATATTTTCTAAGCGGTAGGATGCATATTAAAAATCCTGAAACAAAATCTAAATCTTGCTAGTTTAGAAACATAACAACGAAGGAGCTGTTTAAAATCTCTAGGTCTGAAATGCTATATCCAAGTTTCTTTGCCATTTCTTTGGTATTTTTATTTTTGCATGCTTGTAAGGCTGAAGACAGCTTTTGCTCCTTTGAAGCTGTACTGCAGGTGCGAAAACGTCTTTGTGTGTGTGTCTGTGTGTGTATGTGTCTGTCTGTGTGTGAACAGGCCCCTTTTCGTGTAAATGTAGCTATGGACTCATAAAAGGCGAACGGGTTGGCCTTCAAGGAACCACAGTAACAGCCTGCTTTATGTATTTCTGTGCACTGTAAGTTGTGCATAACAACGTAGGTGTAACAACGTTAGTTGACTGTCTATGAAGGGATCGAACTGCATTTTTATGAGACCCATAACAAATGTATTCCCTTTTCTAACGGGTGAACAGTGTACCTTTAAGTTCATCCCTATGTCATTTAAACTTCATTGACAGGAAAACAAGCAAACAGATGGGGATTCTAAAGATAAGCTGAACGACACTATAATACATAAATCATACATATGTGTGTGTTTTTTATTTCTGTTAATTCCGGCGATCGTGGAAACCCAAGCATGACCAGCTGCTTCCATCCCCACATTCGACAACATAATTTCTAAATTTATATTCAATGTCTCTTTCTGTATTCTTTGACTTCGCTATACCACCAATCAAATTTACGGCATTTATTGAATTGGAAGCTGTTCGCAACTAACATCTACTTCAGCAAACAGCTGTTGCCATGAAAGGACCCCAGCTGAGAGACTCCGTGTCTCCACAACGGTCTACTGGGTCGACTGCGAGGCACCCTCCTCATCGCACCCTCTCGCCTTATCATCTCATTCGACGTCATCGGCGCTCGTCCAACGCGGATGTTGTTAGACCGATAATTCATGACGTCACGTATACCGCATTTGTTCTACTTCCGCTCCGCCTGTGAGTACACACAATGCGTTCTGGTTGTTGTGAACACCTCGTCAGACTACCAATTCCAATTGATTTTTTTTTTCATGAGCCTGGATTTATTTTTGGTGGGAATGATGGATCGTTAAGTTAACGAAGAAGCGCTATTTATGTATCATTAGATAAAAATATTTTCATTAGTCTGTGAAGGAGTCAGATTTTACGCATACAAAGCGTCAGACCCCACTGTTACGTATTTCTACATAGCCGACTTAACGGGGAGACTGGCTAATATCTCTTGCAGTATGTATTAAACGTTCAATACTTCGATTTTGTCCTCTCTTTAAAACCATGCTTGGCCTTAATGAATAAAAAATGTCTGTAACAAAACTACACAAAACTGGCTATTCGTGCGTATGGAGTGATAGGCTTCATTTTACGTTTTTTTTTTTTTAATGAAAATGTTAAGACGCTACTTTCTGTTACTCAACGACAGACAAAATACTCCCAAATTGTAAACAAAACAGATTTCCATCGATGGTTTGTCGCCACCGATCAAAATTTATGTCGCGGATATAATTAACTCATTAAGGTTAAGCCGTATATTTCCTTGCAAAATACGATGAAGTAAAGAGCTTTAGTGAGTAAACCTTTCACTAAGTAGGAAAAAGAAGAGGGTTCCCTTTTTATTTTGTCTTTTGGAGCTACCGTAATTCTTGAAAGAAGCACATAAATCTGAAAACTAGTCATATTTTGCTTCTGCTAGGACAGCGCACGAGTAAATAATGCCACAGAAAGGTTGAAGTCTGTTACGTCAGAGAGACATATCCACCCGAGAAAAGTTAGCATATCCAAAAGCTGACGTGTTCGGAGTAATTTTTCCCGAAGGACAAGTGCTGTTGTTCTCGGATGCCAGAGGGGCGTCTAACAGTTTGAGCTTTGCCCGCTGGGTATTAGCAAAATATGATTTACTACCCTGTTTGACTTTTTTTTTCTCTCACGCTCTTTCAATTCCCTCACTTGTGGTTAGCAAACCATATTCCGTACTTGGTGGATACCTACTCATGAAGCTTATTTTCATATCATCATATCATCATATTTTTATATCATCTCCGTTTTTAGTTTCACAACTACCCTACTCGTGTGGTTTTAAGAGGAAGGAGGGATAAGAGGACCGTGGGAGGGAACACCACTGAGTCAGTAACACTATCATCTACAATAGTGGTTCCAACCTTTTACAGCTCATTGCCCCCCTTTTACAGACTGGCATTGGGAAACGCCCACCCCCCACCTCACCTTGTTATTGAATACCAGTCAAAGTAGGTATCGTCTGATGGATCTGACAATTAATGTGCAGGGCTTCATCTTCCCATGTACGTTATTAGTATCACAGCTTAACACTTCGACAGGCTTGTATGTAGAAATGTATCAATGGGAGAAGTTTGTACGAAGTGGATGTAATTTCAAGCACCTGGGTGATCATGCATGTAGCCAAGTGGGTTCACTGCTTCTTGTGACCCCCCCCCATTTGAAATAAAATTAATACTAATTGAAAAGTAATTGAAGTGAAAACTGTTGAATTAAGTATTGTATTTTGTTTTAAATCCCCCCGTACCTTATTGCGTTACCTCCCCCCCCCCTTGAGTTACTAAAACGCCACGGTGGGAGGGTACCGTCCCGGACGATTACCACCGATCTACAATTTGGGTTCTACTCAGAGTCACTGGCCACGTGAAGAAGAATAAATTGCAAGTAGAATGCGACCTTGTTGACTCTTCGGTTTGTCATCTTGGGTGACATATCCGTTTTGAATCAGTAACTCTTGCATCTCCATCTCTTATTCAGCTCTACCTCTGTTTTTGTGTAGGAACGTTTCCAATAATCGGTTAGAAAAAGCTGTGGTTTCCATGATTCCAAAATGGCGGACAACGCATAACAGATTTCTAATGTGGTGGTACTGATGTGATATCACCGTCCTGAGTGAGGGGTCTAGGGAGAGGGGTGTCCCTTTTTGCTCGAGGATCTCTTTCCTATTCAGAACTTCACATGTAGGGTAGCCTCCTCAACCACTGACTCCCCCCCCCCCCCCTCCAGCTTACTCAACTGCATAAGCGATCGATATACCTTTGACAATATTCATGGGAGATGAGAAACGTCTATGGTACACCTTGCGACATTATGTATGTATACTTATATATCCCTAGGGCGACTGTAAAAGGCTTTTGTGCTCCTGAATATCACTTTAGTCAAACGCACCGAATATTCAAATATAAAATAAATATATATATAAACAGTCCGAAATATTCGTGCGTGCAAGAGTGTTCGAAACCGACAATGTTTTATAAAACAATTTACTTTCTTCCGGTGGCCTGCAACGTGTCTGTTGTGATATCTTTGTTGTAGTTTTCAGCTATACGCCTTCAGATCGTAGTGCGCATTCACTAGTAATATCATTTATCGAGAGGGGCCACACAGAAGTGTATTTCTGTATCTTCCTTACGGCTACTTGTCTTCATTTATTACAGCAGGATATTCTTTTATTTTCAGAAGTGCACCAAAGGACAAGATGACTGCATTTCTTATTTCTACGGTACCTTGGTCTTTTCTCCGGAGATAATAAAAAAAAAAAAAACACAAAACGCCAATGACATTTCCAAAACCAAAGCAATGTTGTTGTGATTTTCCACACGGAAGTCCCGTATATTTATCACAGGACCCGGTTCCGCTAAGAATCTAGCCGGAACTAGCTAAATCAATCTTCTTTCTACCGCAATTCACACTCTTATTGGTGACGTCAGTGACGTCATCAGGATTAGAATTAAGGGCCAAATGGTGTCGAGACTGGTATCAGATGGAAGAGAAATATTGAAGATTAACGGTAAAGGTTGACGAGCCCATTACATCCTGCTTTAATGTGCAGGGGTTGACGGTAGCATTAGCTAAGTGTAACATTTCACGGATTATGCATATGTGAAACCACATGTGGGGTTAAGGAATGCTGCCGACACATCACTTCTCGTTATATTTAGATGGCACATCCTTGCCGACACTGATTCCTAACAAAGGAGGACACGTAGCTGGGAACAATCTATTTTATTTGGCAGGTTTCCTTGAAAATTACTGAGGAAAACTTAGAAAGAGACACTAATTTGAGAGCATAAATTGCGACCGATGAAAATGTAGTTTACATCTGCAGTGCTCCATAAGAGTGAGGACTCATGGGAGAGAGGATCTAAATCACGTTTAAATCTCACATATTTATATCCGGTATGTCGTGCCGAGTGAGGCATGTATTGACCTCAGTTCAAACTAATTTTTCTGTGTTCACATTGTCGCATATTGAGAGAGCCTTTTTCTAGAGCCATTGTGAGAGCGTCTGCAGGGTTTCGCCTCCTGGACCTCCAGTCTGGGCTCAGGACTGGACCCCTCCATTGGCACACACGATGGGACCCCACGCGATAAAAGAGACCTGCTTCGCACTTGTAATGCACCCTCCGTGCAGTTCGTCCGACTTCTCCCACCTAACTGATGGATCCGCGCCCCTGGTGTCGCAACGAAACCATATGTCTTCAAGGAGTCAAGATGTTTAGACAACAGTACAGGCAATTCCCACTTTTTCCACGATCTACATGGGAGGAGTGCTGTACAAAAAAAGTATGTGAAAACGGTCTTTCTCACAAATAGCCAACTTATCGTCCATAAACACTGATGTGAATTTTATTTTGTGAGTCTTTCTTTTGATGTACAGAAAGTAAACAGACACACCATAATCAGTGAAAATCAACAATTGCAATTTAAAGTGATCGTGATTGTCAATTGTTGCGTGTTCACAATTTTATTTATTTTTATGTTATATTATTTTCATTGTTTTATTCTACGTTTTTGAGATGTATTTACTTGAATACAAAGGGAGCGCAAAATTGAAGTATTTGGCAGTTTGAACAGACTATCGTTGCCACAGACTGTAAGTTGTCTTCTTTGGGTTACATGATGTTGAAAAACCAAGACTAAGGGTGTAAGTAACGTAAGACAAGAAGCACAAATCGGTGGCGCCCTTCTAGTTCTACCCAAGAAGAGAAATATGCATTACAAAGGCACCTGTGAAGTGAAGCACACGTTGACACTTCATCTACATGCTTGTGTTGTAGAATCAGGGATATAAAAGCTCTATTTTAGAATTGGAACATCACGTCCTCGGGTAGGAAACAAGAGACTTTTTCCTTCAATGATGGACAAAGAGTATGATCTGCTCTGCGGAGATGTTCCGGCTTACTGTTAGAGTGAAATGCTCAGAGAAGTATCCCGGTACGTTAATGCCATCGCCTTACAGATAATTCATACCAGGTACAATGCTATGTACCTATACATGTTGTGCGTTGCATGTGTGGAAACGTTGGGACGTTCACTGCGATTACTGTATATATGCCTTCCAGAAACCACGTTCAGTAATTGGACCATATCATCCCAGCAGGTCAAGTGTCCTACGTTACATGGTCCAATTGGCATGACGTCAGTGGATAAAGGGAAGGTAAAACAGAATCTACGGTGGTAATTTTGTATCTCACTTAAGACTCCAAATCAATTTATGACTTTTAGAACAAACCTGCGGTGATGATTCAAATCATTTTGGCCACCCAACACTGAAGACTATCTTCCCACAGATCTAGTTCAGTTTACAAACTACAGAGCACACTGCTACACACGGTTGCGTATGAAGTGTTATGATTACCCCAAGCAACCGGCGTGTAATTTACGCTAAGGAATCGTTAGGGTTATGCGCAGTAATCTAACAATATTTTCAGGCATATTATATATATATATATATATATATATATATATATATATATATATATATATATATATATATATATATATATATATATATATAATGTATATTTGGAAATTGAAAAAAGAAGAAGGAAATTGATATTTCGTTCTAAAAGAATGTAGATGTTTTTTCTTTATTGCTTAAACCCATATCGTTCTGTTGGGAAGTTATGAATTTTAATGAAATATTTATTTCAAAATGGTACATGACGTTATGGGGAACTTGGGTCTTGGGATGTCACCCAGGCACGGCCATTAATATCCTTCGTATTTCTTTATAATCTTGACTGTCTTGAAAGAAAAATTACAATAGCTTAAGAGACGTGACCTTAAATTCCAAAATATTTTTGAAGTAAATCTACAATATATATATATACCCAATCTACATTTTCACTAGTGTCCAATTTCAAGATTAAATTTGGACTTAAATTCAAAGAAAAACGAAGACTTCCTGCAAGGATTTGCCAATGTCACGTTGTATTTTGTCGAGGCAATTAGAGATCTTTCTTGATCAGAGAAGTCCTCCTTCAAACAACAACATCTTGAGTTGCGTGTGTGATTTCCGCCTGTCTTTGGCTTGGTTTGCCGCCATAACAGTTTTGAGATCTGCTGTATCGAATCCAATCATAGCATGCTGTAGTCAGGAAAGCTAAATTACGTAAGCTTCTCACGCCGGTTAGAAACTTCAACTTCACACTGTTTTCTTGGTGCATGATCAGTTCTTTACTAAAAGTATTTGCAAGGGCGTCGTCGATGCCGTCACGCTCTAATGATGGATGTATGGGGGGGGGGGGAGGCATATGATAGGATACTGTCTAAGGTGAGTGCCTCCAGCGCCTTGGCGAGGAGCGTATGGACATAAAAAAAAAACTGTGGTATTTTCGAGCTCGTTTGAATCACACCCATACATTCCTTATTCTGCTACATTCAAAAGCAGGATCCACGCATTCCCTATCCTGGGCATTTTTTTTTTCCTGTTCATTTCAAGCACATACCCCTACAAATAAATGCGTTTTCAAATTTAAATACGTTTTCAAGTAAATGTAACTTTGTAATCAACATCTGAATGGGGGAGCGTCCCCATCCCCCCCCCCCTCCCGCCATCCAACGTGGTTGAGCCACTGAATATGAGTAGAGAAGGGCCAACAGCAGTCGGTGTTATTCGTTGGCTACTATATGCAGTCTTTCACATTAATCATCCATTTGACTGCGTAGCGCGTTACACGTTTGGAGCCAATATAAATAAAACATTAAAACTCCATCTTTGGAGTCAAATGCCATTGCGTATATATGAAGAATATATAAAAAAAGCAAGTATGTTGCTTTGGATATTTAAAACAACGGTGATGAGAATACTGAAATCTCACGGTAAGTGCATGAGAGCTGCTATCTAGCCTACACCTGTACGTGTCGATGTGCGTATGCGAGCATCTTCTTTTACATGTAATGTATCCAAGTTGTCAAGTGCACAAATTACTTTGCTCCTCCTCAGCCACCGGTGACATTTTGTTGGAACGTTTACTACTATTCATAACTTGACATCGACTGTGACGTTATGTTAAACGAGCCAAACGCTGTTAGAATCATGGATATTAACAGTGCGCCAGTGAAAATAAATAAAATAAAAATCAATATATTCCTCAACTTTCTTTTCATACCTGCAGGCGTATCGCTAGCATGACAGCAGATGAATCGGTGATTTAGAAAATACCACATTTATTAGCCACAAATTGTGCATCAAAACAGTAGCAAATAAAACATATGGCAAATGACACTTAGGAGATCAGTAGCACAATTTGATTATGAAAATTATTCGGTCTGTCTGTCTGTTTGTCTGTCTTATTATAATTTCACACTCCATCTAGTGAAAATTTTGCCAGGGAGTTACCGAAAGTGAGTTGAAACACTTCACTGATTGGTTCTTTATGATCTTCTATCGTCTAGACGCAACACGATACCGGACGCATGACGTATTGAACGTAAAGCCCCTGTCGAAGTCATAAGCAACAGAACAGATGGAACTATCCTTTTGGTTATCTATACTAGCTAGAGGGGGGGGGGGGGACAAAGCAGGGTCATCAAAAATCTTGAATATCTGAGAAAAAATAAGCCAAATTGTGAAGTAATTCCTCATTTACTTTAGTATACTTAATAAGAAGATATGTCGAGGCAATTACTTCGAAATTATTAGACATGTATGTTGGCTGTTTTATTTTTCTGGCATGACCATTCACAACCACCATAGGACATGTAAATGCCGCACATTGGGCAACAGTTGCTGCACGCTCGGTAATAAATAGATAATAAATCATATGCCATAACATGCAAAGAATGTGGAAAGTCTGTTTCCACAGGAGGGAACATAAATTACAAAACATTGTTTTTTTTTCTTATCCCTAATCGTTCTCGTTATTGTTTTTATTTTTGTTGTTGTTAAAGCATTAGACAACTCACATTTGAACATAGAAAAAAAAATAAGAATTAAGCATTCCGGTAACATCGGTACGGCGTTGATGTTCTACGTTCAGTCATTTCATTGTATTTATTTATTTTTAGATATCGACACATGAACTTGAAACATGACCTACAGCCAACTTAAATCAATCACTAAAGTTTGGTCCAAGTCCAACGCAACAGTGTGGTTAGAAATTGTGTGAGTTCTTATACTCATGTCTCAAAATGCTACCCTGAAATGACTGTAAAATTTTGCTTATGCCGAGATGCAATTTAACATATACAAAAACAAAACATGTCACTGAGGCATATCTTTTTTTTCAAAATTATGTATATTTTTTGTTGCTTGTGCAGCTTGCGCAAATAGTAAAAATTCACATACACTATAGCCTATGCCCTGCAGTATAAATATAGCCTGTGTGGATTTACATGTGTGTGTGTGTGTGACTGTTTCTTAGCGTAACGTATACGTGTTGTCAAGCTATCCATCGATGTCGTGCATATGCTGCAATACAAAGGTGACCTTCGACATACATTTTAGAGTGAAGTACTTTAGAATCAATCAATAAATCAGTCCATCCGGATGACACCACCCTGGGCACGTGTGTCAATATTTTCTCGTTTCTAATCTAAGTATCCGATTCATGTTTACACTAATATAAACATATCACTGTAATATGTCACGTCTACAAATCTCACCAGTGGAATTACAAACTTCCTCAACTGCTCTGAGCCAGAGACTAGCTGAGAAAAAAAAAAAGAAAGACAGAAAAGAAAGTAATTTCACTGACATTGGATCAGTTCCACTTAGTACCCTCCACTTCCCGCTATTTTCTTTACATGATTCACTTTCACACACCTCTGCCCCACACTCCCCCACCCATCGGTCTTTTGCCTAACCTATACTTATTTTTTTCTGAAATTAAATCTCACCGTACTAGTCTCATTATTGATGTCATAATTTGTCATAGTTATGATGCTTTGTTACCATAATGTCACATGACCACCGTCTGTTCCAGTACCTATAATTCAGGGCTTACTTATCTTTCAATGGAATATTGGAGTGAGTCTGACTGCGATGCAAACCGAAAAAAAAAAATGTACATTTCTGTATGTCGAAGCACTTTCATGTCATATGACATGCATTCTTCACCAAATGAGCGTTATATTTTCTGTTAAGTAACCGACCTAGTGACGTATGAAATATATCCAAATTTGGATTTTGCAATAAACATGTTCGACGTATGGCCTAGGATAATTGCCCCTGAAGGGGATAACGTCTGGTCTTATAGGCCCTCGTTCTGTTTCTTATTTGTCGAGCATGAAGGCAAAGCTCGAAATTGTGAGTGCATTATGCCTCCCTCAAAACCCCATCCACCCTTTGAAATATCTTGAAGTATTCCTCCCCTTCCTTCCCTTAGCATTTAATATATTTCATATCTGAGCTAAAGAGCTAAACTCATTATTACAAATAAACTGTAATTCCTACTGACTGAAATTCATCTGTACCTATGAAACTCGTTTGACTGAATTAAGAGAGGCTGTAGCATTTCGCGGAACTGACTACTGTAAGTTACGCGTTTCATTTATTACTCACTTTTTGACGTATCACTTTCAATGCGTAATTCACTTTCTAGAGCGTGAAACTTACTGCTGCATGAAAGTTGCTACACGATAATAAATGCAATCTCTGGACAAAAGGTCGCTATTTGGTGACCTACATCTTGCTTGAGGAACGCACTCTAGGGGTTTTTAAAAAGATTCAAAAGCTTTTTATTATTTAGTCGTGAAAACCATATTTTAATAGCATGGTCTGCCTTAAAGTTATGCATTTTAAACATGACAGTAGTGCATTGCATTGTGGGAAATCTGTGAAATCATATCAGCTAAGGTAATTGAACATTCGTTGTAGTTCTTTTTAAAGCGGGCAATCTCGCTGTCATTTAAAAGAAACATTACAATTTTTTTTGAAAAGAAACATTACAATCACACCTTTGAAAAGAAACATTTCAATACTTTAAGAAAAAACAATCGAAATTTATCACTAAGTGTCACATTTCAAGGTTTTCAATTTTAAAGAGCAGCCAAGACTATTTTACATTAATTTTGTGTTGACCAGAGCAGTTTTTCTTCAAAAATCGACATTTTAAGTTATGAGCAAGATATTGGGGTGTGAATTGAAGTTTCCTCTCTGACCTCAACTCAGGTATTTTTGTAACTTCGTTTTGTAACTTGCCACATCCATCTGAAAAACATCTCATAGGACTACCCATAGAAATAGATAAACCAAAATGACGTCAGATTAACTGTTCATACACACTGAACAAAAGAAGTCGGACAATAATAGACGGCGTCCTTGAATGAATGGCAAAACAGCTCTGTCATCTTCATTTGCCATACACAAAACACGCACAACCGGGGAATTTGTTAGGTGCGATAAAACTAAATGTCTGAGGAAAACAAAAGTAAATGCACGATATTTTTTAGATAACCTGATAATATTCAGGGAAGCCTGCTTTCCGAAGTTTAGTTGTTTTCCTAGTAATATTATCCTAAAATTCCCTTGGACTTGTGTTACACGGTTTTGCCTAGCAGAGTTTGGACTTCACTTAATGTTGAAAGCGTGACGTCATTCTAGTTTATGTATTTCTATGAGTCCACCACAACTTATAATGGCCAATTATGGTTTGCTTGCTTAATTTATTTGTTTCTATTATCAAGCCCACCATCCATAAACATATACAGATTCAAAAATATTCAAACAACCTGGAAATCAAAATGTTTTATTCAGCCTTTGCTTGAAGCATATTAAAGGGGGGGGGGTCATTACGTTGGTTCACAAAATTCATGATATTTTGTCACACCTGTTTAGTATTACTCACATGTTGATGGCAAATGGTCAAACTCAGAACATCTTACATACAACTGAAGAAACAATGACAGTGTAATTAATGATCAAAATCACTAATTGTAAATCTGTGACTAGACAACGTTTTACCAGTAAGGTAGACAACCCCTCCTAAAAAAAAGTTAAAGATTCTCACATTTTCAGCAAATTTAGGAATAAATGCTTGACTGACTAATTAGGCGTATCGGCAATTCGGCATGCAATGGCTTCCCTTCAAACTTGTCACAAAATAAACAATATCAACTCAATGAGCCTCTTTAACTTACGTGAAAATTATGGCTGCTGGGAAATCGCAGCTGTTTGAAAATCGCTGCTAATTGGGAATCTCTGCTGAATGCGTCCAAATAAAGTAGCTAGTGGAAAATCGTTTACAGCAAAAAGTGCTCGCTTACTGTAGCATGTTTCGTGGGTGCGGCAAATTAAACAAGAATTTGAGGGACATATGAAATACATGTGACATGATAAACACATAATGAAGCATTGCCGAATTAATTATCAGAAATGGTGAAAGTAGCCACAATTTCCAGCAAAATCCATCAAACCTATATACACTGTACAAACTTCTGTTCTACAATTGCATCACAAATGAACATTAATCCAAGTATGTAAATTTGTGACTCCAAGGGGTGGGCTCACATGATGTGCCTTATGTCAATTTTTTGCTTACGTAACGTTTATTTCAAGGATAATTAAGAATTTTACATGCCCAGAGGGTTTTTTTTTTTAAAGCATATATTGTCTTTTGTACACGTGATAATGATATCACTAATCAGTGTGAAACCCTGTAATTATGGAATTTAGAGACGTTAAAGACACACTTTACATCATCGCCTTCGCGTTTTCATCAAACTTTGAAAAAAAAAAATAGGCCTATCTCAAAAACTGTAAGAGATAGTAATACAGCTCTTACAGATTTTCATTCAGATTGTCACTCTGCAACTTCTGAACGAGGCCACGCCTCTTTGAATGTACGGGGGTCTTTCTAAAAGTCATGTCACCTGTTCTGCAAACGATTACACGTACTCGTTAACAAAATATATCAATATGATAGGTGCACATTCTATTGAGACTTTGGGCTCTAGGTAATGAGTTAATAATCTACGAGGTCTTTAATTAAAGTAAGCGACCCCATGCCCCTACCCCAAAGGTATGGTTATGCTGTAGCATGCAACCTTGAGATAGAAGGTTGCTCGCTACAGCCAAGACGAGATTCGACCGAGATTTTAAACATGCTCATAACATTTTGCCGATTTCCGCAAACAGTCTTAGGCAAGAATCGATCGTTCAGGTAATTACAAGGGTCTCCAAGGTGACCTTTTCTTGCCGAGTACTGTGCTTCCTAACCACGACACACACGCACCCCCCCCCCTCCCACCCATACACACACACACACACGCGCACACGCACACACAGCTTTGTTTTTCCATTCACTCCGAGGACCTCGTTGTGCTTTCTTTTGTTTTTTTTCTTCCTCAACCCTAACCCTAACAATAAACTGTCTATTGTTAATCTTGAGAGGACCGGAGAAATCTATTGAATTTTCTGCAGAGGACCTAAAATCTATTGTTTCGGTCCTCGATCCCACCGGAAAACAAGGTCACACACACACACACACACACACACACACACACACACAAAACTATGATCGACAGAATGCAATCTCTCGCTAATACCGAAAGAACAATCCGCGATCTTAGCAAAAACAGCTAGCTGTTCAAAATTGTTCGTAAGCGATAAGGTTTGCCATAAATTGCATAACATGCGACTCCAATTTTCACGTTTATTCGTTTGCGACAAGCGTTTGACAGCAAGTGGTCACTTGTAAATGCCATAAATTGTCACTTATGAAAAAAGGGCGGCTGTGAGCCACCATACAGAGTCAGTGCCGCCTTGTGTTTAAGAAGAAAGATTTTTGGAATAAACAACGAAAAGCAGCAACGAAAGGAGACCGCTTGATGTTTGCAATCGGACGTTGGATTCGGAAATACAATCTTGACTCGTATCAAGCAGAATATTGAACTTACACCATGTTTAACACTATGTTCAATCATATTGAAACTGCGGTCAGTAAAATGTTGCCATAATGATACATCACATGTTATAAACAATCACGAAGGCTTCCCAGGTATATAACTGTTATCGGCATCAAAGCTGTTCATGCAGTACATGCATCACAATGTCGTGTAAGCGTTATCTTACAGAGCTACCGTTTATCCTTTTCTTGAGGCGTTTAGCGTTTTATGTAATGGGCACTGAGAACTAGCAAAGGTACATGTCAAGTGAATTCAGAGTAACATCAAAGAGGTGTAAAAGCGCTGAACATAAACTCAAGTGTGTTTACTGTTCCGTTTAGAACCCTTTGGGTTTCACAAGCCTCTTTTAAATCTGCGGTAAGATCACCCACGTATGAGCACAAACCGTAAGAATACAAGTTTCGTCGCATTGAAAAATCATCAAATTGCTTGCGGTTATACGTTTACATCTCCAGCTTCAACGTTCTATATAAAATATAACGGTGTTGTATGTTATGATCTGAAATCTGTAACAATACAGCATTACAAGAATATCATTAACAGCTCCTGGTCATCGTCCTCATCACTACATCATCATCAACATCGTCATCGCCATCATCATCATCATCATCATCTTCGCGATCGTAGTTGTCATAATCATTATCATCGTCAACATCATCATCATTATCATATTCATCTTCTGCATCATCGTCCTCATCATTGCATCGTATCCATCATCATCATCATCATCATCATCATCATCATCATCATCATCATCATCATCATCATCATCATCATCATATTTATCATTATCACCATCATCATTGTCGTCATCGTAGTCGTCATAATCATCCTATAGGTCACCATCGTCGTCACCAGCATCGTTGTCATCACTATCAAGTTATCAACGTCATCACCATTGTCATGATGTTCATCATTTTTATTATCATCACGCTCATCATCATAAATGTCGATTTTTAAGGATTCAGTATTCTAAGATTGTTATTAATCATAAAATTTTGGTAGTTGAAAAAAAAAAAAGAAGGAAAAAGCGGCACAATGAATAGAATTGTATAATATTTTTCTAGGTATATAGGGCTCCAAATATTCCATTCTGTCTATGCGAGATCATAAGTAAACTTTTATTCTTTAAGAAAGTTCAAAATTCGATTTATCTGCAACATTAATTCAACACCATGTCATTGAAGGCTGTCTGCACTTCTTTCAAATTTTCTAGACATTCTGCCCAATAATGTATTCAATCACTTAATGGCGGCTGTGATCAAGGTTTCCATCAAGTGTGATGTAATTATAGCAACATAAAAGTTTTCCCTTCGTTACGATGTGGTTGTTGACTACATCTTATTTAATACATTTTGAATGAAACATCTAAATGGTTCTGTTGCTGGTGGCGACTCTTCTCCTTCTCTTTCGTTCTGCTTAATTTTTGTTTCTTTTCTTTTCGTTCTCTTGTCTCTCTCTCTCTCTCTCTTTTTACATGCCTTCCAAAATGAAATCCCATTTTAAAACGTGACAGTCCATTCTCTGTTGTGTCCAATAGAATGAAGGCTACTCAAAACTTTAATGAAACTATTAAACATAAGATAGTATCAAAATATACAGAATAATATATTTATACGTACATATACAACTATAAAGAAGATAATAAAAATATGAAAGTAATAAACACGACAGGATGAAAATGAATTAAACGAATCGAAAGGAACGCTTGACTGCCAACGGCACCACGCAGCTTCACATGCTTACTTATCGTCAGTAGCAACCGAGCGAACGCACACGGGTTTTCTCGCTAAATTGGCGCCCTTTCACTCAAGCAGCTAGTGTGCAAGCCTTACTTTACTGTTCGATAAAGTCTATTCATAAAATAGACGGCATGGCGAGGTGATTTGTTATTACGATCCCTTCAAGCCGAGACGGTCTGTGTCATCCTGTTTCAATGGCAGAAGACAAAGCATCATTCTACCAGGGCCGACATTTTCCGTTCGAGATATGGAATTCTCCGTTTCACTCCATTTCCTTCAATTTATCATTAGCAGACAGGCCTAATTATTTGCTGGAGCCACGGGCTCATTCACAATTATTGCCTCAACAACCATTGCCAGTATTTCTTGCAAAATACAAGAATCCGTATTTAAGCGCACGTTCGAAAGAAAAGAAAAAACAGAGAACACTCCAGTAATTTGTAATTATTAAGAAAAATTACAGCCAAATCTCTTTCCCCTCTCTCCACCGAACATGAATACTCCGCCCCTCCGCGAATGGGTCATTGACCTTCGGTGTATTCTAACAAACGTCATCATGCTTGGATCACATGTATGGTTTCATCATCAAAACAAAGAAAAATAAGAAAGCTAAGTTTCCAATTGACACAAAAACCTTCTTTATGTCGGTCGTAACCAGAAAACAGGTCCCGCGAAGATATGTGTCAGCTCAGTGTAATTATCAATACTTTCCTTGAATGGGAAGAAAAGTAATAATTTTAATTAAAAGAAATAATTATGTCTTAATGCTATATGTACTTGTCATCCGTCGACAATTTTCAAAGAACTATCAAATTAAGATATCAATCATTCATGGGGAAAAGAATTTAAGCGCATTATACTTTGAAGTCTGTAACTTCAGAGTAAAAGCAGTCGAGAGCTTTGAAAACACAACTTGAAAAAAAAAATACACATGTACGTACGTACGTAAGTACGATGAATTAAACCCTCCTGCAACTTTTGATGAGTATATAGGGCTATTTATAAAAAAAGATCAAAGTCCTTTGGGAGGTAAATGTTTAATATTTCTATGCATATCCACAGGCAATTGGTATTTTTTTCATCCCTGTTACAGACCGAGCGACTTCGGATTTTTATAAATTCAGCAGAGATACATGCATGTCTGACACTCTTTCAAGTTTAAAACCATTCAAGAATTAGATTAAAAAGAATTTAGATCACTTCCATTGGAAGGCCTCTTGAGTGAAAGTTAACTTTAGGCGACAATATATCTGAATTGTGAATGAGATGATAATGGCGATATTGTTACTATAGTTACTGTAAGTGCTACACAACAACAATGGAATTTATATAAGGACTAATAGCATCTTTAGGGCCTTCTGTGAATATATTTCGTCAGTATCATGGTCTGATATATGACGTCATTGTACCGCAAGACCAATCTTCTGGATCGCCGAAAAGCTTACATACTCAATGGACACCTCAGCGTGAATATCATGGCCAAGATTGTTCTACTTAGTCCGTATTCCTATAGAAATGGAGTTTAAAGGAAGAGTGTTCACTCGCTGCATTGAGATGTACTTATAAAATTTCGTCGATAGGAAATGTGAGGGCGCTTCGACGTGTGAGTTTTTTTTTTAATTAAAATTACTGAATTGAAGCTGCCGCTTTATTCGTTTCTCATGTGAATTCTTAACATTG
Source organism: Stichopus chloronotus (assembly GCA_021234535.1). NCBI lineage: Eukaryota > Metazoa > Echinodermata > Holothuroidea > Aspidochirotida > Stichopodidae > Stichopus > Stichopus chloronotus. The sequence goes on from CM037835.1 coordinate 21,291,187, forward strand.
CATATGAAACTTCCGACTAATTCCCCATTTTTTTTTTTTTTTTTTGTGGCGATTTTAACACACAAGTTCGATACATAATATTATTAGCATTTCGGAAGATTTAATAAATGTTTTGCACCCCATCACTCTCTTACTATAGCAACAGATCAATCCGTAGCCTCATTTCAGTTCGACTTCCGTCATTCGTCTCATTAAACTCATATCAACTGTATTTGATCATTTTTATTTTAAACGTAATCAAGAACAAAGGAAACCAGCATCTTTAACAAGTTCAAGAAGAACCAGTATAATATTTTGAAGAAAATAATATCAGTTAGATGAAAAGCAACAATGGTGGACCCTTCAGCAGTTCAACTGTCAAACTCTTCCCCAGAAAGTTTCATGTTATGACGTCACCTCTGTAGTGATCTACAATGTAAAGCCCACACCTATATACTCATGCAGTCGACAGTTTGACCGTTTGAAATATACTATGCAGGTCACACTGTAAAAAATGTCTTTAAATTTACAGAAAATAAAACAAAGAAATACATAAGAATTACAGAAATTGTCTGGAAACTAATTACCAGAACATTTCTGTATTCTTTTTGTGTTCCTTTATTTTATTTTCGGTAAATTTGCATTTTACAATTTACATTTTTAACAGTGTACATGCGCCAATGCTCTAGTGGGTTCGATATGTGATGCTCCTTTGAACTGCTGGAATTTTATCAATATGGTCACGATAGCTGTTGTCCAATTCATACAACAGTTTTACACTTTTACCGAATACCCAGATATAATCCTGACGTAATCCCAATAGCGGACTACAGGATCAGGTTAGTTACTGTTAATGGTTTGTCCAAAACTCTAACAAGAGCCACCAAAACATTCTTACTAGCCTATCATATGCCGTATATAAAAACACTAAAATGTCTGGATTGCTATGCTCGAATTGCATGGATCTTCATGATGTAATGATATTTATTGCATAGCTCGCGCTCAATGATATGTTTCCCTGCTGATTTCCTGATTAATATTATATTTTAAAGCTCCCCGTGATCTTTATTTTATGTCCATCTACAGAAGATAGCGTATACATCAGCAGTCGGCACCAAACATTCTCTCTTAATGACCTCGTGCGATGATGATGCACCAATCTCAGTTTAAGGGCCTCCTTCACAGTACTAATTTGAATTTTAAGGCCGTTGGACGCCTTTTAAAGTTAAACAAAGACTAAACACCAGCGACAAGACCAGTACAGAGTTTTCATTACACGCATATTTCATATGCAATTACATTGTCCCTTTAAGTTGGTTTTGTGGCTTTTGCTTCCTGAAGATTTTGTCTCGAACGGCGTGTCATAAATGATACGCATTTGCGGCTTCACAGTCGCCATTCACGAGCATTTTGATTTAGAGACTGTTAGCAAATATTTTTGTTAGTCAGATTTACCGATTTATGGAGAAAGTGAATTACTTAGCCTTGGAAGCAGAATATCTAATTTTCAACATCCGCACGCGATCACTTTATTTCATATCAAACCGGTCTTCCTCTGTTGAATGGTAAATTCCTACGACAAACCGTTAAATTCATGACTTCCATACGAACAAGTGCGATAATCACCAGGCTGCAGTATTTGTATTAGGCCATGATTTTAAACGAATGTAATATCGTAATATATGTAGGATTCGTATCTGAATTAGTTGATTAAATTATCGTGTTTTTTGGACGACAAAATATGTATCAGAGACTTCTTGGAAGAAGGCTGTCACCGCAAAGTTTAAACAGTTGAAAGGATTCTGGAAAACAGTATAATTTTATTACCAAACTATTTATTCAGCAACCTAGAGCAGATTTGACGGATGAGAAACGTGAGCAAATGTAACTTCTACGAAGGGCAACGTTTTCCCCGAATACACAAGATGATTCGTTTTGGGTTTTAATCGTTCTCGCTGATCACTCCAAGATGTGAAATTTGGAAGCTGCATATTATGGAGTTTGTGCACATGGAGTTATATCTATATAACAATTGTTCAATTATGTTCGGCGACAAACAGTAATATCACGAAGGATGGGTAAAAACTGAGTCTTAAACATTAGTGAGGAAACAAGCCAATGGCAAGCAAAACCTCAGTGTTCTTCTTATGACTTACATTCGAGGTTTAATGATCTACATATATGGCAAATGTTATGACGTTATAATACACGATTTCTACATTGCACCTAAAAGTATCCAGCAAAACACAAATGCCCTGTATGTAAGGTTGTATGTTGGTAGACATGTAAGAAAGGGCATTGTCCATTGATCTACAAAATATTTATCCGTCTCAGCGACCCAAGAGGATGACGAAATTGGTGGGGCTGATGCCTATACTTTAGCAAAACCATACAAGAACAACATATGCTTGCAAAATACCCAGCATTGTGGTGCAGGTATATCTCAACATTAACAACAAATTAGCACAAGCAAATGTAACAGCCGACGATCTTAAAACTCAACCCAAATATTTGTAAAGTCCGAGTCTTAAGGGCACTGCCAACTGATCAATAAGTAGCTCAACTCCACATGCAGGGCCCATATAGTCCACTGTCCGACTGACCACTGAACGAACGATAAAATTTAAAAATGTATCCCGACAGGTTCAACTGAATTTTCACCAATTGTCTAAACTGGTCACTGTGATCACGTCGTAGAATTGACCAATTAGCTAGACACCAGCAAAAACGCTCGATGACAATTACCCATGCATAAGGACCTTTGTAACCCCAAATTATTCACATACAGCTGTACAGCTGCACGGTGAAAGAAGTAGAATGTCTTCATTGACATATTGAATAACTGAATACTGGTCAAATTTTCGTATAGAGCAAATGTATGAAATTCTATAGTTATGCGCAAATGACGAGTGAAAGGTTATGGGCTATGAACCACAAAGCTTCTTTATCATAAAGGTTATACATTCAAACGGTAAGTGTCAACATCTATTTTACTCCAATGTTTTAATACATGTGGAATCGAAATCAATTCTTCGTGACAAGCCCCCCCCCCCCTCCCGGGAGTTTTGTAAGATCTGTTGTCATGGCGATGCTGTAATTTCCACCAATAAAGTAGGTACAGTGTATAGTATCTCGTGAGTGTAGTACGTAAACAATCAGATTTCCTCTATAGTTGGATGTAACTATTCAAAATCTCGGGCGGTACAAATGATAACATTCCCCTTAAGCCCCCTTTAGCCTCCTCCGCCCCCACTATCCCTTGTTGATTTCTGATTAGTGTATTCATTTTAATTCCTTTTGGTTTTTTTTATATTAAGATTCGTTCTTGTATGCCAACAAAAAATGGCGAAGGCATAGAGAGTATAAACTACATTACTGATGAACCTAGCGGCTAAAAGGATTGAATTTAATTACGTCTGGAGCAGAGTGCCTTGTTTTTTTTTCATTTTAAATGTTTGTCAACGGACAAGATATTACTCTATACCGTTTGAATGTACACCATCTATCCTTGGCTTATGAAATTTTAATTATTTATCCATCGAACCGATAACCTCTTGATTATAGTCGCAAAATATTTTTCCTTTTTTTTAACTGTCTATTTCTCTTTTGCTCTTCATCATTTTTCGTCTCCACAGTCTTAATTTGATAAGCGAAAATAGCACGGATATGCAGTAAAGGAAAAAAGGAAAAAAAAAACAACGAACAACAATACATTACATACCTTTGTGGGACATTTTACGCATAATGGGCGTTCGAATATCATGTGCACATGGTTTATTTGGGTAACATAGAAAGTATTAGTACTTGGCGTCTGTGTTAGGTTCAAGTGATAATTTGCTTCCTTTTTTTACGTTTTACAATTTCTCAAACATTTTTTGGAAAAATGTTTGTAAATATTTACCTTTTCATGTGAGATGCCTGATTTTGCAATCAGAAAATGATTCACTTTACAAGTCTATGAGATAAAGGACGAAAACATGCATGGTGTAAAATAATCTTGCGCGCGCAGTGTTGTCTGTGGTTACATATCTGGCACGCACAGGCAGCGAATTGCGTGGCTGCTTGTGGTATTGGCAGAAAGAAAGTGTTCAGTGGCGAAAGTCACCGTACGTCAGCCAAGACTGAACTGGCTGTTACTGATATATCGTACTGCTAAAATGTTGGATTTGGTAGACGAATGAACATAATTATAGTGATCGTAAAATTCGGAAAGCTAACCCTTGGAATTGGATTAAAGATTGCGTCTAATTGTATTTTTCAGGTCATAATTTCCAGTTTTTATTACATTTTATCGTGGAAGTTGCTTGACGACCTCAAAGTGGAGACTGCAACCGTTCGTTGATCTGAATTAAATTTGCCATCGTTTAAGACTCCGAGAATTCACTGGAAATATTGAAAGCCAACAAAGTCCATGGAAACAGTTTATGCCCCAATCGCATCTATCTGTTTTGTTTGAGTGACATTCAGTTATCTAAATTTATCGAAAGTTATTCCTTTACATACATTTTCCTTTACTTTGGTATCTCATATTCGTATATCCAATACGCTCAAAACCTACATAATGCATCTCGTCAAGTTACTGCGTAAGTTATACTGTAAGTCAGTACAGTATGGCGTGAGGACTAATCTATTAACAAACCGTTTGATTTATCAAGATGGTAAGTTTTCTTAACGATTTGCAAAAAATAGATTAGGCAAAAAAAAAAAAAAAAAAATACGTGAAGTCTCTAAAATGTAAGATCATGTTTCTTCTTTTTTAGAAAATCATAGACAACGTTTACCTTTGTGGTAGTTTTGTAAGATTTTAATCCTAAAATTTACCCTATATGCAAGGGATAATACCATATGCAAGGGACTATTTGGTTACGGAAGGGGGGGGGCGTGAACCATGAACGCTCCCCCCCCCCCCATGACTGCATTAAGTCATTTTCTTACATTCGTTTACCCCTTTAAATGATGTTATTCTCAGATAGATTCAGCTCCTTAATATGTTACAGTATATAAAGACTTCAAAGCAAATGAAATATAAGTCAAACTTCATTGCATCTCCATTTTCTGTCTTCATTTCAAGGTTGAGTTCAAGATAAACCCTGTTCCGGTCATCAATATCTCCCCCTACCCCCCCCCCCCATCGACTTCACCCACCTACCCACCCACCTAAAAAACTAACATAACAAAATAAAAATAAAACGAAACCACAGTTTCAATTCCATGTTATAGTATTGTCTACAAACCTTGAAATAACAATTGTGGGAATCATTTCGCATACAAAGATTAAAAACAAAACATTTATAAGAATGTAACGAATGCTGAAAATTGGAGAAAATGATTCTTCTTCTCCTTTAAGCTTTTATTTCTTTTTGGCTTTTTTTCTTTAACACGAACTGTAAAAAATTAAGTTTTAAATTTATTTCATTTTATTACGTTTTTTTTTTGTAATCTTGGCTTTGTGTTTTGTATGCCAACGTTTGTTATTTTAAAAACGAGGTTATCATTCGACTGAGGTCAACCTTCATCTGCTTCTACCACTGTTAGAGGAAATTATTAATTTTCGGCTTAATTTTTTTTTCGCACGCCATGGGGATTTTGGTCATTATTTTTTCTCATTCCACTGTTCTGTTTGCTGTGTTGAATTTGTTATTCTATGTTATTTAAAGTGACACTCTAATCTTCTGAAATGTATAACACTGGAGACCGTTCGTTTTATTCACAGATTATCGAACTTAGAAAAGAAACCTTTCCCACCGACAAAAAATCCCAACCTCCCAACCAAAATGGTGTTGAAACCTTCACACTGGTCAGCAAATTTAACAGTTTAGTTGTCTGAATATTGAGCCCAAGCATTAATCGCTCTTCAATAACCCCTTCTCCCAGCCTATTTGTAAGCACCATGTTCGTATACACTCACATTTTTCCTTTCACTGTTACCCGCTTATTAAATTTTCAGTAGAAGCCGGCCATGAATCCTTACACCTATTCCTGCGTTTTCCACAGTACACCAAAAGGCCTGGCTATACTTTGTTCAGTTGTAAAATGTTTCCAAAGGATGTGCGTTTTGCTTGGAGTTTCGCTGTGATAGTATACATTTACCACAGGGTCCAGTTGTGCTAACTTTTAAACCGAAAACAAAACTAAATCGCTCTTCTTTTTAACGTAATTAGCTCTCGAATCAATGAAATTGCTCCTGGGAGAAACGTGGCATAGATGTTATTTTCCAGATCGGGATCGAATGGAAGCAAATGACGAAAGATTAACGATAAAGGCTATTTTTTCGTCAAACAGTGCGTCCTGCTTTAATTGATGCCTTGTAAGTGTGTGCCATCTCAGAACTGATTTAAAAAAAAAAACGGAGGAGATCTTAAAGCTTGAGTACCAATGCCCCAGCCATCTGAAATGAGACCTGTATACGCTACAATCACTGCAATGAATCAATGGCATTTACTTTCACCTAAATGTAAGCTCCAAGTCCCCCGTGACTTGAATATACGTGGTTCAGAACCAATGAATTTCAGTATTCCATTACTAAAGTAATGAACAAACATATTCAGGTATGCAGGCACTGTAAGACAAACACACGTCTAGATGATAATATCCTTAATTTTAATTTCGTTTGTTAGGCTTAAATCGTTCCAACAAAGTATTAGATAATCGACGTGTAAATTTACCAAACTCCCTCCCCATGCTATGCGATGCACTGCAGATGTTCAAGTACATTTAAAAGCAAACGTGCACTTCATTTACACGGGAGGAATAATTTATAGGTTGTTATAGATTATAATAATTACATTAAAATAAATAATAATAATAAATTACGATAATTCATAGATTTTGTTTCTTGTTGAATATATTGCTTCTTCCACGTTCAGTTTTTTTTGTTTTATTTCCTTCGCATTGTAAATTCACTTTATAGTTACATATGTCAACGGGTGAAGGGGTTCCTTACTCAAATAAGATTTCTCAGCTTCCTGTAATTACTCCTCAGTCTTTTTATCTAAAGGAGTTTCTGTAAAATTGTGCAACTGTGTATTTTAATGATGAAGATTGAAGTAAAGTTATATGTCAGCTGGATCGACATCGTAATTGTTACAAAACTTACTGCATATGGAAAAAATGACGATTTTGTTTTTCTTTTCTTTTTTTTTTGCTCAATCAAATAAAGAAAACAAAACAGAAAAAACACTGGAATCGCAGTCCTTTATCTTAACATTGGGGTACGCATGACTGTGTAAAGTATACCAATAAATGTCGAATTGCTGAAATTGCATAATGTATGATGACATCCATGTTAATGGTATTGTTTTAAGTCGAATTTCCGCTCCGGTAATCATTCATGCTTTTCCGCTTCAAGGACGGATTCAAACCACCACTCGGCTGAACTAGCGCAAATATGTTCGATGTTAACATATTTGTATTTATACGAGTATATGTTAGGCCTATCTTCCTACTTAGCCTGTAATTGCCCGCTGGACTGTTGGGTGTATTAAAGTGGCTCATCGAAGTTGATGAAGTTTATTTTGTGGCAAGTTTGAAAGAATTCATTAGGTGCCAATACTTACAATGAGCCTCATCATTCATGTATATATTCCTAAACAGTTACTGAAAATGTGAGAAATTGTAGTATTTTATGAACAGGGATTTCCTATGGTTAATAAATTACAGTGAAAAGTGTCTGGTCACCTATTTTCAGTGAGTGATTTTTGATTGTTAATTACCTTATCATCGTTGCTTCAGTTAGTTGTACGTCAGATGTTCAGAATCTCTTAGTGTGGCCATTTACCATTAAAATATAAGTGATACCCAGCAGGTGTAACAAAATTCCATGAAATTTGTGAACCAAGTCAATGAGCCTCTTTAATCATTGAAAATGTTGAAAAGAGCCACAAATTCCTTCAAATTCCATCAAATATTGACAATTGTTCATATTCCTGTCTCACACATGCATCATGAATAAACATTGGCTAAGTATGCAAATTTGTGACGTCAAGAGATGGACTGACACAGTGTTTCTTTTGTTAATCCTTTGTTTACTTATCCTTTATTCCAAGGACAATAGGGAATTTTGTATGCCCAGAGCGTTTCCTATTTTGGAAGCACACATTTTCTTCTTCAAAAATATCGATATCACTTACCAGTGTGAAGCTCAATAATTATTAGTTAAGAGACAATATGTAACCCGTAAAACAAAAGAAATACTGATTCGTTGCAACAGGCCGCGTAATCTTTTTTTTTTTTTCATCAGACTTTGAAAAGTCATTTCTCAAAAACGGTAATAGATATGAACAAAATACCACCCAAATGCCATTCAGGGTTTCACTCTGCAACTTTTGAATGAAGCCAGCTCTTTTCTCGATGTAAAACACACGACCTTTAGCGATCCTTGAGTTTAACTTTTGGTACGGTACAGCCACTTTAAATTGAAGAACCACTGCCATAAATCATGCAATTTTGATTCTTGATTTGTTAAGGTTGTATTGTTATACCAGCTTTTAGTTGCTTTAGTTACTGTACGACACATTTTGCTATTAAAGTTGTGCCTCTAATGTGCTATATAAATTAGGCCCTCGTAATTTGCCCCCCCCCCCCCCCGCCCCATCGATGAACCCTATCTTCTCAAATAATCGGCGGAATTTGCAAGCTACATCGTTTGTGTTTCGTGCTTTCAGTTTATTCGTCTACCGCAGGTATGGTCATATATACTTCTTTAAGTCAATGTTAACGAATTTAACCTGGATAGTTTACATATTATAATGAAACAAATCAGTTGGTAATTTTCCTGTTCCAGATACACAGATATTTAACTGGTGTATGCAGAGCAAATAAAATACAGTTGAGTCTAATCGGATATGATTCAATTAAACAGCACACGACCATCGGTTGCTATGCCTGTCATTAAATGCATGTAGTTTAGTCATTCGGTAAACAAATTGTCCTGAATTATCGAATATTTTCACGAACGTTTGGCTGCCCCAATTAGTTTTGTCCCACGTTTCTATGTTCATGCAAAAAAGTATGGATTTGAAAGACAGTTGAAATTTAAAAGGGGAAAACGAGAAGACGGTCAGAGGAATCTCGAGAGAATTTTTATAGAACAAATTACCATTTGGAGTGTGAATCCTCAGGACTGGATAAATAACGTTCTTGTTATATTTGTTTGCAAGTAACAACATACACTCCACCTCGTCCCCCCCCCCCCCCTTCCTACCAAAAATGGCCTAAAATATAGAAAAAAGATAAAGGACTGTGAAATGTGTTTCACCAATTCTTAGTGAGCTATGTGAAATTGGCGTGTGATATTATCCTGTATAATGTGCTAGGTAACTGATGAGTAAAAATTCCCATCATAATATTTAAAAAAAAAATAGCAACGATTTTAGCATTCGAAACATAACGTAAATTGAAAACTGATCAAATCCAGCAAAGTGATGATAAAGTCGTTCGAGTTGTTCTACCTGTATTGTCTGTGCCCACCAAATACGAAATTTGACGGACCTTCATGCACCGTGTATCAATATCAGCAGAAAGACATTATACCAATTAACAAAAACTGCTGGGATAAGATGGCTGTCAACTAGCAGTCAGTAATGAACCGTATACTAACTTACGGAAAACTCGTCATGAAGGTTGTAAGAAAACGATGATACTGATGACGTCACAATGGTTCTTTGCTATAACACGTTGATAATAGTGACGGCATCACGGTGATACTGCTGACACTTTAATGATACTGATGCGATTGTGACGACACTGATGATATCATAACGATCAACATGATAATGGCACTGATAGCAACACAGTGATACTGATGATACCACACAGATACTAACATCACGACAATGATACTTATGTCATTATATTTATCGTTACTCAATGATAGAACTAGTAGTACTAATGACCGTGATGGAAATATGCTGGGAGAAAACGCGAGGACATGATAATGACAAGATACGTCATGAGCGCATCATAAAATGATATGCAGTAATGTCATTAGCAGGATAATGATGATGATGATGATGATGATGATGATAATTATGAAAGTGGCAATCATGATAGTGGCGTTGTTGTCCCTGATAATAGTATATTTATGTAATGATAACGATGGTGATGTTGATAATGATAAAACGGTGATAATATCAATGGTAGTGGTAATATCGATGCTGATAATGATGATGGTATACACTCCATGATCTCTTTTATTTATTTATTATAAAAACAACACTGAATATTCATCGGCGCACTCGAATGAGATTGAAATAAAGTCCCTTGAACTGAAGTATGATGACGGTGATGGTGAAGATGATGATGACGATGATGGTGAAGATGATGCTGATAAGGATGATGGTGATAATAATACACTAATGACAAATGATGAAAGTTGATGATGATGGTGGTGGTGATGATGATAATGATTATGATGACGATGGTGACGATGATGATGATGATGATTGTGGTGGTGGTGGTTATGGTAACGATGATGCTGATGCTGACAGAAATAGTAATAATGGTGATGGTGACGATGATGCTTGGATAAAGATCGATGATGACAATAATGTAATGATGATGGTGTTGATGCTGATGACCCCTGATGATAATGATAATAATGTTGGACGTGGTGAAGGTGACACTGGTAATCATAATGATGTGTATGATGATGATAATGATAATGATGATCGTGGAATATCTGTCTTTCTTCCTGGACATCCCGTGATTAACATGTTATGTTATGAGGATGTCATTCAGATTGCATATATGGACGTACTTCAATATAAAGAAGCGGTGTCATCTACAGGAGATCCACCCCCTTATTTCAAATCCTATATTTGTATCATGGCGCCGAATTGTAAACAATATCGATATTAATGGCATGAGGTAACTTCCTCTTCCGTAACCACAAGAAAAAAAAAAACCTGCAACCCTTTCTCATTTCAGTTTGTGAGACAGGCGTCGTTTTGGTGGAGCACTTTATTGAATTGACAGAGAAAATGGAAGATGCGGTTTTGATGAGTCTAATGGTTGGCAAAAGAAAAAAGTCAAAATATGATTCTGCCGTGTACAAAGACTGAACGGTTCATTTACCACTCCTGAATAATACATAAACAATTCCCCCCCCCCCCCCACACCCACACGCACACGCACACACACATACACATCTCGATGTATTCAAATAATCTCAACATTTTTCTAGGATAAGATCCGTTTAAACAGTTAAATAATCTTCTCTGAGGTTGATTACCAATTTACCTCGCGGATACTCTCACCAAACGGAAATGATTAGCATCGTTTTGCCATCACGTCTGGCCAAGAGACATACAAATCATCGTAAGTGGTTCGGTTTTAGGGAGTTACAATGGAAAGAAAATAATAATAATGTCATATTTACTGAAGAATTTTAAACCGAGATAAATGTTCAGCTTCGTTGTAAGCAAAATATTCCTTGAGGGAATTTTTCCAATCATTTCTCAACTAAAGGGTTTCTTAATTATGCATCTGTTTATAACATCAGGCATTTGGAAAGTTTAACATTTCGACTTGAGCATATTTTAAAGGTAGACAAGATGGTGCAGTGTAATATACGTATTTAAAGGAGGGCAGTGACGATCTTACAAGGAAGACTCATAAAATAGCTATTAACCTCTGACATCATGAATATTGAAAAACCGTCCAAAACACCTATTAACCTTTGACGTCATGAATAATTAGCATCAATTTTGACTCGGATACATTTTTTTCCCTAGCGTCATTAGTCATGGCAAAGAGTCAAGGATCACATGTTACAAGCATGAAGCTTGATGTAGGAATACGTGATCCACACGTCATAGCAGAAGTTAGCCTTTCGATGTATTATGAGATACACTCTGTGTAAAAAAAAAATCATGCACTTCATGTCAAATCAATTAATGTATCGTCATAATAAAAATCGAGATATGTGACAATTCTGTCAGTTTGTATATCTCCTATAGTCCACCCCCCCCCCCCATTATTTGTGTCCATTGTGTTGAATGCTTTCATTTAAAATGAAATCACGAACAGACCTACTTTTCTACCATATGTGAAGCATTATTTCGAAACAGGAGCCGTTCAGGATTAAATGCCAAATATATGAAACGAAATGGACTGGGTGCTCTAAAATTGAAGATTGTCTGCGAATGTTGAATTCTCTTTTATTATCTTGAAACGAGCAGCTATGCCTCTTAAAAATATGGAGTAAGTAATAACCATGATAGTAAAATCAAGTCAATAATAACTCGGCAAGCTGTGTTTATCGCTTCATCAATTTTTCCCATCTTGGAAAAAGTTCGGGTTTACGGTGGGCTTTCGTGTTTTTTTTTTCCTTTCGTTTTATACTTTTCAAATTCTTCCATAAGCGACGAGACCAGTCACAGGATTATCAATAAGTTCACATTCATATAGGAAATGTTACAAAAACATAAAAAAAACAACAACAGAAAAAAAATAATAAAATAATCAGAGAAACTATTCCTTGTCTGTCACTTATTTACTGGACGCTCTTCTATCAAATTCAATTCACCTGCGAAAGTTGTCACTTTCCGTGAGCGAGGAAACTCAGAACAATTGTTGATGGTAACCTACATTTCTTCATCCCTGGGGATAACGATCCATTCATCTCGGTGGAGTAAGAGGCAGAACTTCCATAAAATGCGAGCTATCAAGAAAAGATTCCTGACCTGCTTACATCAGCGGGATGTCTCTATCGCTGTACTGTATGAATCTTCAAACAAATAGAAAGTTGAGCATGGCTTAAAAGTGCATTTCAATCATCTCCTGAGTGGGGACTTTTCTTTCCAAAGAAGGGAAAATTCTCTTCGAGTAAATTCTCTTTTTTTTTTTTTCGTCCAAGCTTGACTGCTTGACTTTACTTCCATCTCAACAGATTAGGAACATATAGCTTCTGTGACATATACGACAGTATCGTGGCCTACATGCCTACTGTACACTGAGAAACGAAGTGTATACGTACATGATACATCAGCTGATGATGACAGAGGGGAGAGCATACATGGCCTCGTTGAACATTTAGATGGAAGAGGCAAGTGAACCTCCTCCCTGAACCGAGTTTTAAGAAGTGGTAATTACGCCGACATTAACAGTCGCATGCAGCGTCAATTAAATCTATCGGAAACATGTCACGCACGCAAGAATTTGTTTCACTGGCCTCGTTATAGGTTCTTCCAGGGTTTGAGAAAAATCGACGAATTTGGCAATCTGTCGACCAGACAAAGCAGTGGTGACAAGAGTCTGGGAAGGCACTGACGAGAGGAGCGAGAGAGACCAGCCGTACAAAGGCTCGGTGAAGTTGCCGATAGCCCATTGTGAACTCCTTGTGAGTCACAGTATTGCGTTACGTAACTTAGGCACCCACACGAAATACTTGTCATTCTGCCTTTTGTGTCACGTTAAAAACGACACTGATCCAAGTTAGAACAGACCAACATTTACATTTACCGACAGCGGCCATGTTTCCGGCATTAGGTAGGTTACGGGTACTTTTCATATTTCGTAGGTTGTAGGTCGTTCCTATATCGTATTTTCGGGACTACGGTTTACAATTTTTTCATAATCCTATAGGTTTTCAAGTTCCATGATCCACCATAGCTCGTTGTTTCTCTTGATAGTTGTCCAACGGCTTTAAGTCTCGCTAGAGAACCCCCATGCTTGCTACTTTCACAGCCCAACGCAACCCGAGGTAGACCGTCGTTCCCTTTCGGCGCGACACCGACTACCGATCCCAAAACTTGGCCAAAGTTCATGGCTGTGTTCAGCGCCAATTATAACCATCTGTTTTCGATGTTATTTAGTTTTGTCTATCTTTGCAGCAACATACTAAGGGAACGGTTCCTTATCTGTTCTTCGTCTTTGTTCTTGTAGGTTCCCGGCCACTGCAGTGACTTGCACAACGGCCATCCTGGGGGGCTCGAGTCACAAGTCAGTCATAAGAGTGGCAACGACGAATACGGTATACGCGGCGCCGTCTGCGTCATTCTGTTTAAGACCGTGAATCAGCTATCAGCGATTCAGATTGTGTGTACATTAAGAGACCTTTTATACTGGAAGAAGACTTAAGAAGGAGACTTAACTGTGCATCATAGCGCAAATGACAAACTGACAGTTTTTTTTTCTTTCTATTTTTTAGTCGATTGTTCATTTGCCTGCAATTTCCTTAACTTTTAGCAATCTCCTAATAAAATGGGTACGGTATCTAAGCAAATACTTATATAAAGCATATCTTGTGAGTCCCTCCCTCAAGGTCACAAATTGGCATTTTTAGTCTATGTTTATTAAATTGAAAACAATTTTTTGTTGTAAAATGGTCAATTTTAATGGAAATTGTGGCTACTTTCAACTGCTTTAATGATTCATTCTGCCAGTACTCTAAATTATGTTTTTCATGTTACACATACTTTAAAGACGGCGTCATTATTTTACAATTTGATCTGAATTACTGTTATTTCCGAAGACTACATAAAAATTCAAATATAAAAATACTTTTTTGTCCAAATGTTAGCCTGTTTAATGTTAAGTCAAATAAACGTAAAAATATCCCGCTTGATCTCATTTCAACCTGCAAGGACAGAAGAAACGCTGGTAGTGACGTCAGCTCAATTGTATAGGTGAATTCTTGATTGGCTTTTTCGTGACTACGTGTTTGTGTAGGATCATTGTATTGTTTTTGTGATTACTATTTTATTCTTCTATTGTTATTTTTTATCCAGGTGGTCCAGTTGTTTTTGGCCTATACCGCGGAGTTATTTGCCTGTGAGAAACTGAGATCATGATGTGAAATTATTTTCGATAAAATTACAAAGACTTTTCAAAATGTTCAAAGGTCAGTGAACCAATTTTACATTCTGAATAAATGGCTCAGTGTCTTTTGAATTAACTGAACGAACCTCTTTACTCTACTTCAAACAATAAACTCTCCTATTTACCACATTCAAGCCCCCCAAAATTGATTAGTGCAAACAGTAGTGAGTAAAAATACAATGGGAAGGGGGCAGATCGGGTACTTTGATCATCAATGAATTATTCCGGTGTCAGATATTCATATTTTTATTACTCCATTCGACGTTTCCATAGGATGTGTTTGCAAATTACGTCGGTAAAACAAAACCGTTTCCATTCCCCCTGACCCCCCCCCCCTCCACCACCACCATCATCATGCACTACTAAAACAATGGGGACGATAACTGGAATATGAAAAGCTGTCACCGGAATATCCCTGGAATATGACAATCTCTTTTGGGATGGGAGAAACTTCTGGATACTCATAAATAATATAGATATATATACACTGTTGAGGCAAGATGACATTGGTGTTTAAATTAAATACTCTTTCGGAACTCGAGATTCAGCTTTTTTTTTTGAAAGATATAAACATTATGACATATACTACCATGAGATATTACGTCATCCACTATAGATGCCTTTTAAGCGTGTCCATTACGCAGTATGTCTTAAATAACGATATTGCATGGTCGAGATCGGCAAATCTTTGTTTACGATTATTTTCTCCAACATGTATACCGAAAGTGCCCGATAATTTTTCTTTCTCTTTGAGTATTGTGTTCTGCAACCCCAGCTTTAGGTAAACGAAGCATAAATTAAGGATGTTTTTTAATTTGCCTAGAGCCTTGAGCCAAAATGAAAAAAAAAGATTAAAGAAGAAGAACAAGTAGAAGAAAAAAAAAAACACTCATGTAAAATGAATTGCGACTATAGGCTGTCTCTATTAGGGCAGTTAAAAGTTTCATAAACAAAGCACTGTTGTTGCTATTACGAGGCGCCAATCCAGAATTAGTCTTTAAGCTTGGTTAAACTTAGACCGTCCGACTTCGACAAGTTCTTGAGATCACCTTAATTTATTAGTCTCTTTGTTTGGTATCATATAAAACTATTATCAAGGACTGTGTTGATAAATCAAGTTTTTTTTATGAAGATGAGATTGTAAGTGGGAAGACATTTTTATGTACTCGTCTCCGTTTTTTTTTTTTTTCTTTCTGAGAACGTAAGTTAGTCATCAGGCATGAACTTTCAAGTTATGGTTAGAAAGTGTGTTACGTCAACCTTTAAAAAAAAAGCGTCTGGAGTCGTGAACCCACAAGTGGCGCACTATCATCCCGAGGGCTCTTTTACCCCCGAAAAGAATGCTGACAAAATGTTTACATAGGAGACGGGCGCCAAGTGAGCGAATGGCATGCAAAATGTTAGTCTTGAACCTCTTGACGGTTAAGAAGGGGGAGTATGAATCACTCCAAGGAATGTATCGTTTAAAGCAGAAAAAGCGATGCTTCACCATTGCCGTCTAATTAGATGACGTGCTATTTGAACCGATGAGGGGAAGTATCAACTTTTTTTTCTCTCTCGTTTGCATTTGATATATTAAATGTTGTTCTTGAGCTTTAAACTATAGCGAGTATTTAATCCCTTCAGCAGACAAACTATACATTAAGACTGTTTCAAGCAAGTGATTTTGCCCATTAACTTAATTCGGAAACAGTCTTTGCGTCATTGATTGTTAACATAATAACGCTATTAATATTAATAAACAAAACTTACGTGCGGCATTCGAGATCGCAGCGTAAACATTTTGGTCTTCGACGACGACAATGTTGTTACGGAGGTGATTGCGACACGAATATTAAGTTAAACGAATTGTATACAAAGGCGGGTTACAGTAGTTCAGACTGATATGTGTGGGTGTATGTGTGCGGGTGTGTCTGTGTGTGCGTGGTCTTTTCATTTACAATCTCTTTGAGATTAAATCAATTGAGTCTAATGACTTATTGTAGACAGTGTGGGTACTATTTGGGATAATGGTAAACACATTTCACTCCCCAAACTTTGAAAGAGAAGAAAACATCTTCTTTGAGGTCAAAGGGGAACTGACAATGCCTTTGTTGAGATACAAAGAAAGTTAAACATTTAACCCCAAAGCAGTCAGGACGTCAAAGCCAGATAAATGAAAAATAAATCACATTAAAAAAAAATGGTTTCTGTATGATAAATTGTATGTATTCCTACCACCATTTATATTTTTAAAACAAAATGTATGGGTTGAATTTTTTATTAATTGGTATTTTATGCTCAATGGGATTATTCTTACATTTAAAAGTTTACAACCCAAATGTTGCACCGTTCAAGCTAAACCTTTAAGCTTACATGCAATGAGGTTGATGTGTAGTTAAGTAAACACGCGTTGACGTATTTCAAGGTATAGTTATCTTTATGATAATCATGATAAATTATCATCACCATCGTCATTATCATCATTATTATCATCCTCATGAAATGCCGTTGACCTTTCAAGTTTTGTCAATTCCATTTTGTCAATCAGAAATATGGAAGTAGAGTTCAGCAAAACCTTTCTATACTACAACGACGTACAACCTAATCGCCGAGGTTGTGTAATCTGCAGTGGTACGTCAACTAGTTATGCATGGTGGAGTGTCTTGTATAGGCTGATGGTATTTCTGGTGGCGAACCTATATATATATCTTGGCCGATTCGGAATTCACTGGCACTTTCAAAACATGTCGATGGCCCGTGCCGTTCTCCCGAGATCCCTTGACTACTTTTTTGGTAGCATATCATTTAAAGTCATAATAAAATCTGACTCTCAAAATGGAGTTCGTGGTGATTATACTCTCCAATTGGGTCAAATTTATAAAGAGAATGGAGTTATCTAAATCAGATAAAACCCTAAGTGACTCTTTAAATGAAGTCACATGAAACTCTCTCTCTCTCTTTTTTTTTTTTGGGCGCATTTTAAGGGGAAATAACAATAGGCTAATTCCAATTCGAACCCATATATATTTTTTCATCCATAGTTTATTTCTTCCTTTTTTTTTTCTCGTGAATATCATGCATGACATGTAACCTATATTTCCATTGTGAGTTGCAGAAATATTTATCGGTTCATTATGAACAAAAATTGATGTTTACATTATACACAGTATTCTCTCTGGTGAATTATCCGTTAAATGCATACATAGTGATCGAACATATTACACTCGCACAGTCTGAACTTTAATGTAAGACTCTACAGGAGAGTCATTGACTCACATCCTAGAACATCTCACACAAACAGTGTAATGAAGTGACTCGAATCTATGTTAACAGTCACTCCGACTCCATTTTGTATTTCAGGGGTGCAGAAGTCGATAAGCGATACCGTAGAGGATGCTCAGGAAAAGCCTATCCTAAACGAATTAGTTATATGTCAAATTATAGGACAATTTTTTTTTTCCCGCTCATTCTTCATTCACGTGTTGATCGATGGACCAAAATGGCGTTCCAGTTTCCTACAATGGCATGAACGAGTTTTTTTAAGTGACCTCTGATTAGTCATCAGAAAAATCAGCATAAAAGCCTAATAGTTGAAACAACACTGGACAGATTCCTTTATGTATATCACTGTATGGTCTGTCCCGTAAGAACGACCCCCCCCCCCTTCTCACGATTGCGACCGCTTATACAAAGACACATAACTGCATATTGCTCTTTTTATTTGCGCACTCTTTTTGACCAATCTTTAACACTATAATAAAAGATGAAGCTTTACTCCACGTACGGATGAGAAAGCAGCATCTTACCATTCATGGCAAATAATTGTCCATGATGATGAAGAAGATTTGCGTAATAGGAAATTTCCTGTAAGATGCCTCTGAGGGGAACCCTTAAGCACTGAACAAGCACTGAACTCCCACCCACCCCCCCCCCCCCCCCCCACGTTTTTGTTCTGTAGAATCAAAACATCGAGGGTACACCATTCCGTTATACACTTTTACGAACGTCCAATTCTGCACGGGCTGAAGGTTGATCAAACCCGTTTTCGTGTCATAACGTGCGTGGGATATTATCACCTCTAAATCAGGTCGAGTAATTCGGCGTGCATCTTGGAATATTCCTTGGTTAGCGGAACTGAGGCATCACAAACGATCCACGCTAGTGCAACATTTTTGCTGCTTAGTACCAAAATTTACCTCTCTTCGATGTACACGGTCGTATATATGCAGATAACAATATCGCAGTATTAATTCTAGAGAATTCTATGTGCGGTATGTGGTAAAATAAAAAGAGGAATGAAAAGGAAAGCTCCTCAGTCAGTCAGCTTTACCGATGACACAGCCCATTATCCGGTGGCGCCAAGGATAAAGCTAATCGAGGGAAAAATTGGAATAGGGAAAGATTCGAAGGAAAGGAATTGGTCTAGTAGCCACTCGAGGCTTTATAAATGTTTACCTAAAAGGAACAGACGAGATACGTTTGAGTTTGTAAATTTCTCAGTCATCTAAATTAGTTTTTGGAAGATAAATGACCGAGTGTTTTCAGTGTATACTCTCAATCTTCCACCGGTTAGGAGGCTAACTCATCGCAATCGATAGGAAAAACGATGATGATGATGATGATGATGATGTAAAATTCCAGAGCCCTTCGTCGGAGAGATAAACAAAAAATGGCGTTAATTCTGCCTTAATTTACATACAAACCTGACGTATCTTCACTGTCCTAAATTTCATCGCAAGTTAGGGGGGAAAAAATGACAGATTGGACATAAGTGGGACTGACCAGATTTTCTAATCTGCAAATAACAAAAGTTAAAAAAATAACTTTCGAACTGTCATATATAACATCAAAACTGCATGTTTTATATTTGTTTGCTGCCAACATCATCGATTTTTTGAGATTCACGCGATGCTGAAGCATGAGAGGGTGGTAAGTGTGGTAGGACAAGGGGGGAACCTCATTAATATTTATAGCCACTGTGTTTATTTTTACACCCAGGCTTTAAGAAATGGTCATCAATAATTTATCAACTTCTGGAAAAGGATTTAATTTGAGATTCTTCGGTAAACAATCCACTACTGTAGTCACGCGTGCTAAAATCTTTATGAAAATTCATATTTGCATGTCTGTTCTTCAATGAAATTATTTTCTATTTCTTTTTTAGGTGTTTTTGAGGATTTACTTTTTTCTTCGTTTGAATTTGCTCCTGTGTCGTCATATCTGTTAAGTGACAAATCATGATAAAGTAAACCTTGAGATGGCTTGAAAGCAACGTCTCAAACTAACACGTCGTTGTCAGCAAGTAAGTGAAGATAAAAGTTAGAGCGAGAGATTGAGAAAAAGAAAGAGGGGAAGCTAAGAGCGGAAGAGAGTTGGAAAGTTAGTTATTCATCTAATATCAGAATTATGTCGTAAAGATCATTCTCCGCAGGATGGTATTCACAAAAAAACTGTAATTTTCTCACATTTTCAGTTACCTTAGGAGTAGGTGCATTACTAACAAGGCTCATTAAAAGTATTGGCATGCCAAAGTCTTGATTTAGTTGTCACAAAATAGACGATAACAAAATAAGCGATATCAGCTCAATGAGCCACTTTAAGCTTTAATCGTATTCTTTTCAGCTACATTGTATTTTACCCTAGCCAAATCGTATGTTACTTACGCTAGATTGCATTTCACTTAAGTTTACTTGACGGGTACTTAGATTTAAGTTTACTTCAGCCAAATTGAATTTTGCTAAATTGTGTTGAGTTGAATGGTTGGTGGTTGTGAACTGCAGACCAACTACATTTAACTCAAGTTAAATTGTATTTACTTAAGCTAAAGTGTCTTAAATTAAGCTCAACTAAAATGCAATTGATGAGTTGTATTCGGCTAAAGTATAGAAATGTTCTCTTTCTGAAATAGAGCACCTTCTCCCTTTACTTGAGTAGCATTGAATTAGACTTAAGGGAATTTAATTTCACCCAATATAAACATTTAATAATATTTAATTTTGCATTGTTCCTTTTTTTGCTCTTGAAGAATTATATTAATTTCACTGAAGTAAAATCAAGTTTACTTCAGCTGACTTACAGTTTACTCAAGTTGAAATAGAATCAACTTCTCTGACGCAAAATGCGTTCTACTTAAGCTTAATACATTTATCTTAAGCCAAAGTATATGTTTAGCTTAGTAGACTTAATTCTTCTGAAGCTGAGTTTACACTTAAAGTGATTACGTGCGTAGGTAAAAAGCAAAAACATTAAATTGTCATCTCCAAACTTTGGTAAGGCTTTTAATTGCACCATTCAGACAATCTGGAAAAATAAATAGGTTTCAGTTGGTTAATTCTGCCATATTATTTCAAATTCATCTACCATAACGACAAAAAGTGTAGAATACGATAATGTATAGTGGTTGACAGTTAACATTCAAATCAACGTGGTGCTTCTTTGAACAAGCCAGTGGGAAGTACACTAGTGTTGAATATTCAGTAGTTAGAACAACTCATAATCACCGATGCCACAATGATGTGATCAGTTTGTAGGTTATTTGTAAATACAGTGCTTCCTTTCACTAAACACTACAATTCCCGATACCAACCAAGGAGAGGCAACTTGAAAAGGTACTTTTGCACTGCTTTCGTAGAATTGTAAATATATCTATGCGGCAGGATCAGAAATACAGCGGAATATTGTCTCTGTATTGCCATAGTTCAATCTATTTCATTTTAAAAGTGAATAGGATAGTTCAATTTAAAGACGGAGGGTCGCCTAACCATCACTGGTGAATCGAGCGTGTCAGCATTCGCTACGTCACTTCCGCATTTTACTTCACTGTATTGTTGACTGTAAATCGACATAGTTGTAACGAGCAGTTGACTTTTTCACGTAAGTAAAGCACACGCAGTATGTGTCACTATACACATTGCATGTGCAACGCTACGCTCAGGTGTTCACACTATTCCTGTGACAATTCGTTTGTTTTTAACTTAGGTCACACTATCGTTATCATGGGCGTTACTCATTTCTAATTTGATCGGAAGACATAACTTGCAGGTACAATATAGGAACTTACAGGAAACTCTGAAGATTTTGTTCCATGTGGTGGATGCGGTATTTGGTACCACAAGGAATCCGGGGAGGTCGTCGATATACTCTTGAAGGTGATTTCATCGTTGCACACCAAACTTGCCGTACTACGAAGGGGTTGTAACGTGAGGGGGGTGGGGGTGGGTGGGGGAGATTCCTTAACTGGTCTTCTGTTCGACATGAGAGAGATTTTTGCTCCACTTGTGACTGGTTAATGACCACCAGGTTTTGGTGACGGAGGATCTAGTTTGTACCTCCATGCTGGCTACGGAGTCATGATCGGCAATCAAGAGTGGGTAAATTGTAAATTCAAAATGGGGGATGCTGTTCTCTGAATAAGAATATAAACAACTTGACTCGGACGGTTACCGCATGTAAATGTGTGTAATACTCACCAGTTCGGTAAGAAGTTCTTGACTTGACACAAAATAGTATTTAAAATGAGAATCGAATATTCAGATGAATACGTCGGTTTTTACTTCACAGTCATAGTTAACTAAGCTACATAAAGTAGCCAACTTATCAGCTCCACTTTAAAATCAGAAAGACAGAGATCATCAGTCTTTCGGTAGTATTCAAATTGGAAATGGCTGGGCTTATACGAAAAAAAAAATGCGACGAAAATCGCCAATCCGTCATTCAAAGCATGACTCAGCATATTCAATGACGCCGATACCTGCCGGTCCAGCTAAAGGACGTTCAAATGATGTCGCCTTTTAAGCCAATTAAAGTCATCTTGAATTTTTTTTTTTCGGTATTGAACGATTTATCAAAAGTTTGTGAAGACTTCTTGAAAAACAGAGTGCCAAAAAAGCTAAGCAACTGTATCCGAAATGTTTGAACACCGAAAAGTGCAATGCGGCAGACCTGGGCAAACTGTTAACTGGGGATTTCAATATTATATCTGCGGTGTGTATGTCTGCGTACGTCACATGCGTATGTTTCATCGTTATCGATGATGAAACACCGAAATTATATATAATTGAGAAACTTATCCATTGCGATAATTGTTCAGTGTATTCATTTTGCTTGTTATCTTCTTAGCATTGCCAGATATTTATGCTTATACTGTATCGTATATCATCTTGTTCAGATTTACAGTTAATCGCTCACATTAATTGGGGGAATTTATGCCCGCAAGCGTGCAACATTTTTATCACTGTCTCGTTTAGATGGAATTATTTCTTCCCTTGTCATAACAATATATAAAAAAATATGACGAGACTTTCATATCCCCAATGATTCCAAACTAGACAGCCTGTTCTGTCATCACATTTGTTTGTTTCTTCTCTTCAACAACACTTCTAGGAATATCACCCATGGATGTTGCAGGTAATGTGTAATCTAATTACCATGCATACTCGTTATCCAGACAACTTACAAAATCGTTTATGATGGTGCAGTCTACTCTCAACACTTCCCTCCCCCTCCCATCTCCTCGATATTTATAGATTTTTCTTTAGTTCGTCTTAAACAAGACACGCTCTAAATACTTTCCCCGGTTTTAAACTTCACTTGATGTATGAATACATATTTCCAATTACGTCACTTATAGCAATTTGAAGATAACACGTTACTCTTTCGCGCAAAAAAGGAAACCTAATTCGATACAATCATATTTCAGCGATGAATTGTCGGGAAAAGTTACAATCTTTTAACCGTGACTTACCCTCACCCTCCCAAAGGCAGGGAGATAGATTCAACGATGGACACAAAGTTAATTGCATCAAAATAGGTCAAAAGAACTTCCAAGATCTGTTTGAGCACGGATTTGTAGGTTAATCTATGCACAACAGAAGTATTTTATGATATAATTTTGCCGATGGGAAGTAGCGATCGGGGACGGGAAATAACCAGCGTGGTAGTTGAACATCCTAACGGGCTCCAAGAGTCTTGTTCTTTTGCCCAGTGAGATCAATTACCAGACAACATGGAGGCAGCTGGGGTTATCGTAGAACACAACAGTGACGGATGCATGCTAGTGCTTTCGAACGTACGCGGAAGCTGACTGCCAAACCATGGCAGAGGCTCGTATGGAGCGCGGTTTAGACCAAATTAATCACCTAGCTTTTCTTCGATATTAACCACGACGTTGATTGTATTATCGGATACAAAAAGGAGATTAACACTCAAGGCATACTAAACAAACGAAACATTGAAATGTATGCTAAATCTGGAATATTGTATTCAATAGAAATCGTCCCCAAGCGTTTTATATATATATATAAATATATATATATATAAATATATATATACTTGCAAAAAAAAAGGTACAACAAAACATCGACAGTGCTAACAAAACAGAACCACACATATACATAGTCACAATGTTGTCAGCAGACGTAGGCAGTGTGTAAAAGCCTAAATAAAACAAGAGTTACATTGATCTGTGAGAAGCATATGCCACCCTGCTAAATCAAGTTCTGTATTCCCCATATGACCTTTCTGTCGGTATCCACCTTCATAGAAGAATATTAAACCCCATAACCTGAAAAATATTGGAGAAAGATGACAGCCTCGCTGGCCACTTACAAGTCGCTATAACTCCCTAAGGGTCTTTTCTAACAAGTCTGTGTGCATCGGTGGCAAATCGGGATATGGAAATCGCATTTGATGACGTCATGGATGAGGCGTCCACGAAGAATGAGACAGGTAGCAGAGAAAGGTATTCCCAAAATGGTCACACCGTATGACGACAATCCGTTGACTTTTATCCCCTTTTAGTTTCATCGTTTGTTCAAAGAGTACTCGCACTATGGACAGGGATTTACATCATGTTAATTAACACACGGCATAAAACAAAAGGTTGTGGCTATTCCCACCCCGTACCCCCGAAGAAAATTCGTGCGAATGAAACAAATAATTGGACTTGAAGATATTTTAGCCAATCAACCATCGTTATGAGAGTTATGTTGAGGATTAAGAGTTAGGTTCGTGCGAATAACGGAGGATATCGCCCCGTAGTTCATGTGAATAGTTTCAACCAATAAATAACGTGCAGCAGGCCGGACAGTAAATTGCAGCGAACTCCGAACTGAGGGCGGTATTTTGTTTTCTTCCATTCAGATGAGGCATATAACAGAAAATCATTGAAAACGGCCAGAAAGAACTGTAAAAGTCGATTACTAATTAAAATAAAAAAGAGGTATACATATTTTCCTAATCTGTATCTAAAAAGCTAAAATTGGTTTTGAAGAAACGTTCATTCTATCATCGTAAGGAAATTCCTTATTTTTTTTTTCAGAAAATGGTGAATATTGTCTAAAATCTAATGTTGGTGTTAGTTCTAAGTGCCATAACTTTGCTGTCCGACACCTAACCAACAATTCTAATTTCGAGTCCGTGTTTCATCGCCTGTTACAGTTAGATCAACTTATTGCCTCGCATTATCTTTAGCGGTGTGGTCGCTCTGCCCATGCCAGTTTAAAGCTGGAATATGGGTTGAAACTTTGTCAAAGTCAAATCCCACGGAATATGTCATAGCCACTACAAAAAAAAAACAAAAAAAAAAAACGATTGTATAGGCCCCATCTTTGTATACATGAATATTCATATTCATTCAGATTGGTCTTTTTAATTCTATTTAAAGGTGATTGACTGTTATTCTTTCTTCTAGAGGCTAAATTTTGTAAGGCCAGCAAACTGTCAATTTTCATATTCAAGTAGGATGAGTTCATAGATCTCTTTCAGATTTTGTGACTGGTGATCTTTTCCCCATACTTTCTGTTCCCTGAAACATTGAAGAAGAACAAGGGTAGATGACCAGGCTACCGCCAGTACAAATCATGTTCCAGCTTTAACCACAGTGTCGGATCGTCTTAAAAACGGATTCTGTGAAACATTTCGTCTCAAAATGGCGTTATCTTTGCAGTTATTTGGTATCAACATGCAAACCGATACAAACGTACACACCCACCACGCAAACCGACAACTTACCGATTTTGAAAGAAAAAGTTTACATTTTCCCAAATTAAAAGTCCCGTATCCTTTTACAAAATTTGTGACTCATTTACGTCCGAACAGATTGCACTGAGAAGGCAACAAATCATTTATGAAATGTTTTGTGACAGTACGTGAAAATGTCTGGGAAAAATCAATAATTACGTGGATACTACGTGTCCCTTGACATGATTACGTAACACGCTCTGATTTATTTATTCATTTACGTAATTACGTTATTTTAATTTTTAAAGTCTCTTCCTTTTTGCGACGTGAGAAGGGGGATACGTATTCTATCTATTCTTCGAGATTTTATCCTTCTCCGTTCCTAACGGGCTTCATTTGAAGTCTGATTAAGTAGTTATTTTTCTTTGAATTGATTTATTGCATAATAAAGCCTTAGGTATGAAATTATTAAACCGTGCAATTCGCATCATCGGTTTGCCACCGGAAGGCATCTGGGTTTTTTTTTTTTTTTATGCCTGAGAAGATGAGATATACTTTTGGAAATTACTACTATATGATTACAAACCTTTTTCTAATTACTAGTGTAGACTTTTTTTTCCTCCCCGGGGACCAAAAATACACTCTATAAACAAACAGTCTATTTTGTGATGTTTAGGCCTTAATGTCAGGTATAAATTTCAATATTCCGGTGAAGTCGTTTGAGCATGTGGATGCTCTCCCCCGTAGCAGATCGGCTGCTGGTGATTGTTTACCTAATAGTGTTGAATGGGGCTTCTCCTACAATCGGTTCGTTTTATTTACTTCTTAATTTTCCGGACCCTTACAGTCGTACAGAGATGATAACCGGAGCTGGCTTCCCTATACCTTCTGTATATATGTTTACGTTTGTTTTTTTGTTTTTTTTTTTGTCCGTGAAGTGCCTTTTCTTGATTTCCTATCTGAACTGAAATAAAAGGGAGGATACGCCGGGAGAGACAGCCATGGATCGTTTCGACGAATGCGGGAGTAGAGCGTCGATTCCATCACACTGTGGTTTCTATCCTGGCTTCATTTCGTCTCAAGATTTTTTTTTTTTCTCCTTTGGCCTACACCCTCCTCGTTCGCTCTCTTTTTTTTTTTCTTTTTTTGAAATTCCCATTACGGAGCTCCCTAGCCAATTACATTACATACAAATCAATGTTTAATTGCTCCATGTCTCTCGCCGAGACCGAAGGGTTGTCTCCATGGAGTCAACACTTAATAACTGCTTTCCGGGTAATTAACCACGATGGAAAGTTGAAACAAGCTAAAAAACGAAAATACTGAGTGAAAGGCAAAAAAAAAAAAAAAATGGTCAAATGAAGCTCTCCGTAAGATGGCTTTTAAAGCTAACTGGAACTGTCCCCTTAAGTGCCCAAACCCGTAGCACGGAGAGGAATAATATTCCCAACTCCCAAGCTCGGAATGCCGCAACGACTTAAGACGAAGCCAAAGTTAATTACCAATCAGACAGCAGATGTAGCTTATTATTAACATTAACAGTGTAAAGGAAACATCAAGTCTACGATTTGAAAAACATGTCTCCATATATCCGAGAAGCTGTTTCGAATGTGCCCGAGAGAATTATTCGCTTCTTCCTTATTTTATTTTATTTTTTTTTGTACCGTACATGTTTAGTTTGATACATATGTGTATGAAGATAATACGTGTATATCTATCAAATTTTGTTGACGTCATGAGATGGCAAGCGTGTAGTCTCATATAGGCATCATTGACCATTTCCTGATTAAAGCAATATGAAATAAAAAAAAAAAGTAGAAGGAGAATCATATCACGATGTCTAGAAATGAATGTAAAAGATGAAAAAAAAAATATCCAGGGTTGTGTAGTCTCTGTTGAGCGGTTTTGAATGCATGAAGGGCAATGTCACAACGAGGAAATATATAGTTGTATAAATATATAGGCTGTATGTACTCAATTTCAAGAAAAAGCTTTTGAAAATACTGTGAAAATATTTTTGAAAATAAAAAAGCAAAGTAAGGATTGAGATTTTTGTCATCGGTAATGCTTACTTTGTCAGAGTGTGCTTTAATGCTGGAATGGACAGAGGGGAGGGAAAGGGGGGGGGGAGGTGAGTGTCCATCCAGGAAATGACCATCGATGGTACAAACGACAAGAGGGCAACTAGCTTAGAACGATTTAAAAATAGTAAAAGACATGTCGTCAACACAGTTGATTGAAAGTTCGTTAATATCTCGTCTTTAAGATGTCTCCTGAGGAAGTCTTGGCGTCTCAGGGCAGCCAGAGAGAGAGAGAGAGAGAGTGGCCAAACAATTCCTGCTTGATATTATCGTCGAAAATAAACCACAACGAAGTCATTTCCTTTTTAGTGACCAACAGATGTAATCTGCTTATTGCACAGCGACAATGCTTGTTTATCAGAATCGTCAGTTAACCCCCCCCCCCCCCCCCCCATCTTCTACAATTTCTAGATGTATGTTTTTTTTGTTACATAATGTTGTATCACAAAACGAGTACAGAAGAAAAGAAACACGTACAAAAAGTGGATATTTTCATACCCACTATATTGAAAAACTCTACAGTAAATAAAGGAACACCAATTTCGAGCCTATTTCAAGGTCTTCTTCTTTTGTAAATGAGGGAACAGTGTGCAAGAATCTGAGTAAATGCTCATAAGTCCAGATCCATGTTAAGCCCATTTTTGTGTATACTTGTTTGAGGATTTTTAAGTAACACAGACGAAACACGAACGACCGTTAGTTTTGGTTACTTATTTTCTCTCTGTTGCAATTGCACACGTAAACACTCTAAAAGAGTGAAAATCACTCTAAACAGAGTGTGCTGATGGTTCATTCGTAGTAAGAGTGAAAGTTCACCTCAAAAAGATCGATATTCCATTCCATGTGTATGAAATTATAGTTGCATTTCAATGCATTTTCACTGCATTCCGGGTGAAAGTTACTCTTACAGTCGTACTATAAAAGTGGGTCATCAGCACACACTTTTTTTAGGTGAATTCACTTTTTTTTATTTTAGATAATTTGGCAACTTTGAGCTACTTTGGAAGTTTGATGAAGTTCCTGTTATGGAAATATCAGAGTATGGTGAAAGGAGATTGGAAAAAAAGTCAGTTACACACGTATCAACATGAAATTATTAGCTTTACATAATTACTATCAATCGTGCCTGTTTTATAAACATCTTTGGATTTTCGACATATTTTGAACGTTAGTATTCAGGTATTGGTTATCAAATATAAAACTATACAACGGGCGGCAACCAATGTATAATATCGTAAATATTGTTTGCCTTCTCGAGAAGTCAAACACTCTACCTCCACCTCTCTCTCTCTCATCTATGATCTGGTCCGGCATATTCTGTTCTCGAGAGACCATTTTCAGAACGACAAGTTCTTATGGATCTGCGCTGAATGTAGCCGACAGTCCTTCCTACAAAATAGGTCCCATGTATAGATTACATTTAACTGAACTGAACGGACAGGTCTTCACAACAACGAGCATAAAGGCATTGATCCATCCGAGGATCATCCTGCCAAGTTTGCCCCCTGTCGGGGACTTGAAGAACAAAATACTGCCAAATTAGTTTTCACAATACGATTGAAAAGGATCTTCTAAAATCTTCGAGAAAGTTGCTCTCACCAGTGTCTTCATGTTGTGCTGAAAATTTTCAGGTGACTTAAGAACCCCACCCCCACCCCACCCACCCTTTGGTTACAGAAAGACATTCGAAACCATCACACGTGACGTCTTCACAACGGACGTGTCATGAGCTCCTGCCCCCTTCAAGGAAATCTTAATCTGGCCGTGTTGCCAATCCCACATGAGTGATGCTATAAAGCTAAAACTGCACAATCAACATTAGCCTCCGAGTGTCACAAATATGAGAGTTTGGATTTAAAATGTAAATAGGCCTAAACTTTAATTAGATGTATAAGCCGACTTTATTTTAAATAATCTTTAACGATATAGGAAAAGAATCTTCCCCTTCTCCTGCCATCATTTAACTGGACTGAAATTTCGTTAATTTCATCATCGAGATTACATATGTTTATTATCTTCTTATACTAACCAGTTCTGCTGTAATAACTATCCCGCCTCTCATGCAGGGTGAAGGCACCGACAGCGAGAGTGAATTTGGTTTTGAGTTGTGGTAGAATTTAACACTCAAGCGTGAAAATCAGAGGCCGCGTGCTTTCATTATTAGCCATAAAGCTTTGTTTCAAACGCTCATTTTGGCCATTCTTCGGAATAAAGTACAAGGGTTAATGTCCGGGATTCCAGGCAAACAGAGTGGTATGAGGTACGCATTATATTATGTACAAAATATAGTTTGTTTTCCATTGAAACTGAGCAGCTCAGAGATAGTTTAACTCTTGAATGGTTGTTTTAAACGGAATGTATTCTCAGTGGGGAGTGATGACGTCACAAGTTGTGAACTTATGATAACGAAGAATCACTAACAGTGAATGATAAAAAGAATTCTACTGATGGTAGGTTTCCGAGAGAGCTTGAATTGCTTCGTTCATTACGAGATTGAGGGTGAGAACTTTCATTCCTTGGTAATTACTGAAAAAAGAAAAAAAAGTTAATTTGGTTTGTGACAAAGGGCCGAAATTAGTGACTTTCAATGAAGTAAGCTTTCATGTGATAAACAACAAAAAAGAAAAGGAGAAAAAAGACGGCTCTCTTTCTTTATTACTCAATTGAGAAAGTGATGAGGTAGCAGGAGGCGTGCTTCACCTTTAAAGCAGAACTTCCAAATGTTACTTAAAGCGATGAAAATAATCCGACATAGTGCTTGACTTCTTACCAAGCTATAGATTTTCTAGGCCTTTTAAATGGTGGTTCATTGTGACTTTATCCACATGTGATGATTCACAGAGGTTTACAGGTGAACTGAAGGTTCACAGCTTACAGGTGAACTAGTTATTTCAAAATGTAAATGTCTTCCAGCTTCTTAAGTTGGTCAGATCCTCTTTTTGTTGCTGGGGAGAGACCAGGGTATGATCCCCAAACATCTGATTAATTTGTGATGCAAACACTCCCAGGCTGATCAACAGCGACTGAATTATCTGGTGATCTCATATCAAAAGATGACTATTTTCAGTCTGATCTAAATTATTACTTTATAATTAATAATAATAATGACGACCACGTCTCATAACTTAATCACTGATTTAATTTATGCAGATTGTTAGCGACAGAGGTCGTGTAGTTGTGTCATAATATGTGTTTCTGTTGACATCATTAGACTGGGAGGGGGGGGGGGGCTGGCACGTGGATGAGGACCGTAATAAGAAGTCACGGTGAATCATTTAAACAAAGTTACAGTATGATAGGGGGATACTAGAAGGGCTAATTACCCAGGATTTGGGAGGAGGGAGGGGGAATTGCGGGAAGATTATATCTAAGTGAAGCTCCACCTGATTGGTTGACGAGCAGTGTGAAATAAGGGTATAAAAATGAGCCCCCCCCCCCGATATTGTCCTTCCCAGACTCAGCAACTAAGCTCCTAGAAAAACGTACTCTCAGTATTTTCTTTGATGGAAAATCCTTCCTCTTTACATTATTAGAAGTTCTTTGTTACACAAGGTCTGTGGAGAATTTCAATTTAAGTTAAATCAATTGAAAGACAAAAGTCACGGCAATTATTGGTTATTTTCCGTTTATGTATTTTCTATTCAATAGCAATATCCGTTTGTACATTTCTTTATTTCCCGACAAGATAGTCCCCCCCCCCCCCCTTTCCTTTCCTTCTGTGCGCAGGCCACTCTGGCTGTGTGAAATAAAGCATGCGGTGTCGTGCGGGGAAAAAATGGGCAAAGGTGAAATTAGTGGAACCTAATGCAAAACTTCAATATATAACGAAGTGATTGTTTTCCAGGTTATATTGCAATCACGATAGTAATTGTGACTTTATTTTGACTAAGTATTATTATTTTCAAGTTTTTTTAAACCTATGTATCACATTATGCAGAATATTAATCCTTCTGTACCTATTTATCCAGTAACGTAACTCCACTGAACTATATTTATCTTAAACAGCTAACTCCTCATATTAACTTGACAAGTGAAAGATTTTCAAGTGCATTTTCGGACAAAATTTTATGACACCTTTGACAATTTTGGGGGGCTGTTCGCCCCCTTACCTCCCCGGGTCCCAATGGGCACGATGCCACTGACTGGAAGTGGGGAGGTGATTAAAAATCAATGACAACTTTGCTTATATTCATCGCCATTTAGGCGGCGGTTCTTCATCTGCTTCATTATAAAATATTGGAGCTCTTGATGTTAAACAAATTTTACCTTAGTCTGCAATATCAACGAGGTTTATACAATATTTCATCAATGTAAACAACTAATATGTTAATATCATTTCAATCAGGTCTTTCTTATCCTTTACAGATAAGTCGGTGACATATTTTGCTGAAGTACCTGTGAGTCTATTGAAGCAGGGCGCCATTACAATCCGCGTAACTATAGTGTGCCTTCCTTGCATTTTATGAGCTAGTTCAGCCTATGATGTTCAATGGGAAAGGACGCCACCACATCTTATTCGGACTTCGTATAAACTTATTTCTCTCTTCGCACCCAAAGAGGTATGTCAGACAACCAAATATGAAAAGATAAACAACATGATTCTAAATGAACAATATAAACAGTAAGTAAAGCTAAGGAAATAAAGAAAGAAAGAAATAGAATGTTATAATGTACAGAAAAATCCAGGACTCTTGCTCCAATCTAAAAATACAATAGGCCTATATTTAATTTTCATTTTTTTCCTTTTTTTTTCTTTGTACTTTTTAGATGCTCTCCAACCTTGTTTTGTTTTATTTCATTTCTTTTTTACATTATATATAGGATGTATATACAGATTCTTTTAGGTGTAATCATTGTCAAAAAAGGTTCAAAATGCCCCTCGTGGAATGCAAAGTAAAACATTCCCACAACACAATATTCTAAATCTAACAGTAACATCATGTAACTTATTGCAGTTAATCCAAACATCACTTTTGTCATCAAACACTGGAGAAGAGCTACAGTATCGCATTCGTTGCAATATTTTCCTTCATTTAGAAAAGATAAAGCACGACATGATAAAACGGTGGCAGGCTGACATTAAAGGGAAATAGGGCGTTTAGAATATACCAACCTGGCATACGAAGAAAACAGCTTTAGTCATTATCAAACCTTTCAGTCTAACCACTAAACATCTGCAAGAGCTTCATCTCCTCAAAACATTATGCATGTGGTGAGTAACGGAAGATGCATCATTTGAATTTTGAAAAGTTTGGGTGAACAAATTAGTGTTGAGGAACAAATAACTGAATTTCTATCTGTGAGAAACTTATTTCGTGAAAAGAAGGCTACTGTTCTTCCTTATTTTGAATAATCTGTCATTCTACCATTACTAATAGTAATATTCTAAGTCTATGGTTGTTTTCTGCAGAACAAACGCCTTATTTCCCTTTAGGTGCAAATATCAGAAAACTTCACATATAGGGCTGTCATATCTCTGTTCTTTTCTGCTCTCATTCCATATCAATTGAAGCGACCGAGGCCAATCGTTCAGATATCGTTTTCATATGACAATGATCACGTGCAGAATTTTGCTCTGAATTTGCCCAAGGTATCATAGAAAGGATAGTTGGCTAGAATTAAAAATTGGAGTAATGGTAATTACAAAGAATTGACTGATAACTTGAGGGTCATTTGCTGAAAGACACCCTCCACCAGTTTATTAGGTTCATACACCAGTTAAGTAGGTTCATATAACGTCATCCGTGATCGTGATCAGTTCATCTACTGATGACGTGTTTGACTGTTCTAACTCTGCTGACGTCATTGCTCCTGACTGAATTTATGATCTTTTACTCAGGCGTCATGTGACTCGACTTTTTTTTCCGTAGAAATTACGATGGATTTTAGGCTTCGTTTAAAACAGAACAGCCGGCGGTGTCAGTTTCCCCAAAACTCAAACGGTTATCAAGATACCGAGGTAACCCAGCAAAAACATCTTGTGACGCGACATCCAAGTAAATCGTGCGTTTCCAGTCCGAATCATATTGAAGAAAAATAACGGAGATGAAGGCGTGATCAATTAAAATTGGTTACTGTCCCTTACAGATTGTTATCCCACAATCTCACCCAGATGACTTCTATCCAGTACTTTTCCTCTTAAACTTTGACTAACGACTTGAGTTCTCGAAGTTAGTGAATTACATGCCTTACCGATCTAGTAATGAAACTGGTGAGTCACATACCTACGTTCATCTCCGAGTTGATTTCTTTTCGAGATCTTCAAATGTTCGTTATCTCTACACAAAGAAAAAGTGCACGTGACGATGTATGTAACACGTGTTTAATTTCGCTGGACGACAAGAAAGTGTCCATGTACATTGCAAGACAGTGCATCGACCTTTTCCTTCTTTTTTCCTCTTTCCTAAATTACCTACGAAATGGTAAATGTTAAAGGATAGTATTTCCCCAGCATACTGTACATATCAGTGCGGATAGTATATGTCTTTTCAAGTACATATGGTTTGAAGAGGAGAACTAAGACTGATAAAAGACAACAAGATAAAAGAGAAACACAAAGGTAAAAATTGAAATGAATTCAGCATAAGAACTCTACTATACAAAGAAGGTGTCGAAGTTTCACGACTTAGCCAAGCTTGAAGCAGAACTGTCCTTGTCGAAGGCCTTATTGTCGTACACCTCTTTAGCTTTTTCCTCCTCACGTATTCTGGCATCCCTTGTTGATTTCTCAGCACGTTTTTGCTTTTCTTTTTGTTTATCAGATTTCTCGACGTTCTTGTCTAATTCTTCGTGGTGAATTGTATCATCAGGAATGAAATAATACGCGAGCCACACGAGTATCAAAACTCCCAAGAAACTTCCGATAATGGCAAAGGCTATCACCAAAGAATCCCTCGCGGCAGCTGTATAGAAATGTAACACACACACAAAAAAAGAAATGACGAACAATTTAGACGTTTATTTCTTTTTTATAGACACTTTCAGTATATCTTAAGTGGTTGGAAAGTTATCCTCTTCATCTAATACCCTCTTCATACCTTGTTTAACTATTGAGATATTATAAAAAAAAAAAATCAACGATATTCACTTTATTGTAAAGTGTACTATCTCAAATGAAGTGAATATTGCTCAACATTTTTTATCTCATCAATTTGCCATCTTGAGCTACTTACATTACATGTATTTGTTTCGTTTTGAAATTAATATGCTTATACAACCTTGAAAAGATTACTTTTTTCTTTCCATAACATGTGAGGAGGGGACTAGCATGTTGTTACATAACAAAAAATGATTGTCATCACATCTTCTGACAAGGTGCGACGGTTTTCGAAAAAAAATCAAAGAAAGTAATTTGAATAGTACAAGAACGACATCACAAATAACTGTAAAATCTTGGCTATTTTAAATGAGTGAACAAACGTCAAGCACTTTATGTGAAGATGGTAGTTGGACCATTTGAATTCTTATTTTAGACATTGTGACATATATTTTGATTTTTTTTTTTAAATTTTAGGCACACTTTAAGGATAGTCAGTCAGCTTTCGCAATTTATGTGAAAGTTTGTCGATGATTTACTGTTATCAACACGTTCCAAGCATACATACTTCTAATGAATTTGGATTAGGTTATCATGATCTTCTAAGTAAGACCGACTATAGGATGAGTTGTTAGACATATCAAGAGGAGCTATACGGTATACCGCTGTAACTGTTTCCTCCTTAGAAAAGTTTTTTTTTTCTTGTTTCTATGCCTATTTTTTACGATAGTCTTGGTGAAACATTCAATTTCAGTCAGTTTTAGATGTTCTTTGTGTTCAGTTTTACATGTTTTCCCAACATCTGCTTCAGCTGATAAAGAATCTAGGGGAGTAATCGAATAAGAACATAATCGGTGGTACATCATTTCCCCCGCCAGTCCCCTGCATTTCTCTACATCGTAGATAGATGATAGTTTTATCACTCCCCGCCCTCCCCTCCGTCTGTCATATGACGTCACAGCGATACAGTAGAGCACCTTCTTCGAGGGCAAGCTCGAAGACACACGAAGACACACACACACGAAGACACACACACAACTTAATCTTTAAGAAAACGGTTTACTCACCAAGTCTTGGAACTGAAAAAGAGAAAACAAGTTCGTGTCACTTTTTATGTATTTTCATCTCACACATATTACTGAAAGTACAGTAACATTTGTATGCACAAAATAAAAAAAAAATGTTCATCTGATTAAACTACGAAGCTGTCAGGTCTGTCCATGTCTTTCACAACAATCATGTGTCACGTAATTAAATGTATGACTTTAATGTAATAATTTTAGCACTTATCTCTCATAGCATGATCACTTGACTGATATCTGTAAATCTGCAAACCAGAAAAATGTTTATAAGTGAAATGTATACCTATTGAGGGCTATGACCCCCTAGATATCAGCTATATACTTTAGGTCACATACAGTTATTTGGTTACGTCCGCGAGATCTGTTACCTTTGGAAAAGTGCCTAACTTGCCCCACGGGGATCCCCTTCTCGTCAAGTTGATTCAGTTATCAGCACTATTTTGTTACATAGATTTTGGATGTTGAAGTGCAAAAGTTAAAACACATATGATGTGTAAATAAGGCCGTTTAAAGGAGATTTAGACTGTTTTGAAAAATCGAAGGTATCTCAGTGATGTGTCTGTTCGTGCTTTGTCAAGGAGACGGGAACACCTCTCAAAACTTCCACCCCTTCCAGCTCAAAATCTGAATGGTCGACATATGAAAATTGCATGCTTGAAGGGCCCTCAAGGGTCGCTGTTTTAGTGTGCAAGTCAATGGGAGAGATAAATGATGGTGGTGTGACATAAAAATGAGATTTTGGAATATTGGCCGCATTACTAATTAAAAAAATGTTGAGAATAGCCGCAAATTCAATGAAAATCCACAGAATATTGACAACTTTACTGGCAAATTTTTGTCACCTGCATCATGCATAAACATTGGTTAAATATGCAAATTTATGGCCTCAAGAGAAAGACTCTCTATCTTTTGTTTACTTAACCTTTATTCCAAGGACAATTGACAGTTCTATATATGCCCCATGGGTTTGTTTTGAAGCATGTTTTTTTCTTCTTTACGAATGTTGATATCACTTATTACCTATGTGAATCCTAGTAATGAAGAAATTAAGAGATGATAATTATAGGCCTAACCAAAGAAATACTGGTATTGTGCAAAACTCCATTTCATCTTATTTACATTTTTATCAAACTTTGAAAAACCATATTTCAAAAACGGTAATAGATGACATATACAATTCCAACGGATTTCCATTCAGGGTTTCACTCTGCAACTTTTAAATACAGCCAGGTCTTTTAACATGCATGACACACGACCTTCAAATACACGACAAGAGTGTGTCACTGAACTCAACCGCCTTTAATACGTATGGACTGTTATCAGTTTTCCAAGGTTGGCAAGAAAATAATATAGTTTATTGACAATCTACGTTTTTATGTACAAATCGTCAAGTGTTGCTGCGTTCCAAACAGAATTTACACATGATACTGGCATACCTTTACAATACAGAAAACTGAGATTTGTGAGCTGTCACTCCCAAGTATGTACTTATGAGAGAAGTGTTTTAATCCGTAGTTTATTATACTACGGTACATCCATTGTACACCCTTGTGATTTTAAACTAGACTTTAGTGAGGCAAAGAGCACTGGTTTAGGCAACTGCTTTCATACCGTGCGTACCTGGTTTGTAACATATATAATGATACGTCTCACTGCATAGTGCTTCGACCCAACCAGCACGAGTTGCGTAGACGCACGTGTTTGGTCCTAAAGATCCAGTAGCTGGTTCCCTCCAAAAACTGTCAGGAAAAAAAAAAAATAGATAGAAAACATTTGCAGCCATTTTCAATTTTCTATTTCAATTTTTTTCAATTTCAGTCATTTTGATTAAGTTTCAGAGATTGCCACCGTTTTGCGAGTTATCCATGAATGAAAAAAACTTGGACCGAAAAAAAAAAAACAAAAAACAAAACCACCTGGACAAAAAGGTGGACCTTGCTTACTTTAAATTAATCGGATCTTCCTACTTGGTGCAAGAAGAAAACAAAGTAAAACGAACTTGATGTACATCAACAGTTTCTGTTGGGTTTTAAAAGTTGCAACGGTATTTCGTGATAATTATTGAAAAGTGTCTACAAAGTACAACGAGATTTTTACAGTGGGGGAATCATAAACTGACAGTAAAGGTTACCGTTGCTCAAATCAGTTTTGGTAAAGAAAAATGCGAAAGTACGGAAATTTTTGTCTAATCTTCAACGACCAAAGAGAAAAAGTCAACATGCTTTATCAAACCACAAAAAAGAAGGCAAGTTTCTTCATTTGCTACATCATCAGAAACAGCAAAACTTTAGAAACAAAAGAGTAATAAAAGTCAATCAGTTACAGTATGTTAATGTGACTCTTTGAAGGATTGTGCAGGTTTTACATCACCGATGACGTGAAAAACTGATAATGTTATTGTTGTTATAACATAAATGGGCTAAGTAGGAATACTGCACCAGCCTTTCTTTTACCTTTATGAATGTATAAATACTTTGGTCTTGAGAAATATCAAAGACTTGTGAGCCTCAATACGAATGTGTTTTCTTGATTTTTTGTGAGGACCTAAGAATATCTTGCAAGTATGATGTTCCGTAAAATCATGTGGTTAAAAACATAATGGGTCAATGCCAAAGGTTTTGAACCTTTTGATTTCTGATCTGATAATGACAATACACTTAAAAAGAAAAGTAGCAATTCATTAACACATGTAGACTTCAATTTTTAAGGGTGACTAACCTGAAAAATGTTTGCTATAACTGTTTGGAAACCAAAATCCATATCCCACCTATAGGTAATGAGGATAACAATTAGCATTTCAAAATGCATTACACTTAACCTCAACATCTGTATCCCACCTACACTATCCATTTTATGGAATATTAATAATAAAAATAAAAAGACCAGTCCAGTTGAGTTGATTGTTACGAAAGACCACTTGGGACCAACCTCTGAGACTTGCAATTGTTTTTGGGACCCTTCTTTATTTTTTCTGCAACTTCTTTTGTTTCTAGGACTTTTATTTACAGTTCTGTGACATTTATTACATTTCTGTGATATTCATTACATTTCTGTGACATTAATTACATTTCTGTGGCTTATGTTTCGTTTCTGCCATTTTTGTTTTGTTTCTGCGATTTTCACTTTTTTAGAAAAGTTTATTTCTTCACAAGAAGGATATCTACATTGAATATGTGCGTGAGCTCGCTGCTGATCTGCTGACTTTCGACTCTCCGTCAGTTGTCTTCCAGTTACCTGATTTTCACTGTCTGACCCCTGTAAGGTTTTTAGCCTTTTAACTTATGTTCATGTCTCCGTCGTCAAGAAAGAGTTTTATAAGTCCACGTTAGATTTACAACTCTTTTGTTTATCTTCTTCATGATTGGTCTTTCTAGACTAAACCCAAGAGAAACTTGGGCCTAGCTGCACAGGCCTAAGAGGTCATGTGGCACACATAGTACCGTACTTTGTTGTGAGCCAAACGACTTAAGCAAACAAACTGTGCTTCTTTAAAGTTGCAGAAACGAAAGCTAAAAGTCAAAAAGTCAGAAATAAAAAAATAATAGTTTAGGATCGAGATTCGTCTATAATGGTCTCCCAAAAATTGTACGGAATTCTAGGCGGAAGTTCTATATTTATATATTATTGTCACTGTGTGAGAATTGCCCTTTACCCCAACACAACGAACAACGCAATCAACACGATATGAGTGACTGGCTGGATAGATAGAAGTGTTACAACATTCTTTAACGACATTGAAAGCCTTTGTTTATATATTTAAACATAGAACGTTAACAAATGGAACGGAAACATCTCCTCGGTTAATTACTTACGCTTAATTTGCATTCATTGTTTACGAATCCTAGCACTGGTGTGGACGTAGTACCGTTATGTTGCCAATCATAGTGTTTGTCTTGAAGGGATTAATCGTCCTGATAAGACACAACCTGTGTTATTTACCTTTCAACTTACATTTAATAAAACGTTGAGAGTCAGTTAATGACGTCATAGGATGCTTGCGTCTGACTTTAACAAGCTTACTACTTTCGACTCGTTGCTGGGAAGTATGTACCTCTTG
Organism: Stichopus chloronotus; assembly: GCA_021234535.1. NCBI lineage: Eukaryota > Metazoa > Echinodermata > Holothuroidea > Aspidochirotida > Stichopodidae > Stichopus > Stichopus chloronotus. Next base: position 21,331,183 of record CM037835.1, read on the forward strand.
TCTCTGCATGAACAACAAGATGTTCTCTCCATATGCAGTACAAGAAAGTTACAAGCAAGTTTTTGACAGGAGGAACCCCTCGAAAAGGTGAACCTTGACAAAAATAATGAATAAATTGACGACGCCCCTACCCTTACCCTTAGAAATCTCAGTATTTTTTTTTTTTACAAAAGATGGGAATTGTTAGGTCGTACAATCAGGCCACGTGTCTTGACATCAGTGGATTGCATGCATCATACAGTTTTTTGTTTTGAAATGTCGCAGTCAGTCATTGAAAGCCGAGTCAGTACATTTGTTCTATTACATGTTGGGTGAATCTTTTTTTCCCCTCAATTTTAGATGCATTCACCTTAAAGCTTTATCTTCAGCATCTGAGATGATTAAGTCACTCCACAAAGAATCTTCAACTCCTCGATGACAACACATAAATTCCATTAACTTGAGGATATCCGTCAAACTTTTGAACGCATTTTGTTTGAGTTGAAAGTGGAAGGTTGGCTTTACCTCCTGGTCACACCTGAGCGAGCATTGCTTAAAACGGTCGGTATGGTGATAATAGTTGATACCGGTACTTAATTCCGGTGTTGAACATCAACCCGGGACGGTGCTCCGTCGATGATATTCAATGGACCATACCATTAGACTCATTAAATGTCTACAAACGGTTCCCGTCTGGTATAAATATTATACCGAAAGGGTATAGGCTATATCAGTGGGGGATCCAGAATTTAGCAGAGGAGGGGGGGATGTCTCTATCCCCTTTGAAGAATTTTTGCTAACGTAGGGTGGGCTAGATGCAAAATGGTGCGACATTTGATTCTTGATTTGAATTGAATGTATCTTCAGGAATTTTTACTTTGTAAGTAATGATTTTATTTTTTCATCTTACTTCGTGAAATATTCATTCTTAAGCCTCTCCTGGGTAATTCAGCTTTTTTTTTTCACCTGGCACAGCCCTTGCACCTCAGCCCGCAACTCTGCTCAGGTCATTATAATTTGTGTTAAAGACTTATCTTGGGGGAAGGGATCAAAGGGGTGGGGTCCGCCCTTTGGAAAATTATTGCTAGCATAGGGTGGCTGGATGCGAAATGGTGCTACATTTGATTCTAGATTTGAATTGAATATTTCTTCAGGAATTTTTGTTTTTAAGAGATGGTTTTATTTATTTTTATTTTTTTTTTGTCTACCTTGTTGATTTTGACATGCTTAGACCCGTCAAGGTAATTCTTTTACCTTTTCTCACCTAGCACATCCTCCGCATCCCAGCCTACACCCCTGCCCAGGTAATTAACAACTGATCTTGAGGAAAGTCTTTAAGCTGAGGCGGTTTCCCTACCCCCTTTAGAGCTTTTTTTAACAAATAGGTACCAGTGTATACAAAATGCTGCAATTGTTTGTGCTTTTTCATACGAGATGACTGATAAAAATGTATATTGTCTTAGTTTTGTTGTTACACTTATTTCTGGGTGTATCATCAGAGGGTATAGGGAGGTTAATAATGCATGCCATGAGTGTATTATTGAAAACAACTTAAAACTTTAGACGTGGCTATTCTTCAAACCGTGTCACTGTCTCTGTCACTGAGTTTGTCGCAAGTACACTACAGAGTGAAATCTCTGTGACAGTTTCACTTTGTAAAAAAAGTATATGATATGTTTATCTCTCACTTTAAGTGTGTCAATTGCAGTGATGCTATGTTGAACTAGTTCTCTTGAATTGTTTGCGAATTGATGGTTCCAGGATGATAATTTCTTATATGAATTACTTTTTTTTCTGCTCATCAACCAAAATTTCCATCCAAATCAATTGCATGATCTCGAGTAAGACACTATTCGGTGCAGAGAGTTATGACACAAAAGCCTGGATTGTGGAAAAATTATAATTAAAGGCTGTATTGCATCACCCTAAGCTATATTTTTACCTCCCGGAAAGGAAAATTCTCAACTGCTTCTAAGTTACAGTACTCTTAGATTGACAGCAAATTCGAAAGATGCAGAGCAGCTCGTATTACACAGCGTACACAGGGATCCATGGTTTTGATTACACATGTGGAGGAATGTAAGACAGACTGAGGGAGGGACTAGAGGTAGGTGGTTGGGAGAATTGAAACTGTCTGGGGTGATGCATTACAGCCTTTAAAGTCTCTTGACAGTGGAAGGCAGTTTTTTTGTGGGCCTGGTCACCCTTGTAATAAACAGACTGAAGTTAGCAATCCAATTCAATACAGTGCTCATGAATAAACCACAGAGGATAATACCCTGAAAATGTCCAGAGTTTCACTGTGGTCTTTATGAACCATCTTATTATCAGGTTGCCAAATTTCTGAGTGGCAGAATTTAGTAACTCTTCTGGGGGATAATAGTATTTTGAGGTCGAAAATAATGAACAAAGTTTAACTGACACATCACATAGGCCTAGACCTCTAATCGGACCCCCTCGCCCCCCCCCCCCCCACAAATCTGCAACTCGCCTCCCCCACAAATCCGCCCCTGTATATACATTTAGTGATCGATACGCAGGTTGATCATAAGCTCCACCATAGTTTCATAAAATATCTCTATAAAAACCGAAAACAAGTGGAAATTAAAGTGTTTTTATGTTTAATAGAAGTGTTGCATTCATTGTATGTAAGTATTAAATTTGTTAATGTATAAGTATAAATGGTATACATCTCATGCCGCATGAATGGCATAAGTGGTCATCATAGTTAAGGCCTAATCAGACTGGTTCTAATTCGATCTTATACTCCTCCGTACCACGATAGGTTGAAATACTTGACAATACTACGTGTAAATATGAATAGATAAGGAGATATAAATTAATGTCAGTGTAAACAGTTCCCGGGTGATCTCTTGTAGACAAAGAGCTACTGTTTGATGTGAACTTACTCGGCTTGGCATGAATTGTACATAGTGTATATACTTCCATATATTGGTAGGTACCTTGATTCCAACAAGTTTGTGGCCTCGGAGTCCGTACTGGGGTACTCCAATATCGTAGCAGCGATATTCAAATCTAGCCTAACCTCATTCCACCTTCGTTCCTTGCTTGAATACATGAGGCTCTTTTAAACATTTTAAAGGGATATTAGCGTGAAAAAAAAAATAGAAAGAAATGACTCACAAAGTAAGGCTGTCTGTTTTTGTACCATCATCCCAAGTATATATGTTACTGGCCTTGTATAGGCCTATCCACAGCTCATTTGATAACTCCAACGAGGTCATTTGCCATACAACCCAATTCTAAAGAAAGGAGAGAGAGAAGAGAAAGACAAAAAAGAAAAAGAAAAGACAAGAAAGAAAATGATACAGGCCTCACCAGACTGCAATTTGTAATGATGATACGTGTATGATGTTCAATGTATCTCTAAGCATTGGTCGTCCAGACCAAGTATTTTTTTTTAAACTTTTCAAATGCAAATAAACACCAACGGTAAGTATGGAATGCTGGTGACGCTTGCGTTCGATCGATTAGCTGTTACTATCACTTTAACTTTATATCACATTCCACTACAGAAGCGGGGTTGAAGCAAACAGATTTGTTGAACACTGGCAATGTTAGAATATTTTTTCATTACTAGCACTGTTTTTACTTTGGAAATTTCCATCTATATACTTCTACGTCAGCCATTACACCACAACAGCAAATACATGGGACACTTTTGATCATGTAAGACCACACGCACATTACAATCCTTCCACACTTTTCACCTATTTAGGGGTAAAAAAGAACCGAACTGATAAAATAAATAAAAGGTATTTGTGGCTAGATGTGTATAGCTACAAAATGCTACAGCTGCTGACCTACTCGTAGTAAGAGTGAATTTTACGTAGAACAGAGCGAAAATTCACTCCAACTTGGAAAGAGGTTTCATACACATGGAGTGAAATATCATTTTTTGGAGTGAATAATTTTCACTCTAACTACGAGTGGGTTTCGTACGCACCCTTTTCTGATTGAATGTCACTCTTTTGTTTTTAGAGAGACGAATTCGTTTTTCACTATAATTTACACCGGAAACGGAAAATTTTGGCACAACTTCCTTCTCTCCTTCCTTGAATGATCTCCTAGCATATTCGGGATTAATTATATAAATGTTAATATCGATTCATAATAGATATAGATAAATTAATCTCATGTTAGTTTCTCAGATGAGTAGGTATTAACAACCACTATCAGCGATATTCAATTTCCTCGTACATTTAGGTTCATAACAGTAAAGTATACATGAGAACGCCATGCCAGAATCATATGCAAGTTTAGACAATTTGAGAGTTCCAAAACACCAGGAGTTATTTTTTCGTTAGCTGACCAATACTTATTGGCACAGAGTGATAGACTACGCAAAATGACTTTATAGGATGGTAGTCTTCTTTTCGAGAAACAAATTTATAACAGGGAGCAATTCAATTTTTTGGTGCTAAAGAAATATTTGTTCACCCAAATTTCGTGCGAAATTGATCTTATGTACAGATGAATAATGTTCTGAGGGGATGAAGCTATGTGAAGTTAATTGGTGAAACTGAGTGTCTTACCGATGATTTAAGCATTGTTTTGTGTCATGTTAGTACATTGTAAACATCAATGACTGGGCTATCCAGAGGAAATTCCTCACCCCCCATCCCTTTTATCGCCAGAATCACCATCAATCATGGCCCCCTTTAAGTTCGTCAGTCCTGCATAATAGCTACGTCACTTCCAAGGGGGTGGGGGGGGGGACACGTGAGGCGGCACTTACCCACGTATTTACATCCTGGATGGTTGCTAAGTGGGCAGATCTGTTTGCGCAATCTGCTCGAGCTTTGTCCCAGCTCAAGTCGATACTCCCGGGGAGGTTTTCACTGAAGAGGTAGCAGTTACCATAATAAATGTGCCAATGAGCATCACAGCCGTTTTGAGAAAGAACTCCTGGAAAGTCATTGAAAATAAAAAAGGAATAAAAAAATTGAAATGTTACAAAGAGATCTCACTACGAAATCAATACATTATATATAGTTGTTCTGGAAGAAAGAAGCTGTCAATTGCACTCACGCTGAATATCATATAAAGTTTGCAAAAAAAAAATTACATGAGTAAAAATGTACAGCTGTATATGGGCTATTTAAATACAAGGTTAAAATGTGAACATTGATCAGATTATGGAGTTATAGCATGGAGCCTATGTATGTGGGGACTGATCAGTAAGAAACACAATATGACAATAGGAAACAAATTGATTAACTGGAAAAAAAACTGATCAAAATATGGGCACATTCTGTTCTCCTCCACCCCCTTTCTTTTGAAGGGGGTGGGAGTATACTTTTGCCCGAAAAAACGGAATGTCTTACAACTCTGTGATAAATGATGAGTAAATGGACATTTAACTTTCACAGATGCTGCTTTAAAATATAGACTGATGACAAGAATTCTTATCTTCCTAAATAGAGGAGAAAAGTTGGCATGTTGTTTTTACTTTATACGGATTCCCGGGCTGAAAATGGTAGGCTGTTTTCAACCGGGTAAATGGTAATTTTCCCTATCCTGTACGCCTATGAAGGCAGTGATTATTATGGATAATTGTAGGAAAATAATCAACCAGATAATTCAGAATGACTACAGTGCTCTATGTTTAGGGGTAGCCACTCTTTCCTTTTAATTCCATTCGGGGTGGTGGGGGTGGTGGTGGTTGGAAAGAAAGTGGCCGTCATACAAACTGATCCCCGCATCTGTAATGGAAACTTTTACGATTGTGGTGCAACCCTGCCCTCCCTCTTTCTCTGAGACTATATTTTCCTTTTATTTCTAATGTCTCGATAATAATCCATTGGAACTTCATGCTGTCTTAATTTTGTGGAAACAAAAGATTGTCAAAAAATAACTTTAAAACCAAAAAAAAAAAAAATTGACATGCAGAAGGAAACTGCAAACGGCAGCAATTTCTGTGGGTGATAGGACTCGGGCAAAACCTTGAAATGTCAAAGCTAACTTTCGATACATCGATAATCATTCTGAATTCTGCTTAATCGATAACGTACAAATGATGGATTCACAATACCTTCCTAATTAGAAGAATTGCATCTCTCTGACACTATTTGATCTACTTAGATCCCGTGAAATGTCACGAGAGACAAAGCCTATATGCATTGCCGTATGTATCAATGTACGGGTGTGAGGGCATAGGCTCTCAGGGTGCCACAGTAGACCCTCAAAACAAATTTCATCCAAAGACTGAAAAATTATTGCCGCAAAACTCAAAACTCACTAAGACAAACGGACAATTGTTCTCCGGAAGGAAAAAAAAAGAAGACCGTTCGATCGGTGACTCACCGTGAAAGAGGCAGACCATGGCAACTAAGGAGGCAAAATAAAATTTTGTAGCTGGTTCCATGGTTATAACATTCGTTATGTTTTCCAAGTTATACACATATATACAACCATTATAATTTACGCTATCCGGTCTATAAAGGGCTCGGCAGGGTTGGTTTCCAAAAGATTGTCAATGCACGGTTGCCACTTTAGCGGAGGAGCTCTTGTAAAATACGCCACTAGACTATAGATCAAGTGTCAATGATCAATAGAAAATAAAACATCCCGACACTGGTGTTTATAACCGCAATAAAACTTCTCTTGTATCTCAAGTAGGTGAAGGAACAGGGCCGCTCGAGATGTTTATACCGAAGATATAGTTTGACCTGTGTACACCTATACGCTCTCAGCTTTTTTGAGCTATATCTAGAGGTTGAAAACCATTTTTCTCTTTTAAACTTTGATTATTTTTACCGAATTGAACTGACGTGACAGAAAGAACTAAATTGTTTGGCAAGCATCTGTCATTCCCCGTGCCAAGAAGCAAATAAGGGACGAAAGAGAAAAACGGAGCGTTACTATGCAACGTGTTGTGGCAAGGAATACAGTCATACGGGTAAAGACAGTGGGATGAAAAGGAACAATTTCAACACAGTGACAAGCTTACAAAGTTCACGAATAAGTTGGCTTGGCTCCTGGGAGGAAAAATGTTAAATGGGGTTCAAACCCGGTCACCAACTTGTGTCAGCTAATTATGCCTCTTCGGTGGGTTCACATGCAGTTCCAGAATTGAGAAACTTTAGAACGTCATAAAAGTCATATCCACGACATTTCATCAGAAGCCGATACGGGACACCAGGCGTACTATATACAGTTGGCTTGAATGAAATGTGCTTCGCTACCCGCTTGACACAGTAGGCAATTACCAGATCGTAGGATACACTTTGAAACTATAAATTAATAAAGATATGGAGTTGAAATGTGAACTTAGTACCTCAATTAGATATTAAGGTGTTTACAGATGGATTCGCTTTAACGTATACTTATTTTAGTTATGGCAGAATGTTGGAGGAAATGGCGGAACTGCCGGTACACACTCGGTGCTCAAAGGGACCGTCAATGTACGTCGCAGAATGTCCTATATCTTTACGACGTCACTGCTCTGCGTAATTGTAACTAAGGCCGTGTGCGCTCGTATAGCGCAAAACCACCTTCTGCGCAGCATTTTTGCGGCTTCATGGGAAATGACGGCCAGTATGCCAAATTCACGCGAAGAAGTTTATAGAGATAGTTGACGTGACTCTTTTAGTAGCACGTGATCATTTTTTGTCCTCAACGGAAAACGAAATTTCGTATACACAATGACCAATACGTAGGCCTATACTGCATGCAATAATAACACTATACTGGAGGAAAATGTCTGATTTCTACTGGTGAAAACTGTTATACTCCAGCAATTCATCCGTACATTTTTTTTTTACAATTTAACATCAATATGCCAACGGAAAAATCAATATGTTCATTAGAAACATATATCAATATGTCAGAGAAGAATATCAACATGTTACATTGAAATATTAGCATGTCACGAAGAGTTTTTATACGTCTCGTATGCAGAGAAACGACGTAAACTTTTAGTATTCGTGTGAACATATCGAAAAAACATAAACATAACATAGAGCAAAAATATTATCAGTTTACGTTAGAATAGCAGCATGTGAAGGACTACGGTGGCCACACATGGGAATGTAAAATTTTGCGTTTGTCGTGAATATGTTGATGTCTACCGCGTGTTTCAAATATCAGTCAGCTAAAGCAAGCGTTTTACCATGGAGCTATTGGGTTTGCCGTTTGTATAACACAGTGTTGCAACAGTTACAAGGCGCTTTGTTTCGAAGTTTGCGTGTAACAAGTTATGAACGGATGTCCTATCGGACTAACAGAAAATTTTCGACAACGCAAACAAAAAAAACAAAAAAAAAAACAACGCATCCCATTAACCCAATCAACAGATTATTTAATAATATTGAAGAGATACTACGTGGAATGCCGAGATTTTAAGAATCGACTGACTGGGTGTTTTTCCAACTATGTGGCGACCTCACCCCGATCGTTTCAGACACTAGAAATACTTTCTCAGGATCGGGTGAAAAATTAAGGGGACGTATTCTTCACGAAAAGAGTATCATCAGGTGAAAAAAAAAACAAATCATCTGCCAAACAAACAAAAGAAATAGTTGTGGAAGGGGGGGGGGGGGTGTGATTGAGTAACGACAGGATTATGTAAGCAGAGCGTCATTATTGGTTGGCGGAGCATACAAGAACATTTTGACTTCTCACCCCCATTCCTACCCCCCCCCCCCTCCCGATGGCAGGAAACGGCACTTTCCATGTGTCCTTGAGTAACCAAACTTGAAATATGGATATCATATCTGCAAATTCCTTAATTCATATGAAAAGAAAGATCAATCTATGGAAAATGGTAATGTGCATCAGGTGGGTTGAGGTGATACAAGAATCGCAATAAATTACTCATCCCCTTCCATTTTTTTCCCTTTGAGAACTTGGCAAATACTTTGCAGAGATTGTCTGAATATTTTGACTAATTAGCGACAATATTATCTAAGCGGAGCGCCACCACTGGCTAACGATAAACGCATTTTATGGAAAAATGGTAATAATTTGGATTGGTCTTATCTAGAATATTTATGATATTGTCATTTCCAGACAACTTAATTCAACAGCTTTAACTTTTTAACGATTTAAAACATTTCTTTTTTTTCTTGGGAAATTTTCAACTATCATGTTACCTTAGACAAAATCTTGTGCAATATTTTTATTTATTGCAATCAATTTTTTTTTTGAGAAATAATTTTTAGTCTATGAGAATTAGTTATTTACTAATTTCTGAAACCGATGATGATTGTGTAATTAAAGTATAAAGCTGGTTCTTGTACCGATAACTGTAAATGATATCCAACTTGATGACAAAAAAAAATGTTATGATCAGAAAAAAATTTAATGCACAAAAGTATTTTGCTTGGTGGGGGAAAACATGAGATGAGTGATGGTTGGCCTGGGAGAATGTTGTAATGGAGGTGGTGTCCCTCATCCCCATTTTGAGGAATTTTTCACCTATTAGGTAACTTTAGATGCAGTCTAATGTAATATTTGGCAGCTTTTGACATCATACGAAAAGTTCCAAGTGGTCTTTCACATTTCCGACTATTGTCGCACCTAGGCTGAAATATGAAGAATCCTGCCTGTTATTTCAGAATTATTGGGAACTTTTTCAATTGCCAGATATCCTTAACGCAATCTGGTGCAATATTTGCGTCTTTTGAAGTCATAAAATGTGATAGACGGAGGAATAAAAAAAAAATCTAACTGGTATTTCAGATTTTCCGACTATCATGGCTTCTAGACTTCAGTATGAGGAATTTCAACAAGTATTTTAATTTTTTTTGAGAAATTTTTCAATTACCAGGTAACCTGAGACACAATCTGGTGCAATATTTGGTATCTTTTTATACCATAAAAATGAGCTGGACTAAGATATGAAACCAAACAGTAAACGCTACAACGGTACTTTCTGTGCCGTTACAATCACGATTAACGTGTGTAAGCGCTTAATACTCAACTGCATGCACTATCACAACTCAACTGTGATAGCTCCTTCCATGGTATAGTGCATGCTGTTGCAGCGGACTGATATTTGAAACAAACGGCGCACGTTCAGTAAACGCCAACATGTTCACGACAAACATAAAATTTTACATTCCATTGTGGTAACCGTTGTTCTTGACATGGTGTTATTCAAACATAAAATGTTGATATTTGTCTCTGGCATATTGATATTTCACTGTACCATGCTGATGTTTTTCTCTGGCATATTAATATTGAACTGTAGAAAGTTAATATTATTCTTAAATTTATGAAACAAATGGAGCACTCTCAGTCAACGCCGATATGTTCACGCTTTAGCTCAGCTTTTGCTGAAGAAGCAACTTTGAGTCCTCAGAAAATTTCCAAGTTTTTCCATAGGAAAAGGAACGAAAGTGATTTTTGTTTTGTTTTACCCTACATGTTAAAATAGGGACGATCGTTACGGTATACGGTACCGCACGAAAATAAGGATAGCCACTTTAAAATAACTCATCATCTGGCAAGTTACATATATCGTTAATAAGAGAATTGACTATTTCTTTTTCTACTGAACAAACGAAACGATTTGTTTACTTTCTTTCTGGTATCTGAGTATAAGTCCACCATCATTTTAATGCACAAAGTTTAAGTTTGATAAGATTGTTTACTTGCAAAGTCTCCAAAGTAAACATTTCAACTTGTACCTGTCCCCCTCAGTGGGCAACTACGGTTTGGACAACGGCTGGACAACTGTGGGGTATGCGAAGGGATGGAAAAGATTTAAAGAGGGGAAAGGGCAGTATAAGAAGACCAGAACGAAGATAATAGCGTGTATATAAGATTTCATACTTTCATGTATTTGATTTAATACATCCATGTTAATATATTATATACGTGTATGAAGTCAGTTTAACACGTTTATCAATTTGAATTCAAACAAACGTACATTTAATTCGATTTGCAATATAGGATATTTGTCCCACAGCGCCTTCCATAATCATCGGCTGGAAACCGTGGTATTTGATCCAAGAACCAACACGAAGTTTAATCTTTGTAATGTAATTCGGATGACATCTTGTGTATGGTAGCTCTTTAAAGGCTGTATTGCATCACCCTAAGCTATATTTTTACCTCCCGGAAAGTAAAACTCTCAACCGGTTCTAAGTTACAGTATTCTTAGACTGACAGCAAATTCAAAAGATGCAGAGCAGCTCGTATTACACAGCGTACACAGGGATCCATTGTTTTGATTACACATGTTGAGGAATTTAAGAAAGGCTGAGGGAGGGACTAGAGGTAGGTGGTTGGGAGATTTGAAACTGTCTGGGGTGATGAGTTTTTGTCTTTAAGTCACTTCATTGTGACCGAATATCGACGTTTCTTGTTCATTAAAAAGTTATACCATTACGCGCAGACTCAAGAAAATGTAACGTGATGTCACCATGAAGGATGAACGGGGGACGGGGAGGCGGGAAAGGGGTCGTGAGGCCGTGCGGACTGGAGTTCAGGTGACAGTACCTGCAGACGGTCAAAATGGCGCCGATCCAGTTCGATGAAGGTGTACTTCAGCACAACTAACACAAGGGCCCACGGCTACTGGGCCTAGGGACCAATGAGTGTCCTGAACTGAATCACAAACTTGCATATTATTCAACGTTTTGTCAACTTTGGAAAAGGTGTCTTGGAGGAGGAAGCTGGTTCGTTTGTTTCATTGCTAGTAATCGAAGTCACTATTTGCGATGATAGACAATCACTTGCAGGCACCCAGTGTCAGCTGTATGTAACAGCTGGTCCTTGAAATATGGCCACCACAAACACTTGATCATCAGCCTACATTTCTTTTATTAATTATTGAACGTTTCATTTGTTATGGTTTTGTTTATGTTTATTTTGTATTTTCTATGGGGGGGGGGGGGGTGTTGACTCAGCAAGGATCAGAAATTCAGGCTTCAGAAACTTCCTAGTCAACGGTGTGAGTCAAGATGTGTAAGTGTACAGAACTTGAGGTTAGACTTCTTGCAATATTATTATGTCCACGTAAATATAAACTGGTTTCTTGGGGAATTAACCGATTTGATTTTGAAATCCTCAAATTAGTATTCACGAAAGCTCTTTGAAAAAATCAACTCTTCTTATTGAAGTTTCGGAATTAATACGCCTGTTACGGTTGAAATCGGATGTTATGCAAAACTTTGTCCGTCAAATAGTCAGATGTTTGGTGCACTACCTGATATACAACGATGATAAAAATGTTTACTACGTATGACAGAGCCCTGTGAGCTGCATCAGGGTTGCTCCTTATGCTCATCTCAACATCACGTGACCGAATGATTGAAAAAAAAGAGAAGACTTTGTACTTAAAACTCTTACATTTTCATCTCAAGGTGTAGAATAAAATTTAAATGTATGCAGCATAACTTTATAAAAACGAAATGAAGATCACAGAACGTGGGAGAGGTGTGGCAAACCAACAAGTGTTACTGTTATAGATACGGCCCTGCCCGAAATATAGCACCCACACAAATCTGTCCGACCACCTCATTTGGTTGACAGTACACAAATAAACGAGCACGCAACTTTCCTGGTTTGATGTGTGTATAATGTCACAAGCCACTTCGTTCACATTTTTTTTTCATTATCTGGATCTATATCTGGATTCAAACAAACAGTGTCAAGTGAATAACGTTATGGTCTCAAAAAAAGGTCAAAACGCTGAATTTTGTAGTTGATTGGTTCACAGTTTTGCCTTCGTCAAAATAACAAAATCGTCTTCATTTTTAGCTCTCATTAACCTCTAAGCCTACAGCGGACCTCCTGGAACCCAGGCCGCCGTGGAGAATCCGTGACGCTTCACAAACTTGCCGCCAACCCTCAATAAATTGCATTTCCTGCCACCTATGATGCACCGACATGGCATGCAAAGAAAATAGCTTCGATCATTGGTAAACCAGCGAGGCTAATCAATAAACATTAATCCCTCAAAACACAGTGTGCGTTACAGATGCCTAAGTTTGGGTGAACAAATTACTTTTGAGCAACAAATATCTGGATTTCTATCTGTAAGAACTCATTTCTTGAAAACGAAGGATACCGTCCTTTATTATTTTTGAATAATCTATCATTCTGTATTCAAAGATATTGGTTAACAAATATTTTTTTTTCTGAGAGACAAATGCCTTACTTACTTTTTAAGGTCATTTGAGGCAAGGGAAGGAATAGTGTGAACGACTTGACTAGCAGTTTTGGCTAATCAATGTTTTAATTGATTAACAGTCAACACATTTTGATTAGCAGATGTTGAACAATCATTGCGACGTTAAAAAAAAGTTGCAAACTTTAACCCCCTATAACCACGAGTGATTTAAAAAAGAATCCATTACTTGTGAATAAATTCACTGATACAAAGGAAACAATGTTTTTGTAAAGTTTCAATGCCACTTGGTATTTCTTTATTTACAAGTTCTTAAACAGAAGACCAGAAAAGAAACTATAGATTTCAGATAATTATACATTTATAGAATCAGCTATTGTGAAGCTTACATGAAATTAAATCGCGACTGAGCTCTCATGATGTGCAAATTGCGATGACAACCCGGTAATTTCAACCCTTGATTTAGTGGTCACCATTCATCACTGTGACTATTTTCCTTTTCATATGATCTTGAAAACTTTAAAATATTTACTGCTCCTAATTTGTTTGCAAATAATATTGCAGTCTACACGCAAGTTCTTTAAAAAAAGCCTTTGGCTGCATGTAGATAATATCTTCTAATAACTATGATATTTTTTCAGGCAGCTTAAACTGACGTCCTTGTGGTATAACTGATTTCTGACAAGAGAGGTATTCTGAAGTAGTTGTCAATTATTCTAGAAGTTCCACCATACTGTGACTTGGTAAGCATAGAAGAGACGCAGTTTCAGTGTTTTTAACGTGAGTCTGTGGATGGCGGTAGTGTGCACTGCAAATGTAGAATATTCTTGTCGTCAGGTTTGGCTCTTTTTTTCAACCAAAGGTTAATTTCCACTTAGGAATTCTCCACCAACAAGTAAACGTAACACAGTATATGAGATTCTTTACCGTTCTATCAGTTTAATGTAACGGTTTTACCAAAGGAAGCTTTCTTAGATGTGAAATAATGCTCTGAAAGTTGGGGCCTGAAAATGTGTGACAAAGGACCGACAAATACTGTTTTCCATTTCTTGCACTTTTCGTGTTTCTGGCAAGGTCTTTCGAAGCAAAAACTCTTTAGTTCAGAGATTAGGAAAACCCCAAGAATGTCTACTTTCAGTGAGATACTTTTGGCACATGAAACCAGTGGAGCTGTTATTGTGTTGGGCACCAAATTTGATTTCTGCTAATACTTTAAGACCCACCAAACCGAGCAAAGATAAGCTGCGTAATTAGTTCCAAGTTATTTTTATCCTTAATTCGTTTGTACCAGATCAATATCAGTTACAGAGCAACTTATTTAGGTCAACTTATCCTTCAACAATTCGGTAGCTCTGAACAATGCTTTGAAAGGTAGGTCTATGCCACTCCCTGGTGAAACTAAGGTTTTATCACCAAATAAGAGATCAGAACAATATTGCGACCCGCAGCTTGAGGTGACAATCAACAGTAATGTTCAATCTAGATTTGAGGGTACTACCTCACAACCGATTGATTTCTAGCACCAGGCTCGTACCTCTAATATTTACTAAAATAATTTATTTTCCGAATTCTTTGAGATATTTCCTGAAAACGAGAACGATGACTTGCCTACAATATTAAATGTTCGCAACTTTTTAAGAGACGTAAGAAATGAAAGTGAAGAATTCCTTTGATGAGTCTGCTTTCATCTGTCACTGATGATATTCTGAAAAATGCCGATCAAATATCAGTCTAGCCCAAAATGTTCAGAAGAGCTCAAATAACAAGTTTTGGGTTCATTCCATTCCCATTACCTTGTGTGTTCACGCGTATTCAAACCTCTCTTGTTGTCCTATAGAATTGACCAAGGGAAGAAACATAAGGCCTCACATGCAAAGCCTCCACAGTGATATGACATTAACAAGGGAAAAAAGCAACACCTTAGATTTTCTGTATGGTATGCCACAATGTTAAATGGATATGCCACTCAGTCAATTACATTTGTTAACATCCCTCACTGTATTTTCTTGATTGCCCTGGATGCTTATTCACTGAATGTTCTTAAGGGCAGTGACAATGATCACCGGATATAACCTACATTTTCTGATTGCTGTACACTTGCAGTTGACCCATGATTACTTTTAATCATTTTTCATATTCAATCTTGTTTAACTTGCTTGTGTTATTTTTTGTTGTAACATGGGCGAAAATGGGCTGTATGACCTTTGACCTACACTTCCTGGCCTCAGTTAATGGTGTCCTTACTTGCCTCCTAAATTGATTACCACTCTGATCAGGTTCAATCATTCTTCACCCAAAACCTTGTACTGGGTAAATATTTTAATCATTCACTGTATGCTCAAGGCCATTGACAATGATCCCCCAAATGACCCCGAGATGACCTTCGACCAACTTGTATTCGTCACATCTAAATGGTTAAAAGGCAGATTCCCTATTTTCACAAATTGATGAAGAAAATGACCCATGATGATCTTTTCGAAAAACATATCACGGATTCTCCCCTCCATGCTTGCCACTGCAAACAACTTGACATATGTTCTCCACGTATTAAGTTGGAGGACAAGTACCCTATGGAGAGACAGGAACTGTAGAGGATCAGGATTTGGTTTAAATTTGTGGAAACTGCGATGTCTGCATTTTTGCTACCATTTCATAAACTGCAGAGAAAATTTGCTACAATAAACAAGTTCACTGCTAAGAACAAATACCTAATGTCAAGTTGCAGTGAGTCAAACATATCTGAAATTTAATAAATTCACATGGAATACTTTACAGGTGATGTCTTTAAAATCTCTTCAAAAACACTTTTCTTTACATCCACCTTGTGTCAAGCACAACCTGGATGAGATTATCCTCAAAGGGCAAATTACCTAAGAGTTCCAATGGATTCTGCTGTAAAACTGGTCTAAAACATTGATAAATCCAAGAAAGTAAACAAGTTGATGATATACTCATGGAATAAAATCTTTGACAAGGGCATCACTGAAACATGTGATACATTCAACAAGAGCATAGTCCATTTCCATTTATGCCTTTTTCCTTAAAGACAAAAACTCATCACCCCAGACAGTTTCAATTCTCCCAACCACCTACGTCTAGTCCCTCCCTCCCTCCGCCTGTCTTAAATTCCTCCACATGTGTGATCAGAACAATGGATCCCTGTGTACTCTGTGTTACATGAGCTACTCTGCATCTTTTGAATTTGATGCCAATCAAAGAGTACTGTAACTTAGAACCAGTTGAGAATTTTGCTTTCCAGAAGGTAAAAATATAGCTTAGGGTGATGAGTTACAGCCTTTTAAGTCTTGCACTGTAACATACTACACATGGGTGATTTGAGGTAGGATCATCTTATAACAAGTAAAAGCATGATTTAAATGTAAGACAGAATATCACCCTCAAATGTAGTAATACGTCATTAATGTAACATTCTACGTCTCTGATTGGCGAATGTGCCAATAATACTTCTATGTCTGTGACACTTCATGAACTTATTTGACAATAGCTTTGTTATTTTCTATACTTTTCCTCCTCAGTGATTTTGTGTTTTTAAATAACTGATGACTCATGTAGCTAATAGTACGGTAAAGTTTGTTTTCCTTTAGCAGACGCTTTACATAGTGAAAAGCTTGTCTGGTGTACGTACTATCAAAGCAGTCAGCATCGTGTGACACAATCAAAGGAACATACATGAAATCCACCCTAAATTACCACTTCATGTTCCTCTGCATTCCTCAGAACCAACGGCCCAGACGTAAGGGGCCGCTGTTCCTCTAGTGACCAACCATGATTTCAAGATCCGTGAGAGGACACTGGAGTGGCATAAATGCGAACAAGTGTCAGGGGAGGGAGGGGAAGAGGGGGAAAGATGTCATTGCTTGCAGAACAAATTCAGTGCTTTAATTGCTGGAAAATGATGTGCTGAAATGAAAAACAGGAAGCTGCCCTTTGAGATGAAAATATTACATCGATACTGTGAAGACTGTCAAACTTGCCGCAGCTATGGTACATCAAGAAAAAAGATTCATGAACGTGGTTGCTTGGGCTGGTTTCTCGCTTGATAAGGAATGATTCGTGTGTACCGTTGAAGCTGCTTATCCTGCGAGAAAGTGTTATGACAGGCTTTGCAAAAGTAATGTTCTCTTTCACCTAACTTAAGTCTGTAGCGTTCTATCATCTGTTTTCCACAGGAAGCACACGGCGCTGGTAAACATCGCAATTCGTCTGACGCAGCTGGCGTTCTTTGAGGAGGCATCCTTCTGACAGGTTTGTCGATCTCCTCTGGCAAATTTCGAATGACCTCCTTGGCGTGGAGGACCACTCTTGGCACCAGCGTCTGTGTAAGAGGTTGCTGCCGTGAAGGTCGGGATACTTCCTTGGATGAAACGCTCGGTACGCCACCCTGACGTGACCTATGGATGGCCAATGTGTCCCCTGAAAAAAGGAAAGAGGGATAATTGTTCTCAAATTTGTGTAAATCCACCAGGAATCCCAATATTCTTTGAGAGGATGTAGACTACATTCAAGAGAAAGACTGAAGGGGTATGAAAATGGGAGCACAATCTGTGATGCAGTTCCTTGCAGTTCTGACTGTTCTAACTCTTTGTATGAGTTCTAATTGCTTTGTATGATACAGCGAGAGTAAAGTCCATCTGCACTGGTTATTTCAAAACATTGAAGCCCACAGTGACTGTAATTTCACTTTAAGGATGCCTGTGATTAAATATGCTGTCACAATTAGTGGCAACAATATCAGACTATTCATCTCCTAAATATGTAGGAAAACCTGAGAGGTATTTTTCTAGAATTACATCATGAATATCATATATTGCATTGTGATGGATTATTTTATGGGAAAAAATGTGTTAAAGATAATAGCTGATTCCAAAATATATCACTAATTATATCATAGATACATTGACAACTTAGGAGAACGAAGATGATGTCATAGATATGTATAAATGGCATTGTGGTAGAATCATTTGGGGTTTTTTGGGGGGAGAAAAGTGGTATGTGTAAGTGAACACTTATTTCTGCTTTAACAATGGAGATAGGGAATAATCATGACACGTTGCCTCAATTTTATATATGATGAAGACATACTAAAATAGATGTCTACATGAAATTAACACAATTTTGACATGTTGCCTTATTCAGACATATTACGACATACTGAGATACAAGTAGACATCCTGGAGTAGATGGCAGCAAGGAGGACAATTTTGACATGTTACATTCTATGGACAAAAAAGTACTCTACACAAATATATGACTCAGTTTTATCAGTAGACATGTCACATCATTAGGTAAAATAAATAAATAAATGATAATAATATGTTGCCATTCAAATAGCACAGTACGGCATCGTGGAGATCAATTGATTTGCAATTGAAAATCTTGAAGATGTCAACAGAGAGAACTTAAAGATGCACATGTGGTGAGAAAATTAATTTAGCTAGTAGACATCTTCGAGTAAACACGTCAACATGGTCAGGTAGATCATCCCAACATCGTACCATCTTGGTTTGTAAATTAAAAGCTTTTTGCCTTCCTTCATGCTGCTTATCCTTTAACCTTCTGGCTGCAAAATGAACATACAATGTGGTTCTTATTTCTCCAGCTGCAATAAGAATATCCAATGACAAAGGGAGCAAGAAAAAAAAAACAAGGTAAAAGTCACCTGGAAAATGACATACCTGAGTTGCCTTCCTTTGCCCAAATGCATTTCCTCTTTTGTGACAACAAATTTTCTTCAGCGGATTGGATGTTGACACTTTCCTGAACATTTTCATGACCTCTGAATTGGGAATCACTTTCATACGACGTATGAGACCTCTTATGTTTGTGCAAAGATTGATATGCCCTTCCATGTTGGTCCGCCTGTAAATGCAGAGTTTGATGCTGCCCTCTATCGGGCAAGTAATTTACAGTTTGACTTGGCCCTAGGTCCAGAGGTATGGTCACTAGAGCAGAAGTTTGCCTGTATTCGTTTGCTTGTCTGGGCGATCTTTGGTAATAGTTGGGAATCACTGATCTGTAGTCTTTTTTGGTTATGTCTTTGTTACTTTCCATGTTACTCTCTGATTCCACGGACGAATATTGTCGATACCGTTCCATGACGTCATTACGAACGTCCTGCTGCCCTAGAAAGGATGTAAAATGACCACTCCGGGGTGGAGAAGGGGAACAGCTGGCCATGGCACCATCAAAGTTATTCTGTTGGGCCTGACCGACCATTGCAAAGGTTTCATCTTCCATTGGCATGGGTCTGTAAGTATCATTTGCTTCCGGTGATGGACTCTGAGTTAACACCAAAGCCTCCTGGATGCATTCCACTTTAGTATCTTGATCGAGTTCTTCCTGTTGAGAACCACTGCGGCTGACAGCTGGTAATAGCTCATTCTGTCCACCTAAGACGAAAATGAAGAGGCAACTGAGCCTAACATCAATTGACTATGGCTATCTCCCAATTTTTCAGGTGGCAAAATTTGAATCGATGGTCGGTGTATGATAGAAATACTTATGTAAGGATCCTGATGTGATACCCTTGACTGCACACTGACAAGACAAAGCAAGACATATCATCATAGACTAAGATTAAGCTTTGAAAGAATAATGTTAGCTTCAACCTACAGTTCGTCCCACTCATCGGATGTATTGACTTATTCAAAAATAATGTATATATGGTGGATAATTCATTTCGACAAGAAGACCATGGTGAAAACATCACTGGTACAGAATCGATTTAGTTCATGTACAACCTCAACATCCTTTCCTTTTGCCATATAACACTTAAACCGTTTCACAGGGGCTGTAACCATAGGATATCACAAGCATACATTCTTCAGGAACCCTTAGTTATGGGGGAAGACAACTTAGTCAACAAAATACACAAAAATAAGAAACAAGAGTCTTAAGGTCTGTTGGTTTTGTTCACCTGCTGGCTTGCCATAACTCGAAGGAGTCGCAATGTCAGTAACTTTAGAATCTTCTTTATCATCCAGGATCTCCTGCTTGACCTTGACAGGACTGGCCTCTGCGACGAAAGTAGCGACAGCCATCATGCACAAGAAAAAAAGCAACATTGCAATCTGAAATACTATCTTTGAGAGGTTAGAGGAACTTTGAAAATATTCAGACATACTCATAAAATACTTAAAAATAATTGAAACATTTCAGGTTAAGATCTCATTATGACATGAATCATGCAGTTACCTCCAGGAGGCTTGGATTTAGTTACAGAAGGACTAGAAGGGGGGAGGGGTGGATGACATTAATAGGGTTTATGAGGAGAGGGTAAACTCACAGTGAAATGGAATCATCGACACATTACCTGTCATGAGAGTGCTACCAACATTCTGCATGCAGCACATGAAACAAATATTTGTAACTTAGTCAACAAAATACGCAAAAATGAACGCAAGATTCTGATATCTGTTGGTATTGTTTACCTGGTGGCTTGCCATCCTCCGAAGGTGTCTCAGTTACCTTGGAATCTTCATCATCGTCCAGAATCTCCTGCTTGACCTGGATGGGACTGATCACTGCAATAAAGGTTGTGGCAGCCGTCATTCACAAAAAAGCAAGTTTATAAACCTTGTAACTTCCTTCACACGTTTTCACAGAGGAACCTTGTAAATACTGTTTAATCACGGAGGTGTTATTTATATGGAGATTACAACGCTGCATTTGAGTAATTCTGATACTAAAAGGCCCACCAAAATGAGCGAAGATAAGCTGGGTAGTTGGCTCAGAGGTATTTCTTTCCTTTATTCAGCCATTCCAGTTCAATATCATTCACCGAGCAAAATCATTTAAGGTCAACTTATCCTTAAACAAGTAGCTTGCTCAGAACAATACTTTGATTATAGGTTTGTTACCACCAACACTTTTAATCACAGGTGGAACAAAAATAAAACTAAAAATGTTTAATTGAAATTTAAATCATTAATCTGTACATTAACCCCCTTTCTTGACAGGGATTACATGCAAATGGGCCGAAGAGGAAGATGTCTTAATATTTTGACATCTGGAAGAGCAGGTTCTGAAAGTTTCCTGAAATTTGTCACGTCTTGACAAACAACCTAAGTATTATAATGTCATACAAGTCACTGAATGACTGAGGGTCAAATAATTATGTATTTCTCTGATGACTGGCAATACTGCCGAAGTGTAGAAAACCTCCAACTTTTGATGCAACTCTAGCAGACAACAAACACCACATTCTGTTTTTTTACCTTTTAATCCCTTATAAGCCTTACAGAAATGTCAAGACCCATACTAAATATGGATTACTGCTCATGAACTTGGCAGTTTCAAACTTTGTTTGGAAGTGTTCTGTCCCCATTAAAATAACACCTCCCTGGTAATCCAAACATTCTTGGTAATGATTTTCTTATGATATAGGACTGGATATGACATAAGACTGGATTTAGCTACAGAAGGACTAGAAGGAGGGGGGAGGGTATGATTAAATAAAGTAAATGATGAGGTTCCCTATGTCAAACTGAATCATCAGCACAATGCGTCTCACTAACAGGCTACTAATCATCTCCATGGAGCACATGAAACAAGTACTTCTTGTAAATAAATAATGCCTCCCAAAGAGAAAAGTTCATTAAAGATCCATCCATCAAAACATGGTTCACTGCACTTCAGGTTAAGACTTTTACACTTGCAGTCAAACAGGGTAAATTTCAATGTTTATTTATATGAAGTTAACGATTCTTTCAATAATTTCTCAGATGTACCGTAGAACCACAATAGGACATTCTCACGAATCGAAACCTGAATATGACAAGAGGAATCCAAATCAAGAAATTATACTACATGAAAAAAAGGCTCAATGCAAAGTCTTTACTTGGTAGACAGAAATCAGGAGGACGTTTTAATCTACTCAAGCCATCTTTTAAATTAGAGGTAATTTTACGAAATCAACTGAAACACACTCTTCATGAATGATTTGGAGGCAAAGACAAGAGAAACATGAACATGATGGCTACAGTTTTAAGCTTGTTAGTAAACCCAGTCCTGGTTGCAATCTGAATGAATTTTGACAAATTTACTTCCACTACTTCAGCTACTTTAGACTATGGAGCCTACACTGCACATTTACATGATGCAGTGGGTTTATAGTCATTGCCAGACCCAAACTTGAATGTCTGTACATGAGGTGACATAGCAGTGCTTCAATACACCAAAAGGAATAGAATGGTTCTTAAACCCCACACATACACATCATGTGACCACTACTGTGGAGTGGCGGATCTGGGAGAGGGTGCTGTGAGGGCATGTGCACCCCAGTGTTTACGTTTAGGTGCATGACCGTGCGATTCCCGCACTGACTTTCCAAATCCCGCGTCTGCGGGAAAGTCCCACGTAGGCCTCATGGCCTATTTCTATTATTACGTTCTAGGAGAATTGACATTATATTCCTCTAAGTTGGAAGCAACCAAACATAAAGCAATCTCATTGGTTCACTGTCGTAACGTCATACTTGAAGTTTCAAAATCAAAGGCACTTTACACGGTTTTGCTATAGAAACTCTTACAACATATTTGAGAGTACTAATCATTCAACTGGATGACACTCTCTCAATATGTGAATCTAGGGCACCCACCAACGACAATTTTAAATACACCCCCCATTCTTGAGTATGGTTTGCACAGTAGGAGTGTTTTAATCCACGGTCTCGTAGGTACAATACAACCATACACGTATGCACTACTAACGAACATTTAATACAAATAAATATGAAAATCAATACTATGTACAGAGATATGGGGGCAAATCAATCAAAATGTCTGATAAAAATGGACACACATACTATATTGGCCTAGTGCACGTTTGAAGCTAAGAGTCAGAAATATCTAGTTAATAGCTATTATATTAAAGTGTGTTACCATGGAAACTGTTAGTGTACATGGTAAAAGAATAGTCCAGGAAGTATTCCAAATATTCTTGTGAAATCCACAATAACACAAAACAACATTGTCAACGAATCGCAATCTGCTCAGTGGCTTCGTGAATGGATACAGATCGTTTATAAAAGCCAAAATTTTTTAATAGGACAAGCACGTCTATGTCGAAGAAGTTGCAGAAAAACAAGAGCAAGCACATTCGCTAGGTGAATCTTATGTCATCACAGCCAATCCTCACATGATATCATCACATGGTCATGCCCCCTTGAGAGGAACATGTCCAAAACATTATGGTATATCTGGATATCACGTCATGTTTTATCATGCAGGAAAGGTCGTCTTGAGACATCATTTTAGCACATTACTTGTATTTTGTGAGGACTAGGCGGTCATCATGTCTTTATTATGAATTATTCATAAGGCCATCTCAATTGCTCTTTATTGTAAAACCAGTGTTACATGCAGGTCCATATTTTGTCTGGGTGCTTTCCTCTGAGCTGGCTACTGTGACTGATCGCTGTCCTCCCATTTAGAAAATATTTGTTCATGTCAGGTGGGCTGGATGCAAAATGGTGCATTTTTGGTGCTGAATTGGACTGAATATATCACCAAGTATCTCTACTTTTAAACGGGATTTTTTTTTTTTTAAATCTTACAGTCTTTGGTGAATTTGCTTCTCTCTTTTAGAAAGAATGATTCAAAAAGTAAGTCAAGACGACAAATCACGGTGACCATTACAGTGTCCCATCTTCCTTGTCTCGTTTCAGTTTGAAAAAGGTTCTGATAAAGAGTTTATCAATAGGAAGACATAACACACAGGGCCATTAACTTCAACTTGGTGATAAAATATTTTCATCCAAACACAAGTTGCTCTGCTACTGAAGGACTGAAGGGACTTTTGATGATGCGCATACATGGAGCACTTCCGGTGATCCTTACACAAACTCAGTGGGAGCGAAGTCCATTGACAGAAGTACGTACATGCGAGAATTAAAAATTGCATTTAACGTGTTGTGAGGTGTGATTGGCTCGTTGAAATCAAACCAATTACAAAGATTTTGACATCTATTTCTGAAAACTATTGGCCTGGCATGCAGAATTACCCAAGTTACATCGAGTCCTGTCCACATCTATGTAATAGTAGTAAAAAAGTAGTACATTGCTGCTACTACTACTGCTACAACAGTTCTAAGCTACTGTTGCGAGGTGAAGTGAAACTTGGGAGACGGAACATGTTTAACTCACTACTACAAACTTGTCCAATTTGGTAATAGTAACGTTTTTCTTTTATTTTCAGGGTGGCCAAGGTTTCTGGGTGGGCGGTAAGTTAATGACCAGCCACTGACGCATGCACTTCAGATTTTGCCCGTGTGGAGCACCTGGACAAAAGTGGAGAACACTGGTAAACTGCGTTGCCACTTCAATACTTTTGTGGAGCAACTGGGTGTTGCTTTTACAGGTAGATGCCTTGTATAATCTCTAAACCTCCGAAGTAATCTGTTTTCTGATGATTCAATTCCCACTCATGTTTGAATCAATTAAAGTACAATTATGAACAAAAGGTTTACAATGTTTGCCAGAGGTCTACAAAACTGATGAAGGATTAAAGTAGAATATGCGCTTTTATAGGTACTGCAGTCACCATACAATAGGTATGGGTGTTTGGTCAATATTTTGACTTCACTGTTGCAAAAACTGCTGAATAAACATGCTTTGAATCATGATCCAAAACATTTGTGATGCTCCCTGATCGTCTTTCTGCTTTCCAACACATGTATCCTTCCATCTTCCCAATTTAGAAATGGATTTAAGTCTACCAAAATGACGTGGTGGGTGATCATAGGAATGTCACTGAAATGTACCACAAAATCTGAATCTTCAAAAACACTTCCTTATCTTTTCTTCCAAATTTGTCTCTGAAATAGTTTCATGGGTGGTGTTTACATGATCTTACCATCCGTGTTTTGTTGACTTTTTACATCTTCTTCAGCATCTCTCTTTGACAGGTTGGAGTTTTCCTTTGCATGGGACTTGGAGTAACCACTGAGATGTACTTCTGTGAATGACAAGATTCCAATGAGCAATCCTGGTAATGCTCTTTTCACTCCCTTGCTTGACAACCGCAAACCCATAGTGATGCAAAATACTTTGGTGTATTTACATAAAATCTGCCTAAAAAAAAAAAATTGCTCATGCCGATGAATTGGGGAAAGATATCAATGGTGCAGATCCTGGTGCCTAATTCTTAAGGAGTTCCCTACTCTCTTGGAATCATATTTGCTGGTTGCTAAAGAATCAAGTTTCAAAAGATGGGTGCACTGCATGATACGTTATACTGTATAGCAAATACCGTACTGCAGGTGTTCAAATAAAAAATTAAAAGCAAAATTCTAGATGAACTTCACCCATAAAGTTACTTATGGAAAAGAGTAAGCATGGCAAAATCCATCAATAGTCATGAACAAACATCCTTTGCAAAAAAAAGTCCCACAAATGATTCAAGAAAGTGGCCGTTTGAATATTTAGAAAAGTATTGATCTGGCTATTTGACCCGATAATGATCAATATCAAACGACCTTTGGATATCCCTTACCTACTTCATAAAGATATGTATCACAGTTACATAGAGAAGATGATACAGAGTAACAGAAGAATAGTGAAATGCACAAAATATGCTCCAGACAGATGGAAACACACATAAACAGTGACAGATACTGACAGACAGACAGACAGACAGACAGACAGACAGACAGACAGACAGACAGACAGACAGACAGGTAGTCAGAAATACAACAAAGGATGTGAAACTAACTGACTCACTTCCACCTTTGGCATGGAATACAGCTTTTTCACCAGGCATCAGGTTTAAGTTGAGGTTCTGCTGGAGGATGAGCCCATCCACGAGAGTGCAAAGCAAAATATCTGATGAATGAACTTTAACGAGAACCTGGCATCTAGTCTTCTCTGTAATGTCAAAAGGGGGCAAAAAGAAGTAAACCAGATTATTAACAACGATACAATAAATTAATAACTAATAAGTTAATGTTAATAACAAAACCATGTTATAATGGACACAGGGACAGTGGGGGGGGGTTCTGATTATGTCACGGTAAAAGTTGACCTGAGTTTCACCTACCCATATTATTTCGGTCCTCGATCCCACCCGAAAACAAGGGCACACACACACACACATTTATACATCAAATAACCAGGATACCACAAAACTTAGCAATGTCAAGACAGATAATCCCACACTACCACAGGATAAAAGAAATACATCTATACATTGACACAAATTACTATGATAATGAGG
Source organism: Stichopus chloronotus (assembly GCA_021234535.1). Classification (NCBI taxonomy): domain Eukaryota; kingdom Metazoa; phylum Echinodermata; class Holothuroidea; order Aspidochirotida; family Stichopodidae; genus Stichopus; species Stichopus chloronotus. The sequence goes on from CM037835.1 coordinate 21,357,497, forward strand.
TAAGGAATATCAGATGAAGTAACAAAAGAATGATAGCTATAGATTTATGTAGCTATGGCATATATCCTCCCTAGGTGTCTTCAGTCAAATGAGCTAAAACTTGGAATTTCATTTTAGAGAATATACGATAGCTGCAAATGCCATAGGTAGAGCATTTGCCCTTTCTTTGTTGGAAGGAACTATAGCAGTCTCCTCCCTGGATAGCCACAGCCCTAAGGCTAATGCTCCCTAACTATGGTCTCTCGACAGTTACTCAACAAAGAATAATTTTCAAATGCTACTGCTCATACAGATCATCTCAGAATGCTTCTGGCCACCTGACAATATTTTGTTTTATCTTTGTGAGTCAACTGTTCGAAGATACAGTAAGTTACTGTCTGCTAGCTAGATTACACCCATTCCAAATCACAATACTGCCTAAAGCTCACTTTGATCTGTTCTCTGACTTCTCAAGAAGCTCATTACTTGGAAAATTTTGGCATCTTTATATTTTTCGTTTATCTTACCAAAATTATGGTAAATGCTGGGAGGGGGTCAAGTGAAGAAACACCAAATGTTACAATTTACAGTCTGTTTGAATTTTTTTTTAAAGAGTCAAGGTGGCACACAGACCAGTTACTATTAACTCTTTTGAATCTCATGTCACTGACTGTAATTTTTAATACTGCACTAGATTGACATGCTACATACATTAATGCAATACTAGATATGCTGTACGGACATTTTGTGCCGCACCATCCTGTCAGAATGGAATGACCATCAGGCCCCAAACACAGACTGTGCAGTACTGTACCACCTGGTTTTGTAATAAATATGGGCCACTGACATGTATTGCACAAGTTAAACATTAGACACTGTGACCTTTGCAGGAATTGCAGTGACCTTTGAACTCCAATACTTCCTATAGCCCAGTCAAATACAGTACCAGACATTCAATATGGAATCTACTGACACTGTGTCCCCTCCTCAGATGGCGCTTGCCATCTCACGTGTATCTGAAAAGTATGAAATCAAGTGGATCACAAAACTCAAAATATCAACAGGAAAAGATTTGCAAGCTGAGTCTTCAAACTGCCAACTATCTGAGCTGAATTTTAACATCAGGAAAATTACCTGATTATTCAATCAGATTCACTACCTCTCAAAATCCAAAAACAAGACCTGGAAAAATTACATTGCAGAGAAAAAGACAGACCCTTATACAAATACAGTGGGCTTAGTACAATGCTTTAACACATATATCACTGGATGTTAAAGCAAATGGGCCTTTAATGATGCTTTCGATTCAAGGAACGACTCAAGTTCTAATGAAGCATTCAAAAAGTGCGATAGAACAGTTCCATTTTTTGATTTATTTGAAAGACAAATCACAAATAAACAAAAGTGGAGGTCTTACAAAAGGTCACTTGTCTCAATCAGGCTTGGGGTAATCGTAATCAGTAATTGTAATCAATTATAATTTTTAAAGTAATAGTAATCGCTTACTTTGTGAAAATTGGAAAGTAATTGTGATCGTAATCGATTACATTGGCAAAGTAATCGTAGTCATGGTTTAATTATGATTACATTGAATTAGAAGATATAAAAAAAGGAACCAAAAGTTATTAAACAATTTCTTTCAGTGCTTGTTACTTGATCTGGAGTGACAATATCTAGTTCATCCTGCTGTCTTAAATGCACCAGCAGGGCAACCTGAGTGAGAAGTGCAGGGGATTCAATGATATCCACTTTGGTGCACTTGGTCCTATTGTTGGCACAATCAGTTTGCACAGTATGTTCACTCAACCTACTTCAAGCTGAAGGCATTCTTGTAACACAACTGGTTGACTTTACAAATATTCAATACATAACAACACAATAGTAACCTCATCAAATGCAACACCTAAATTGAAATAAACTTGATCAACAGCTTCACTCATAAAAATTTGCAGCAACAAGAGCCTAGAGATAAGAATCCTATTACTCTAGTAATAGTTACTTGTGCAATTCGTGCCTGAGTTGTATTTTATGATATACATGTGTGCTAGTTGTTGTATTGTTTGTAATATTGCACTTAAATTTATGTGTATCACATATGCATCACACAGTGAGTGTATGAGTGATTGCCAAGTGGTTGAACCTCACCGCCAGAAACTTTTGATCATTGTGATGCAAAATGGTGCCATTTGGAGGCAATTATTTGCTTTTTTTTTAAAGTGGCAGCAGCCTATTTTCAATTTCTTTTCAGCCTTGTCAGGACAGTATTTTTGGGGGGTATTCACTACAGGTATGACAGGAGAGAAGTAATTTTCACATGGTTGATAGACTGCCTCCAATAAGCCCCTCTCCCTTCCCCAAAAAACACTGCTTCAAAATATGTGTGTTACATTGCAATGTAATTGTAATCATAATTGATTAATACTTTTACTTTAGCTGTAATTGTAATCATAATTGTAATCATAAAATCTGAAGTAATTGTAATAGTAATCAATTTCATTCAGATGTAATGGCCCCAACCCTAGTTTCAATAACGTAACAAAAATATCCAGCCATACTACACATTACAGCGACTGAAATTTTTTGGCATAATTCAGAGTTAAATCTGCCAATCCTAAGACACAACTAAACAAATATATGATCTACAAAGAACAATATCACAAACCAATTTATATTTAATACCAATGAAACTCCATATTTCACAGTGCTGTGAAGATATTTCTCAGCATTTCCTGTGAATGAAACTTTTCAAAGGAGACAACACAATACTGCCGAACGTCCCCACAGACTGCGCAATAGCAACAATATATTTCAAAAGCAATACCATGCAGATGCAAGTATTTAAGTCATTTATTGTCTAATTACCATTGCTGTTGGGTTCATCCAAGGCTGCCATGGTGAGGTGTACCTCTGAGTCCACAGTTTTGGCACAAGGTACTCCAGGCTCAAGTGTGAAACCTGCCATAGGAAAGGAGAAGACAACAATTCACAAATTTGGAGAATATCAGGCCATTTTACTTGTGATAATTATTCCTGGTTTGGGTTAATGCTGACTCTCAGCAAGCTGCCCACCCATGGAATACAATCTCATCGCAGGAACCATGACACTGTATACTTCCTGTGATGATGATGCAGCAGTAATGTCAGCATACACTCCTTTTACCTAAAATTGAACATATTTTGTGGGTTGGATACAACAAAGCAGATCTTCCAGCAGATCCAAGTGAGCCAGTCAACCAAAATCCATTTACAGTAGAGACAACCGGTTACAGTTGATCCAATATCTTTATTAATTTCTGAAACTCTTCGCTATTCTTATTCTGGGCAATAACCTGACCAACTTCAATCCAGATAAGGCATGCAAACAGCAAGTATATATAGTAACTTTGAACAGTACCACCTTATTTGGTCACTAGTATCACTTTTAATTGACATGAGCCCAAGCGCACTATGGGCACTTGCGTGAAGATTATTGTAAATCAACATTTAGGTTAATCCACAACTCAACTACAGTGTAAAAGGTTCATCCACAATTTATTACATCCCACCAAAGTGTGGGCCCCATTTTGTCCATAAGAATGCTGATCAGCCAAAGGTACCCTACTATACTAATCTAAAAATCCTTCAACAGTGTAACATATGAAACCAATCACTTTGCACAATGTAATAATTTATGGCCAATATGGCCTAACCTGAAGTTGGACCCACAAATATTGAACACTGGGAAAAGTTTCACTACCGCAATGCTAATTTAACAATCCTTCCACATCGTAAAACACAAAACATGCAGAAAACAACATTTTGCATTATTTCATTAAATGGGCCATATGGTCCATACAGGACCAATGATTTGAACAACCAGAGGGAACCGCTAACATAGCAGGAACATGACACAAGTTCAACTTAATGCCATACAATCTTCAAGAGAAGAGGCATTTTGCAAGATTTATTAAAATGGCCCAAACAGCCCATTTAGAACTTGGGCCCAAACATCTTGGACGCCATGAAGGCACCTCTTCCAGACGTTTGTCCCCAGTTTCCCCAAATGGCCTTTGATCTTTGCCAAAAACAATGGGGCACACCTTCTCAATATGGCAAACCTACATACCAAGTTTGACTTTCATTTGACTTTCCTCTCTTGAGTTAGAGCGTACCTAAGCAAGTGTCGCAAATGCACACACACACACTCAAAACTGACTGCATAAGTTCCTTTGCTGACGCGAGGAACCAAAAATCTAAAATTTTGCCAAAGCACAGAAAATTATTAATTTATGCATAGAAAACTTGAAAGTCATGCACTGAAAAAGATGTATTTAATATGAATCAAAAGTGGAAAAGCAAAAAAAACAGCATACAATATTATATGCACGAAAAGCAAACCTTTCTCACTTACCCCATATCATTTTGAGCTAATGTGAGACAATTTTCTCTTAAAGTCAACAACACTGTCTTCTATTTTCCATAAATACCACGTTAGAGCTTTTCAAAGACCATCTGACAGATTTCTTTTGAGGATGACCTTGGATACTTTACAGTTGAATACAACAATAAACCTGGTGTAGTGGAAAGGTAGATAAAGATTAAATGAAGAGTGAAAAACTGTGCCATACATTATGAACCTAGTCTCCTCTACACAGTATGCAACTTGTTCCTAGACACAGGTTTCTGGAACAAACCCCTTCCTGAGAGTGGAGCCTGTGTTGAACTGCTGGAATGTCAACACTCACAGTTAACCAGAAAGACTTACAGGGATTACATAGGTGGCATTCTTAGACCCTGGCAGGAATTATTCACAACAAGACAGTGCATTGATCTTTGTTTTAAATATCTTTTCCTTGGAATTGCACTACAGAACAGTACCTCTACAATATCTTGTCTTTGATGACCTTTTTGAAGCAGTGTTTGCACCAAGGCACGGAATTGCATGGATCCTGCATTTGTTTCCTGAATCCCGCACAAAGATCAATCTTACCATGGGAAAATTCCCAAACAATTTTCCACAGCTTAGGTTGTAGCTGCATGGCCACGTAGACTAGGTGGTGCTTACTTTTGAATCAAATCTCACCCATAGTACAGTGTTTAGCTTCCTAAGCATCTAGAAATGCAGAGATCGCCTCCAGATTGACGGCTAGGCCTAGTTGTATGTACAGTACCCCAAAATTGGCGCACTTAAGGAATCCATCGCCGATATTTTAAATGCCACAAATGAGCCCTTATTTAGAGGAAACATACCTGAAATGGGTTCATAATCGTGAAATATGTAATTGTGGTTAGATTCAAGAAGGCTAGGCTCACTTCAGTAACGTTGCCACAGTGATAGCGAGTAATTTTTGAAGGAAGCGCCAATTTTGGGGGCTCGCCAACTACAGGGGACTGTACATATATTAGCTGTACCTTGAGTCAATCAATGCATTCAAAACTCCAGTGAGACCTTGAGGACATAAAGGAATTCCAAAGTAAGCACGGCGTGCATAATATATTCTTCAAACAACATCATGCAAATACAAGTATTTGGCATGTTATTTTTCAGTCAAATATTTTACAGTCAATTGTCAAAGTCAGTTCCACCAATATTGCTGAGTCAATCACAATGTTTCAAATCATACCAAAATATTGACCAAAATGTCTTTGGTAAAACTCTCATTCAAAAGTTGGAGAGAAGAGAATATTTTCATCGTTTTTTCTTTTTTTTTGGCATTGCTATGTATTAATTTGATAACAAACAGTATTTTGATAGATCTTCTTCTGATGTGATCAACTCAAGGTTCCATCACAACTTGCCTAGTTTTATGTATGGCCACTTTCAATTCAAAACCTATTTCCAAGTAATTACTCATTTTTAACACAACCAAAAGGTATTAGATTTACACGTGTACAATCATAAATATTTCTGTCAAGTTACATATATCATAATGATGTTCTCATATTTTTAGGATTAAAATGTTTGTTACGTGACAGACTCATGATATACTCCATATGCTAGTAGTATACACATACACCAAACTTCGCGCACTGCCAAACTTCACACAACCCTAAAAGATAAGCCCAAAAATTCGATGACCTAAGTAGCTGGACAAATTTTTGACAACAATGCCTTGAAATGACTGAAAAGAAAGCTGAGACACTGTTTATTTAATCGTCCTTGCCTGGTTAGTCAACTTACGGTACTGCATTTGCATAGATGAGGTAGGCTAGGCCTAGAGCATCCTATTCGCAGTTTCCGACGAATGCTGCAAATTTTCAAATCATGATTTTGGCTCTTCAATGGAATTCTTCCTAACATTTTTTGTTGCTAGCTTGTTCACAGGTTTGTGCGGTAGGTTTAGGGATAGGATTTGCTTAAAAGGACACTCTTCATGTAATGATTGTGTAAAAGTGTCCAAGATGTTAGGACTTTATAATTTAAGTGGGTCGGCAAATGTTTACACTCCGTCCTATGAATATGAAGATTCATGGAGGAAAAGCGAATTCAAACTGAAGGAAAAGACTAACAAAGATTTCTCCAAGGTTACAAATTATTTAATTTCCCATGCCCATCCCTACAATGTCTTTCTAAATAAAGCTTACAAACTTATCTGAAAAATAAAATAAACGAAAGTCAATTATTAAATTTAGCAACCGATGAACTGAAATTTATAAAATAAATGTAAAGATAACTTAGCTCTTATATTCCTTCCTGAACCTTCTTAATCAACATTCCCCAAATCACACACACACCACGGACGTCCGACCTTATTCAGCCCAATTCTACCAACTGTTTCATTCCACGCAAGTAAACATTTTTAAAATTGAGTTACAAAATAATTGCGTACAGACGTACTACATTACTCATAAGGATATTACGTACGTCACAGAGAATTCACTGCATGCAATGCATTATGCGTACACACGCGTCTATATATATATATATATATGTAGTACAATATTAAATAACATTATATAGTATACGCACACCGCGAACCGTCACCCGTGGTATGTCCGCGAGCGCTGGAATTAAAGAATAGTTTGTACGCACTGTAGTCACGGCAGACACGTACGTACATGGCTAGGCCTGAGTCCAACGTTAACCTAGCCTAGACTGTATACTGTGACCGTTAGTAATTTAGGTACTAATTTAGAATCCGTACCAATCGGACAAGGTATCAGATAACTAAAAGAGTTTGCATAGCATCTATGTGTTATTTACCTTTTTTTTACTTACGCTTAGTTTTTTTTTTATCTTTTTTAGACATCCGAAATCACCGATTTTTTGTGCAATGATCAACATGTATTGACACCTGTGGAAGAAGTGATAGATTATTGCTGAAAGAGAAGTATAGGTTAGAGGAGGATTCGAACCTAGAATATCATGATAACTGATGCATCATAAGTCTTACGCTTAACCCACTACGCTGCGAGAGCGGTTGTGGTGGTTGAGTGTTTGAAAATGCATAGAATTCACAAACGCGTAATCCAACGTAGTCAACAGTATATATATATATTCATATACTATAAATAAGTATCAGTCCCCTAACCCTATCCCCTAACCCTGTCCCCTAACCCTATCTCCTAACCCTATCCCCTAACCCTATCCCCTAACCTTATTCCCTAACCCTATTCCCCAACCCTGAATCATGACGCCTAACCCGATCCCCCCGATCCCTAAGCCCTGTTTACCGACGCAATCCATTCATCATTCACTAGTCAAGGATGGCAGTGGACCGAATCGAACAATCGAATCGAAGCTAGCGAGCACGTTCATATGGTACGGATTCTAAAGTTGCGCCGTAATTTAAGTTAGTGATCATCCTAAGGACTGTGTAAGCTATGTAATACGACCCACTTTACATTTGTCATGTTAATGTTAGTGAAGTGCGCGAAGTTTGGCAGGTTTACATTGTATCATTAACTAAGAAAATGTTGGTTAAAATAACAGATTTCAAAGTACAATCCATGGCATAATGGATCAAATTACAAGTAAAATTGAATTTAAGACTTGCGAAAACAAGGTATATGATCTTAAGGGATTTTAAATTTGAAACAGCTAGCAATTCCATGGTGTTTACGTTAGATGCGCGAAGTTTTATACATCCATGCTACTGTATATTGTAGAACTGACGATACACTGTGCGCACATAAGCTACCTGAGGCTATCAAGAGGAAACAGCCGGCCAGGTCAATCCCATTTCTTTTCCTACGCAAGTCCCTGTTCTTTTCCTAAATGTAGGCCAGGCCGACATTGGTTACCGAACGCACGCTCACCGCTCATTCGGCTCACTGTTGTTACCTTTCATGAAAACTATAGTATAGTAGTCTGTATAGCGAAAACTGAAGGCTTAGGCTATCAATCATGTATGTTATCACACCGGTTGCCTCAAGCCAAGTTACTTGTAAGACGTAATCAGCAAAGTTTGCATCACATATTTACGAACCTGTTGGAGGTATCTGTTGTCTCACATACAACGAAAGATGGAGATTTTCACCAGTTAGCATGCGAAGAAGACCTACAGAAAACTGCCTTGTTTATGAATCGCGTAACTAGCACCAGTAACCAGGGCAGGAGTGCACAGCGCACCACAATCAAACCACATATATGACGTCAGCGCATGGCACAACCGACATCATCCTAAAAACAAGATGTCTGCGCCCATATGACATGAAGTTGAACAAAAAATAAACAAAGACATTAAAGACAAAACTCATCACCCAGACAGTTTCCATTCTCCCAACCACTTCAGTCTAATAGGTCTACGGTCTAGTCCCTCCCACAGCCTAAAATTTCTCACATGTGTGATCAAAACAATGGATCCCGGCCCTGTGCATCTTCTGAACTCATCAAAGAGTGGAACCAGTTGAGAATTCTGCTATCCGGATGCCAAAAATGTAATTTGGGGTGATGAGTTATCTATACTTCGATGGGTTGTAACGAAAGCCGACAGAGTCAAGCAAAAAAAAAACCAATTGCAGATTCACGATCCGCAATTAATTACAGATTGAAAATGCAGACAGTTACAGAGTACTATTCCTGGGGCGAGTAAACTTATCTGAGTGGTGAAGTGCTGCTGAATTTTTTGCCCTTCCCCCGTGGCTACGTGTCCAGGAAGGAGATACCCCCTCCTTTGGCAAGCATTCCCTTTAGGAAATGTTTGCTTTGGCTAGGCTAGATGTAAAATGGTGCTTATAGTTTGATGCTAGATTTGAAAGTGCCATACATCTCCATGATTTTTTTTTCTTTTTTAAGTATAGACCTAATGGTATTTTGTATGAATTTCATTTTCAATCATCCTGAGTGTGTTTTCTCTTGGTTTTAGCCAAACATCCACCTTGGTGAGGGGATGTAACCTTACACTACTCGGGTTAAAAACCCTCAGTCGCTTACTTAGTATGGATCAGTATATGCATGGTACGTCAGTGCTACATATGTAGCCTACTGCTCAAAAAAAAAAAAAAACTCGTCCGCTACGTAGAGTAAGAACCAATATGTTGTTTATTTAAATGGTTATTTTACTAAACTATCAGATAATATTTAGCAAGCTTATCATCCTGCGAGGTCGTCACATTAAAACCTTAACACTGAGAAACTATTTCATTTGGTACTGTACAACTAGGCCCTATATGAAAATAAATTGTCGTGCCATCACATTCCTTGCTTTATCACGGCATACAGGAGTACTTCGAGTAGCCTACATGCAGAAGTAGCTGGGCCTGTATAGAAGATGAAATGCTAGTTCAGTGGTCCACTTGATTTCCCTCAGAGAAAGAAAAGAACTTTGAAAACGTAAAGTACCGTAGGCCAACATGCCATGGTCACCATACTTGTCAGGATCGATCAGGATCGATCCTCCAGGCCCAACTACGTTTTGTCGCCGGCATAAACATCATGTCTTAACACATTGTTTTTTATAGCGGGCAATCTTTCTGCAATTGCAACGTATACAGGTTTACATTGGATTTGATTTACAAGACTTAATTTGAGACCCCAAACTTACTCCAGGCGTAACAGAACGGGCAAATTATTGGGTGGGGATGCTGAGTGATGGCGCTACTATCTCAGATGGAGCAGAGCCGTATATAAAGTATATATAGAGCCGTATATATGGCTCTGAGATGGAGCAGGGCCGTGTATAGAGATACACGGCTCTGAGATGGAGCAGAGACATATATATATGCCTCTGAGACGGAGGATCTAAGGTTCCTTTACAGAGAAGAGGATCATCATGCATCGGTCGGCACGGAGCACTGATTACAGGAACATTTTTAGTTTCGCAAACCCCCCAGAATTCCCATGACACAGCGATCAGCGGCTGTTCTCCGAGCCGTATGTATACCCAGTCTTGAAATAGGGATCTTATATGTCTGCAATGACTCAGTTTATGAGAACGGAATCGGTCTAAGGAAAATCAGATGCGTCGGACATGATACATGTATAATCATGAATTATGCTGCATCCTCTTTCATTTATTCTCGGATTGTTTTGCATTGACCGTGTGCATGAGCAAACTGATCGTACCTTTAGCACGCATTTCACTGAGACTGATCCCCCAAGCACCCCACCTCCTCCCCTTTCCACTGCCCCTGAATTACCCGAAGAGGTGCTGCGACTTTCTCTCATCCATGTAAAACAAACATTATTATTATTATTTTCTTTATAAATTATCATCACATGAAGCGGTCTCCTTCTGCCCACTTCCTCGCCAGACCGGATTCATTACGTTTGAATTAACTTTGTGACTACCTCAACCTGTGACTGGCGAGAGTCAAACACCAGACACACTCAACGAGGATTTTTTTTTTCCAGTGGCCCTTGTACATTTGTGTGTGTCTCTTTGACTTCCGGGATCAATGATTCACATTGTTTTCTGGTTTCGATGTTCTTCTCCGTCTGTCCTACAGTAACCAAATTGAAGGGGTCTGTAATGAAGCACTTATATGTGTTCTTTTTTATGCTAACAGACCATAACCAGGGAGCTGCTGCAACTCGAAAGGTGAATGATGACAACCCTGTGCAAGCAGAAGAGTAGAAATGAACCAAAAAGTGAGAACAACTTAGTTCTGTGTGCTCATCAAAAAAAAAAAAAAACATTTTACGGGATATATATGCATAAGGCTCACATTTTACCTAAGGCATAACTTTGAAAAAAGTTTATTATACCGTAATTGTTATGAAGTGACATAGAAGTGCAAAACTTGGGGACCAACGAAAGTGTTGTCAAAACTTCACTTTAACTTCGTAACTGTCACGTGTAGGCCTATGCTTTCCAAACTTTTGTTCAAACTTCCAATTGTCCTTCCTAAGGAGGTTAGCTTGAATTAAATGAGGGGCTTCAGCAACAAGTCATGACTGGGGGAGGGGTGCATGAGAGTTACAAGATGCAAATAACAGAAGGAGGTCCTGTGGTACTATTTAAGCGAAGAGCCACCATCAGTCGGCGCGTATAGCTTAAAACCGAAACTTTTTGTGGACAATAATACTTGCCACATCGGAGGAAAGAGCACTTTGGAGGCCTATTTTCAACAGACAATAGGTTCATTTAGAAAAAGGATTTTAAAGGGGCAAACCTGGACTGGGTGCTTAGGATAACGCCTCAGACACTATCTATGACATTTTTTTCTGAGGGGGGGGGGCTGCCTAGGTCCCCCGTAGCTACGTCATTGCGCATGATATATATACGTTCATTAATTGAACATCACATAGATATATACGAGTCACTAAATACGCATTGGAAACAAAACACAGGCGTTCTTTTGCAATACGTGTATGGCTACAAAACAGTCACGCGCGCGTTCAACTTTTTTCAGCGTCCGTGTGTATGTGTGTTGCCTCTCGTGCGCTTGCTCTTTGCGCTATGGAATCGCAAAATGTACGACGTTCAAAAAGAGACGCACACAAACAGTGTAGGGTCTTGGAATATGAACATATTGAATGTAAATCAAACTTCTTAAAAAATGGAGAAAATCGGATTTTTTATAGCTGTAGCATTTGCTTTTCTCACGTTTGATACAGGAAGTGGCCGTGAGTATATGTGACATTTAATTTGAAACTTTCTACAGCTAAGTTGATCGATTTTCCCCCACTGCTCTTTTACACTTCAGGCTAGCATGAAGTTACCAAAATGCCAAAGATGTAACGTTATAGCCGTTCAGCGGGCCCGCAGGTTCAAGTACTAACTTAGGCCCTCCTCGTAGATATTGTGAATACTGTATATTAATTAGTCCATGCGCGCAATGCTACGATAATCAACATCGCTTTATTGTTTGTTTAGGATATATTAAGGCGATTAGTGTTATCATGGCTTCTAGATATGAGCACGATGATTTAATTATTAATAGTGTTTTGCTGTAGCAAAAGTCATGCTCAAAAAGCCAACACTGTGTATCTTTCGTGGAATAGTGTTTTCATGTTTTGTTTTTCGTTTTTGTTTGTTTGTTGTTTTTCAATGAATTTACCTGACAGTCTACTTTTAACTTCAGATTATCTACAGCCGCCCAATAAAGCAGCATTAACCTTACAAGATAAGCTGAAAAACGAGATTTTGAATTTAGATGCGGTAAGAAGTGACCATCACGTGGTACGCCATAAAAGGTACTCCCAGCAGGTAAGAACTTGAAGGTAACAGATTTGGCCTACATGGACAAAAACTACATATTTTGTATATTTCATAGGCTCACCGTGTATAGTGATCACACAAAATTGACGTTTGTGTACTTCTTTAAAGGGAATAAGCAGTCATCCCGGTCAAGTTTATTCTGAAGCATCAGCTAAATCTTACAAATCTCCGTCCTCTTTTATACCTTACAAGTGTCTTTCAGGATAATTCAAACCATTGCGTATTCAGACCGAACAAATGACTAGCATAAATTTAGCATTTCAGCAAAAGAAAAATGTCACTGGATGCAAAAGAGCCATCCATGAATTAGGATAGGGGACTATATACTAAGAAAAACTGTGACTGCATTTCCCTTTTAAGGAATTGGCTGTACAAAAGTTGATTTTTCGTTTTCTTTCAACTTGTTGTTGCTCGACTGTTAATTTGAGTGTTCTGGCTGTAATGTGTCAAAGTGACGTGTGCAGAAGCAGAGAAGATGAGGGGGGGGGGGGGACTAGTGAACCCTTCTCAGCTATCTTTACAACCTTTCCTTTTTAATAGCCCCGAATCAACCACTAAAACTACTAATCAGCTGCAAATCGACACCATGCATTTCCTTCTCTTTGCCTATAGCTCCTTGGAGAAGCCAAAGCCAATGTCCAGCCTGCTATTCCTAGGGATACCAGTCAACGATAGTTTTGATTATTTCCCCATTCACTCACTCATCGCATTTTGTGAAAGTCAAAAACTTCCTTTTTTAATCTATTCATCATCTTTAAACTTCACAGAAAGATGCGATTTTGTATTAACATCTAGAAAAGCCAAATCATGATGGACCACCTCCGGGGGAGAAATAAAAAAAAAGTGCCTCTGTATAATTTGTGCATCTTCACCCTTTACTTACATTAAGGGTCTATCTACATCGGATCAGGGAGTAAAGCAACTCCCTGATGGATCTGACGGTTGCTCCGTTACTCGTTTAAAGAATACACCATCCACACTATGCTGTTATAGGCCTATCGTGGAGCTAGTAATAATAATATACAGTACTAGTAACTCAGTCTCATGCCAGTCTGTCCTCAGGTGGCAAATAAGATCGTTTCCATTGTCCTGAACATGTAAGGGGCAAAGCATATTGCGTCAGCTTCCACACCCCCCCCCCCCCCCCCTCCTTCCTCTCCTCCTGCCACATTGCGAAAAAGAAGAGAGCGTATCGTGTCACAGAAGATACTTCGTTTTAAGTTGGTTCACTATGCTCTACGTTGGTATACTTCCTATTCCGTTAGTGTAAATGCACTCCCGAATCACCTGTACTAAGGCAAGAAAATAAATCGGCAGCGTGTAGCTATAATGCGTCCAAGTGTGCTGCGGTACTATCGATTTCCTGGAAATTTCTGGGAGTGGCGGAGCGACAACCGTGGCCGCTGATCCAAGTCCTTGTTTATGCGAGAACGAACTGTCATCCATGGCACAGAGGTATCAACCATGGGCGAGGACTTGGAACAAGTTTTGTGTAACCGTGTAGGCCTAACAGTTTTCAGAAGAGTTTATTTGCAGCGAGTAAACGTATAAGGTTGTGAGAAAGGATTTAAAACACTCATCATGGCAGCCTTACTTCCCGCCAAACCAAGCATGTATCCTGCTAACATTTCCACCCCCTTTCTTACCAGCCTACATTTGTCCATTATTTCTCATCAGGAAGGTCAAACAAACATTTGACATTCACGTGGGTCTTCACGTTCCGTCCCCACCCTCCCGCAGAGAAGTTAAAAGTGACGTTGAGGTTTAGTGATAAAGGATTGTTTTGGGTCGTCGGTTTTGTTTTGTTTTTTTTTGAGGGGGGAGGTCTATGTTTTTTGGTAACTTGACTGAAGACTGCTTAAATAACTCGGCGACCAGAAATCCTCTGTAGAAGGTAACAAAAAAAAAAAAAAGGAAATAGAATATCAAACTGTGATCAAATTAAATCGATCTCCAATTTTCTGTATTTTTTGTTTTAATAATTGACAGATGGAAGACGTTGACGAAGGTTGGTTTGTCTTCAACATGAACAGTGTTCTCTGCATCATCGCTATGATCGTATTTACGACTGGAATGCTCGTTACGCTGTATCTGGCCTGTTTTAAGGATAAGGAGAAAGACAAAGGAATGGTCGGTGGCTTTTTGGATCAAATACGATGAAAAATGGCCGACATCTGAAGACTCTCGTTATGAGGAAGTGACGGCAATCCAATCATCATCCCCTTCATGGAATATGCATCTGGAACACATCCATGATGGATTCAGTGACTGCAGTGTAAACGATGAATAATTCAACTTGACTGGACAGTCTGCTGTAGGTGAAAAAAAAAATCGAGATAAATGATTCACACCCCATTCGGCTCTTCGGAGTTGTTGGGGTTTGAGTGAAGAGGTTTGGGGTAATAGATTACATACAGGTAGAAGGCATTATGTAAGCCAACAGTTTTTAATTTCTTTTTTTTTTGCCCCAGTATTCAAAGTTTCAAGGACAAGCTGATATGACGTAACGATTTTTCCATTCCTAAGAGGGGTAAAAAAAGTTTAATTCATGATGGAACACCCACGTGGGCATCCGCTTGTCATTTTCATAAATGTTTACATGTAGAAATACCCAAGGGGAGAGCAAACTCCCCCCCCCTCCCACACACACACTTTCTATCACCACTCGATGTAATAACCGTTTCATGTCCCTCAGTGACTAGCATGATGTAACTGCTGCGGCGTATAAATTTGTCGCTTCCGACGATCGACCGGTTTGGCAATGATCCTTCCAATTCTGATAACCTATTGAATGCTGGTACTGATGCATGTACACGAGAAAGATATGAGAGCAAAAGTCAAACACACCACCAAAAAATGCACGATTTAACAAGTAAAATAAAGTTTTGAAACTTTGACATTGTATTTTCAATGACAAAATGTTTTGACAATATTTCATGTACAGTGTAGTAACAGCACAATTAAGAACATTAAAAAGTACCGATATATTTCTATGCAAGAAAAGAAGAAAAATAGGTGGATTTTAAATTCACCACAACATAGCACACATTTTCTCAAACACATAGGCTAGTTTTGGTTTCACACAGCTATTGGACCCCTTGCATGTGGCATTACAGTGATACAGTGAAGTGCCCTTATCAAAGGCAAGCAATCAAATTTAACACGTGTATGTTGCGTCTCTATCATTCGATCTACATACACCTGGTGTAGCCGTATATACTTTTGGTTTCTTCACCCTCAGTGAGGGCACTCTTGTTTGTTGTTATGTGATGTCAGTGCAAGGGGGTCTATGATTGAAACACGGTCCTAAACTTGGTGGGGGGAGTAGGATTCTGTGGATAAGGAGAGTTATGTGGCAATAAAAGCACCATTATTTGCATAAGCAAGCAAGTTTCCATACTGAAAATGTTTTTCCTATTCATTATTACTTAATGGGATGTCCTTGGTTACGTCTGCCCCCCTCCCCAGGATCAAAGGAACAGCGTTTTTAGTTTGCAATAGAGCAAGCAACCCACCTGAACCCATAAAAAAATATATGCATCTTGGGTGACTCTCATACTTCTGGAGTTGTATACGCACAGCCTGAAGAGTGCCGAGTCATATCTCTGAATTAGTCACGACTCCTACAGAAAGTACATCGTACTGGTCTCGATGACATCACAACTTACACATATACAACCCTTTACTTTGAGCAGGAACTATCGCATAGACAATGTACAGCTCCAAACAATTATGGTGGGTTAGAATTTGGCTTTTCGTAAACAATCTCTCAGTTGGCTGACATTATTGAACTTGCAAAAGATCACTAGTTCAACCTGTTAAACACACAAAAATGATAATAATGAATGTTTTTTTTACAGTTCCACGAAATTCCACAGGAGTTGCAACTCTAAGAAAAGTGGAGTCGTAAGGTAAGGTAACCCGCCCAAGCATAATGAACACCACGTGTCTGCAATGTTACATCACAGACTTGCATAGACTTGCTTTCATCCGTCATACGCTGTTCCAAAACAAAGTTTGATTTACACTTCGTGGGATGCAGAACCCAAATGACCAATTTCATTTATCGAGCATATATTGGCAATACATATAGAAATCACATCATCACAACACTATCAAAATAAAAAGATGTTGAAAGCAATTATTTATCAATAGTGGGAGCTATGCTACTGTGCAGTAGATGCAATGTAGAGTATTAGAACAGGGAACTGCCATTTTCTGGAGGGATACCCACATACAGTACTACAAAACAAGCAGCATGGTTCAAAGAGTTAGTGCTTGAACTTCATTGATATTTTGTTTTTGAATATCTGGAACAAGATAAGAAAAATTTGGCACTGAACAATGCAAGTGTGTTCATAGAACAGCTTAAAACTGTATTATGGAACCAACACAATACTGGTGGGAAAGCTTAATACTGCATGTAAAAAAATAACCTCTTCTACTTTTGATGCCCCTTGTACAACCAGAAAAAATTGTTTAAATTTCAACACCGCAGGGTGAAAAATTAAAACTGTCAAACGTGCTAAGGGCACTATTTCAGGACAATGCAATTACAAGTGGGACAGAACCCAAGGCTGAATATTCAACACAATGTAATGAGAAGAAATAACTGAAGTTCAAACATAGTAAGTTAATAAAAATAGCAGTACAAAAAGAAAATACATCTTTTGGTTGCAAAGCCCATCAAACTCAGCCATGAATCTGAGAAATACATCAAAAGCATTGTTAGACAATGCACAATATCCCAAAAAGCTGCATTTTCAAAAGTAATTTCATCTGAGATGCCTCCAGGTTCAAACAGTCATACAAATAAACAAAGTTTATCCACTATACGTTAGTCAGGCATCGAAAATGAAAAAAAAAATTAGGGGACTGAGTGCTGGTAGGACTAAGCAGCACACCAAAGTCTGTTGGTTAGCGCAAAGCGTGCAAGGAAATTTTCGCCTTACAAGACCCCCAGATGGCCAGAAACAGCATTTCCCAATTCTTTCTCAGCTTTATTTATCACTTACTTTCATGTGTTTTCACTAAAATGTCATGGGAGGGTAGTATAACTGGATTTTTGGTTTGTCTGAACAACACCTATCCATGCATCACAGATACGTCACAAAGGTCAAATGAGGTCATGTGGGGTCACCATATGCGCTTCAAATAGACGAACAAAATCTTCCATTACACGATCCCCTTAAAAGGTTTTGTTGGAGAGATATCAATAAAACATCACTTTTTGACCTTTCGACACTTTCATATTAATGAGATTAATGTTACTGTATTTTCTCCTCCTACCATCTACCTAACACTGAAATTATGTCACCGTTTGAACGATGGACACCAAGTTACAGCTGTTCACAAAGTAATTCACATATATGCCTCTGGTGATCACAAATGACCTTTGACCTCCACCAAAAACAGTATGGCACATCTACTAAATCCCATACACATACACACCAACTTTGAAAAACATTCACCACTTAGTTATTGAGTTATCACATAACATACCTTCTGCCCGTCACATACACACACACACACATATATACACCACAGTGACTGCATAGGTGGTTTCTTCGCTAACCAAAGGAACCAAAAAAAGGACACAACATTGTGATTGCTAGATCAACTGTCACATGTTACTGTAGTATAAATACATAGATTAAAGTCCCAAGCATCCTGAAATGCTGAAATGCCACAAAAAGCATTGCTGCCAACTTGACAAAGTGGGAAACCCCTGAATTTCGATTCGCATGGTCGCCAAAGTTTAGCAGCAGGTGAAATGTTTTAAAAATAAAAATTACAGACTTGCTAGAAGAAAGTCTGTTGGCCTTGAATATATCTGTAAATAACAACCCAGACACTTTAGAAAGATTTCTTCCAATATGCTGTGGAACAAATGACAAACAATCCTTTAAAAGTTAATACGAAAAAGTGAAACGCAATGCCACTGACCTACAGTATGACACTGCATATACTGTGGTTGGCTTATATAAGTTGGACCCAAGGCTCGGTCATGCTAGTGTGATTCAACACTCGATTCAACTTTCCAATAAGTCACACGACTTGAATTGCCGTTTAAATCGATGGATGAATGCAAATTTCAGCTTGGAAATCGATCCATCATCGATACAAGACAACCACTGTTGGAAGAAAGCAAGCCGCTATTCCATTCCGAACAGCATTTGCTATCAACTGAAATTACACTACTTTACTTGAAATATACTTGAAATTTGAATCCTGTGTTCAATCACGCTTGCGTGACCGACTGCCATATTAGATACAGAGTCCATAGGGAGGTGAACATGGAATGCAATTCAGACAGTACATTCTTCCAGTACTGAAGTTCCTGCTGTATGTATAGTATAAAGTCTCAGCCAAATTGGAGAGCTTTTCTAAATTGATTTTGCCCTGAAGTTTATGCATTATACAAACTGTCTTTTTAGTGGAGTCCACTTCTAACATTTACTTAACTTCATGAAGATCTATAAAAAAAAAAATTGTAAATAAATACATAATAATTCTAGCAAACAAATCCTTACATATGTTCTTATGAACCGAAAAATATACCTGGCATATCCAACACAAACTTGTTTTACATACCAACGGCATTTCTGCAAATAGGGTTTAACAAATATGCATGTCCTTTATGTTTAGAAAAACACACACCTCTCATGTAAAATGGTCACAACTGCAAGAGGTCAGCGTTTCATGAGAGTACTTATAGGGAGAGGTATTAAGTGATTCTATTTTCATAGTACTGGGCTGAAAGAAAAAAGATAAAACAAGACACAAAAGGCTCCTAATCTCTCTTTGTTAAATACAAGGGAAGCCTAACAAATCTAACCGAAGATGATTCTAGGTCCATACAGCTTCACACTGTTGCTCACTATGCAGCTTGCATATCCCATGAGCTTATGTGCACAGAGACTGTTCATGATTTCTGTCAGGCCAGGGGATATGTGCATGTGGACTTGACTCATTACTGTCAGGTTGCCATCCGTATTACGATGGGAAGCGACAACTCGCTGTAAGATGACCTTGGGTTAGATCTGTGAGGCTTACCTAAACGTTTAATACTCCTCTTGGTAACTTATATCCTAACTGGTAACGGATATCCAAACATTTCAAAGTCCCTAGCGTATGTCTTATACAAAGCTCTTAATTCCTGGTCAGACAATGTCTCATAGAAAGATGTAAAAACATCCTTGTCTGAACTATTCGTAGGGCTGCTGTGATTTGAAGATGGAAAGGACACATCGCCTTCCGCCCCAATGACTTTAAGGATGAATTCTGAGTCCTCTTGCAGAGTTTCAAAATGCCCCAAAATTGTGTAATCTATGTCACAGGGTCTACACTGTTTATATTGCAAGTTCCAATGTTTGTTAAAACCCAGCCCTTCATTTATGAAACGTACAAATTCAGAAAACTTAAGGTCATATTGATCTGCCCTGCGTTTCTCACCTCTGAAGTGTTCAATGATATTCTGTCCCAGCTTCTGTTGCCATTTTTGCGCTCTCTCAAATGTAGAATTTGGAGACAGCTTGTTACGAAACGCGGAAAGGACCCTGGAAAAGGGATCGCGAGAAAACATGAATTTGGTGTACGTTTTGAGGATGTGTCTTTGTTCTGGTATAGGATATTTCCAAAGCTGTTTCATCACCTTGCCTGATCTCCTGTTAATTGTCTTCTGTGAGAAGGTGTCAGTGGAAGAAGTAACACCGTCCAAAACAAGGAGAACGCTCTTCCAGCTTGTGCAAGCTACTTTTGGAATGGAGCAATAGAGAAACTGGTACTTTTCATTTACCCAAATGTTCCTGGCCGGACTGACAAAGTGGTCGTCGCGGACACCAGCATCGCATGCTTTGTGAAGTTGATCATGCCGTTTCCGTTGCACCTCCAAATGGTAATCAAAGTATGCACTGTTGGTTCCATACATATCTTTCAGCTGCAAAAAAAAAAAAAAAAAAAATAACAACTTGCACAAGCTATACAAATCAAGCCATATTCACAATTTTCAAGCAATCTTACATCATAAGCCGGCCTTTGACATACTAGAGAAAAAAATGATCACCAAGTGTTGCACATATGGCAAGTATTAAATGGATATTCTTACAACGAGCACAAACTCATAGCATTTGTGAAACATATCCATTCAAACATACCTACATTTGTGAATGTTCTGCACTTTAATTTGTTGACTTCAAATGATGTTTACAGCTTTAAAGATTTATTAGTCCCATTTTCTATGTTACACAGATGATACACTGCATTTTGAAACATGCAAAATGCTGAGGACATTAACCAAAAACAAACCACACAACGACGCCGGATTTTGGCGTCTGTTCCAGCTTTACTTCCCCTGTTTGGTAAGACTTTCCAGCTGTCATACTGTACCCCTGTGACCTGACATGAACCACAAGTGTGTACTCTGTGCATTTTTACTGACTGGTGCAAATCTACACCCATGGAGAGCACCGCATGGGATGTGGGCAACCCTGCAAAAACTTTATGACAATGACCTTTTGACCTTTGGTAAAATTCTCTCTCACAATTCAGCACCAAAGGAACTGTTCGGTATGAACATCAACAAAATTGTACTCTGTCAGCTTCAGTGGCTTCTTTACACATATTTCTTACTTTATTTTCTGTTGCTGTTACATGGCTAGCAGTTTCTTTGAATGAAAACATGTTAAAAAAGCACAGGGACCAGAAAATTCATTACAAACAGAATTCTGCATGCTACTGCATGTTTCAAAACAATTGTCAAGGTAATCAACATTTAGTTACATTCTGTTGACTTTCAGTGATGTTCCTTTATTTCCAGTTCATCAAAAGCAACAGAACACCTGCATGTTTGTTTACTTGAAACCCAGTTGTGTGAACAAAGAAAAAAACCTCAATTTCTTGACTGCTGATCAAGTTTGTCCAACAGAGTTTTGAAATGGCTTCAACTGTTCACAGTGCAATTATTCATGTACTATTACTGTGACTATCAATGAAGAGAATTGCACAGATATCTGAAACATAAAGACACTGGACAACGCATTCTTTACAGATGAAAAAGTCATCACATGACTCGAACATGTAATAGTGCAACTACAGACCACGTGTGACATTCTGAAAACTGTTTGTAATATGTGCATGCAATTATTGTTCCTTATCACGATCTGTGCTGTCTCCGACTCACTGTACAGAGCGGTATGTAACAAGTTGAGACAATCCTGACATGTTTATGTAGCACTGGTAAATGCTGTACAATTTGTTCATTCATTAATATTTTCTTTGAAATCTTTAAAATCTATTAGACCACTGCAGTACAGTAGCCGAACAGTTAGGTCATGTGTTCTACTGTAAGTTTACGCTTACAGGCTTCGCATTACATCCATGGTCCACCGGCTGGGCTGACATTTGGATGTGATCCCAAGACCACGCTAGAGCACAAATATTGCAAATATATACAATACAGTACAGTACAGTACAATACAATATAGCAGAAACTGATTAAATGCCAGGTTGTCTTACCATAAACTTGCTTCCTCTTCACCAAACAAACTTGAAAATTTATATGACATGCCACTAATTGATGGGACATGATCTGAATCCGTACTGACCATGAGCCAACAAAGGCCACAGTTGACCACACTCGTCTTCTTCCTGACAGCCAAAGTGACCTTGATACGTTTAATTTTTGCACAGGTCAGTGGTAGCGTGAGTGCATCTTTCTTGAGAGGATGGGGGGCGGGAGTAGGGACAAGGTGCACTTGGCACCCATCGACACTTATACCATAGCTAAAATTGTGGGAAGGCTATCTGGGCAGCTCACCACCATCCGTTGCCAGATCATTGAAAATGTTTCTTAGACTCTTCCAATGCCCGTTCACTCTGGAAATGCCCCCCAAAAACACGGTATGGGACATGCCCCCATGCCACACTGTCACTCGCATACATACCCTTGTCATGAGGTTGTGCTGGTAGGTATCTTCAAAACTCTTTGAATTACTGGAAAAGGAGGAGTTCTGAAGAGCATTGACCACTGATTTCTCAGAGAGCGAATCCGATTCACTTGGTATTCCTCCATATTCTAAGGACAAGAAATAAAAAGAAAAGAGTGAAGTAAACAGCAACCTACCTAACTAATGATTCCTTGCCAATATGATTTTCCAGTGTTTCTAAAAGATTGACTTCAAAATGCCCAGTAGCATAATCTTCCCAATATTCGTCTGAGACTGACATACTGGATAATGTATGCTACAAACTAGATTGAGATAAAAAAAAAAAAGTTTTCAAGTGTTCAGTCCAAAGTGATTCAGGATAAATTTGGCTTTACATGTTCTCTTTCATGCAAAATCAGCAGGTAACATCACCTACCACTGATCAAGGAGGGCTAGACTACCCTCTACATTAAGGTCAGCTACTTATATCCAGTAATAGCTTACACCACTAATTTTGCAAAAACACCATCAACTTGTTGTCACATGCACAAATCAATGCAAAGGTATTGCATCTAAAACAGCAAAGTTATCAAACATAGGGTGGTAGCGAGCCATATTAGCCAAAGAAGTTTTGGCTTGACAACACACATTAATTACATTACTTAAGTACCAATTTGTCCTACAAGCAGGCTGACACTGCCTGAATGTTACCCTTTGATACCTTAGAAATCGAAGAATTTTAACAGGTATTTGAAAGGACGCCTTAAATTAAAGGTGGTGCCTTGCCCACTGCATGGCTGAAGGGCACTGAGATTACCTTGTGCAGTACTATTTGTGGAAATACAATCCAGCCCAACTTTGTCCATCTTAACTAAAAGTGCCGCCAAAGAACCTGGCTTATACACGTAGATCATAATAAAGGATTTGATTAACTATTCAACTTTTAATGTGATGGATTTATCTGCATCATTTTGAAAGTCTAAAATATCTTAAGTTCAAATGACCTTTGATCTCCATTAAAGGAAGGACTTTCACCATCTTTGTATTTTCTTCTCACAGTACTGTGCTATACCCCCCTGCGTAAAAGTAGACCATTACTGAAAATAAATGTTTGCACCAGGTCCAAAATTTGGATCCAGGTACCCACCGTCGGTAGCCAGTGAGGTTACCCGGTACCTGAAAACAGAACTTCCGTTGGGCTGCATGTTTGTTGTAGGTCATAATACGACAGCTTGCTTTGCAAGACGTAGGGGCATGAAAAATAAAGTGATAATAGTTGCATACATGCTGAATTTTGGCACCGGTACAATTTACGAAAGTGAAGTAATGGATCCGGGTAGCAATTTCAGAACTGGGTCCCTCACATTGTTGGTCAGGTGACCCTGATGCAAACACTGCTGAAAATAATGGCTTCCAATTACTGAAAATGTATTTACTGTATTGCAGGAAATCTCAAATTTTGACATTGGCAAACGTTGTCAACTCCTGAAGCACTGTTCCGTTAACAGACTCGAATGTACACTCTGGCAGATGTCCAACCACTGTACTGCATGTCCTGCCACATAAATAGCGTATTGGGCGGCAGGAGGGTAACAAAAGAAGACATTACAAATGCATACCTTGACCACTTGGGATGAATTGTTTCGCTGAGGAAAGGTCAGGAAGCTCTGCTCTTTGATACATGTGAAAAATACAGAGCAGAATGACAAAAAAAACACCGATGCCGAGAGCGCTTTTTGAATTCATTCTTTCTTGTCTTCAATCATTCCTGGAGGGAAAAGCAAACAGAGTGAAAAAGTAAAAAGCCAGTGCTTTAACTTTTTTTTGAAATACAAGATACTGCAATGCACAGTATGCAAAACAACCTTCCACTTCTTTTACAGGGAGTGTTTGCAGAGATATATACAATTCTGCATACATTTGAGCATTCTTCAAGTTTCCAGTATACAATTTACTGTGCCTTCTGCAAGTTAAAAAGTGCATATTAAAAGCATTGAATGTCTCACTATAAAACACATATGGTAGGCACGTGCATTATTCTATGGAAATTTTTTTTCTTGGGGGACTAAATCATGTGTTAGATTGGCACATAGCGTAACAGGAATGTGTTACCGACAGAGATTCCCAGAATTGCAGAATATGGCACTGCTCCGCCCTCGTTAAGAGTATCCAGATAATAATTCTGAGAACTTGTTTTCAAAAGCTCACTAATTCCAAAAAATAAATGTGCATGATAATTTACATAGATCATTTGTCCATTTTTTTTTTTTTTAGGAAGGGGGTTGCAGAACATTTTCCCTTGCCCTCCGCATAGAACTTCCCATTCTGGTTGGATAGCATTACTGAAGTTTGCTTTAAGAAATGGGATAGAACAAATGCAGAAGTTACAGTCTTATTGCACAAAATTCACCCTCCCCAAAATATATCAAAAAGGGAAAATAAAAAATAAAAAATATCCAAATATTATCATATACATTTTACAGTGCACCTCATCTTAAATATCCACAGCAGGTCTGGTACTCAATGGACAGCATTGTTGGGGAGCTGACCTCCGTTGACTGCAAATGACCTCTGTGATAAACAATTGAAATCACCAAATTCATCAACCCACATCCAGTAATACAGGAGTACAACAATTTACCTGTAAACATCAATTTTTTTTTTTTCTGTGATATCATAAGTGCTAAGTTTTCCAACTTTCAATTCTGCTTACTGTATCTCAAAAGAGCAACACGGATCACCCACTGTACATGACAAAAACAACAGGTCTACATACTGTACTGTCAGCCTCAGGAACATTAGACCTGTCAACTCTCCAGGTTTTCCTGGTTTTTATCCAGATCTCCCGGCCTCCTGGTTTCAACTTCTATCCACCAATGTTCCATGTGAGACAGTTCTTAAATAGCATAACAGTTAGTTCTAGGCTTTGCATAATCACAGAGTACCAGTAGGCTGCTTCATTAGTGCACTGCACAAGCCTTGCTGCACTACATGCATACTTTATGCGGTGTACATCGTACATGTAATTGCAACTTGCATTGTGCAGTAAAAGTAAATATGACAAGTACCAAGTTATGCAAAGGGGACTGATTCAGTCTATAGCGTAATTAGGCCAATTCTGTACTTACTGACCAGTATATACATCGTTTTAGCTGAAAATGACTAAACCTCCTGATTTTTCACCCATCTTCAGGAGTTTTTGCCTGTGAAAAATGCACATCCTGTTTTAAGGTAAGACAGGTCGGCAGGTATAACCAGTGCTGACCATCCTAGATGAGTTATCACCAGTTCTGTAATTACGATTACACTTTGAGGACCTGATTAATCACGCTAAAAACCTGGATTGGATAAAAACCTTGGATTTTTGGTTTGTCTGAACAAGACCAAGATCTACCCATCACAAAAAGGTCACAAAGGTCAAATGAGGTCAAGTGGGGTTCAATGGGGTCATCAATATGCACCTCACATAGACGCACAAAATCTTATGCCATCCCCTTAAATGTTTTGTTGGAGAGATATCAATAAAATATCACTTTCTGACCCTCTGACCCTTTCATATTAAGGAGATTAATGTTACTATATTTTCTTAGAACTCCAACTGATCTATGTTATCCCAAATTATGTCACTGTTTGAACAATGGATACCAAGTTAAAGCAATCCAAAGAAATTTACTTGTTTGCTTCTGCTGATCTCAAAGGACATTTGACCTCTACCAAAAACAATAGGGCACATCTACTCAATGTCATATACTGTACACGCACACCAAGTGTGACAGAAGTTGAACGATTGGTTGAGTTATCCTGCAACATACCTCGCATTCTTATGCATCACATACACACACATACATACGCCAACCTGACTGCATAGCTTCCTTTGGCAACACAAGAACCAAAAGTGGATCACAAGCAGAGCTGATCCTTCAATTTACTACACAATATACAGTTGCGCCAAGTAGTAATTGAACAAAGTTCAATGCAGCATAATCTTTTAAGCCTCTTAGAGAACACAGAAACGCGCTCTGGGATTATACACGGTAGTGCTATTGTCCACTCCAGGCAACTGACATCAATACTCTCTGTGGTTTCCGCATAACAAAAGGAAGGCATCCTAAAGTTCTTGTGGTCACCTTCTAAACTACAGAATCCAAATCGAGCAGTTGCGGGCATTGTTGTGTTTTCAAAAGAAAAAAACCGGTCTTTTTGCTGCAGAATTGTCACAAAATAAACATAGGGAGGCTGCGAAACCAGCACAAGCGTGATTGAATAACATTTCGCTGCTAACAGTACAACACAAGGTGGCGTGATGTCACACTAAACGATCACAGCAGGACACGTACACAAGCGAAGCACATGATCACTGCATGCTACTGCAAAGATCATTTCGCACATGTAACGCGTACATTAACGAAATTACATGATTAGTTCAGCACCTCGGATTACGAAACTGTATCTCTGTAAGATCCGGACTAGTTCCGTAATGATAGAGTACCTCAGTTTTGTCAGTCTGGAAGTACAGTAGGCCTAGAGCAAGTTCGACAGTTAGGCTAGACCTCTAAATACTGTGGGTTTAGTACAACTGTACAACTACGAGTTTCGAACTCGAAATAAAAATTCCTAATTATAGTAGCGCCGTAGCACCATTCACTAGAACTACTGTAAACTAACATCGTCAGGCCTACACCTACAAACATACAAGCCCATGCTACAGTTGATAACGTTAGGCCGCTATTCATTTTAAACCATTACCTACAATCTTGGACAAAATACCTTGGGACAACCCGCGCCCCCGTTCAATGTTGGCTATAGGATTGCTGTTCAAAGGGAACATTCACTTCTATAGCGCAACATTGGAAAGGGGCGCGGGGTTCCATGTTATCCTCTCACCTAAAATTCAGTATTATATTTGCAACGTAGGGCAAAGTGTCCCAACAATTTTGTCCAAGATTGTCTGAGAATTTTGACGGTTTAGAGGCATGCGCGGGGCACAGGAAAAATCGTAAATTTGAAATAAGTTACACGGCCAAATGGGGGTGATATTCCTTGCAACAAGAAACATCAGCAGTGCAAGTTTGGCATGTTTTGGGCCTATATTGAAGTTGGTTTAATGTAATATAATTATTGTGTGAATGTTGTCAATGTTATTACGGAGTAAAGGGAGGAATAAGTCAGTCAAATCCATGTATTTGCACTAAATGTGCTGAATAAAATGCAGTCATTGGGGAGGTAACATCATAACTAAAATGCATCTTGTCGACCAGGAAACTATTTTAAAACATTTTGTATGATACAAATGATGTACTTTTGGCTCAAACTCTGATATTGAGACAGGTACAGAAGAAAAAAAAACAAACAAAAACAAAAACCCCCCAAAAAAACAACAACTACAACAACAACTAACATGTTAGTCACTGTGGTCCGTTGAAGAAGATCAATGTATATGTGTTTTTTATTCAAATTGTTTACAGTGATGAGGTGGTGTCTGGTACTAAAGTAACTACGCTTAATGACTGTTATGACTGTCTTGCAGGTTAATCTGGGTAAAAAAGTGTACTATCATTATACAAAAGAAACCCGTAAAATGCAAATTTAATAAATGTGACATTTGCTCCTATTCACATAACAGTGACATTGTGGCACCCATTCTATTGTACCGTACATGGTGCACTGTAATATGTCAGTCATTTTAAGCAGTTTCAACAGACTTCAGAGTACATATTTGTTGTTAGAGCTATATCATTATATTAATATACATACATATATTACCTTATGTTATATATGAACGAATGAAAAATGAGAAGTTGACAGATATTTGAGTTAATAAATGGATAATTGAGCAGTGAAAAACACTATGGTCATGCCGATAATTGAACCCCGGCCTCCCCATCCAAGCTGACTTAGACCTAACAACAGCGTCCAACAGTATATTAGGTTAATGAAACCCACGTTCTACCAAATGTTTTGACAGGAAAATTGAAGCAACCCAAGGGTAAATTGCGTAGATCACAAGACTGAAGATTACATATGTTACCAGCTTCATGCAATGTAAAAATTGCAGTCACAATTCTTGATTAAGCAGCCAAAAATGTAAAAAACCAGCCTTTACTAACGTTCTACCATTATTTTAATATTAAGCTGAATCTACAGTTCTGACTTTACCGCATTTTGGTAGAGCGTGGAACTACTTCAGAATATATTAAAACCTAAATTCCTACCAGCATTCTACAATTGCAGTAACACTCCTGTTGCAACACAATGCAACAGCTGCCCATCAATGTTATTTCTAAACGCAACTATTTCTGTCCGCATACGAAACCATAAAACAATCTGTCCATTCATGATCACTCCTTTTCAACAAAACATACACGAATAAACCCCCAAAATTAAAATTAAACTTGTTATGTTCATAGTCGAAATTCAGAATACTTTCATTTGAAAATCCCCAGACCCATGGGCCCCGATTACTAATTTTTATGATGCACCTTGTCCAAAAATGTTCAATTTTCTTTCAAAATTTCGCTCCAAAATTGCTCCCAAAAAACTCAGACAATCTTGGACAAAATGCCTTGGGACACCCCGCGCCCCCGTTCAATGTTGGCTATAGGATTGCTGTTCAAAGGGAACATTCACTTCTATAGCGCAACATTGGAAAGGGGCGCGTAGGGCAAAGTGTCCCAACAATTTTGTCCAAGATTGTAGTATAGTAGTTAGTACTAGGCCTAATATGCACCAGAACACAACTAACAAGTAACAACAGAACACAAGCAACACTGCCAGCAACTTAGCGATGTTAGACCTGGTCTACTTCATGTCAATAACAAAACAGACAGCCATTGCAGTTTAGGTCTAGCCTAAGTAATGATATCCCGAACATCGTCATACTGCCTTAGGCCAGTACTAGCACTGTCTCATTTAAAATGATCCTTTTTGTTTTGTTTTTGTTTTGTCGTGTTATTGCTAGACGTAGGCAATGGTGGCTTGCTGTTGTTACGTTAAGGATTTGCCATGACCCTACCAGTAAATTAAGTGACGATCACTGCGACTAGTAGTAGGTCAAACGAAGCTGAAGAGTAGCAGTCAATGACTGGAAATAGCCTAAGTTAGGAACTAGAACTCGAGACTGGCTTTATAGGCCTGTATCATGATTTATAGACATGTAGACTTTACTGGACAAATGGATGTTAGTGCTTATTAAAAAGTGGTATGGTACCTTGTTTGCACTGAGTCATAGGATTATAATTTTTAAATCTATATATTTTTTTCAAGTTCCTAAAAAGTAATAGTAGTTACGTAGCATATCAGAGAACCATTTACCCTTTTTAATGTAGTCAGATTTAAGGCAGTCTCAGTCCTTTTTCATAATTTTTTTTAATTATCAATATTCCCAATTTAGAGAACCTAATTGTGTTATGGGCACCTAGTTTCAAGCAAATGAAGTATGAATCTTCAAGCAAAGTTCTTCTTTTTCTTCAGCAAATGGGGAAGCATTTTCTAAGAGATTGGATTAAAAAAATAAAAAGACATACAGCAGCACATGCATAACATTAAATTTTCAATAGTGTGGAGAAAAGACACAATATTGAAGGTACTGTACAGTATCTCATCTTTACACAGAGCAATAATTTTATTCCGTGTATGATGAAAATGCTGTATCAAGGAATTGCCATCATGAACCAAGAAGGTACAGATGTAACATGCGTAAAAGTGGTGATCTAATGATGCAAATAAGATATGTGATGGAACATAAATCTGATAATTCATTTGAAGTACTTAATAATGATACTAGCTTACAAAGACTTACAAGAGATTAAAATGATTGCGTGTGTACTGGCAAACCATACGAAAAGGCACTTGCTACAGTACTACGAAATGTGACAGGATTGGCTTGAAACCTGACTAGGCTATGAAAAATGAATAGGCTATGCAACAGTACAGGACTCACTGGTGCATCAAAAAATGTTTTACTCAAGTCATCACTCCTTGGTCTGAATTTCACTCCTTGGTCAAAATTAATGTTCCATATTATAATTTGTTCTTAGTATGAAATTTTAACACAACTTATCAGTAATTTTAAAGATAATGACATGAAACCAACCAACTCACTTTTCAGACAAATTACCACTTATTAGAATGATAACCACTGGTTGAAATCTGAGGTTATAAATGAACATTTAACACTTGCATGACGTCTAATGTGTGCCTACAGTAAGTTACTGATAGATAATTAACAACTGATCAAATTAATGGAGAAGAAGCGTGTTCCGAGACCTAGCTTTCCAAATTTTGAAAGGAGTGACCTGCACAGTATATATCCACCAAAAACCCAAGACTTCTACTTTAACATGACATTTAACTCAAGCACATATTTATGTATTATACATGGTGCTACTCAAGCAAATTAATTAAACAGAAAAAAAATATTACATGAAGTATGTGAAGTTGAGGACACATTTACATTGCTAGTTTTCTGGCATAACTGCTGGCGTTTCTCTTAGCAGCATCCATATGCCTTTATGCATGTAACCCAAGTACTTTCCTGGATCATGTGGGGTATTTGAAAAGTTTGCATTATACACGTTTTGATTGCAAAAAGCCTCCCTGTATCAAAACCGTCTTTCTTAATGCCACGTACATTACAGGTGGCCAGCTCAAATGGTGTAAAGACCTTCCGCATCAAGCTTCTGGCAAGTGCTGTAGGATCATTCCCATCGTTAAGTACGAGGGCTGTTGTTACACTGTGTTTGATTTGAAATGTTCCACTAGGCCCATCTTGCGATAAAATGTTCGCCCAAATTGATCTCAGATGTGAAAAATGGTTGGTTTCATTCTTCTCGGGAGTTACATTGGGCTACTGTACATGTACGGTGTGGTGGGTGTAAACGGGGGGGGATGACAATCCACCAATTGAAGGAACCTGCACTGTAGGAGTGCTGTTGCTTTTTCTGATCCCTATGAAGTCATGTAATGTTTTTTCGAGAGAAAGTCTACCAGTGCGCTCTCGTTGAATCAGCTCCTCCAACTCCTGAACTTTTTTCTGCTGTGATTGTATGATGGATTCCATGGCAACGACCCTGCTGCGCAGATCCTGCAACTCTCCTGTTTTTTCTGTTTCTTTGAAAGGCTGCCATAGAGGATGTTGTACCTGCTCTTGGCCTCCTAACAGTTGAAAAGTTGATAGCTGAGTGGGTTCTGGATGGGATGATGAATTTTCCAGCTGGGATTCAGGTGCTACAAATGAGGGCTGAGGACTTGGACCACGCGAGTCGGAGGGTTCTTCTGGTTCACTTTCAGCCTCTGCTTCAATGTCAGGGGATATTGGACTATGCCACAAAGAGCGCTCTGCATTGTGGACAAAAGGTGGGGTGGCTTCTCTTAATGGAGGTTGCTGAGGTAGTGTATCATCATTGTCCATAGCTACTAGTGTCTTCACTCTAAACTTGATAAGAGTTGCCTTGTCAGCAGCTAGAGGGGTAACAAGTTGTAGACTGCATTGCATGTAGTGATCACCGAATAGCCCTTCAGTAAAAAGCTATGCCAACCGAAACCCGTGCACCGAGGGGCAGATGATTTCCCAGGTACCTTGCAAAGCACGTGTGAGTTGGTTCGCTCTGCGGGCCAGCTGTACGTTCCTGAAAAATAGTTGACATAAAGTCAAAACAGGTGCATGGTAAAGTACCGTAGGGTGTGTCATACCGCCGTTGGAACGTTATTGTAGTTGTGAATGCAGTACTAGGTGGTGATGTTTTGATTACTGTCTACAAATAAAATGATAGTACTTAGTAGGCCTACAAGCAAAGACGTTAAGTTGATCACTCAGGGTGAGTTTGTATACTGAAGTATTTGTGTGATGATTTTACTATAATCGATAGGCTACAGCCAAAAGTCTAGAATACGTTTTGTTTATTGATGACCGCTCAAAGATTTGCATTGTTTTTTTTCTGTGCGAGTTTATACATGATGTTTTTCTTTCTGTGCGAGTTTATGCATGATGTGTGCACAGAGACACAAGGTGTTTGTACATTATTGTGTGTGTTTTGTTTCAATCTTACTTCTGTGGCTTTGGGTTTTTATTGACAAGCTGAAATCATTTTTTAACAACTCGACATGCTTCACCCACTCATATCCCATGTAGACTAGCCTACCCATATTACTTCAGGATTTCAACAAGGAATTTCATGCACTTAAACTGTATAATAAAAAGAAACAACTTGAAGACAAAGTTACCATTTTATTTTTTATCAAGTCATACTTAGGTTTTTAACAAAGCACTCTTTTTAGGAATTGTGTTGTTCTGCACTGTTATTGGGGTTAACAACTAAGCTCCTATAGTCTCTATCAACCATTGTATAACGTAATGGACAATCTCGAAATCCGGTTTTCCTTAAGAAGGAACATTGCGGATTTTGGGAAAATGCACTTCTGACGTAGTGATATTTCCATTGCTCAAAATCAGTGGGCATGACCTTTAACTACACCTTTACTGCAGAAAATCTTTCTTTTTTATATTTTTTTTACATGTGGATTGAATTTTGTAAACAGAAATATTAAGCCTCCAAAGAACTCCCATTGTTACTTTTACATCCCATGCTTTAGAAAAAAAAATGACCTTTGACCTCCACCAAAAACAGTAGGGTTCTTCTACTCAATGTGGTACACCTACGTACCAAGTATGAGATCTGTCCAAGCTTCCCTTCTTGAGATATCGTGTTTACAAGGTTTTCACAATGTGACCCCTGTTGACCCCAAATGACCTTTGACCTCCACCAAAAATGAGAGGGTTTTTCTTCTAAATATGGTACACCTACATACCAAATATGAGATCTGTCCAAGCTTCCCTTCTTGAGATATCGTGTTTACACGGTACGGTGTCGCAGACATACATACACACACACACGCATACACACCCTTACATACACACATACATACATACACACATATGCATGATTACAAAGGTTACGATTATCATCGAAACCAAAAAAGATTTACCCTAACCATCTGCCCCATTGTCTAGGCTTTCCGGCTTAGCAACTTGTGGTGATAACCACAAAGCTAAGCAGCTGATGGTACTGAGTAGCACTGCGTGGAAGAGCGTTTCCTAACAATAGGCATTTCCGCACTGAGATGTGGTAAATTTTTGGAACGCACCCATACGTGATCAATTACTACTTGGCGCAACTGTATACTGTAGTCCACACCAAATTCCAAGCAATATCCCATATTCATCACAGTAAAAATTTCTTTGCTACTGTTTATACAGCAAAAAATGAAATATAATTGTAGGTAGTTTAAAGTGTACTGTACATTCATGCTAAGCCCGTCCTAACCAGAAACAAAGATTATTTGCTCATGATGGTGGACATTTCAACCTCTGGCAAAGAACTCTGGTTGAGTACACTAAAGGTGGACATGCTGACCCCAGCCTATTCACGCAATGGACAACATACTGTAGGCGCTCATCCAAAGTCATCCTGCTCTACCTGTACCACTATTATACATTGTAAACAGTGCAATATATTTATTCACAGGGACCAGAAGAACACTCACACTGAGCTTCTGAGCACAACAAAAAGGAGAAAGAGGGACTACTGTATACGTGAAAATAAAGCCATATGTTCTACATCAACAGTACCTCAAAATTGCTTTGAACAGTTTCCTGTGACATACAGTGCTTAGGTTTCTAAATAAGTTTGTAACAACAGTATTCCTGTGAATAAAGCAATATACAGTACTGTACTTGCAAGAACGAGATGTAAGCCAATCAGCAATCATTTTAAGCCTTACGTTTAGGGTTAAGTAATTTTTTTTCTGCAAAAAACAGAGGACTTTTTACCCGGTTATTCGCAAATTGTTCTGCGTGCAAATAGTTTCAACTGTCTAATAAAGACCCACTCAGGCATACTGAACCATGTTTATGAGCTGGGATGTAATGAGCTTCTTCAGTGGGAGACAAATGATGATAATCCTCTAACCATCTGTGCTATGCATCAATTGGTACAGGTCAGAGGAAATGGATCGGTGAATTGCACCCTGGCCATGATATATTGTAGCTGCGCAAAACAGTACTTGTGTAACAGACAGGATGATTCCAATAACTTAGGGACTGATCACTGATCCTAGAAAGTGTTTTGAAAAACTAATCCACATTATTGACGGGAGAGACTTACTGTACATACTGCCTGCCTCAAAGTATGTCAAAATTATAGCCCTTGCAACGCGTCACTGACAAAAGCCTGACGAATAGTAATGGCATCCAAGAAGCCTGAAATTTCTGACCAACAACGAGGTTTGGTAATGAGTTTGTCCAGCATCAGAAAACTTGATCAATACTGTAACTTGTTTTCATGAAATATAAATTTACGAGGAGTATGATCTGAAATGAAATTACTTATTCTGGAAATGACTTCACATTTTACGCACTAGTGTTTTCACTAGGTAGAAAATTCGTACCTGGGTACCTGAGTGCCATTCCCTGTCGGGTACCCAGGGTGCACGATCGACAATGCGTGACTTTGTTTGGTGCTTTGAACTTGTATAGGCCTAGGTCTACAATGCACGACACGATCCACCATGCTTTGCTCTACCGTAGACAACAGACTACTGAGTGCTTTAGGTCTAATTCTTGTTGTTACAATTTTTTCTTTCGTTTTGTATGTTAAACAAAAATTGATTAGATGTGTAGCATAGGTCTATAAAACAAACTATAAACGCATTAATGGACTAATGGCTTAGCTGATACAGTAGCTATTAGCACAAGAAGATCCCCTAGGAACCAGCTCTGACACTGTAACGTTGTTTCACATGTTCGTATGTTTAGCTACAGCAAGTTGTACAGATACCAACATGCCAGAACATGCCTGGTGTATCACTTGCACTGGGCATGTCCTCTGACTCAAAACTTTTCCTGTTGGTTGAAAACTTTGTGTCTGGCACGTGCAGGGTTGGGATAGTAAAACAATGTTTATAATGGACATGCATAGTAACTGACAACGCCCTGATAACATAACTTTGGGTGTGCAGCTTGCAGGCCTGGGATCGCTGGGACACTGATTTATTTACAACCTTTTTTTCGTTCGTAAAACAAGTTAACGCCTTTACGGACATATATGCGAATTTGCAACGCTGAGAAAAGACACTGACAAAGTAATGCAATCATCAGGCTGATCTAACTCTCAGGTTTGAAATAAGGAACAACTGAAAATCAGCGGTCCTTAAGTATGTGCAGCTCATGTACTTCCCCGTGTATTCCATTAATTATAAGGAGAACTCATTCTCAACTGTTTACACCACCTGAGCTGGATCACTAAGTGTTTTGTGGGAGCTTTTTTTTAGTGTGTTCTGATGTAGATTTGTCACAGTGTAGGCTTAGCGCTTACGCTACGTCTTAAACAACAGTGGCGGTAGTGTAAGTCCGTTCTTGGTGCGATTTGTAACTAGCTTGTGGAGTAACTTAAACTCAAATCAGGTACAGTAAAAAGGCAGAAGCAGTTCATTTCTTTCAATGTCAAGTTTACTGCAAAGAAAATAGATGAGACACTTTGTATCATAACTTGCAAATACTCTGTTACTAAGCTGCATCAATGCCACAGTAGGCCTATATTTTCTTTTTTTAAATGCTACCCGGGTAGTAAATTCACTACAGGGTAAAACATCGTCAGGCGGGTACAAGGGTATCCCATGAAAACACTAGTAAATTTCTTCTGTATTAACGCCCCATCTTTGGCAGGACTAGGTAAGTTCAGAAACAACAACAATTTGCATACTGGTTCAATGACATACTTTAGGAACAGCAGGTAGAATCTGACTTAACTTTCAACATTTTCAAGAAACAGAATTAAGTGTAGCTTTACTTAATTCCACCATAAAAAAAGAAGCCATTCCTATAAGAACCTTTCAAAAAGATTCATATCTACAATGGAATATTTTGCTACTTCCACTCCACACACTTACCCAATTACATAACAGAGCAATTTAGGTATGCACAGCACATGAATGCATGAGAAGCTACAGACTGTACCTGTCATTGATAGGCAGAAATCTCAAATGTAGGAATCGCAGCTCAGTCAGCCTCAGTGACATATATTTTCACACAGTTAACCTGATATTCCATCTCATTCTGATATTTGAGTGATGCAACACCTACACATAACATATAAGATCACAGCTTCAAGCTTCCCTTCTTGAGATATCGTGTTTACAAGATTTTCACACTTTGACCACTGTTGACCCCACATGACATTTGCCCTCCACCAAAAACGAATTGGTTCTTCTACTCAATGTGGTACACCTACAGACTAAACATGAAATCTGTCCAAGCTTCCCTTCTTGAGATATCATGTTTACAAGGTTTTCACACTTTGACCCCTGTTGAACTCAAATGACCTTTGAATTCCACCAAAGACTATGATTTTCTTCTAATCAATGTGGCACACCTAAACACTTAATATGAGATCTTTCCAAGCTTTCCTTCTTGAGATATTGTGTTTACAAGGTTTTCACAGTTTTACCACGGTTGACCCCAATTGACCTTTGACCACCACCATTGACAATAGCCTTTTTCTGCTTGATGCGGTACACCTACATACTACATACGAGATCTGCCAAAGCTTCCTTTCTTAAGATATCGTCTTTACAAGATTTTTCCAATTTGACCCCTGCTGATTCCAAATGACCTTTGACCTCCACCAAAAACCATAGGATGCTTCTACTTGATGTGGCATACCTACGTATTTAATAGGAAATATGTAGAATCTTCTCTTCTTGATATATCCTGTTTATAAGGTTTTCACAAGTTGACACCTGTTGACCCCAAATGACGTCTGACAACCACCAAAAACGATAGGATTCTTCTAGCCAATGTGGTACACCAATATACTAAATATGAGATCTGTTGAAGCTTCCCTTTTGAGATATTGTGTTTACAAGGAAGGGCATCAAAAACATACATACACATAAACACACACATAGATACACGCACCCGTATGCATGACTACAAAGGTTACGATTATCATCGAAACCAAAACATGGTCAAAAACACTTGATATTGCAACACAGCTGACGTGTTGCTTGCGTTGTGTTTCTGCAGGTAACATATACTATTTCAACACATCAACTACAACCAACAGTAGTTATCCCTAAACTCACCTGGTTTGGACATGAGCGACAAACTACCATGTCTTCTCTTCATACAACTACTGTACAATAGTGGGACGTGCAATAGTCATGTGTAGGCAGGTACAGTACAATACATAAGTGAGGAGCAAGTAAATACGCTCTTCTCCTTAAAACCTTTGCTTTTACATATATACGCCTACTATCCTTGCACT
Organism: Stichopus chloronotus; assembly: GCA_021234535.1. Lineage (NCBI taxonomy): Eukaryota > Metazoa > Echinodermata > Holothuroidea > Aspidochirotida > Stichopodidae > Stichopus > Stichopus chloronotus. Next base: position 21,395,306 of record CM037835.1, read on the forward strand.
TTTGGAGTCATGGTTCCTTGTCTCAAAAAGGCATTGAAACAAGTATGGATGGAATCACATTCCAGCATTGGCTGCTTTACGGTACAGTATCACAGTTAATTGCTGAAATATGAAGAGGCATTACACTGACTTCATATCATTGTAGACGTGTTGCAATAGCTACAGTACATACATGCTGGTAGCCATGAACACTTTATATTACAGCAGAACAATGTTAAAGTGTACCTTTCTACATTTTCACTCAAGTTGAAAAGAAGTCATGACTTCCTGACTGTACTCACAGTCTTACAGATAGTATCAGTAGCATGTACTAGGAGTGTTATGTATGTACACATGAACAGTGCGAGAAAGTTACTATGCAGCTGGGAGTTCACAGATACTGTCATTCAGCATGTTGATGTGTTAGTTAAAACATGGTACGCTTCATAGTGCACTGTACATACTAGAAACTATGTGGTTAAAACTTGAATTTGCTTTCTCTAATTGTAAAAACAACACAAACCTTCAATGGCAACTGCCTGAAGAAAGTTGTAGATTTTTGCTGAATAAGAAATATCATTTGAAAATGCCATCCCTACTTAACTCTATGAGCTCTTCTTATCAAGGCAGGAAGTATTAGAGCACTAGCTGTATGCCCAGAAAAGAACCACACATTTCCCTCACAATGAAGAGTCTGATAAATGCTGTATGTACACTCTCAACAAACCCCAGCAGTAGATCCATTGAGTCTGGGCAAACATTTGACAAACTGTGTGTATGCAGAGGGACTGCTCAGTTGGATAGGCTTTGCATAATAACTGGTATGGCTGATCATGGAGCTCCCCATGGGCTAATGAACCGATCAATGTTGTAAACTCTACTGTTTACTTTGTACTAACTGAAGTACTGTAGGAATGACCATATGCAAGTACAGTGGATACATACACATGCAGTATCATAATGGTTGTGGTATTTACAATATGTTTACAAGAGCATGCAAAGACATTATACTTGATGCAGAAGCCCTCTTACTGTATAATGTAAGTGAAAGTGCTGCCCTACTCCACCACCACAATGTACCAAACATACAAATAAATACTGCAATATAACTAACTGTACATAGGCAAACACACAGCGTGAGTGAATAATTCCCCCTGACAATTTCTCCTTGGGCAACCTTGCCTAGACAATGTCCACCTAGACAATTCTCAACCTGGAAAATTCCCATCCTAATGAATTTAGGTTGGGAGGGCATTATTAGAGAGGAAAATGTTAAAGCTAAGAATTGTTGAGGTTGAAATTGTCTAGGGAGACGATGTCCAGGTGGGAGTTGACTGTTGGAAATTGTCCGGGAATAATTTCTCAGGAACCCCCATGAGGTACAGCAATCAATCTGCACAACTGTAAACAAGGTCCATGCATACTGTATGGGAATGCTTGCATGACTGCATACGACAAGCACCTTCAGCATTATTTGTAAAAAAACCAATATCTGGTAGACAGCATTTCTTCACACACAAACTACAATAGGGCAAGCATGTACATCAAGCTTAGTTTCAGGATTCATTGTGGATCTGCATCTAACCCAACAGCTAAAAGACTGATTCTCACTTGTGCACTTGTAGCAAGGTGGTTACTTTCCCAAAACATTCCTATAGGGTTGTCCATATACAGTACTGTATATATTGTCTTTGGAATGTTAAAACAGCAGCTTGAACAGAGGGTTATTTTACCCCAACAACAGTACTATTGTACTCCTTTCTTTTATTTTTCTTTTTTATCCCATCTTACTACACTGCTTCAAACATTTTGTAAGCAGAATACCTCATCACAACCATGTGGCAATGGGTTGGGCGGTACCAGGGAAATCAGTGCTGGTATTCGTGGCACATCAATACTGGTACTTATCGAAGTACAAGTACTGACCACATGTTCAAAGTGATAACAAAAACAAGAGGTTCTGTGCCCTATAGGCTGTGGTAGTAATGCAGTAACCTGTATTCATGTTTTCAAGTAAATTATTGACAAAAACCTACAAAACGGCAAGCAAAAAGCTTAAGTTGTGCAGCTTCAGCAGGGTTTGAGAGCAGTACTGTGCACAGCAACTAAATTGGCCACCAAATATTTGCCAATGGGATCATGTGTCAATATACCCACTCTCCATCTGTGGCCTAGAAATTCAATGACAAGTCACCACTCAGTAATAAAGTTTTAAGTCAAGTGATCTGATTACTTACAATATTTAGAAATTACTGTATTTTGTCACATAAAATTGTCAAAACTTTTTGCTGTCAACACCAAATGATATTGTTTGGGTGATTTTAAGAACAATATCAGGAGCAAAGTTTCACAACAATATCATTTGCCCATACATTGCAACAACACTAAAGTTTTCCAAGCAAACTGATTTCTGTAAAGTTAGGCCAACATAGCATGTGTGAGCATCTAATAGCCTACATGCGATAATAAATATCATTATATGTATCCCCAATGCCAACTTGTAGCGTTGATTCATCTCAAGGTCATAAAAAATGTCTTGAATAAGACGAAAGGCGGCTGCAGAAAAACCACTTTTTTGTTGTTGTTGTTGTTTTTTTTCGTTGCTCCATTATCGTTATCATTAACTGATAGAGACTCAATTATAACCAGCAAAATAGGGACGGGGTTTGCAGCTACAGTACTATACAGTATGTGGGAAATTGAGCAAAGGTTTTCAAACCAATACATTCAACAATAGAGAAAGAAAAAGAAAACACATGGCAAAAGCAATGCTGAGTGGGAATCAAACTGCTGACATCATCACTATACACCTGCTGGAGTAACTGAATAAGCCACTTCGTGCTCAGATAATTACATAGGGCTGAAGAAATATATAAAAAGATGAGATTTCAGGAGGCACCCAAAAGAAAAAATAATACCACTGGAAAAATTATACCTAAACATATCCATTTCTCTTTCTACTCCTTCATAGCTGAATTGTCCTTCCTTGGTTGGTTTTCATTTAGTATGGCGCACAGATACTTTACTCTTCGTTTACAGTACTTACCTGTAAGTTGTTAGCAAAATAGGCACTATGTGTATGCTTAGCCTGTACAGTTCGCATGATTTTACCCTCATAATGTAAAATAGCTGTTTTATTAGTCCTAACGGCCATGGTGTATTGTGCACCAGGTTAACTATGATCGTTTAGGGCAATGAATACATTTAACTTCAGAAGCCTTGAGCTTCGTTTCTTTGTGAGATTTTGAAATGAAAGTTTTAAAATGGATTTGGAATTCATTTTTGGTCCCTTTTGATGTTGATATGTAAGTATTAATGCTACATTTGAAAAAACAAATTTTTGTTGACTTGTTGGAGACGGTACTGTACATGTGACGACAATTTCAGCGGTACTGTGAAGTATTCAAAAGTACCAACCCATCACTCGCACAGATGATGCCGCCAGTACTAGGAGTGCCGGTACTGCGAATACCGGTACTGACTTAGGTACAGGGATACCGCCCAACTCTAATGTATGAAAAATCATAAGCTGGGTCATCAACATCAGTCCAAATTAATTGGGATTTGTCCCACTATTTGAAAGAGAGTGTCCTGGATGGTAGCACACGTTGTCCTGATTTTCTCAAATACGAATGTAAGTCTAGGCCTAGCTGTTAATCATTATATTTCACATGCAATTTATGTCAATTATGCATGACATTTTACAAAAAACGAGCACTAAAAGCTCAGATTTGCTTCTGGCCTGCATCACAAACTGAGCACTTCCCTAGCACATGCCTACAAGTGTAAGGGAGGGATAGGGAGGGTTGTATTTTCGAGCAGTTAGGCTAGCTTAAATAGATGTAGGCTCAATGCTGTATGCTGCACAAAAATAGGGGGTGCATGAAAACATGGAAACATACTACACAATGTGGCAGCCCCCCTCACCCCAAAATATTTATTGACTTAGCAAAAGCGATCCTCCCAGACCCAGATCAGTCTCCAAAAGTTACGTACCACATTCAGCTAAAAGAAATGTGGTACACATATATAGGATGCAACAAGATTAACTGATAATCTTGCAAGAAAACAAATATAGGCCAAGGCTAGGCCAGTAAAAATAAATCACCCTTGGGAATATCTTAGTTCATACATACTGTACACAGAGTGTATGTACTCTGTGGGAAAGCGAGAATAGATGGGATGAAGTTACTAAAAGTCATGCATAGGCTTCATTCAACCAAAGGCAAAGCAGCAGTCAGAGAAATGGATCTGACTGTAGTAACATACTGCCTAAGCTAAAACGTAAAGGCTATGGATCTAACGTTGAACTTGAAGTGGAGCCTAACTAACTTGGATTTGGGACTCTGAGTCTGAGGCAAAACTGGGGTAGACATGATCAGAAAACCAACTTACAATACATTCTCGGCCAAAATCCCGTCTCTCTCTCTCTCTCTCTCTGAGAAGCAAACATTTGTAACGGCAACCAGTACATAACTGCTGCAGCAGATACAAATTCCGTCCAATTAACATATGTCACTGTCAGTATGTTGTTTTTCCTCTATAGCGATGTGTGATATTCACCAACCACGGAACAGATGAAAGTACTTTACCACACACAAGTCATGTCACGACCACAGAAATAAAGAATACGTATTTATTTCTGTGGTCACGATCAACGATTACCAAATCTTCCGTGTAACAAGGTATGCGTGTATATATTGCCAGGAAACACTTTTCACACAAGACGGATGATCTACGGTGTACGGAAGCTTAAAAATGCCATCAAGATAAGTATATCTTTGCCCCATAAGTTGACAATTTTCAGCCGGTGCATATGAAGGGACAGTTTAAATTGAATAGATTCGGATAGCTGTAGTTCATACTTGTATTTTGCCTAAACTGTAGAGAATATTACCGAGGTCAGGAGGTGAAAATCAAAGAAGCTGTGATTTGCATACATCACAGGCTGCAATTTCGCTAATTTACCAATATTGGTCTGATTTTAGACACGGTCACACAGTACAGTAGCTAATGTGTCCCTCCCCCCTTTCATGACCCTACTGGCACTGAGAGTGCCTGTCCTTAGAGTTGTGCGGCAATCTCCACAGTACAGGAACGCTGACATCTATGGTACGCCTAACGTGCCACAAGTCCAGAAATTGACAAATGTCGAATTAAAGGCTGTATTGCATCACCCTAAGCTATATTTTTACCTCCCTAAAAGGAAAATTCTCAACTGGTTCTAAGTTACAGTACTCTTAGATTGCCAGCAAATTCGAAAGATGCAGAGCAGCTCGTATTACACAGCGTACACAGGGATCCATTGTTTTGATTACACATGTTGAGGAATGTAAGACAGGCTGAGGGAGGGACTAGAGGTAGGTGGTTGGGAGAATTGCAGCTGTCTGGGGTGATGCGTTACAGCCTTTAAATAGTCATTTGTCAGTTTCTCGGCACCTGACGGATAAAATATATCATCCATAAATATATCACATAATTAAGGGACTTGCAAAAAAATCCCTGAAAAGTCAAAATTTGTACTTTTAACTTCAAAATTTTGACTTTTGAAGTAAAAACTTTGACTTTCCATGGATCCTTTTCCTTTGCATGTCCCCATTGTGCCACCGTATATAATATCGACAAAAAGTCAACATATGGCCAATTTCTTCTACATATGACAGTTTGTAAGTTCTTTCATTGTTTTACATTTACACACGATACATTTTAAAAAAAGTTTATTGAAAAAAAAATTATCATTTGTCGAATTAAATTTTATGTATGTCAGTTTCTCGAAATTATATTGGACAATATAGGGCTCATGACAGCTGCTAGAATTATGATTGGAAGAAACTGTCGCTGTGATCCACATATGGCAATTGAAATCGCCAACTGTCAGTTTCTCGTGATCCTATTGGACAATAACGGAACATGGCATGATTGGACGACTGTCATATGTAAAATTAAATCGGCATATGTCAGTTTTTCGCGATGTTGTTGGACAATATCGGCACACAGTGTGCCTCTCGGCTAGGACCCTTGATCTTTACATTTCATATAAATGGTAAAGGCCAATCCATTAAAAGGTCGAAGTTCACAATTGCAGATGATACTACCTCTTCCTATCAACACAAAAATCTAACTGATACTCTAGATCATGTATGATGTTACGAGTGAATTTCATTATATATCACACTAGTTTAAACAAATTAATTGTCTCTGAATATGAAGAAATCAAATAAAATTTCAGATTCATCCAACTTTATTTCAAATCTCAGAGTAAACACAACTATAATTATATGTACAAAAGTGATTTGATATGAGGAGTAACAACAAGAAGCTCAGGGGAGCTTATGAACGTTAATACCCTTTGACAAAAGGGTAGGAAAAAGGAAGTAAACAAAGGTAAGAAAGGAAGATAAAAGAAAACATTAACTGACGATGACAAGGAGAACAAACAAAAGAGAAAAAATATAAGTCAGAAGTAGTTTCCAATAAGGTGAGATCTCAAATGTTTTTTACACTTGTGGATAGTTTTGCGATCCGTAATATCAGAAGGGAGTGAATTCCATAGTTTGGCATAAACAAAACTGATTGAGTTGGGAGAATTAAAGGCTGTATTGCATCACCCTAAGCTATATTTTTACCTCCCTAAAAGGAAAATTCTCAACTGGTTCTAAGTTACAGTACCCTTAGATTGACAGCAAATTCGAAAGATGCAGAGCAGCTCGTATTACACAGCGTACACAGGGATCCATTGTTTTGATTACACATGTGGAGGAATGTAAGACAGGCTGAGGGAGGGACTAGAGGTAGGTGGTTGGGAGAATTGAAACTGTCTGGGGTGATGCATTACAGCCTTCAAGCCTGAAGTAAGTTATAATAGTTGATTGCGTGCACGACTGGGATAAGAACGATTGGCACTACGTAATTGAAAGAAATTATTGAAACTGGACGAAGCACTATAACCAATTAAAAATGAACATGCAAATGTAATAACGATTGACGTCATATATATTTAGAATATTGAGCTGCTGGTAAAAAGTGGAACAGTGTGATGCAGATTATCTGTATAGTTGATATAACCGATAGCTCTTTTTTTCTTTCTTTCTTTTTTGTTGGTAGAATAAAAAGTGGTTTGAAGTCTGGTGGCATGTGTACTACCACAAATAACATTACGGTACGTGAAGTATGGAAAGATATTTGTATTATATAAAATGATCAATGTTTTCCTCGGGAGAAGTTGACGTAATCTGTCAAGAACTCCAACACCTTTCGAAATTCTCTCAATAATATATTAAATATGGTCATTCCAAGTGAGATGCTTATCAATCAATATTCCAAGAAAATGAGTAACATTAGATAAAAACGATATTCACCCCCACAAAGCTCGATACTGAGGATGTTAGGATTCAGCTTCTGACTTAGAAGGAGAACGAACTTGAATAATGCACTTAGTTTTACTCACATTTAGGGATAATTTTTTTGCACAGAACCAATTATGAATATTAGTGAAGTAATTTTTGAATAGTTTCTATTAAAGTATTCATATCGTTACTGGTGTAGAATATAGCCCATCCAGGCCAGGGCCATATTTTTTTATGGGATTTGTATCATCAGCGTATGAAATTATATGGCAATTGTCCCGGGCTTGATAGAGGTCAATGACATAAATAATGGACAACAGGGGGCCTAATATAGAACCTTGCGGGACACCGCACTTGATAGGTCTGGGAAACAGAGTTAGTATTATTAACAGAATCTATAATTGTTGCCGGTCAGCGAGGTAACTTTTATACCGACGTAAACCGGTCCCTCGTATTCCATAGTGGTACAAAGTTTGTCGAGTAAAATATCATGGTCCAAAGTTTATGATGTTGTTGAAGTACGAGAAGTACTCTAAATTTTGTGTAACACACTGGTGCATCCTCATTTTAAGCTATGGTCTTCTAGGGTGGGGAACTGGGGACATATTCACAAAACATATCTCAAAAGTTTGCAGAAATTGCATAACTACGATCTCTGCAGAAGGGGTGAGCAACTACCTGATAACATTAAACGAAATCCTGTCCAAACCATCTCACATCGTAGGACTAATAAACAGTGAATCAGCCACTGGGTTTTCTAAGTTATTACGAAAAGTTAAATTAGAGTTTGGAATATTACTTTGAACAAATGGCCCGACATTTGCAAAAAATCATTGAAAACATCACTGACTTGTTTGGGATCAGAAACTTAACTTTGTAGGATGCCATTAATGGAACGCCAGGTGTTCTCAATGTTATTGTTCCAATTTTCGAACAGACGGTTAGAAAGACTTCTTGTATGGCACACCGGCAACGAATTATAGACGCGTAAGGCGGTTTCGGTACCGTTTATACTCATTTATTTACATTACTAACAGTGGACCTTTTTTGTAGTTGACAGGAATTCAGAGTAGCTGTTGTCATCCAATCCTCAGCGACGTTATTGTTCCTATTCACTGCACGTTGGATAAAAGGGAAATTACTATTGAAATAATCGCAAAATACTTTTTATTAAAGAAAATTCTATTGAATTTGTTAAAGGCGTCATTAGTCTCTTTGCAGTTGAAGCATCTTGTCAAAATGGCAAAATAGGAAAATTGTTATTTTGCCTAGGTAGCGCCAGTCAAACCGGCAAAATTCAGAATTTTTCATTTTGCCAGGTTTGAGCATCTCGTCAAAAATGGGAGAAAACTTATAAAATAACTTTAAGTCAATTTGGATCGGTTAAACAATTCGTCAGAATTGCAAAATTCGAAAAAAAATTGTCATTTGCGAAGATCTAATTATCCAGATTGACACTTTTCAAAATTTTTTCATTTTGATGTCCGATCTCCTCAAAATGTCCGTTTATCGAGTTTTGCCATTTTGACCAGAAGTTCTCACTTGAAACGATAACGAAAATGACATTTTGTAAAAATTTTGCCATTTTCAAGGATGGCAAAATGGCAATCATCAGAATTTGTCCAATGTGACAACTCGGTCTACCTTGGCAAAATGGCAATTTTCAAAATTCAATTGTCATTTTGGCGCGTCAAGATATAGTTTTAAGAAAATTGCTATTTCGCAAGATTTTTTTCTTTTACATTTCCTTCTTCCCTTCATTACGTACACGTTCCTGATGAGAATCAACAATTTGTGGCGCCCTACGGGCGCTGTATGTAACTTAGAGTCCCTCTGTAGGTTCTTCATTAGTTCCATCCCACATTGCTAGACAGCACAGGCCCAGGCTGCCCACCTTACCAAGTGACATGAAGGCAGAGTACACAATTTATGTATGCCTTTTGGTATTTTCATCCCATGTCACAAAGTCTAGTTGCTGCTGTTTTCTCATATGTTGTTCGTGCAGTATATGTCTATGGTGACCGGATGAGAGAAGCACAGCGAAGGTGGTATGCCCAATAGCACTCAACTGTCTGGACAATTATTGACCTATGTAAGCTTTTAATTGGTACCATATTCTAATATATCACCTCTTTTTCACAATTGCAAACAACTCACACTCAATGATATCTACCAATACCAGCTGGGGATCTTTCTTTACAAACAACGCAACAACACTCTTCTCCTCGCTTTCCATTCCTCACTCAAACAATAGTTACCACGGTTATTCAACACGACGAAAGGACAATCTAGCACAGCCATACACACGGACGTATTTTGTTCACTCACAACTTCGGAGTAATGTAGAGTTAATGTCCATAAGAAAAAATTCAAACGATCCATCTTACTGAAGTACTGCTAGTAAACGAAATGTAAGTGATATATGTTCGTTCCTTGTCGTTCTACCACATTAACTTCTTAATGTGGTAGAACACTCCATAAGCATTGCTGGTATTTCTGTCTTGTTCTCTGTTTAGTCCTTTTTTTTCTTTGTGTGTGTGTGTGTTTTTTTCTTTTTTTTCTTCTTTTATCGTTGTCTCAATGATTTAGGACAAGGACCAGACTCGAAAAGTTCTTACTAAATTCTGGTTCCTCTTCCTTTCAAATTGTATATTAGTAGATCATCTTTCATTCTTCTTATATCGTATCCATGTGATTATTTTTATTTAATATCATCTACGTACGATAATATTAATTACTGTTGTAAAGGAAAGGAAGAAATAAGCTAACTACAAGTAAAACTAGGGAAGAAAAAACGCGCGCTTCGCCTGCTTTCCAAGTTTACACATCTCGATTCCAGTGAAAAATAAATCAGCGCTAAAACTATGATGCTCATGTATATATACATTTTTATGAAAACGGTATGAAACAAGCTCTGTTAACATTCGTGATCATCTCAAGCAGCCTTCTTTACCAAATGATTGGCCTCCTGTCAATGTATGTGACACACTGCAGTCTCCCGCACTTGGAGGTAGAGGATAACCTGAATTCTGTTTCATTGACATCCAATTTCGAAAAATCTGAAACGAAAGAAATTTGATCAATAAGGTCTCTAAAAAAATTTAAGGCACTCTTATTACCTTATATTGCTGAACCTCCCGGGGACTTTTCCCCCTGGACCTCCACCTGGCCCCAACCACACCGTCGCACTTCGCTCTCGTGGTATATAGACGGTGCACTAGTGACACTCCTATCCCTCCACCTCTGAAATCCTGTACAAGCCACTGAATCTGAGATCTCAGCTACCTCACTAAACTCGACTGAACATGTAGATCCCATCTCAGCTAGCGCAGCAGCAGATCATCAAGAGAGTCATATCGATGGATATATAGTATTAATATGGTATGACATTACAGGTGCCATGCTACACATTTGCTAACAACTAATGCCCCAATTTCTCCTACCCAGTGACGTATACCCACGAGGAACCTATGTTTGTATTAGAAGTAAACTGAAAATTGTGGGAGGATTACGTAAAGCTGATCGCCACGATCAGCTGGCAGTGATGCCCCCGAAAATTGTTGCATAGCCTACAAATACTCTAAATCGCCTGAAATACGTCCTTCCCAGGGTCAGCAAGAAAGTCAGCAAGAAAATGGTACTGTCAGTATTTTCTTGGACAGAAACACTTCTCCTTACATTAATGGAAATTTTTCGCCCGAAAATCTGATTAGATCGGTTCATTGTTTGGCAAATACAATAATACAACTGTAATACTTCCTTGAATTTTAAAGGCTGGGTATGGGCGAACAAAATCATCATTCACTAGTTGCAGAGGGCACTAAAATTATTTAAACTTGCATCCAGTCCCTTACCTTCTCAATTTTCTCATTGTTTGTCTTCCTTTTTATTCTTCTTAACTTTTAAGTTTTTGTCTTCTTATTTGCGCCCATGGGAAGTAAACTCTCTACTACTACTGCGTGATTGTCGATGACCTGGTGACATCTAAAATGTTTTCTTTTCTTGCTGTTGGATTTCGCGTTCCATACACTTTGTTAGTCTGCTCACAGTACTTTGCATGCATGCATAGATGCAATGCATAGCCATAGTGAATCAGCGAAAAGTGAACAGAACATCGATCTTAGAATCTTGAACTTCTTCAGTTTTTAATCCGAATAGAATTATGACAGAAAGATATAGTTTTTCCCTGACAACTTTTAGGTAACATCTCGTGAGAGAATTTCATATCCTTATTTATATCCGTATTTATTTATCCGTAGACATTAATCATAGTTCATACATTTTCACAATTTCACTAAGGCCTAGCCGAGCTAACTTTAGGCCTGGGCTGCAAGTTTGGCTAGGCCCAACGTAAGTTTGTACAAAAAATTAAACGGAGCCCACCCTCGAGCTTTGCGTTCTGTGATTAAAGGCTAAAATCATAAGAAAAATTACACTCTGTTAGAGTCAGTCTTTCTTCTATGACTGTTCTTCCTTCTTAGGGAGTTAGGCTAGAATTAATATGGCCGTGCACCTCGCATCGAGTTAGACGTTAGGCACGGCCTAGGCCCCAATAACATTAGGCCTAGGTTAGGCCTATCTAAATTTGATTGGGCTAGCCTGACCCATGAAGAGGAGTAGAGGACTGTGTGTTACGTAACATGGCCTAAGCGCAGCATCTCAAAATATGTCTATTGTGCATGAGCGATAATAGTAAATGGCAGTGATGGTTCAGACGTTGCCTTCAAGAGGTATATATGGGTATATCTGAGACAAATTGCCATTTTGAGTTGTTATATACGTCTAAATTCACATGCAAACATCCAGTACAAACCAGACATCTCAATTTAAAGGAAATTTTTGTAATTATTAGGTGTGGAATGTCACTAGTAATGCTAATTATAAGAATTGTCATTTTAAATGTTAATGTTACCCTCATGGGTGTTTGGGTATGAGCTTGTTCAAGTTTTCAGAGCAACCATAAAGTGGCTTGAACAGTCAGTATTTACATAAAGCCTAGCTAGGTAAAGAAACAGTCCATTTAATGATGGCACATGAAGTAAGAAATGCGTTATTCAAGCAACCAAATTTTCATGAATGCTGTGCACTTCAAACCATGGTTGCTGTGTCCTGCAGCATTCCAGGGACTCTATGCGATCTGCAATAAGATATGTGTGAGATGAGGTAATCTGCCTCTGGTGTCTTAAATGATTCAAATGTTTATGTGTCATCTTTAGAGCCTTGGCAACTGCTATTGTGTTCATTTGGATTGGCTTCTGCCTACTTTCACGCTTTTGCCAGATTTGTAACTTAGTGTACACTTAACACCGCGTATTTGTTGTATCCAAGTGTTTTGAAATAAGCTGAACTTTGTGTCCAAGTAAGTCAAAGTTAAAGCTTAAGCATGTCTATCATATGGTGGTCTTGACAAGGTATGATGAAGACAGCCTGAATCAGTTTAAGTTCCACATAACTCAGAATACTTTGAAATTTTCACTCTTTTTTTTCTTTGTTCATATTTTAGCCCATCTGGGAAACTTGTACAGATTGAGTATGCTTTGAGTGCTGTAGCAGCCGGAGCACCGTCCGTCGGTATCAAGGCATCTAATGGAGTGGTCATAGCAACAGAAAAGAAGCACAAGTCTGCCTTGTACGATGAGCACAGTGTACATAAAGTTGAGATGATTACCAAAACCATTGGCATGATTTACAGTGGAATGGGCCCAGATTACAGGTAAATTACTGCACTCTCATGACAAAAAAGTATGGTTTTATAAATGAAATGAAAGACAAACAGTGATGGAAATAGCTACTGTACAGTCACATATATTGTTACTGATTTATATAAGATAAATGTGAAAGAAGAAAAGCATTCACTGTCTCCTTACTCATAACATTAATTGCAGTGAATAAATATGGCAGTGCTCCTGAAGTTGAAATGTTAATCCTCACATATGATCTAAAATTTTGTTTTTGCTTTTTTCTCATCATTATTTGCTCATTTTGGTTTCATTATTATCCGCTAATTATCCATATAAAATATATTATTATCCGTATAAAATATAAATATATACTGCAATAAATACCCCATCTCTAATAACCCCCCCCCCCCTTGATTTTTTTGCGGCATTGCATGAAGTGTAATTGTGAGTTCAGGAGAGGAGAGAAGAGAGTGAGTTGAAAACAAAATAGTCTGAGATATTATAAGGTAAGGTAGAAGAAATTTGCCAATCATATCATTTTCTTTAACATTTTGGTGTCTCCTTGCTTGTGATGCAATTCTTTGATGTGGAATAGATTCCTTGTCAAAGGATGAAGGCAGGCAAATGACAGGGGAAATCTCACTGAATGTTTCATAATTTATAATACAATGACTTTTCTCATCCTTATATTGGAGCACAGTGATTCTAAATTTTGAACCAATAAATTTATTTGTAGGTACACTGTAAGTGACAGAGATGTCGTTGCTGTCATTAGCAGCTTTTTTTTATTTTTGAAAATCATCAATACAGTAACATTAGATTCATAACATATCTGCAAGCAGTTAAACAGCTCGAGAACATCTGCGGAGCATGCATGACTTTGTGGCAGGTTACTTTGCTATCAATAATTTTTCACATTTTGCAGGTTACTGGTTAGAAGGGCTAGGAAAATTGCACAGGTCTATTTTCTTACATACCAGGAGCAGATACCAACATCCCAGCTAGTTCAAAGATTAGCATCTGTCATGCAGGAATATACGCAGACCGGGTAAGTGCTCAGTGTTAACTTTTCAAGCAAATGATAAACTGGAAACAGTGAAGACTCATGTCGTCAAAGTGTGCAAGGTATTACCAGTGGACTTGAGCGACTTACTTGATTCTGCCTCAGAGTCACGACACCTGGCTGGGAGTCGCGACCCAACTTCCCTCTCCTTGGAGTCATGTCTCTTGTGGAATTTTTTAAACTAAAAAAAAAGATCATTTGTGAAGACCTTTTTTTGTTTACCTAGCAGTTTGAATTACTCTTCTTTTGGAACTTCCTAGATCATAATATTGAAGGGGTTGCGTGTGTAGGCAAAAAGTAAAAACATTGAAATTTCATCTCCAAAACTTTGGTAAGGCTTTTAATTACACCATTCAGAAAATCTGGGAAAATAAATAGGTTTCAGTTGGTTAATTTTGACATTTGATTGGAAATTCTTCTAACATAAACGACAAAAAGTGTAGAATACGATAATGTAGTGGTTGACAGTTTTCATTCAAATCAACGGTGTGCTTCTTTGCGCAAGCCAATGGGAAGTATACTAGTATTAAATATGCAATTACAACTCAGGATCACTGACGCCACGGGCAAGGTTGTGTTCAGTTCGTAGGTTATTTGTAAATACAGTGTTTCCTTTCACCAAATGCTACAATTCCCGATACCTACTAGGGAGCGCCGACTTGAGTAGTATGTTTTTGATACACTAGTGAGACCTGCACTGTTGCATATTCATTATGTAGGTGGTTATAGTGAGAACCGTTAATTTTCAAATATGATTTCTGTTTTTTACTGTTTTTATGCCAATCCCGCTGCTTTTGGAAGTAGTTACTGTCTTTTTCCTTCATTGAAAGACATAGTCCGTCCATAAACAACCTTGCGTGTACATTTAAAAAGAAAGAAAAAGTTAAGATCAAACATAATCTTATCTTTTTGGTTTTTCAGTACACACACAATTACTTTAATATCTAGTACTGCTCTTTTATATTTATTGTTTCCCAATTAGGTCTAGGGTATGTGTGATAACTTAGATCGTTAGCAGGGAGCCACATTCTAACTTTAAAACTACCAACACTATTTGATGCCCTTCACTCTCTATAGAATAATACATGCTCAAAATATAGCATTATATATGTGTGCAGTATGCGGCAGACATGAAGACATTGAGACCGTTACCAAGTAGAAGTCATGAGTACGTACTGTAAGCTTCACCTCTCGCCCCTTGATCCTTCTCAAAAATGTTCAATTCCAGTCCAGTTTAGGTGAAGTTGAAGTATTCCCGGTAAATGAGATACCAATATTCATTTGAAATTCATTTGAAAAATTGCCATGTGTGTCAAAGTTAGCTGCAAGTATTACCCAGTGTGATAGATGTTTGATTGATACTATTGGTGTCATGTGAAGGGTCCATTTGTCAAAGTTTTGACATACTGTATATTGTCGATTGCTAATTTGCAAGTAACATAAAAACGCCTTGTCTCCAGTTGATACTAGATACGTCAGCATAGCCTGCGACCATACCGTGATTCCGATATGCATCTGTCACAGATATGACCATTGAAGTAAACACTGCCTGTACCTCTCCTCACAGGATCATCTTCACATAATTTATTTCTCAATAAACAGTTTCAAGAAGTATCTAAAGGAGTACTTGCTCAGCAAATATTAGATTTACAGTAGTGTAGTGTGTTTCCTCATAGGATTTATGATGTTTGTGTGTTAGGAGCAGGTAGGTCTTGTTTTCCAGGGGGGGCAGGGGCACAGGGGAAGGGAACTAATCATTACAGTGCAATAAGCATTTAATGTGGTTCTATGGGTGTTACTGTTTCTGTTAATCTCAGAAAAGTTGTTGTGGTCACTCATGGTTCCAACTTTGCGGTTGTTACTATGTACTAGCTTATTGTGTTTCACTATTATTGCTAAGTAGTAAAATCAAAGGGAATGAAATTTTTAACCACCACTGCTTGTGTGCTGAATGCATTACTTGTGAACTGAGTTTCTCCTGCCTTATGTATTTGCCAAACATTTAGAAATGGAAGAATGCATCATTTGCGAAAAATATGATTGTGAATTATCAACACTCAAGGTATACTGTAATTTGGTTTGTGAAAACATGTATTACTTACATTGAATCTTGTGGCTCACCGTTAAACCAGAACTTTAGTGATTATAATTCTGTTGATACTTCAGGGCTCATCCATACCTCCAAAAGTGGTATGCAAAGTAATACCGTAACAGGCAGTTAGTGGATTGCGTATGCTTTACGGACAAGTTAACCAGCACCTTGTAACCCACTGTGTGTTACACTATTCCCAAATGGAGACTATTTAATGTTAGACAAGACCACAAAAACTCAGTCATGACCACCACCTCCATCATCATCATCATCATCATTACCATCACCATCACCATCATTACCATCACCATCATCATCATCACCTGTACATGACAATATCATCAGTAGAGGCCCTGGCATGCTGCAACTTCCGCCTCTGAAGCCCAGCACTGTTAACTTATTCATCCCATGTGCAATCAAGCTTCATAATCATAGTTTTAGGCTTTTAACCATCAGAGCATTGTTTTATACATCTTTTGTCTGTCTATGTATGTTTATTACATTATTTTTGCACTGCTTTGCACCTTTTTAAATACGAAACCTAATTTTCTTCATTGGGAAATGAAGTTAATGACTTTACTACAGAAACTCTAGTATTGTACTGTTTAGAAGATTCTTGTCATGTGTTTACTATTCTCAAGCAGACTGCTTTTAAAAGCTTAGTAGTCAGTAATTAAGCTTGAGTATTCCGTGCCCATTTCTATCCATACTAAATGGCTTTGCATGTAAGTAAAGTTTTGGTAACACATGTCCTTCCTTTTGGCCTCAGTGGTGTCAGACCGTTTGGCGTATCCCTCCTGGTGGCCGGCTGGGACGAAGATGATCACAAGCCGTTTCTCTTCCAGTGCGACCCATCCGGAGCGTACTTCCCGTGGAAAGCCACAGCCATGGGAAAGAATCACGTCAACGGGAAGACTTTCCTGGAGAAGAGATACAATGAGGACCTGGAGCTGGAGGACGCTGTACATACAGCAATCTTAACTCTTAAGGTTTGATATCAGTTCAAGTATTGTTCTTCAGGTATCAAAAGTCAGCAGTGCTGATGATAGTTTGGCTTCATTTATCGTCTTCATTACTCTTCCTTGACAGATTACAGTATTTTCTTCTTTGCACAGCATTATAAATTTTACCCTTTAATTCAGTGACTTAATGAATCAGATGCAATTGAAGTCATTTTGATCTTTGGAGCAGCTTAGGTTGCATTTTGCAGACTTTTCAAGTCTCAGGAAACAATGAGAAACATATCAAAAACTATGTGAAAAGACTGAGGCACTGAAGTATTAGACTTGATAATTTTCTGAATTGCAGAGGGCTTTTAGTTTCATCAGTTAGTGTTGACAGTCTATAGCCAAAACTCTCTACATTTCTGTAGGATACACAGTCTTGCCTCGTGCATCTTACAAAAACAGATTGATGATGGATTTTTGTCACATCAAAATTCCAAACTGTGAGTGTCAGGGGGACACTGGAAGTTGCGATGTTCTCACTGTTCAGTCAGAATTTACAGTTCATTTGAATCATAAACTACTGTATTGTATGGTATTGAATTGTAACTAATTTCTCAACTTGCAGCCACAACTCTAGCCCTGGTTAATTGCTAATGGCGTATTATTCGTAAATCCATTCCTTCCACTTACCCCGCACAGTGCAGTGTTGTAAGCAGTCATTTTCTTAACATCCTCCAGTGTTGTTTGTATGTGTCTGGAAGATACATTTGAGTTGCTTGGCTCAATACTTTGCCAAATCTGTTCAGTCTCCTCTGCCAGAAATACTTCAGAACCCCCAAAACAATCAGAAAACTTTTCCCATATTTTGCAAATCTAATGCGGTACTTGCAGCACATGGTAACATTTTAACTGTCATTTTCCCCTCTGCAGGAAAGCTTTGAAGGACAAATGAACGAAGACAACATCGAGATTGGTATAAGCAATGAGAACGGATTCCGAAGGCTGGAACCAGCAGAGATAAAGGATTATCTAGCTTCAATCGCATAGGTGGAGGGCCCACTAGTAGTTGCGGCGAGTACAAAGCATGTCGCAAAGTCGCATGTTGTACAGGAGGTCGTGCTGTTTGTACATTTGCCATGTACTTCCTGGATGTGGATCGTACCTATCATGTTAGTTTTAAAGTACGTGGCAAGTTCTCAGTCACAGTTACTGCACCACGGAGATGAATATGACAGAAATGACTGAAAACCTCTGCTGAAGAGGCAAACTATGTTTGTCTTAACCAGAGACTGTCAATTGTATGGTTGAAATTGCAGTATCCAGGCAAATGTATTTATAATTTTACTCAAATTACAGTTTGGATAACATCTCCAGAGGATTGCATATGCCTATATGTAAGCTGATCTCTTAACCAATATGAGGGAGAAGTAATACTTGGAACACTCTAACAAGTTCCCTTGTTTGTTTGTAAAAAGAAAAAGACAACCAATGCATGAAATACAAATGTAATCTTCATTGGGAACTATTGTCTTCATAGAAACATAGCTTTGTTTTTCACTATGACAATTGTGTCGATGAAAATAATGTAATGGAGTAGCTTTTCTTCACAAAGAGATACCATCGGATCCAGGTCAGATGTGGGACATTAAAATGTGACAAACAAGAAGTTGAACAAAATTCCATGAAGCTTACATGAGAACTGTTGTCAGCCGTTACGAGAATAGACTATTGTTTGAAGTACTTGAAGAATGTAAAATTGTCAACCTGTCGTTCAATGTTGCTATATTCAGAAGGATGATATTAAGTCAAGATTCCAGAGAGATGCAGCATAGTGCCAATTACTTTGTTGATCTCTGTTGCCCTCTGTCGCGCTCTGTCTACTGAGGTTTGTTTATTGTAGATTCCTTGCTGTAAGTTAGAGTGACCTACAGGCCATTCATTCTTTTCCCCGTGTGGAAATTCCCCACATGCAAAGGACAAAGTAGTGGGAACACATTGACAAACAAATTTTTTGCCATTCAATATTTGAATCAGCCATTAACCCATTTTGATTAACAGAAGTTAAACGAATGTTGCAATGTGAAGTAGGTTGAATTAAGTAAATAACTCACTCAATATGTGCCACAATGATTGGCAACTGTAACTAACCTTATATGAAATTGAATGCCAATTGGACTTCTATGGAGCACAAATTGAGACACAAACCCTGTTCCTTCTTTTCCTTCCCCACATAGTAATTAACTGAACCTTTCATTTTTCTTTTTTATCATTGTACAACCAACCATTTGCTAACAGAATCTGTCAAAGAATAAACTACCTTAGAACCAGGTTTAACGTCTTTTAATATTTTTTGTTCTCTGCTATTATCTTATTATCTACATACATTATACATTAGATCACAATTTGTTATGTCAGTGCTTACCAGTTTCACTCCAAAAATTCTATTACTAAGGAGATTAATGTGTATGGTGTACCCCTTTGAAATGAAAACCAGGTGAACACTTCAGTAGCTTATGTCTTTCCATTTCAATTAACACCACTATTGCTTTAGACCAATCATTTGAATATTTACTGATGTGAATGGTCAATTGCCATTTGGTAGAATTCCAACCACACAAGACCTATTCTTTGCTTGTGTCATGAGTTGTATGAAAGGACTCAACATTGGCCCTACAACAATACCCAGTAAGTCGAGGAATGCTCAGTTTGTGGACCAGAACATATTTTTGTCACATTCTGAATCTGTTAACTGAAATTTTAAAAGTCTTGGAAAATTTGAAATTTATTTTCACCAGTCTCTAATAAAAAAGGAATATGCATAGCTGTCTTTCAATCAGGTGACCCTATGTATTCTCTTTAAACCAGCTAGAATGTCAACAATGTTAGGGTAACATGTGAAATACCAGAAGAGGTTGAGAATAAAGGGGTGTTGCTGAAAGAAGTGACTTGTCCGCCAACGATATCAGCAGCATATATTTGCAGAACTTATTCCATGCGAGATGAGAGGGGAAGGGAATTGAGATAGATCAACCTCAGAGGCCACATACCTACATCAGAAGTACCATATTGGCCCATGTTGACTATGAAGTCTGGACCCTTCTGCATCATGCATTGAGCCAAGCACACGCTACCTGGTGCTCCTGCTTTTTCACTTAATAGGCCCGCTCTTTTAAGAAAACCATTAATATGTGGAAATATAAAATTGTGCAAAGTGATAATAGATGTCAGAAAATGCAAACATGATTTCAAATTATGTATCAGGAATGAAAATAAATTTTAAGGGGTGAATTAAATTTTGAAAACAATCCCGTATATAATTTTTGATTCCTTGCCATAGGCAGGGGAATCTATGCAGTCCTGATGTCGTGTGTGGGTACGTATGTGTGTGTGTGCGTGTGTGTGTGACGCTGCTCGTAAACGCGCTATCTCAAGAAGGGTAATTTCATTTTTTGGCATGTAGGTTGCCCATATTGAGTAGATGAACCCTATTGTTTTTGGCGGAGGTGAAAGGTCATTTGAGGTCACCAGAGGGCAAAATGTGAAAACCTTGTAAACACTCTATCTCAAGAAAGGTAACTGTGACTGATGTCATACTTGGTGTGTGGGTTGGTCATATTAAGTAGATGATCCCTATTGTTTTTGGTCGAGGTCAAAGGTCATTTGAGGTCACCAGAGGTGAAAATGTGTGAAAATCTTGTAAACACAATATCTCCAGAAGGGTAAGTGTGACTTATGTCAAACTAAGTGTATGGATTGTTCATATTAAACATGATACCTATTGTTTGTGATGGAGGTCAAAGGTCATTTGAGGTCACCGGGGGTCAAACTGTAGAAACCTTGTAAACACAATATCTCCAGAACAGTAACTGTGATTGATGTCATACTGTGTGAGTTGTTCATTTTGTGCAGATGATCCGTATTGCTTTTTGTGGAGATTAAATGTCATTTGAGGTCACCAGAGGTCAAACTGTAAAAACCTTGTAAACACAATATCTCCAGAAGAGTAACTGTGACTGATGTCATTCTTAGTGTGTGGATTGAATATTGTCAGTAGAATACCCCTTTTGCTTTTGGTGGAAGTCAAAGGTCATGTGACGTCACCAAAGGTCAAACTGTGAAAACCTCGCAAACACATTATCTCCGAGAGGGTAACTGTGACTGATGTCATACTTGGTGTGTGGGTTGGTCATATTGAGTAGATGATCCCTATCATCTTTGGTGAGGGGCAAAGGTCATTTGAGGTCACCAGAGGTCACACTGTAAAAACTTGAAAACACGATATCTCCAGAAGAGTAACCATGACTGATGTAATACTTGGTGTGTGGGTGGGTAATAATGAGCAAAAGATCTCTATTGTTTTGGTTGAGGTCAAGGGTCATTTGAGGTCACCAGAGGTCGAACTGTAAAAATGTGTAAACACAATATCTCTAGGAGTCTAACCTTGACTGATGTCTTACTTGATGTGTAGATTGTATATACTAAGTAAAAGACTTCTTTTGTTTGTGGTGGAGGTCAAAGGTCGTTTGAGGTCACCCGAGGTCAAACCTTGCTAATACATTAACTCCAGAAGGGTAATGTTGACTGATGTCATACTTGATGTGTTGGTTGGCCATACTGCGTAGGTGATCCCTATTGCTTTTGGTGGATGTCAAATGTCACGGTCATTTCAGGTCACCAAAATAAAGGTCATTTTGGGGTAAAGGCTTGTGGTGTATCAAGAAAAATAACTGCAGTTGATCTTATACTTGTCATGTGGATATTTTATGTTTGTTATAATATAACCATGTAGCAAGGAATCACAAAGCCTTTTGGCTTTCTGGTTATTCAGTCTTTGGGTTTCTGCATCTCACTTCTACTCATAATCACATACTGAACAAAGAAAGTCTCTTCCTGCCAGTGTTGTTTTTTGCTCCAGTTATATTCAACCGGCAGTGAACAAAATTCACCTATGTCAAGTGAATCACTCCGGATACAGCACCACTATACTGCACCCACAAATGTCTTAACCTACAAGTGGGTACGGCAAGACGTTTTACTTTTTATTCACAAATTAAAGATATTTTCAAACAATTCAAAGTTTCTTTAATAATTACAAATATCTCTAAGTCGTTGAAGGTATCTCCAAATACTTCAAGATATCTTTAATTTCATTTCCTTTGATTCTAAAAGATAAATGAATTAGAGATCTATGAATCAATTAAGATATTTAAATGAACTAAGACATATCGGCAAATGGATCCCTTATCTGTCAATGAATTACAGAGATCTTTAAATATGATGTCAGATATCCACAAACATGGTGCCACCTATTTACAAATACGTGCAAGGTAACGATAGGAGTGATGTGGCAGCCCCTGCTTCAAAACCGTTAATGAAGATGCAGTTCTGCTAAGCTCCACAGTCTTAGATCTCCACCGCTCTGCTCATCTTGTGCAGGTGACGTAGAAGTGCACAGTAGTGAAAAAAAGTAGCCATACACATTGCCTTACCATGTTTTCGGTGTTAGCGTAGCTACGTTGTAGTAAGTCCTCCTGTAGCTATTGTAGGCCTGCTTTGAGCCATTTTGACGGAGTCAACGCCATATTTTTGAATTCATGTAGAGATATCTTCTATGAGTTAAACTTAGATATTCATAATTCAATTTCAGATTACTTTTATTCTAGATATCTTTAATTCAGTTATAGGTATCTTCCATTCAATCTATAATTCAATTATAAGTACCTTTAATTCATTCAATTCTACATGTCTGAAATTTAAGTTGCCTCAAAAATGTAGGCCTAAGATATCTGTGAATATAATAGAAATATTTTCAAAGTAATTAATTGCAGATGTTTGAAAAAGTTTAGATATCTTGAAAAAAGTAGGGTACCAGAATAAAATGTTAAAACGTTTCCCATAAAGGCGAACAAATTTACACGACTGAGTTAACACTAAAAATTCAACTCACGCAAATGAATTGCTAGCGAAGAAACTTCTTGAAGGTGCACTGACCATAATTGCTATTTCTTAACAGCTTCGTATGTATGCCTTAAGCAAAACGATAGGTGGGAAGGGGGGATCCGATCTTATAAAAGAATTCACGCTAGCAAACTTGTAATTTACTATGTTGCAATAACGAAAACTTGAATGAAACGAATTTTTAGGTGCAGGTGTACGTGCTACTATTGGCCATGCACTCATCAAAAGAACAAAACAATCATGAACATACACTACCAGTTCGTTTTCCTACATTAGGAATTTTAAATATTTAAACTATACCGGCTTGGGGTTTGACATCTTGTGCCCATATAAACCACAGACACCGCCAAGAAGTTCTTAGTTCATCGCGCCCTCACACTCGGTTCACTCCGGGTCTAGTACGACCCACATTGGCGTTTGTTGATCTACGGTAGTTTGCTTCTGACGTGCCCGTAATGAACGCATGTTCTTGGTGCGTGTTTGTATTTAAGCACCCAGCAACTTGACGAGCAAATTGTTTTTAAAAGAAAGGCGAGGTTAGGCGTCTCATCGCTCCCTCAGAATCGTTCAAGAGTGGTCTGTGGTTGACATTTCTGTTTTTGTTTTTTTTTTCGCGATGTGATTTCTTACTGCCATTCACCTTCGCAATAACAACAGTTATTCACCAGATTCATCAGCACCGTGCTTCGACACACCCACCGAAACTAATAAATGCTACCCATTGCAAAGTTTTTCACCTCAGCTCTAGCACTGTAACAGTACGGACTTCGGACCATATGTGAACCTTAATTGGTGAGTAGGCCTACAGTGCGTAAACAAATTCCAACCGTTCTAAGGTACCATTGATACAACGTTATAACTACCAAATAACTTGAGTTTGCAAGTTGCCATAGATAAGAACCTTGTGAGACCGTAAACTGACCAGCGATTATGCGGCCAAGACAATCAGACCAACATTATCCATAGGCCTAGCTTTTGTTAGCCATTCAGTGAAATATAATTTAGTTTGCCATTACTACAGCTAAGGTAGCCATCATATTGGAACCTCTCACTAAAATACATACTACTGTTAAGAAAAAGATAAAAAAATAAAACGATCAATTACATTAGTAAAGATTAACCGATAAGTATACATGAGTTTTTCTGTGCAACATAAATGTTTGTAACTTGGGGTCCCGCACACTCAGCACTGGCTGACTGTTCGATGTACTAACGTAAACGTGAAAAAAAAAACAATGTGCGTGCAGGTAAAAGTAAAGTAACTTAAGTATTCCAAATGCATATTGATTGTAAATATTGTAGATAAATTAAAGTCTAGTTTTCTTTTAAGCGGACTCGTCGTTCAGACTCGTATTACAAGTCGATTATAAGCCACAAACCAGAATATATCACATGTTAATTCATCGCTCGAATACTGACTGCGTAGTCTGCTACATGTCAAACTGCAGGATGCTATTTGATGGGATTCAAAGTTTAATTGTTGTCTTCAAATATGCTAGAGTTGCAATTATGGTCACGCTTGGTAAATTCGTCATACGGTAGATCTACCCAGGTAGCTGTTACAAAAAAAAAAAAAAAAAAACAGCTGCCTGGTCTACCTTTCCTGCTATCCAATTGTAATTTTTCATTGAAAAGGGTTGGTAGTAATTTGTTTACTGTTTTATCGCTTTATCTTTCAAATCGTTGACCTACAAGTTTTAAGAACATTGTATTTACGGTACATTGTTTTAGAATGTGATGAGTGCCCCTTACACAATAATGACATTTAGGAGTACTTCATTCAAAGGCGAAGTTAAAATGGCTTACGTTAGGCCTGACCTTTATTTGGTGAAGAGTTTTAAGATAATATGGGAATGCGAAATTATTAAATAATTCTGCCAAGTAGCATGACTAAGGAAGTAAAAATAAAAAAAAAATAGAAATCGATGAAACAAACATTCTTGTGGAAAATCATCTCAAAGCACCTGGTAAATTGTGCTGTTAACGTACCGTCGAAAATACAGTTTCGAATATTAGTGCAAAGTCTGTTCAAGACAAACATTTGTAATAGGTATGATAACATCACATTATTATGATAGCGATAACATGTTCACCCGGGTGTCCTGTAGATAAATCGTCTCTTATGAAATCATATCAAATTGATAACAAATACATTAGAGGGACAAGCTGTTAATCAACGACATACATTGATACTTTTCGAATCATTTGTTGTGACGTTGAAATTATGTGCAAAATCCGAAAACAAGTGCATATTATAAAACAATATATATATAGTCAATTCATGCAACTGTGTTGTTTTTGTTGACGTCATGCTTACAAAGGGAAAGATGTGACCGAGGTAGAATGAAGACGGAGACAAAACAACTGAAATATTTTATGAGCTAACTTTGTCTTGCCACGGAATCAAATTGCTACAGTTTGGAAATTTGCTATGAAGGCTCTAGAAGCAAAAGTTGTGGTTCTGGGCACGCAAGGTGAGTTGTTGTTTTCTTTTAGTAAAATGTTTCAGAGTATAGGAAGACTACGGTTTGACATTACGATGACCCTCCAAAAAAAAAACGGAGAAGCGATTTTTTTTTTTCATGTGATGTATAGACACTGAAAATGGAAACTTTACTTGTACAAAAAATGGTAATGCTAGTCCCATTTTGCATCTGGACCCTGGGCAAAACACTTTTTTTTTCAAATTCATGTGTAAGGGAGCCATCTCTTCTTAAATCCCTCCCCATGACGGCGACCAATATTTTGGTCTCCCCAACTTGAAGAAAAGAGAAAAAAAATGTGACTGCTCGATATTTCCTCTCCTTGATCCCATTCTCAGACAAACTAAATAGCAACAATTTCGTGTGTCACTCGGTTTTTTTACTCAGTTATCATCTCTAACATAGGTGGTAAGTTTTTCTACATCAGACTGCAGGATAGGAATGAACCTGGTTGACAAAAACTGCCAGGCATTTTCTCAATGTATCAGAAAGTATACCTACTGCCTGACTGAAATCAAAGTTCATTCTAATTAGTTAATCAAGTTTAAAGCTATAGGTATACCGTTAGTTTTGCTAGTTTATCGGCTATTTATTTGACTGTTTACATAGGCATATAGTGTCAAAGGGCATCTGCACTAGATATCTTGAACGTTGAAAGTTGGACTCTCAGACGGAATGCATATAGCGATACAAACAAATCTACAAAATTTGCGGTGTTAAAGGTATAAATGGTTTCACCAACCATATTGAACATCTTTCTTTGTTTACCATTCCAGTTGGTCAGATTCGAGTATAGTTTACATGTTTAAGGTGAAATAATTATATCGTTCATTTGATTCATTGATTAGCATACACCAATATCACCACATATATCCCAATGTCATTTATATGAGATATTAAATGTATTAGTTTCGCTATTTAGCATTCCCCCAAACAATACCTATTGTCACTCATACTATTTATTCAAATTTGCTTAATTTCTTAAAATATATATGGAAATACTTAGTGCTGTATTTCCTTCGAAGACGACTTGAAGCTGTTTTCACTTTCGTGAATCACATTAGCTTACAACCTAATGTCATTAGCTTACAACCTAATGTCATTAGTTGAATACCGAGAAAAACATTATTTATAAGTCAATCCGATTAGTACATTCTCATTCAAAATGATTTAATAATTCATTCTTGATATTCTACAGTGCAGGTACGTGAAAATTCACATGTGTTCCTCTACACTCATACAATGTTACATGAGTTTCTAAGTTTTCATGTTGTTGTTTAGCTTGAAAGTGAAACATCTTTACATTTATGTTCAACTTTCATTTTGATCGTGTACCCTTCAACAATTCACAATTTCATACTTGCCCTAGTTTCCTCCACGGTTCTGCACACTCTGCTCTTCACCGTAGGCTTATGAACAAGAATTTCCCCTGTTCTTTTCTTTTTTCTCATTCTTTTTTTTTTTTCTTCATTTTGGTAGGTGTGGGTAAGACCAGCATTGTTGTACAACATGTCGGTAAAATATTCAGCAAGAAAGTCAGTCCTACTGTTGGATCTTCCTTTTTTACCTTCAAAATGTAAGAGAAACTCCAATACAGTTTATACATCCTGTTTTTGTTTTCTTATATTGTTGTTGTGGTCTGAGTGAATTACCTCAAATGGTAGAATCCCATCACATGAAAGTCTGTGCTCACTGACACAATAAACAATGATCTGTTAGTCAGTATAGGTAGGCCTACTTCATACATATCGATTCCATTAGGCCTGTTCGCCACCGTCTGTGAACTGTTGTGAAACGATACGAAACGATAGATTCAACATGTGTCCCGAGTGTCACGATTTCGAGAAGAGCCTCTTAGCATCCAGTTTATATAGATCAAGGGAATGGCAAATTGATTTCGTAATCATGACTCTTCCAGATATACAACAACAAGTAATTTTCAATCAGTTCGTGAGAATTGTAAAGACGCAGTATCCTTGTATCAGCGGGATACATGATTCTGTGCAATGTACAAGTGGTAATCACGAATTAAAAAAATGAACCACAACATAGCCTTAAAGGCTGTAATGCATCACCCCAGACAGTTTCAATTCTCCCAACCACCTACCTCTAGTCCCTCCCTCAGCCTGTCTTACATTCCTCCACATGTGTAATCAAAACAATGGATCCCTGTGTACGCTGTGTAATACGAGCTGCTCTGCATCTTTTGAATTTGCTGTCAATCTAAGAATACTGTAACTTAGAACCAGTTGAGAATTTTCCTTTCAGGGATGTAAAAATATAGCTTAGGGTGATGCAATACAGCCTTTAAGGTATATTGTGATTGTTGACAACGCAAAGATTGTAAAAGGTTCCATGATAACGGTGAAAGACCAGTCACTTACAATGAAACAGCATGCAGTATTAAAGTGCAGTATTATATCCGTATACAATACCACTGATGATCTAAAAAAAAAAAAACCTAATCCTATACCAAAGCACAACATTTCACTTTCCAAATTTCCCTAAACGTAGGAAAAGGTGAAAATAAATTTGAATCATGTGCTCATATATTTTTCATGTAACCCCCCTCCCCACCCCAAAAGGGATAATATGATGATAGTTCCGTTACCACGACCGATATTAAAGTTTAATATATAGTGAAACATATACTAAGTAATATTTTCGGACCATCCTATATATTTTAATGAAAATCTAAAACCACTATTCTCGAAACGCGCTTCTCCAGTTCATTGAAGCTTTCCGTACAACAATTATAATGCTGCATTGGTATAAGAGACATAACTTCTATCGGAAATTTTGAAATTTTTAGCCAAATTTCCTTTCACTTCTAAGGAAGCTTATATTGTCAACTTTGGAAACAAGACCATGGTATGGTTTTTAAAGAAACTCATTCACTCCGTGAGATTCGTACTAATAGTACTTTTATTGCTCTTTTGCGTCTGTATAGGACCGTTGATAATTATAGAGTCAAGATACAACTTTGGGATACGGCTGGACAGGAGCGATTTCGGTCTATGGCACCCATGTACTACCGCAAAGCCAACGCAGCCTTCATTGTCTATGACATCACATCTTATGCTTCCTTTGAGAGTGCAAAGTCATGGGTAGAAGGTAAGTATCGGTAACAAAAAAAGTATAATTATTTCAAATTAAACTATCGAAAATATGTTGGGCTAAAAGTCTTTTATTGCAGCATGATTTCAAATGCGAGCCTATGATAAGCCGTGGAGAGAGAAGATAACATTGATTTTATTGAATCATTACGTATCCAGTCATGAGTTTGAAACAGACTACAAATAGCACCGAACACAATGCTATGCATTCATGCCCAGCTACAAAACAATAAAACAAAAGAATACTACGCAGGTTTTACGTTTAGCTTGATACATCGAATCATTTCAGCAATGATCCATTAGTTTTTCAATTCTTGATAAGTCGATATCTTGATTTTTTTTTTATCGAGAGTAATTTTCTTGTGTCATTTCTTTCTTTTCAGAACTGAAGACGAATGTTGATACCCCACTGGGTAAACCCCAACTTCCTAAATTATTTGTATATTTGTGCATGTGATACGAAATTACAATTTAAGATTTCGCTGGTAAAAGCCTCGTGAATTCTTTGGAGATAAACAAGTTATGAAGACTGTTCTCTTTTGGTCAAATTTTGCCAATATTTGACACGTTATGTGTCAAGACATTGCTCGAAGTCTGTTATGGCAGGAGAATCAGTGACCTCTAAACATGTTCAAACTCAAATATCTTCAGAACCAATATATCAGCATCCATAAATGCTCCCTCAATACAAGCTGTATTGCAGTTTCTCAAAGAGCTTAAAAGCAGGAGAAGTGATGTGAGATATAAGTTACAGATTATGGTTAATTTGTTATCTTTATAGTTTATGTTAAACTAATGAAAACAATACTAATCGTCAAAACTTTCACTGAATTTTCTTTCGCCAACAGAACTTTATTTTTCAAAATAAAGAAGTAATGCTGGTACACGACGAATTTTAAGGGTTACACAAAATGTCTAAAAAAAAAACAAACGAAGCTCTCCGAAAAACAGGCAACAAAACTCTTAAACGGAGATGAAATTAATCCGATATTCAAATATGGATCAATTGAAGTAACGTAAACGTTGACCAGTGGATACATGTGATGTACTAATTTAAGTGATCAAATAGTTGTGTCCCTCAATTTTAAGACTTCTCCAGCTAAGTCTCACCTCTATGTGACTTACTGTACCTGGTTCTTGACTTTATTGATTGTGTCAAAATGTCCTCCTACAATAAAGTGTAAAAAGAGTTTCAGATCACTTTGCAACGTTTAGTTGAATTACCATTATGTCAAGTGAAATATGTATGTTTGTTTTTTGTTTTTTAAAATAGTCACTTTAATTCAAAACCTATATTTCAAATGGTTGAAACATGAAATTGCAATCAGAGATAAATACAACAAATATAAAAAGGTGCTAGAAAACAGAAATATCTGGTGACTAAGTTTCATTTGTAATTATTTTATTACATTTGGCAGTTTTGAGTATAAAGTGGATTTTCTGCCATATATTTCAGTAGTAACTATAAAAAAAGCAATTTACCATGATGCTTCTTGCGTCCTTTTTTTTTTTTTTCAATATTACAGTGATGTGCATTTTAGGTAATAAATCTGACTTGGAAGACCAGAGGCAGGTTCCTTTGGAGGAAGGAGTTAATTTTGCGGCATCAATTGAAGCTTTATTCTTTGAGACATCTGCATTGCTGAACGATGGTTAGTTTTTCATATGTAATAGCCACTTCTTATGTGGTTCCGACTCAGAAAAGTGGTCAATGAGATACAATGACATTTGAGGTTTGCCGGGTCACTACCTACGTCTGTACAAAAAGATTATGACGAAGCCAGTGAAAAGATATGTACGAGAAATGGATGAATGAGATCACTGAATGCCGTTGCGGTGTCGTAGGCTATCGGGTTCAGTCGTTTGGACTGATAGGACAGCGATGATCATCTACACTACACAGATGAGGGACATCAGGCTGTGGTAGTATCCAACAATCATGGCAAAGAAGTTAATGGCTGTGGCATATAGTAGCTATAGGCAAAATGAGTTAAAGCTAATCCACCAGTACATAGATACTAAGCAAACTGTGAAAAATCGTTCGAAATTCGACACATATAGAGCTGCAGAATGTCCTTAATTACTTATTTTGCTGGTGACCGTGTTTCACATTGTCATACTTTCTAAGCTGTGGTTCCTGATAATTTACCCTGTTTTCTTTTTTGAATTTAATGGTGGCACCCCAGTCATAACCTTTGCTCCCCAGTCCCCCCCCCCCCACTCAGATGAAGTGAACCGGCAAATACACGTGTTTGTCTATTACCTGTTTATATTCCTAATTTTGCATTTACCTTTCTGTTTTAGGAGGTCCACGAGACTTAAACTTTCATCCAGAGGTACCGATATCCTAAATCCTCGGCTTTGCTCCCCTCGACCCTCAACAGGCTTTGCTTCCTGACCCCACCACGGGTCGTGAGTGTTTCAGTTTAGAAGAATAGGCAAAATCATTAAAATAATTTGGAATCTTTGCACTTTGAACCAAAGTATATATATCCTGAGACGTAATTTTTCAACTTGATATATGCTAAAATCTCAAATCTTTGCCCCCCACACTACGGGGCTCTTCGACGGATCCCTTAACCCCAATCGCTCAGCTCGCGCTTTGCGCTCTATTTCGCGCTACTAAGTTTTACCCCCCCCCCCCCCAACAGTTTCTTTTGCCCTCCATTTGCTGCACCAAAATCTTAAATCCTGGTACCGCCCCTGTTTTTATTGAAATAAGAAGGAAGGGGACACGGTGACTTTTTCCGAGGTATGCATAATGTTTCTTCGAAGAGCTCTACTTGATATTTTTTCAAGCTTTTTAACCTCACCGTATACGATATGAAATAAATCTGTAGACGTATTCTTTCCACACAGGAATCCACGAAGCGTTTCTGAGGTTGTCTCTCGCGTTAATATCTCTGAGCCAATCTTCTCCCAACTGCGGTTTGTTAGTAACAGAGTACGATACTGTTGGTCGAAAGCAATCTGCGGACGTAGTGACAGTACCGCCGGCACTGAAAGTTTTGCGAGAAAAAATAACGGAGGAACCTGAGGGGGGCGAGGGAGACGATGATAAGAAAGATCCTAACGAGAATATGAAACGAGGCGGATGTTGCTGAAATTACAACAACAAAAAAAGACAAGACAAGACAAGTCAGAATATCAGGTCCTCCAAAATTACTCCTTTAACCACCTTAAGTTAAATTAAAAGAAGTAAGTCTTCTTTGGGAGTACTACGAATCAGACCGGAGAACAGTGTATAGGTACTGCATGCAACCATGGTTTTTGAAACTGTTCTAACAAAATATCAACAGGTATTCAGAGGATAAAATTTCTGGAAGTGGTCCTCTGCAGAAACTGCGCAGTTATATTTAAAAAAAAATGTATTGTATTAAATTTGACTTCACCTGCGATGAAATGAACCAAATATGGAAACGACCAACTTCATCGGAACAAGATGTAATCCTCATGTGTTGACTACTGTGTGAGACCTCAATTTGCCGATACTTGCCGTGTCCTACCCTTTCCAGTGTCTTAACAATAGATTGTTGCTGCAGTTACTGATACTGTCACATAATAATATTACATAATTTCAGATATCGATTATCAGACTATGGCTTTTGTTTATTACTCACTTCGATCTTCCGTAAAAAAAAAAGGATTGAATAAATTCAAAGTGTATTTTATAGAGTTAAAAGTATTCCTAAAGGAATTATCGACAACTTCATTTTTTTTTAAAAATCTCTGGTATGATCTCAAGTGAATCAGAAAAGAGTACGAAATAAGCTGGAATTAAATGAGTCTTAAGTATGTGCTTGAGATACCTTGAACAGGAACTAAAGCTCTCATTATACTATTTAAAGAATCAAATTTAACTTACGAATTATGATGATATCTATAGGGCACGGATCAACGGTACGTCTGACAACAATTAGACATACTTTTAATTAAACGGAAAGAAAACATGCATTGGATATAAAAGAAGAATATAGTCATGATTTTTCAAATTCTATTGTAAAATGTCTTTCAATCCTTTTAAAAATGTTTTAATTCGATTGTGAAATATTTTTCAATACTATTTATGATATCTTTAATTCAATTGTGAAATATCCTTAAATCCTTTTTATAATGTTCTTAATTTGATTGTGAAATATTTTTAATCATCTTGTCGGCTTTCATTTATGATATCTTCCTATCATATTCACGATATGTTGGATGTAAAAATGAAATAGAACTTCAACGATGCATTCCACATTATTACTGTTACCTTATGGTCGTATCTGTAATTCCTGTAAACGATATTTGCTTGATACCTTCTCAGTTGTATCTTGAAAGAATTACTTGCAAATAGGTCTACTTTGCAAGAAGACATCTGAATACCAATTTGAAGAAAGCGATACAAGGGAAGTGAAGAAATCCCGATATCCGTAAGTGGATTACATTTACACAAAATTGAAGTTTTAAAGGTATCAGGCATCTTCAAGTTGAAATTGAACATGTCGCAAAGCAGCTAATTATTAATTATATTTTAATAAAACCCATTTGCGCATAAACGTGTTTTTAGATTGTGGTTATGTGTATCTTAGCCAGGTAGAAATCTCAGTTTAGATTCCCTAGACTGGACTTTATCATACTTTCTGTAGATAAGGTGCACTATTTAAAGATATTTTTTAATTTTGGATTTGAAACCAAAACTGTATATCCAGTTCTGAAAAGTTTCAGTTTTAAAGGGATTGACTACTTAGGGAGATTATTACTTCATAAAAATTAGGAGAATTTTCTCTCTTTATTGGTAAAAACATAATTGAATAGCATGTTTACTCTCAAAGGTATGAATTTTTAAAGCAATATTATTTCAAAATGGTACTTTACGTGATCTAGAACTTGTGATGTTACCCAGGCACAACTATATAAATATTGTATGTGTTTCTTTATAATCGTAACCATCTTAAAGGAAACATTAGAGCAGTTAAAGACATGTGACCTTAATTTCCACAATTTTATTTTAAGCTAAATGTACAATTAGCCAAAATCTATATTTTCACTGAAGTGTCAAATTTCAGGGTTGAACGAGTGCTTTAATTTCCTAGAAAAACAGAATTTTCTTGCAATATTTTGTCACTGTTACGTGGTGTCTTGGTTAGCGCATGTAACTGGAAATCTTTTTTTGACCGAGAGCAGTCTTTTTCAAACAGCAAAATCTTAGAAAGGAACAAGATATTGGCATGGGGTTTGGAACGCCAGAAGCAAAAAAAATTATCCTCTCCCATTTAAGAACCACTTCAATGTCAGCAAATATGCCTTTAATACTTCTTTGTTTTCTCTCATCTGTCTTCGCGACTTTGTGAACTACGACCAGCAATCAGCTCTGCTCTATCGTCTGCATGAGTGTAGACTGTGTACTGATATACCAATTAGCTGCTTTGCTTGTTTGCATTTACCGTAACATTTGAATCATTAAACCGAAGTCCTTTTTTCAATATAGTGTTTTTGTTGTTTGTACATACGATGCATATCGTAAAAGTTGTCAAGTAATACACAGTTGTGTCTAAAATGTTGTCCTAGCCATGAACGAACAAAATTGAAAGTTATTTTCCTGACTATATAACACAATATTTGAGGGTTGGCACTGGTATAGTGTTCTATGAAATATAGTATTCGAAGGTTGGCAGTAATCAGGGGCGCCAATAGCCTTTCAAGTTGGGGAAAGAACCAGGTGATCCAATGTCGGCACCTGAAACGCCTAGTCTATAGAGGTCACCTAGTCCCATGCAGAGCCACATTTAAAAAATAGGGCTACGCCCCAACAAAGTGAATATAGATTTAACATTTCCAGGGGATTCCATGTCTGGGCCAAAGGCACCTATAGAAAGGTGCAAACCTCCCCTGTACCAAATGGAGTGGGTTAGGCGGCACGGACAAAATTTTGGGGTCCTGAGTTCTGGACTCAGATTTAGGAATATATAAGCGGTGCGCCACCATATTGGCGCGACACGCACAAGAAAATTTTTTGGTTTTACACCACCGCCCCCTCCCCCCCCCCCCCCATCAGAGAGTTCCAAACAGCACTTCCATGGTGTCGTCAGTTTCATGAACGCGGTCTTGAAATGCGAATCTCATGTCTGAAATTTCTCAAGTAATGAGAAAAAACACTCTATGAAAAATGGTAAATAGCTAGGTTGAGAGGATACAAGAATTAAATTGAATTATCCCACCTCTTTTATTAATTTTTGGAGCACTGTTTTTTTTTTTGGAATGGGGTAGTCTTGGTCAAGACGTTTGCAATTTTCGTCCTCGTTCGTGTTTCCACACGCAATACTTTTAACATACCCATCACGCTGCTATTCACGTATACACGTACTCCGTACCCAACGGAGTTAAGCGTATCCGAGGATCTGTTCAGTACAAACGTCTTGGACATTTGTGGAAAATGGGGCGTACCCATATGCAAAACATGTGATTTTTATTCATATAATAACACAGTGGCTTGTGTACGTAGCGCTCACACAGTCACAACTAGGTGCTTGTTCACTCTTCACCCTGATTGATCGTTCTCCTGGAAAAAAAAAAATCAATCATTCACAAACGGATATTTTAGTACGGTGGCCATAAGGTGACATGTAAGATGTTTAATTATCTTTCCGGAATAACTCAACATCGCGACAGTTTGCGGCATTTTTGTCGAGTTGATGACTTACAGTAACTCGACATCACGACAAAATTAAGCAAACTGTCGTGATGTCGAGATAGTTGTAACTCGACAACAAGACAATTTGCAGAAATGCCAAATGCCCAGTAATTTAAAAAACCTGGCTTATCGGTAAAAAAAGAAACAGGTTTATCGGACAAAAAACCTGGCTTATCGGTCCAAACACCTTCTTTATTGGTCGAAAAACTTGGTTTATCGGTGGATCAATCTGGTTTATAAGTCGATAAATCAAGTTTATCGAATTATTGGGCATTTTTGTCTGCAATAGTGGGTCGCGGCTGCAATTGTTGGTCACGACTGGTTTTTTGTTGTAGCAGATGCGATTGTGTCATGGGGTGAAAAATTTCCAGTAGACAGCATTTAGGGGTTACGACCACAACTTTTTGCCGGATTTGTAATTAAGAAGCGTTTACTAAGTTGAAGGAAATAAAAGGATTAATTCGAAGTGAGTTACCTAATAGGAATCTGAGGGGGGATCCAATGCTGTGGATAAAGTAGGGTCGCTACAGCCTCACTGGTAGCCACGTCGCATGGGCTGTAATATGTGCAGAGCCAATTTCATAGCTGTGGTTGGGCATAGACTTTTGTGGGGGCAGACCACCAGCAAACTTAGAAAACAAGGGCTGCAATTTCTCAGTGAGGTTCTCGTGATAGAGATGGCCTTATTGACCAACTACACGGCAGTGTCGAGTACACCGAGAGACGGTCGTTGCCAGTTAAAATCTGGTTTCCATGTTTGTCAATTTTCAAATATTCTATCTCAGGTGCAGGATATTCACTATCGCGGTGATGCGTAAATGTCGAAAGATCTGTTATCACTGGGGTAAAGGAAAAATAACCTGTTTGTATAACGTTTGGTTTATGAGTTGTAGCCATGCCGACTCTAGATAATACACCAAGGAAAATAAATGAGGTAAACACATTCATTTTCCTCTTCTTCTGAGTATATTTTAAATTTTCGAATTTTCGAATCCTCAATTCACACATTGGTGACCCTATGCGACGACAGGTGGCTGAGGGGGTTTGTATAGGTGATCTCAATCCCAGGTTAAATAGAAAAGAAGAATGGTCAAGAGGAAGACTTGTTAGACATAATACTCAGCTGTAATTCTACTTTTATTGGTTTCTCAGGCCTGTTGTTCTGCGGTCGTCTGTGTCTAATCCTTCCCTCATGGCTTCATTACATTGTGTTCTCCATTTACTGCTGCAGTGGGGTCTGTGTTGTAACCTTTGCAGATTTTTAGTTGTATTCTGATGATGGTCCAGGAAAGACCGAAAATTTAAAATATACTCAGAAGAAGAGGAAAATGAATGTGTTTACCTCATTTATTTTCCTTGGTGTATTATCTAGAGTCGGCATGGCTACAACTCATAAACCAAACGTTATATCTGAAAGGACTCTATCAGAGGTCAACCGAATTCTTTGGAATTCTAAAGTCAGAACCTGTTTGTATGTTGTACAACTTCTAGAACCTTGAGGTGTATTGCATGAAAAAAAAACGCAATGGATAAGATATATTCACATAATGATATATCTATGTTACTTTGGTGAATCACCTGGTTTTTTTTATTTTATTTTATTTTTTTTTCGTATTTAGTTTGCTTCTCTTGTGTTGTTTGTTGTGTTAAGAATCTCGGGGGGGGGGGGGGGGTATTAACATTAAATTTTGCACGGCACAGTGATAGTTAAGTTACAAACCTTACATTGAAAACATGAACATGATTAAAGTTTGTTTACACTGATTACACTTGGCTATACGTAACGTGATCAACAGACTGCCAGTAATAGTGTTCCTTTACAAAGTTATGTCTTATTCCCCCTTACTTGCAAAGGTTCACCCCAAAGTTGCTGAAAATCCTAGGAAATCGTAGAATTTCCTCAAAGCAGAAAATTATTGGATGATCAAGTGATAACAATCTTTGCTAACAGTAACCACACAGTTCTCTGTACATTTATCAATACGTTGTGATTTGTGAACTTTGAATTTTCTTTGCTGCTTGGACGAAATGATCAGTTTTTGAGGTTTTTAAGGGTACAAACGCATGACAATGCTTGCACTTAGCGTAATGAGTCAATTTTCACATACAATAATTACGAAAAACCGTCAAAATATTTGAACTTTTTTGTACCGTGACTTGTACTGGCAGTGTGTAAATAAATTAGTATATACTGTGAAAAGTGTCTGGTCACGAATTTTCAAGAACAAAAGTGAATCTTTAATGAATCACTCGTTAAGGTTCCTTTTTGTGTGACGCATCGGGGGGATCCTCTTAGTTTGACTCTTTGTCATTAGTATTTGGAGGAAACTTGACTTGTTTAGAAAAATTTACACTGATTGTCTTGAAACAACCCAATTGGCCTCTTTAACATTTCGGCATTCAGTATGGCTTTTGCAATCATTACGCACACTTCATGTTCTAAGTCACTGCACTTAATAGATCATTGTTTTGGTGTCTACATTTTGTCATTATTTCGTTCCTTTTGTTGAGGGCGCACTGAGGATTGATTGAGTGATTGTTTTAACGTTAATGCCTGTAGGGTGAAAAGTGTCCAACTGATAAATCCAAGAGAATTCTTTTTGCTCACGTACAAGGCTGCTGTAATGTGGTATCTGTTGTATCCCAATTAAATAAAAATCAGTACAAGACCCGTTGAAATGCTTTCCTAATGGAGTGTGACCATTTTTTAAATTCTTTCCTATGCCCTCTGTGCCTTTGGCGCAATTCCCCCCCCCCCCCCACACACACCCCTGTTTCACCAACATATTGTTTACCACGAGATAAGCAATTGTTGAAATAGATAACGCACTTCGTAGTACATGTGACAGAGATATAAACTGTAAATTTCCCTTTTGTAGAAAAACTGTTAAAAGTGGTTGTTTCCTTTAAGACTGCACAAGTGACACAGTTACGGGAGTGCGTTTTGAAACAACCTTTACGTGGATTTTTAGCTTTATTTAGGTTAGCACGAACCAGAAGCTTTTTTAAATTAGGCGGTTGACGAAACACAATTTTAGGCCGGGAAGGCAGGACTTTTGGCATAGTCTTTGAAAGTTGTAAAATGGGGTAGTCGGCCTGCTCCTTATTGATGGCTTAAAGGTTACGTAATCTAGGGTCCTTCGCCACTACTAGAGGAGCCTTAATGGCTTCCTTGTCGGTGTTGTAAGAATAGGAGAACAACTGTTTGAACAAGTGGGCATTGATTCTGAGTTATTCCATTTATTCGACATGTCATTTGAAAGAACAGAGAAGACATTAAAACACTTGAAACCTACACCAAGATGACCTAAAGTCATTACTATAATCCAGAAGAGCTCTGTTTGTCAAAGAAGACTAGCTAGTGATCAAAAGCAAAAGGGGTTGTTACATAGACATGTCAATTGTGACATCACCAGTGAAGATGAAACAATACGAGACCTGCCAAATCATGGACCGTGGGCGATTCATTAAATTGGCGAATTCAGTACACATGTAGTTGCGGTAGGATAAGACTAGTTTAGGCTTGTTGAAACGAACATTTTATGCAATAACGTGAGTAAGAGGCATGACGAAATATGTACCTACATGCTTGAACTGTCCCGCCGTTTGTCCATTATGCATAATGATGTGGCGAATGACTTTTTTTATACAGTTACCGCATACTGAAGGATACCAGACAAATAGTCCTGAATATAGCTACAGCATATGCACAATCTAAGGGTTGTTAAATATGGCAATGAAGAAATGGTCAAAGGAAATAATGACAAAAAAATTTCAAAGCAGTGGAAGAATTAGACAACGATGACATGTTATTCTAAGAAAAGTAATCGATTTGGCAACCGTTGCCGTTGAAAGAAAATATGTTGATGTACCCACAACGAGCAAAATGGTTACAGCTTAAATATGGTTTGCTTCCATCGAACCCTCCTGAGCATGACGCAGGCTGTGTGACGTCAGATTCCCATTGCTCACCGTTAGCAACGAATGATTTCAGCTCAAACCAGCGGTTCTCTGTTTTGCTGCAATCCATGTCGATGTCGGCCATCCAGTAATGATCTCCCCATTTATTTAGCTCACTGTATCCGTATCCGTCTTTGCTAACTTTCGCCGAGCTTTCGGGATCGTTGGTGGTCCATACCATCGGCGTTCCATGTGCTATTTTGTCGCCGTATTTACCCTGGTCCTCCTCGGCTTCGTACCAGTCGAGATAGTCATCACCGATTTTCCAGGCGTTGAATTTGGAATTGGTCCCCCCAATACGGTGTTTGATAGGAATTGCACATGCACTGGTATCTGCATCTTCTGTGCAACCGCTTCGCCGACCGTGATCAATGCCACCCTTCAGGAACAGATCCTGTCCAACAGAAGTCTGTTTGTGGACGAAAATTACAGTTCTCTCCATACCGTTGGCAGGAGGGATGTATGTAGGACCGGAATTTGTGGGACTAAAGTTTGTGGGACCAGAGTTAGTTACCATTGCTTCGACGTGGATAAAGAACAATGGGTCCTCATCGTTGTTATTAACGTAAACATGGGTGTAACCGTTGCTGACGGTTGCAGTCTCTCCAGTATATTCAAACGTGATGGGGTCTAAGTCAGCACGTGCGAGGTTATAGTAAGTGCCATCTGGAAGCCCCGTGAAAAGATTTTCGTTTAGGGTATAGTAATCGCGGTTGAAAGCGATGAAAGCCTTGCTACCTCGAGAAAATGCCACCTGTTGGTAACCATTAGACCACCAATTATTCACGGGTTCATTGCCTGCCACATTTCGCCATTTAACCATGTTCCTCACCACTCGCCAACGATGTTCGCAGATCCAGTCACCGGAGCAAGTTTGGTCGTTATTGAAGGTCGGTTTGACTATATTGTAAGCTGCGTCATGTGGAGGACCTTCCCAATCTTCATGAAACGAGTAACTGCTCATGATCCTTGGGAATCCATGTGGCCAAGATAGCATGTAGCAAACTGCTAGTTTATAATACTTGCCATTTTCGAAAGTCAGCAGCCTTCCACCGCCACCATGCCCCCTCTGGTTATCGTGATTATCAATGAAAACGAGCCCATCTTGGTCTGATAACTTCACACCCCAAGAACCAAACCCCTGCATGTTTGAAAGTTGATTGCTACCTCCATCTCGGAAGACCTCGCTCACGCTGCTGCCATAAACGAAATCAGTGACACGTGACTGGTCACTGTATTCGTCCGCGGATATCGCTTCCCCCGAATTCTGGTCGATCACTTCAAGGGCCACGAAAGGTCTCGTTTCATCCGGGAAGAATTCGGTATTAAGATGGTTCAATTTTTCGAGTACGTATTTGATATGGTCTGGCCACATGTGTTTGGCCGTGTCAACCCGAAACCCCGCCACACCGATATCGATGAGATCGTTCAGATATTCTGCGGCTTTCGTCTGTACATAGTCCATCCCTGTATTGAGATCCATTAAACCACTCAAATCGCAATTGCGAACCTGCCAACAAACGAAGCCCATAAACTTGTAGATTAATCAACATATTGCAGCTTTTTAGAATGTAATAATTGAAGAAAAGAAGGATTTTTTTTTTACCGAGAATTGTCATCAAAAAAAATTGTCCAAAAAAATAAAAAAAATGGTAAGTCGAAAAGAGAGAGCATGGTTATAGAGCAAGGTTACATGTCTATGTTCCGACATCTCTATGTTCCGACAAATCGGCAGCAAAGTACATTTTTTATCGGAACATAGAGACGTCGGAATATAGAGACTTCATTTACGTATCTATATTTCGACATCTCTATATACCGACAACTCTATATACCGACTTCTCTATGTTCCGACATCTTTATGCTTCTACAAATGATTTAATTTGGCGTCGATAAGAAGTGTACTTTGGCGCCACACAAAAATTGTACTTCGGCGCCTTTAAAATGAACATTGGTTCCGATGAAAAGGGTACTTTGGAGCCCCCTCGAAAATGTATTATGGCGCCGATTAAAGTACTTCTCCCGACGCTCAAGTACGTTGTTCTCGGCTCCAATGTACATTTTCTTCGGCGCGAAAGTAAATTTTTGTCGGAATATAGAGACGTCGAAACGTAGAGATGTCGGAATATTGAAACGTCGAAATATAGAGTTGTCGGAACATAAGGACGTCGGAATACAGGGCTGTCGAAACATAGAGACGTCGGAATACAGGACTGTCGAAACATAGAGATGTCGGAACGTAGGGATGTCCCCATAGAGCAAATGAAGGTGCACAGAGGCGATTGAATTAGATGCCCAATACTTTCATTTTGGGTAGTCCTCTCTTCGTTAAACAATGAGAAGGGATCACAGATCATGCTCCACTTTTTGGTACCACACAAGAAACTTTGCGTCGGTGTATCAGATGTCAACGTCATTATTTTACCATTAATAGCCATTAGCGCACAAGATGTGTACTATACCTACTTCTTCTCTGACAGAAGTGGTTTTCTTTAAATAGGGCGTTAAGCGCTGGTCGGGTGGATTGAGCGAGTTCTTGTATTTTGTACGTTTCCATGCATGATCATTTTACAATGAACACAAACCAAACGTCTCAAATGTAAAAAAAAGGTGTTCTACTTGAATACGCAAGTAGGACGAGCTCATGCGGGACTGAGGTCAACCAAATGGATTCGCTTTGATTGGGGTTGCGTTCACACAGGCGAATACGTGTTCCAGATCATCACCAAACTGGAGCTCCATACAAAGCGCAGGAAGTCTCGACCCTACTAATTATTGTGAAACGTTTTACGGGGTTACCTGTTTCGATACCACTAAAGGAATGTTGATTATATCACTGCCTAAAGGGATCTTTAAAAGAGTTAAAATCGTCATTTTTACCACTCTATTCTCAAATCTGCCTTACCTCTGAGCATCAACTCAATTTACCTCAATGTGTAGTTTTTGCATCACAATAGTAAACAGTGGCGTCGCTACGAAAGAGGTATAGGGGAACATCTCCCATAATATTTTGAACAAAAAAAAAATACACTTATACCTGAAAACAAATTTAAGCTATATTTATTTGTAGAGGGTGGGGTTGAAGCTCAAAATGAACAGAAAATGAGTTTGGTAATGCTATTTCAGAAAATCTGGGGAGTGTTTTCGGCTAAATGTTTTCTTGTAAGCTATTTGATGGTGGCGCTCCGATGAGAAAATGTACCCAGGCGATCTTACGTTTTTCTTTGACTCAGCTTCTCTTAAACAAAAAAAAATATTTTAAATGTTAACATGCGGGCAAAGCTATTTACTAGTTGGGAATAGTCTTAATAAAAACAATCGAAATTATTTTCATTTTCTCTAGATTAATGTTTATCTCATCAACTGTGATTACAGACATGAGATACCCTTTTAGAGACTGGGTATTCCCGAGAAGTGCCGTTTCCGGCCGTCTGTGAGATTTGTAAAGCTAAACTTTTCTTGTACGCTCCGCGCCAACCGATGTGACTTTTCCCTTAGTCCTGTCCGCAAAATGCCTTTTAGGCCAAACCCTCCCATCCCCCCCCCCCCCCCCCGTTCAAATTCGGGATACGTATTTGGTATTTCTTTCATAGACGTATGGCCACATGTGCCCCAGGCTCACCACCGTCAGACCCTGGTGGTGCCCTGATAGTAAACAATTTCAGCCTGTAAGATTGTAACTCATTCTGAAAGCCTTTAAAAAATCATGACATAACTTTCATTCAAGACTTACTGTAATCGATGACTTAAGAAGGATATGGAGAATCTACATTCACTTGTAAAGTATTTGATTGGGGAATCGATTTCCCAATCATCGGTCTTATGCCCACATTTTCTTGGTAAGTAGCAAACGTTTCAGTTAGCATTGTAAAGTACATCGTTCAGGCTATACTCAGTACGTTTTCCACTGCAGCAAATATAGTAAAACTTACATTATAAGCATCGTTGTAGTTGTTAACGTTACCATCACCGCTGGGACAGTTTCCAGTGGGTCGATTGAAATGTTCGTAAGTGTACGGAACTCCGGGAAAATCGTAGTCTGGAGTGTAAACAGAGCTTCCTCCTGTGCCGACGTCAGATCCTATTGAGATAATTTGTTTAAAAAAAAAAAAATCAGATTGGGACATGCATTATCCCTGCTGGAACTACAAGTCGATGAATAATGCAGAGGTTTAACACTTTCATAAGTAACCACCGGGTATATTCACTCCAAACTGAAACGAAAGAATGGAAGTTTTAATTAAGTCAACCCATCCACACAGTTGTTACACATCTAACATTGCCCGTAATACATGACATAACATGAGGCACTCGAAATGGTAATACCTGGAAATGTTGCCCAAAATATAGGTTACATGGTGTAGACGGTAGTTTTACAAGTACATATAGCAATGCCACAAACCCACAACCATAAACACGTAACTGTCCCCTCTGTTTGTGTGTATGGAATGTACCTTTGATTCTCCTTACATCTGTAAACTCTTGCTTCAGTTCTATCGTTTCGCTGCCAATCATTGAAGATTATGCTCTCTTTTCAAAAAAAAAACAACCAAAAGACCTAAATTTCTGATTTTCTTTGGGGATTAAAGCAGTCTTTTTCCATCCCAATTATTCTCCAATAAGTTTGCAAAATTTTCTTGAGCAATTCTTGCAGAGACCGTAATCCAAAAAGGAAGAAAACAAAAGAAACAAATACATTTTTCCTAGGTTACAACACAAAATGTGAGGGAAAAAAACATTCTATATTTCATCTTCAAACATCATATCACATTCTGTTAAGATTTCTCGTAATTTTTCATTTGAAAGTAATGTTTAGTTTTACGACAGTTGTTACTGAAATAGTCTTTTTCACTTCAATGAAAAATTTAAATTTGTAAAAGAGTTCATCAATTTTAGGAAGGACATTGCTTTGCTTCCGCTGGTAAATGTAAAATTTGCCCTTTAAAGTCAAGAAATTATATGGGTGCCATCTTTACAGCTTACAACCAAACTAAATATCTTCTTTAAGAAAGGAAAAGTGTCTTTTATGAAAACATTTCTCCACAAACCATAGGTACAAACACAAGAGTTACATTTTTTCTGTAAAATGTCCGTCTATATTTTACAAAAGTCTCCTCAAATTTGAATTTATTTAATGATTTAAAACTGTAGGTCCATTCTACCTTATGAAACGCCTCCTCGAAATCAACAAGGCGAAGAAGCCCGGGTTTTGAATTCTGTTCTCTCTTGACAGCAACTGAATAAAATCTAACGTGAATCTAATTTTTTCTCCTAAACTCCCCTTCATATTAAAAAAAAC
Organism: Stichopus chloronotus; assembly: GCA_021234535.1. Classification (NCBI taxonomy): domain Eukaryota; kingdom Metazoa; phylum Echinodermata; class Holothuroidea; order Aspidochirotida; family Stichopodidae; genus Stichopus; species Stichopus chloronotus. The sequence goes on from CM037835.1 coordinate 21,439,903, forward strand.
AGTTCGGTTGAAGCCCATAACAGAGTGCAAGACTGTCTTTAATCGATTTGCATACATTTTGCCCCGATTTTGTGTTCAAGGGAGTGATTGCGCGAAATTTTTTGAAACATTTTGCGTCCTGGCTTCTGGGTAAGCGTAGTAATGCCTCATCGTTGCTCATGTTGAGGGATCCAACCTGTAAGCAATGTTTAAGGAGTCTACAACCAGCTTGCCAATTTAAATTCCAAAGGTGTTCATAGAAATTATATAAGAGACCGTTACTACCCGATAACTTATCATATTCAATGACATTCTATTCAAAGCACTAAGAGTGACACTCATCAATAGGTTGTGTGAAATGAAAATTGCACTTTGAAATATTGGTTGTATTAATCATTAAAAATGTTGAAAATAGCCACAAATTCATCAAAACCCATCGAACATTGCCAATTTTTCAGGCAAATATCTGTACACCGTCATCATGAATAAGCATTTGCTAAGTATGCAAATTTATGACTTCACGAGACTAGTTTGATAAGAATTATGCCATCCTTTGTTTACTTCATCTCCTCTATTTCAAAGGCAATCGAGAATTTTATACGACCGGATAATTTTTATGTGGAAGCATTTTTTTCAATTATGATGAAGCACTTAGTATCCTGGCTTCCCACGGTATAATGACGCGCTCTTACCACATTCTAGACTCTGCTGTTGGACAATTGAACAACTCGGCATTCTTCTCTTGATCGCCACCTTTTTCTATAGAACAATGGTATTTTGTTACATTACAGCTTAAGTGCGACGGTCACATTCATCCAGTTTTAAAACAGCCCCCTCTAAAAACAGACAGGCGTACACTTCTGAGTAAGACGACTCTGTTCATTTTCTTTCTTTCATTTCACCATCGAGGTATTGCTTCATCGTACATTTTTAGAGAGGGTTGCGGATTTAATGATTCACGTAACATTCGTCCCACTCAAGTTTCGCCATTGTGTTTTCAGAGGTCAGGGGGAGGGAGGGAGGTTGTTGCCGGGTGTGTGGGGATTTATCCAATATTTGACTAGGGGGTGGCCCATGCAATCATCCACCACCTTTGCCCTCATTTTACAGTCTACATATAGCCCACATGTGTGCTGGAAAGTGAATTTTCTTCATTTCAATGTGATTAGAAGGTGTTCATTTAAAAATATCAAGTAATGCTTCTTGAAAATTTAAAGGGGCTCATCGAGTTGGTTTACAAATTTGATGCTGATAATTAACTACCAAAATGAATTATTGCAAATCTGTGACCAGGCACTTTTTTACCATGAGACAGTAGGTATATGGGCAACCCCTGTTCATAAGAACCACAATTTTCACATTTTCAATAGAAGTATAGTGATAGAAAAATGAATAATGCTGCTATTAAATATATTGGCAAGCAGTGCATGGTTTCTTTCAAACATGTCATAGAGTAAACAATATCAATTCAATTTGCCCTTTTAAACCCCGTGGCAGTAGACCGCGGAATCTCAAACTATCCGTTAATTCCTGATCAGTATAGGTCATTTCACGTAGGTCTCATTGTCCCATAGTCTATGCCAACATTTCAAGTTCACCCCAGTGCAGCTTGCCTATTCCTTAACGTATAATTAAAGCAGTTCTCAAGAATAATACCTCTAATGTTGACCCTGTAAACGAGTCTTCCTGGGGCTTCTGAGACATTTAAACCAGGAACCTTCCTCCTAGACCCCACAGGGGCTCTACCACTGGATCCCACCAGGAGCCCCTGCACCTCACCCAGTTATGGGTTTCGGGGCTTCGCTCTTGCTGTGAACGATTCCCGTGCACAGTTTCGAGGTATAGTACTAATTGCTCACCTCACGCCCCCCCCCCACCCCTCCCCTAAAAGTTGAAAAAAAATCTACCCATATGTCAAACGTTATTTTTCAACAAAAGGTATGTACACTGAAATTAAGTTCGTGTGAACCAAGACTGTTCCATCAACCTGCATTCAGTTGAGGATAACTAAGTCTACATGAATGCTGTGTAATATTACACAAGCACAAGTTCTTTCAATAAATACCCGTTTCTCGATTACTTCCTCCTGGTCACTGTGGCTAAATCAGTACTAAAAAGGGAAATAAAATAATTAAGCTCTCTCTCAGGGAGTCGAAGGATCTTAAATTATCGATGGTGCCATTTTGAAACTGTACAAAGAATATATCATGGCAAGTGGCCAAGCAACTTAATTGCACCACACATGTATTGTGGCAATACATCAGTCAAGATATGAATACCCTGAAGGTGTGTTAGGCCTACCTGTATCTGACCCGCACATGTGATTAAACACCACATCTGCGTATATGCGCACTTCAGCATCGTTGCATCTTCTGACCATATCAATCAGTTCATCACGTGTCCCTCTTCGGCTGTCTAACTTATAACTGATCGGTTGGTAGTCTTCATACCAGGGACGTTTGACGCTCCGGTCCCAATAAGGTTCAAAGATGATGCGATGTTCGTAGGGAGGGGAAATCTGTACGCCTCCGAATCCATACGGTCCCAAGAAGCTGAAATTGAAATTTGACTTTGTCAGGCTCAGTTAAAAAACTTATGTCCGTTAACTTACACTTCAGCCCACGTCAATAGCATCAGCAACACAATGTAGACCTATTGCATATCGCTGAGTTAAACAGGTGTGACAAACAACTAAGCAAAACGAAATTATGAAAAGAAAGCAGATTTCATCAAATTCAAGTTATAACATGGTCTTTAATTTCAGTTATATTTAATAATCTATTTAATCGTCAATCACGTATCTGGCAACGTCAGCAAACCATCCTTTTTCTTAAAGGCGTACCCTTCTTGATTGTTTTTTCATCTGTTTGCAGTAGGTACACAATTTCCCACTTGTTTCCATCTTTGTTGACTGAGCAATCAAATCTTTAAAATATTTTACCATGGACCTCGAATTTATATATATTCCCGCTATTTTACGTACATTGTTAGTTCTCTTCTCAATTGATAATACCCTGAAAATGAGTGAAAGTGGGTGAAATACAACATACCCCCCTCATAAATCGGTGGGCCAAGAATATTTTTCATCACCATACATCTACAGCTATATTTGGATGTATTTTTGGCCAACTATTCGAAACGCTCTCGAGGTTACGTGGGAGTATACACAGTCTGATGTTCCATGCTGTCATAGTTATGTCAAATATAACACAATTTTGTGTTCAAGACCGCTTACATTAAAAGAAACTTTTTGCAGGGATAGGGCAGCCCCTCCTCTTAGAGTCCGCCATTAGCCGGATGGCGTTCAATGACGTCATAATGGTACATTTTGCATCGTATCCCCCTATTTCCCTTCCATACTCCCAAAGAGCACATTTCCGCCCTAATGAACGATGTCAGTGACGTTAAATATGAACCCGAATTGCTTCATTTTTGCTTTTTTTTTTTGGTTTTATTGCCCATACACCAACAAAGACTCTACTCACTCTTCACATTCTTCTGCGATTGCTGACCAAGGCCATTGGAATAGATGAACCATTGCAGTGCGCCCCTGGTATGTGTTGGGGTCCTTGTAAATATTTGCGCAGACCGAAGTCAACAGCGCCAACATAAGTAAACTTCTCATGCTTGGTTTCTACTGAAAAATGAAGCACAGAACAAATCTTTAACATCATGAGAATGTATTCAAAGTGAGTTATATTTGCCTCTCTGAAAGTGTTTCAGAATATCAATTTTACATGTAGGCCGGAATTCCTGTTTTTGTTTTCTTTCTTTCTTTTTTTTAATTACAGTTTGTCACGCTTATGAAACTTACGTGTGTGTGAAGATTTTGAGGGGCGAAATTACTTTAGCAACTCCGAAATATGGTATAACGGTCACATATATGGAACAAACAAACAAACAAACAACCTGCGGCCATGGTTTGAGTGGAGTCTTTGTTACGGTAGGAAAGCTGCAATGCAAAACGTTGACGTAAATGTAGCGAAAACTTGGATTTTTAATCGTATTTCCCAGTCATATATGGAGAACAATTTCCAAACGAGGGAAAGACCATTGGTTACTTTTGTATCCCAGGATGCATTAGTGGCAGTCTGGCAAGGGGTGCGGTCGGTCGAAGGTGCCGATTAACAGTATAGCTTGCGGATACCCGCCAGATTACCGGCCGGTACAAAATTTACAGAATGTTAAAAAGATATTCAGGTTTTATTGTGAGACAGTTTGTATACAGTATTGAAAGATATACGATAATTAAAAAAAATTACATTTTCACAAAATACCTTGTTACAAACTTTCGTTTTCAAAAAGCATCCAAGATCGGGCAGTATATGTATCAATTTCTGAAACGGATTTAGTTCAAATACAGCTGGCAAAAAGTAATACCACCTGCCACCTCAGCATATTCTATTTTCCAAAGAAAAAAGAAAATCTGAAGACTAGGGGGTATCCTCTCCATTTTAACCCCCATCCCCCTCCCGGATGGCCTTCACTCTCATGCACTTGCAACACCCTGGATTCTCTAGCCAGAACCCTGCAAGTAAGTAAAACTAGGGTGAGCCCTTTGTCGGGAGGGGGGGGGGGCGAGCTAAAAGAAAACTAAAATCTTATTTCACTGCAAACTACCTTTGATTTTCTTTTCCTCTCTCTTTTCAGTGCATTTTCAAGTTGATTGTTTTTTTTTTCCTCATGTTTGTTTTCTTTTTACATTTAGTTCTACATATGTTCTGTTCTTGTCTTTTCTGATGTTAAGGGGTGTCAACCTCCATAAGCTCCCAGGAGCTTCAGTTGCCACTCCCCAATCTCATCTCATCATCTCATCATTTACCTCTCCTTTTCCACAATATGTTCCTTTCTTTACATTACTGCTTGTATTTTAGTCACTATGCTTTTGTCATTAAATTGAATTTGGGATGGAAATAAAGTTACACTGAAATAAAAACAAAATGTAGATTCTCAGCGCCCTCGGTCGTGTACTCTTGGCATTTCCATCGGAATAAAAGGGTATATGCTATCCTTTATTGCCGTTCTTCTCGGTGGCACAACCAGAGCAAACAAGCAAACAAGAGAGGATTATGTAAAACACAGATGAGTTGTACTGACTTCATAACTTAATGTTCATTACTGTAAGAGACGGCCACAGGCGAGAAGGTGTGATGCACTGTTACATCTTTGTTCTGTTTCATTGGTAATCACTTTTTCTCCGTAGTTACAACTATACTAAATACCGTACAATTGATGACATTTCATTACAGATGATGAACACACACACACCCGATCACACACACACACACAAACACACACACGCATATATATATTTATATATGTATATATATATATATAACCTTATATATATAACCTTATATATATAACCTTATATATATAACCTTATATATATAACCTTATATGTATAACCTTATATGTATAACCTTATATATATAACCTTATATATATAACCTTATATATATAACCTTATGTATAACCTTATATATATAACCTTATATATATAACCTTATATATATAACCTTATATATATAACCTTACATATGCAACCTTTTTACAGGGGAGAAAATGGCAATAATGTCAGCCGACAAAACAGCGCTGCTGAACAAAAGGTCAGAGATTGTGTCAAAATGTCACCGTGGCAAACGCCTGTATACAAAACCAGCCAACCATAGGGACCCTCCATTAGCAGTTTACTATATGTAAGTTAAGAACCATTGCTAGAGTGCTCAACAAAAAAATGGAGCTTAGTACATGCAAGTGATTTGCGTTCCCGGTGTAGAGTGCTCAATACTTGGTGAGAGTAGAGCTGGTTTAACACAATAACAACGTGGGAATACGTTTAGTCACTACCCCCAGGTTTCGTGCTTAAAGTACAGCACTCTTCAGGTGACTGAATCAGCTTGCGCAGTGTGGATTCCGTTGAGCGAGCTGGTTTTATGCTTGACTGGTTTTCCACAATACTGGGGGGGGGGGGGGGTGTCGACAAGCGCTGAGATAGTTGTTTCGTTTATTGAGAAGGCGGTTGCCCTTGAAAGTCATGATACGTATTTTCTCTTCTCTGCACAGGTTGCATCTCCCAGGGTCTACAGATTTGAGGAGGGGGGGGGGGGGCGTTGGTTATGATTTTCCAGCTGATGGAGTAGTTGGTGTTCTGTCGCTCTAACTGCCAAATGTACTTGGACAACTCTGTTTCCGTTTCTTACTTAGCGTGTCTGAGGGATTTCGTGTGGTTGGCGAACCGGGATTTGAATGTGCCCCCTGTCATCCCTATGTATGATGCGGTGCTTTCTGGGGTGGTGACGTCGGCTTGGTAGACCACATTTGAGGTCAGTCAGTTGCCTTTGACTGGGCACTCGGCCTTGACCTTGCAGTTGCATTTACTTGCTGCCGTTGCAGGTGTATGGGTGCTGTCACGCATGATTTTCTTGTTGTGTGACTGGATGGTTGACCTGATGCTTGGGAGGCAGCTGTAGCTTACCTTGACTGTATTTCTGTTGAAAATTTTGTGTAACGGGTTGTTGGGTGGGAAGTGTTTGTCTATAAGGCGGAGGAATGTTTTGGCGACGTTTGTGCGTACGCTTTTACAAAACGGAGGTTGAACCAGATGATTTGTCGTTTGCGCTTTCTCTTTTGTTCTTGCCTTGTGGGGTAGGGGTGTACTTAAGCGTGTCAAGGAACCCAGCATCTCTCAGGGCGTTGTTGTAGAGATGCGCGGCAGTGTCGAAGGACTCTTCGTTGTGGGAGAGTAGTGAAATGCGTTTGCTTATGCCTCCAGGAATTTGTTTGGTGACCTGTGGGGGGTGGTTGGAAGCGTGGTTGATGTACACCGGGTCATCATTTGGTTTGCAGTAGGGGCGGTGTGAGTTGCTACGGAGGTCAAATGTGACGTCCAGGTAATCGACGACCTTGAGGTTGCACTCTGCCGTTATTTTTAGTCCGAGTGACCTGAAAACCTCGGTGAGTTTTTTGTGTGCCAGGTCTGCTGTTCTGCCTGTTGTGCCTTTGAGGATGACTAGACCGTCATCGCGGTATAGTCCCACGTGGGTTGAGTGGATGATATCTGAGATCTTATGTAGTATGAACAATCCAACGTTCTCGCAGAGCTCAGCCCCGTCAGAGCTCCCCATAGTTACGTCAAAAATTGACGGATGGTTGCGTTTCACCCAGGGTTTTTCGTCGTGGAACAGCAGTGACTTCCTGCAATGCATTATTGTTTGAATGTCTTGGTGGGATATAGGGTGGAATTGTTTCCACCAAGTTGAGCTTTGTTGTAGCAGTTCTTCGGAAATGGTGGGGTAGAACTCTGAGATATCGAACACCAAAAATGTATACATGTGTTTGTCTTTGATGTTGGAAAACCAGTCGACGACTTCAGCTGTGCTGCGCCATTGATTCAGTAGGGTGGCTGACCTGACTGCTCTGTTGATGTTGTCCCGGATGGTTTTACTGACTTTCCCTAGTTCGGATTTGGCTGGATTGATCAATCTGCACGTTGGTTTATTGGAAAAATTCGGTTTGTGGTCTTTCAAGGTAATGAAAGCGTTTGCCCGGTTCACGGGGTTTATTCTGTCGTCGATGTCGTACACAGATGCAATATCGTACATTTCTTCATTTATGTCGTCGTACGTGTTTGCATCTGCCGGTTTGTACATGGACGTCACATTTTCAGTCAGCAGTTTGTTATATTGCTGATTGGATAGTTTGTAGTAATTTCTTGTTTTATCAGCCGGTACGAAAATTTGGTCTGAAGATTTGATGCGTTTGACGTCTTGCTCAAGCTTCTCGAGGAATGCGTCGCTCGTTTTGTGGAATGACACATTCTCTATAGACCTGAACAAGTCGAGCTCAAAATTCTTCAGTTCTTCTATCCTCGGAGGGTTAAGTTTAGACTTTAGACCATACGCAGGGTCGTGGTTAGGTCCCGCCTCCTCACCGGAGGTTGAGTCCTGTTCATCGTTATTAAAGAACAGGGCTTTCCATCTCATACGTTTGATAACACTTTCGACTTTCTCAACAAGCCGTCTGCGATAGCTGTTGTGATTGGAGATAGGTATGTTTTTCATTGAGTAGCTAAAACGAACTTGTTCCATCGTTGTGACAGGTTCCGGTAATTGCTAGAGTGCTCAACAAAAAAATGGAGCTTAGTACATGCAAGTGATTTGCGTTCCCGGTGTAGAGTGCTCAATACTTGGTGAGTGTAGAGCTAGTATAACGCAATAACAACGTGGGAATACGTTTAGTCACTACCCGCAGGTTTCGTGCTTAAAGTACAGCACTCTTCAGGTGACTGAATCAGCTTGCGCAGTGTGGATTCAGTTGGGCGAGCTGGTTTTATGCTTGACTGGTTTTCCACAATACTGGGGGGGGGGGGGTGTCGACAAGCGCTGAGATAATCGTTTCGTTTATTGAGAAGGCGGTTGCCCTTGAAAGTCATGATACATATTTTCTCTTCTCTGCACAGGTTGCATCTCCCAGGGTCTACAGATTTGAGGAGGGGGGGGGGGCGTTGGTTATGATTTTCCAGCTGATGGAGTAGTTGGTGTTCTGTCGCTCTAACTGCCAAATGTACTTGGACAACTCTGTTTCCGTTTCTTACTTAGCGTGTCTGAGGGATTTCGTGTGGTTGGCGAACCGGGATTTGAATGTGCCCCCTGTCATCCCTATGTATGATGCGGTGCTTTCTGGGGTGGTGACGTCGGCTTGGTAGACCACATTTGAGGTCAGGCAGTTGCCTTTGACTGGGCACTCTTAATATATATATATTGAGATGGATTGTTGCTACTTTGAGTTCCACGCTTTTACACGATTATCAGGCAACTAACCGGGAGTTGAATGGTTCTTAACTTACATATAGTAAACTGCTAATGGAGGGGCCCTAGCAGCGATGTTTTGTCGGCTGACATTATTGCCATTTTCTCCCCTGTAAAAAGGTTGCATATATAACAGGTCTTTGTTTAGACCATTGGAATGAGTGCATAATTTAATTATCCACTTACTCTCCGCTCTTAACCTTTTTGTCCCCGAAGGGTAGCCGTTACCCAGCAAAATACATTCAAGTTGGAAAGTGAATGATTATGTTCCCCGCTGTAATGCTTGGGTACAGGGTAGCCCAAAGACCCATCCTGTATTGTTATTTTGTGATTATTAAATCTTAGTCTAAATTTATTGCCTGTCTGGCCAATATAGTTACCTTTATTACATATGTTGCAGCATAATAAGTAGACTACATTAGGAGTATCACAACCAAGGGGAGGGGGCCGAATGTTATAGTCAGAGTCAGATAACTTTTAATGACCATTCACCGTAGGAACAAACTACTGTCCTACAAGCCCAAAGTAAAAAACTGTCGAATTCCTCTTGTCTCTGATTATTCATCTAAAACGGAGGGTCAACATCAATGTATTCGTTCGGATTTCAGTATCCTTCAATCAGATAACTCAATCTCAGATCTTTTTAATGATCCTCTGTTAACTGCTAGACGACAGCCACCGAACCTCAAGTCCCTTCTTACATCCTCCATTCTTCCCACCACTAGAAACACAGGTAACAAAAAGTGTCGCAAACCCAGATGTCAAGTTTGTCGTTTCATTGTCACTGATGAAACTTTCACCCCTCCTGGCACTACATATAACATTCGGCCCCCCTCCCCTTGATTGTGATACTCCTAATGTAGTCTACTTATTATGCTGCAACATATGTAATAAAGGTAACTAAGTTGGCCAGACAGGCAATAAATTTAGACTAAGATTTAATAATCACAAAATAACAATACAGGATGGGTCTTTGGGCTACCCTGTACCCAAGCATTACAGCGGGGAACATAATCATTCACTTTCCAACTTGAATGTATTTTGCTGGGTAACGGCTACCCTTCGGGGACAAAAAGGTTAAGAGCGGAGAGTAAGTGGATAATTAAATTATGCACTCATTCCAATGGTCTAAACAAAGACCTTGGATTGTTGAGTGATTTTCCCTCTGTGTGGGGTGGGGCGGGGTGATAATGATAAGTAACACACACTGAATTGGGGTGCGTAATACACTGACTGTATGTTGTTGCGTTTATATATATTATATATATTTATATATATACCTCATGTGTACATGCTTATTGACATTTCCGCAATATAACTACTACCACAGTGCGACATCAATGACATCAATGCGATGCCAATTTAAAAATAAAAAAACCTTTTCATGAAACCTTGTTTTAAATAGATTTTTCAAGTTGTTTTGCATCTGCTGTAAGGTTGAAAGAAGAACTAATATGAAAAGACGTAAGCTTAAGCCAAGGTTAACGACAGGTCTCGGGAAATTTATGTAAAAAGAAAAACTTTAAACGAGAAATTTCTAAAAGAGAAGATCTTTAGAAATGAAGAAAAGTACAAGCATTGTACATAAAAAAACACCATAACCAGAATACTAAATATAAACCAGAAATCTAAAAAAATAAAAAAAAACTATTTTGACAAATTACTCTTTGGTTACAAAGGGGATACAAAGGAGCACGTGGCTTATTCACAAGAGTTGTCAAGCTACAATGATTCTTTTTCTACGTGTAGATCTTGCAAACTGTATCCCGCCAACATGTGCCCGATAGTTCTGACAAATTAATTGAATATTAGAATTTATTGACAGCGTTGATAAAGATGAAGTTTGAATCTAAAAGGTAGAAGGGTTGCAATGATGTAAACATGTCTTGTATGAAATATGTCTTTGATTTGAGAAGCCACATCTTTGCCCCATACTGTATTTGTAATCAGTCATTTCAGGCGGGTGTACCTCCAGAGAAAATTACAATAGCAAAAGTAATACCCCCTTTAAAGCAGTTGATATATGGGGATAAGTTTAGCAAGGCCTGTTTCTATCCATTCCCAGTTCTCCAAAATTTTAGGAAGATTATTTGAGAAAAGGCGGAGTAAATTAATCTCCTATGTATTAAAGATTTTCATGGTAGTATCTTCAGATACTGTGTTTAAAAATATAATGTTTGACTTCCTGTGGGATCACATGACCTTTGACCTCCGCCAAAAACAACAGGGTTTTTCATTTGAAATAGAGCATCTTCAGATCACGTATGAGAACTCTCAGAATAGCCATTTTTTTAAAATATCTTGTCGACAAGCTAAGATTCACAAACACATACACATACACACCTAATCATGACGGCATAAATGTCTATTTTCATCGAAACCAAAAAGAAATTTAGTATGGGTGGTAAACAAATAAAACATTTTTTCACTGTATGATTTCACAAAAAAGAAACCTTTCCCACAGTTGACAACTCTTTAAAGGTCATGGGTCGTGTGATTTTACATATTGTATTGACTGTATTAAGCATTAAACATGTTGGAAATGACTACAAATTCAATCGAAATCGATTAAATATTGACCGTTTGTCAAACAAAACTCTGTTTTGCACTTGCAACATGAATAAACATTAACTAAGTATGCAAATTTATGACGTCAAGGAAGGGAATCCCATGACATGGTTTATCATGTTGTTCCGTTTGTTCTCTTAAAATTCATTTCAGGGATAACTTCAAACCTGATATACACTGAGGGATTTATTTTGGAAGTAATTACAGAGACAAAATAAGAGAAAAACTGAGCAACACATGACATATTTTGGGCATAGGGGATCAGTTCTGCCAAAAATCGTCCGTCAAAAGTTGAAACGGCATATCTCAAGAACTGTAGTAGATACAAAAACAGTTTCAAGGGATTTGCACGGCAGACATAAAAGGAAATGTGAAATGTAAAGTTATCTTGTTTGAACCGTTTTAGAAATAATTTGTTATGTAGACAAAAATTACGCTAACTCGACATTTTGGAAGCATTTGACAAATTGTGGAGAAGCCGGGAAAGAAAATAACTGATCTCGACAAAATTTTGTTTTTGGTCGAGATACCGACTTAGTCTAACTCGACCTCTCGAAGAAAAAATTGTCAAATTGTCGACATACCGTGCTAAAAATAACTTATCTCTACAAATTGTCGACATACAAAATCCTACAGAAAAGTAGAGACTACAAAAATACCCAAACAAAATTATCAACACCAACCCTCACACACACACACACACACACCTACACACACACACACACACGAAGCTTTGTTTTTCATTTATTCCGAGGACCTCATTGTGCTTTCTTTTGTTTTTTCTTCCTCAACCCGAACCTTAACAATAGACTGTCTATATTGTTAGTCTTGAGAGGACCGGAGAAATCTATTGAATTTTCTTCAGGGGACCTAAAATCTATTGTTTCGGTCTTCTATCCCACCCGAAAACAAGGGCACACACACACACCCACATGTTCATTGCTAGAGCGTCAGTTGTTTGTTTGTTCTCGTCAAATCTCAACTTAACGCAGTCTCGTTTATTTCACGATTTCCTGCGTTAATGGAGGCGATCTCTTTATGCCAGGGGGGGGGGGGGGTTGAAGAAAATTCATTGCTAACCAAATAGCAGTCAATCATCCACAATTTTTCCTAATAGTGTAACATTTTTCTTTTCATTTTTTTTTTTTTGGGTGGGGGGGGGGAAGGTTTCAATACATATAAAATGAAGATAGGCCTACACACGATTCTTGTAAGCAAGCAATTATTAAGTAAAGAGAAAATAAATTGTCTAAGAAAATCGTCTTAGGCTTAGCTAGTACAGTATCCCCTCCCCGAAAAGAAAACAATGGCTATGTCTTCTCGAGAAGAAAATATCATCATGTATTCTCGAGAATGAACGCTCGAAAATAAAGGCAGGGCTTATATTTCTCGAGAATAACTTCTGCGATGAGATGTTGTTTACCGCAGGCCGGTTTACAACATACAAAATAGGCATATAGCAATGGCAGCTTTCGTTCGTTCAATAAATAAAGTCATAAATAAAGTCAATAAATAAAGTCATGGTGACATTGTGCTGAAAAGTATGTATCGAAAAAAAAAAAAATTACGGTCAATACGAAGTAGAAATCTACGTGGAAATTTACAGTGACTGTGCTAAATTCATTGACGTCATTAATATTTCTTTTCTCTTTTAACGTCACGCTGGATATTTCTATTTCTGACAATACAAAATAAGATTTGACAAAAGTTTAAAAAAAAAATTTAAATTACTCTTACCGTTATTCTTCTTTTTCTCACTTTTTTCTTCCTTCTTTTTTTTTTTGCTTTTTTTGCACGACGTCTTCTTGAACTTCTCGACGGCGAATGAATTAAAAAATAACAAAAAGATAAATTACTTATGGAACTGTTCTGTACCGTGTGTACTTTGTCCCGCGATAACGGTTGGGCTTGTAGCTGCAAACTATCTTCCATCCAATCGTTTTGATAGGAAAAGTCTAAAGAGCATGTATGCTCGAGAGACATTCGATTGCCTCCATGTCGGGTGTCCAACCACAGCTGCCGGCAGACAATTTGGACTCACGGTATAGCTTGCGAAATCTTTCTGGAATGGGGCCCGAGTAAAAAACAAGTTATACAACATGAGAAACACAGACCAACATCACAATTCTATCCCCCCCCCACCTCCCGTTCCACTTCTTTCACCCTGTGCGCCGGGACAAGTGCGCAGTTACCCCTTCTTTTAATCCAAATTACGTCACCGTATTTCTTCGTCAATTGTTTACCTTTTGACTTTTTATTTATTTTTTTTTACTGTTGAAAACACACAACTTGAAGTGAAAGGTAGAGTGAAAAATTGATCTGAAGCGGTAGGCATTTTCTCAATCGCGATCTGCGTAACATGGCGCAAAGAATTGTGGGATACATGGAAGGTAAGCAAATCGCTATCACCATACAAAGCGTGAAAATACACGCACTTTTCGACAGATTGTAACACAGTTTTTTAGACGAATAAGGCGGTTTAGATGATGGTCAAGACCAAAAAAAAAAAAGGAAAAGTGCGAATCCTCCGTATATTTGCAGCTGTTCTAAAAAACAAAATGAGAAATTGAACATCTTTTAAAGTGGAGCCTTGCCTTTTCGGGAATTGTGATAGGGACGACAGTGTGTTTGTTTATTTTGATGTGCACACATGCGAGTCGAGACTGCAAAGAGGCTTATTGTAGCCCACTGTATACTTTTGTGCAGTAAGTTTGGAAGAAAGAGAAGGAAGGGGAGGGGAGTGAGGGTGGGATATGCGTATTCTCAAATTGGACACTGGTCGGTGTTCTATTCACTTTCATCATACTATTAGTACCACTGTAGGCTTAGCTTAACTTAGGCTAAAAGTAAAATCAGGAAATTATGGTAAACTGTTGTCTAGTCCCCCATACTGCACATCTTTACTTTCTGGTGCGTTATTCTTGAATATGGGATGTAAAATCCCCCTACAAGGTAAAAATAAAATAACAGCATGGGTTCACAGAGATAGGTAATTGAATATAAGAACATGAAAAAAGTCTCAGAAAAGTCGAAATTCCGACTTTTTTGGTGAAAACTTTGTAAGAGGTTGAAAAAAAATAAAGTAAAAATTTCGGCTTTGCAAAGTGCAAATTTTGACTTTAAAAAAGTCAAAATATTCGTCTTAAAAAGGGCCTCATTTAAAGCCAAATCTTTTGAACCTTTTCTTTTTACCGCATCCCTATTAAACCGCCTTACTTTTAGTGATTATCTATGGACATACATATTTTTCTCTGCCTATATCTGATTTCCTGTAACGTGTTTTTTTTTTTACCAGCGTATATGAACAGGTGTATAATTTAGAAATTTATAAACAACGTCGTGTTTACGTCTGACTTGAACCATCCAACACAGACAGGCTTCTGTCGCTGTAAGATGGATATCTATAAGAAAGGGTTTACATTGTGATAGGCCTATTAGAAGACGTGAGAGCAGGACACCTGCTACACTGGAATCAGACGGGTTTGTAACAGTTATAAAAGATATTTGTCCTGATACGGCTTCCATTATGAAAAAAAAGAAAAGAAAAAACGAACAAATACACTCAGTCACTAGTTTCATCTGCTGGCAAAACGGCAAGCGGCAAACATCGATAATACGTAATCATTTTGTGCTGTTTATTTCAATGTAAATGATGAAGTTGTCACTGCAGTATAGCAGGTGGCAGACAATGAAATTGGATAGGCATAAGATATGCTGCATGGATTCACGCAAGGATGGAATCTATACTGAAGTTGATTGTGATAAAACTTATACACAGTAACTTATAAAGTGGCATTCGTACGAAAGCCTATTAGTGCCATCTAAAAAAATTTATCTGTAAAAAACAGATTAATAACCTGTATTAACAGATCATTAATCTGTAATAACAGATTATCAATCTGTAATAACAGGTAATTAATCTGTAATTACAGATTATTGATCTGTTCTTACAGATTTTTAATCTGTAAGAATCCTGGGTAGGCACGTAGGGGAACGTTCGACCCTTTAGGGTCTTTTTGTACAGGATATATGATTTTTGTCAGGTTTGCAAACATATACGCCTTACGTGTTAAGTAAAGGAATATGTTTCACAGCGCACGAAGTCGGTATTTTTTTTTTGGGGGGGGGGGATTGATTTGTTTAAATTTGGTTCAATTTAATTTGTTTATTTATTTACACATGAATAAAACAAACAGTATAATTATACAGGAAATTAGTTGCGTAATTAGTAAGTAGTATATACCCATATATGAAAGGAACGTCTTAAGCTATGAGAGAGCTTGAGGTGACGTCCAAAAGAAAAGGACATAAAGTTATACAAGTTAAGATTACACATCAGGCAAATTAGAAAAAAGCAGAGCTTAACAAGCGTTAGTCAGGGCGAAAGTGTAAATGAAAAAAAAAAAAAAAACTATAGGCGTAGGATGAAAGGGAAGGAGAGAGCAGGAAGGAGGTGGGTGGATGTAGGAAAGTCAACAAGGAAATTGCTATGAAGAAATACTCTACATCAAGTGTAATAGACAAAAGGGGAGGGGGTAGAGTGACTCGTTGCCATGGAAACTGATTAGTTTGTAGAAGAAACTGGTTATATGGAATGGAGTTTGGGTACCTAGTACTGTATAGTTGATGAAAGGCGAAGAAAAAAAAAAGGAATTAGTGTTGCTTATTATATTTACCTTAGATGAGATTCATATAATTTTGTCTCTTAAAGCTATTTTTTGTAGGGAACATTGGAATATTTATAAATAGAGAATTCCAAAGGTTGGCGCAAATGTGTCGAATAGATCGATGGGTAAGAGCTGTTTTCGATTTTCTAAATGAACATTTGAAGAAGTTCAGTACATTTATTGTGGATGGCGGTTAGTCCGCGGATAGCCTATGGAATCCATACATAAAAAGAACACTTTGGAGATAATGAAAATTATGTATAGTAAGTTTGCGTAGCTGATACAATAATGGATTTGAATGCGCCCGGTAATCTGAGTTCGTACACTGAAATCCGGACAGAGTTTTTCAACATTACAGTACGAAATGTAAGGTAGTTTAATCGAATTATAAACAGTAATCAAAGTTTGTCGAGGAATGTATGAACTTTATACAATGCACCAACTGCACGTGATACAGAGGATAAAACCTTGAGGCGACCCCACATCTGATCAATAAAGTATCAGAGTTTACATTGTTATAAGTAGTGTATTGTTTTCTGCAGGAATAGCAATTTCCAAACCAAAAGAGGAATTCCTCTCATACTATAAAAGTTCAATTTGTTTGGTAACATATGATGGACAAGAGTATCGAAAGCTCTGTTAAGATCCATAAATACGCCAAGTGCACGTTCTTTAAAGAATTTGAAACTTTATCACAAAGCTCAATAATACCTGTCGATATGTGTTTCTGAAAGCCGTATTGACAGGGAAAGAATAAATTGTTAAGAAAGAATCATATACAGTCTCTTATATGCAACTCTTTCGAAGTATATGGAGAAGCTAGAGAGGATGGGACGATGATTGCTTATCAGAGAACCATCGTCCATTTTATGAATGGTTATCCTTGGCAAGTTTCATTTTGCCAGGGAAAGTATACCAATGCTTGGTGACACGTTAAGGATGTGTGTAGGCCTTATAAGGGAGACGTTGTTGACAACTATCTTCTTTAGAAGATTATTGCTAATTCCATCATTACGTATTGAATCACTAGATTTGAGGGAGTTTATTACCTTATTTCAAATGGTGGCGATGGAGTAAAAAATAAGAAAGACATACGTACATAGTGTTTTCAGGAAATGTTTAAAATTTACGTTGGTAATTTGTACCGTCGGAGGCTTGCTCAGGTCCTATAATAGCAAAGTACGTGTTGAAAGCATAAACGATATTATTTGGTTGGTCATAAATACAATTACCATGAGTAAGCTTATTTATAGGAGAATAATGATTTGATCGACCACGAATATCATTCACAATTTTCCATATAGTAGCAGTATCATCATGTGAGTTCTCTTTCTGCATGGCGTGATTCTGGTTACTTTATCTATGAGCTGAAAACTATCAATAGCGCTAAAAGTGCACCAACATTTGGGTGTCCTTATGTCGGAAAAGTCTGATTTTGTCCGTCGGTGAATTACAAACCGTGTGAAGGACAAAAAAAAAGTTTTGGTAGGCCTATATTGTCGGGGAGTTCACCCAACCAGCTGAAGCTTAAATCAAAAGTGAAAATGCAGTTTCGGATAATCATACAAAAAAAAATACTTCTCTGGAAGTGGGGGACTATTTCCCTCCCCCCCCCCCCCCGTGGCGCCACCAGTAGTGGTAGCAAGCACCGAGAACTCTTGAAGAGTATCCCCGTGCAAGCCCATTGATACCCATGGGGTAAAACCACATGATGACCTTGAGTACTATATCTTTGACATTCCGCAGCATTTGTCATTTGGCATGTCATGGGTAACTCACGTATTAAAAGCTAAACTAATATATTACTTCCTGCTAACTGTTTGGACACTAATATTAGGAAAAAAGTATTTATTTCTATATTTTTTTCTGTCGAAGTTACCCTGCTAACGATTTCCTTTCTCCGGTATACCGTAGTGTACTATGCATTTTGATCAGTGTAGCACCGTATAACAGACGGAGCAGGCCCGTAACCAGAGTGGTTGGTATTTTATGGGGTGGGGGCTCCAGAGTTATTAATCATATGCAGATGATACGGCACCAACCTTTATTTGCATGTCACTGGTAGACTTTCTTAGCACATTTCCATGCATTTTACCAGGGGCGCTGCACATCACAAACGGAAACAGGACATGATATAGTCATACTGTTCATATTAGCATATAGCATATTACCAGCTATGATAATGGTCAACGTGAACAAAATGAGCTTGACTTTTGACAACAACAAAACCACAGAAAAGCCAGCAAAATAAACTCAGGCTACCGCTGTCACTTGTCCGCCGCGTTTCTTTAATTCTAACTGTGAGTAAGAATGCAAGTAGTTGTCTGGTCAGCTAAAATAGTAGCGTAAGCAGGGCGTTGACACGTGCCAACAATACCCTCATAAAGTCATAATTTGTCAATGTCAGTAGTAAGTGACACCAGCAAGTAACACTAAACGGTTTGCCGTCACTTGCTAGGCAAACTTGCTTAGGCTAGGCCTAGCTTAGCCTACAGTAGGTCATACTTTTACTTCAAACACTACAGTGTAGTCATAGGCCTAACGCTAGTTACTTTACTTAAATGTGACGTTAACTTGAAACAAGTTAGCCTAAATAAGTGCCTTAGAAAAGTACTAGGCATATGTAGAAACTTTTGTAGCTGCAGTTGCGACCTAGGCCCAGAAGTAGTTTGCGGTGCAAATGTACAGTGATTCACTGATTGGGCTAGGCTAGGCCTTAGTAAGTTAGTTAAAAGTTGTACACCGAGACTGTTTTATTCCGTGCACACCGGTTCGCCAAGCGAAACATTTCGCCGCTGCTATGCCAGGAAAGAGTTGGTGCTCACGCTGAAGATCTTCGCATTGCAGTGCATGGAATGCAGACTGGACTGCCGAGATAACATTTTTTTGTAATGTTATTTTGCAACTGTTCAGACAACATTGCCATTATGGGAATTGCCATTGAACAGAGTGCAACAAACTTGTACAAAGGTTAGCAATCTACTCTTAGGCTGAACAGCTGTTTTCATAATATTCAGCCAATCACAGTCGATGTTATTGACACACCCCTGTTCATCTTAGACACGTAAGTTATTGCTTCACCAATCGTTTTTTAATCTTTCAAAGAAACAACACATTTTTTAAATGAGCTGGTTGGTTTTTATTGAATAGTTCAATACCATAGCATTTTTGAAAGATCAAACAATTTTTTTCCATTTGAATGAACTAATGTGGTTTCTTCAATGTTACAAAATCTTGAAAAAGGTGTGTGTGCCAGCCTTTGTGACTGTGCGAGGCAAAGGCTAAACCAGTAGTGTAAGTGCCTACAGATATGGACATTATTGTAAAGCTTATGAAACTATAACCTAAGCTATGTGTTCTGAGGTACTGCTAAGAAGACTATGAATATTGAAATTGTGAGGATATGCATTGCTTTTCTTCCACATTTGTATTCCAATGATACCCCAACTGCAGTTTAGCTCCAATTTTAGCTAGTTGAGTGTACCTGAAGGTGGGCATACTCTGTGGCATTTAACACGGTGTTATGACAGCAGCGACAACGCAGCTGATAGTCATCGCCAAAAACTACATTTTTGGAGAGGAAGCCTTACAAAGGGAGAAATTGTGCATGGTGTATGATATTTCGTGTTTATTTCGTGTACCTTAGCTGCACTCGGAAGCCTGAGCAAAAAGGCTAATGGTGAGGATTTGAAAGAATTGTGTGTACAAAGTTGTCTGTGAAAGTTGTTTGGTCACCCTGTTATCTATTTGTGGACTACCAATCCATGGGTTAGCCACAAGGCTAGGTGCTGACTGTTATCTGGCCAAAGGTTTAACTTATAATAGATTTAGGCCCTAACCTCTTCTCAGTTTCAGATGAGACTGATGTCATATGTAGGTTAGCCTTGGAGTTGGGCGGTACCAGGAAAGTCAGGAAAATCGCTACCGGTATTCGCAGCACATCAGCACCGGCATTACTCAAAGCACCGGTACTGACCATGTTCAGTGTCATAAAAACAAGCGGTTCTGTGCCTTGTTCAATGTAAGAAAAACAAGAGATTCTGTATACTGTGGTACTAATGCAATAACTTGTATTCATTTCTCCAAGTAAATTCATTGACAAAAGACTCGGAATGACAGGGAACAAAAGTTTCATTTGTGCAGCTTCAGGAGGGTCTGAGAGGGTCTGTATACAGCAACTAAATTGGCGAACAAATTGTTGACAATGCGATCATGTGTGAATATACCCACTTGCCATTTGAGGCCTAGAAATTCTTAAGTCAGGTGATCTGATTACTCTACATAACTTAAAAATTATTTCATCACATAAAATCATTGAAATTTTGTCTTGTTTGTTGAAACTTTCTCCCGAAATACAAATTCGCTGCCATTGCCTCTTACAGTATATATACACAAACCAACGTAACTTTCATGATACCAGCACACTACTGTACTTGCACTGCTAGTACTTTTGTCACTCTCAGCGAGCGAGTCACTGTACTATTTCAGCGGGAAAATATCGCCTGTTGTTGGTCACCTTAGTTCCAAGCTGAGCAAGCTGTCTATGCCCCACCCTAAAGATGTAGAATGACTGACAGCATTGGAAGTGAGTGATATTGTGTACAAGTTTGTAGATCGATTCGTTGGCTTTACTTCCCACAATTTTTACGAGTTTAAGGTACAAGTGGCAGGCAGGACTTACATTCTTAGTTACATGTAAGGCCAGGAACATTGCTTGTCGTTAAGCATCGTGAAAATTCCCAATCCAACTTATGCATTTACGTGAATGAAATTTTCATTATTGATGGCATCAATTCAGTGAAGTAAAAGTCCCTGTTTGTGGCAATTCATAGCAGAATTAGGGTGGGAAATCTTTTCTTCCACCAAGTGTGCCTTCCTATTGTTGTAGACATGGTTGCCAGCTTGCATTTGAAATGCCAAAGTAGGCAAATTTGGTTTGTTTCTGTTTACCTTTGTGGGCCAGTAGAAATTAAAAGTGCACACCAAATGTCATTTTGTTGTTTTGGGGGCCTAATGGAAGTATAAAACACACGCTATCACTAAATGTCAAGAATTTTTATTTCTCTGATTTTAATAGTCACCTGAGTGGGATATTATGGGATTACAATTTCCTCTCCATTTGCTGCAATATAGATTGAGTATGTAATGATGAGTATCGTATTACCGTGTGTTGAAAACTTTGAAAAGTGCTATAGTGTTAAAATACAGAGTCAAGTTTCCACAGGTAGGAGCTAATTTTGTTTTGGCATTTTTCTGGTGATTTCACCAGCAATTTGGCCGGTTACCCCACAAACTGGCAACCCTGATTGTAGTCAACTGTAAGCCCATCAATTGAGTAAGGAATGAAATTGGATTACATGTGTAAGGGTACGCGCCCCTGGTTTATGTTTCCTATTCTATGATCTGATGGCTACTCTTGGGGGCATCCTTGCTGATGTTAAATTTAAATTGGGGGTTGTTGGCCAAGCCTACTGGGTATAGTTGTGAAGCAAGATGCAATTAGCCAGCTACTGAGAGCGACATTACTACTGTACGTCCAACAGTCGGAGGGGACTTGAGCCAGCTCCTACTTGCAACTTAGCTAAAGTGCCTATAAACGCAACAATTGCCCCTCATCATAGATCATAATTGACCGACCATTAACTCATGACACGTCTGTCCAACTTTCCTTCTCTATATCCTTGGCAAATAAACACAGATACAAGCACATAGACACTGTGCCAGTAATTACATATTTCTCGTTCGAGACTGACTCACAGAAATTAATAAGCCTTAGCAACCATCACTAGCTTAACACTAGGCTTCACACACAGCACAAGTTGGGAAACTAAACGTAAGTTTAGCCTTAGGCCTCACAGCACACAACAGTCAACACACACTTGGGAGCTTAACTTTCACAACATCGTAACACTTACCATTAAAGGGAAATAGGGCATTCAGAATACACCATCATGACATACAAAGAAAAAGCTTTAGTCATTGTTAGACCATTCAGTCTCATCAATAAACACCTGCCAAAGCTTCATCTCCTCAAAACATTATGCATGTGATGTGTAACGGAAGATGCATCGTTTGAATTTTGAAAAGTTTGGGTGAACAAATTGGCGTTGAGCAACAAATAACTGAGTTTCTATCTGTGAGAAACTTATTTCTTGAAAAGAAGGCTACTGTCCTTCCTTATTTTGAATAATCTATCATTCTGCATCCACAAACATTGGTTTTAATAATATGGATGTTTTCTGTAAAACAAACGCCCTATTTCCCTTTAACAGTATCCAATGCTTCATGTGAGTCGCATTACTCATGAAAATGCAGTAATAAAAACATCAACAACTTTCATTGGCATGTATGAATTCAAGTGTGAACATCTGAATGACATTAATTGACCTATGGATCCATCGCGGACGTGAGGCTGTAAGGTGCCTGATTATTCAACCTGCACGATGACTTCTCTGTACTGTCTGTAAAATCATTGTTAATGTTCAGCTCAGTAGTACAGCAGTCATCCAGTGCCATGCTGTGTATTATAACACCGGGCTGGTGGTCAGGTGGTCATACACCTTGATTTCAGACTGCGTCCTTGAAGATGGCGGCCACACGCCTTACACAGTCACATGTGCACATTTGTAATGATGTACAGTAATAAACTTGCAGTTATCCCACAGGCTGCCTGACACATATAAGATGGGTTCTGTCAGTGTTGGAATGTCCACACGACCTCTGACAACGTTCCCGGAGCAGATCAGAGCAATTCATGTACAGGATGATGCCGTATTAAAATTTAAATGCCGGAGTCAAGGAGGCCAAGTGCTTCTCCAAGACTGACGCGTGCATCACAGGGGTTTCTGCATCTCAAACAGAGGACGCTACCGGTTTTGGGTCTCATGACGAACAAAGGAATTTTCCTAGCTTTCAAAATGAGGGCAGCATACTTTCACAGTTTCTCAAAACTGGTATCCTTACACATGAGATAACTACAGGAGCAGGATAACCTAACAAAGTTATGCCACATATGTAGGAGGCAGTTGAAGTTAACATGTAAAAACACAAAATTAGTCATAATTCGAAAACAGAAGGAGATACGAACTGTTTCCTTTCATTGAGGAGATTACAAAAAGTATTTTGAGTATGATCTTTCCATCTGTGCAATTTCTGTGTTAATCGGAGCTAATCCCTTAGAGTTACTATGATGTGTACCAGTTCCATGAATTCCATTAAAACACATTTCTGATGTAAAATTTTTGGCTAGGATTGTCCTAAATGATTCATTAGGGGTATTAAGATAATGAACACTGTTTAACATAGACCGATCAGCTTTTCCGTAAAGTTAGGCCTACGTCACGTGTTTGAGCGTCTATAGCCTACATACCATAATAAACATCATTACATGTACCCCCAATGGCAACTGGTAGTCACGATCCATCTCAAGGTCATAAAAATGTCAAGTTGAATGGAACAAAGGGCGGCTGCCAGAAAAACCAGTTTGTCTTTGTTTTTTGTCTTTGTTCTTGTTTTTCCCTTTGCAACTCCATTATCATTATAAATTGATACAGACTCAGTTGTAATCAGCAAAGTAGGGATGGGGTTTGGGGCTACGTAGGAAATTGAGCACAGGTTTTCAACCAATATGTTCAACAATAGAGAAAAAAAGAAAAAGAAAAAAGAAAGAGAACTGAAAAAACATGGCAAAAGCACTGCCGAGTTGGGATCGAACCTGTGACATCAACATTATAGACTTGCTAGAGTAACCAGATGAGCCACTCTGTACTTGACTGATTTCATTGGGCAAAAGAAGTGTACAAAGATGAGTCCTCAGGAGGTACAGAACCAAAAAAAAAAAAAAAACACTAAGACCTAAAGTAACTATTTCTGCTTCTACGTAGTTGAGTTGATCTCTTTAGTTGACTTTTGTCAGTATGATGCACAGGTACTTTACTCTTCGTTTACAGTAAGTTAGTGTTAACAAAGTAGGCAATATGTGTACGCCTATCCTGAACCGTTTGCATGATTTTACCATCGTAATGCAAAATAGTTGCTTTGTCAGCCATAAGGCAGTAACCACCACTCTGTACCAGGTGAACCACGATCTATGGCGATGATTACATTTACTTTCAGAGGCCTTGAGGTTTGTTCTTTGTGAGATACTGATATGAAAAGTTTCGAAATGCTCCATTTGAAAAAGCAAATTTTTGTTGATTTGTCTGAGACAGTCCTGTTACCGATAGTTTCCCCCAGGTACTCCGAAGTACTCAAAAGTACTTACTGGTACTCGCAAAAACACATTCTGCGGCCGATACTGTGAGTGCCGGTACTGCCAATACCAGTACTGACCGCCCAACCCTAGTGAGTAGCATTTTGTAGACACATGTTATGCCACAGGGCGAATCCTGTACTCTAGGGTGTTAAGTCAAGTAGTGCGTACTTCATTTTGGTTGGTTGACAGGAATGAGAACCAAAGAGCTTGCCTGTTAAATAGCATCAGTTGTTGATTGAGTTGACAATGAGGTCATTGATGAGCTTTTCACTTATGGTATGGATTCTCTTTACAAAGAAACAAAGTTCTCTGCCAGACCTGCATCAGATACATGGGTTCGGTAGTGCTGGCTCACGTTTAACTTTAAAACCCATTAGGTTGTTAGTCAGCTTGAAAAGTTCCCTTGAAGTTGAATTCCCTTCAGCCTTCACAATCCTCTAAGAATAGAAATTATGCTTTGATGAGAAGTTTATGATATGACAGTGTTCCTGGTAGATGTCTCAATGCACAGTGAGTTTGGTTCTTGTAACTCCAGACCCATTCTGGTGTCTCTGACAATGTCTCTTCAGGAATTTTCTTTTCCTAGTTTCTGCTGTGTGTCAGGGAGTATTCGTCTGCAACGTCACAAACTTTGGATTGCAAGCGGTATGTTTCCCCCTCAGTATCGATGGCCCTGCAACTGTAGGTAGGATTTGAGAAGGTGAAGGTGATGCAGGCAGTGATTCCCTTGGCAAAATCACATGAGGAGATACTGTACTGCTCAATTTCTGGCAACTTACTGTCTTCCAATTATCGATAACCTACTGGGAAAAAAAATGTTTCTGATGAAACGTTGACTCTCTTCTGCATTATGTATCCGAAATTTTGAGGCAATGGCTTTGATACAAAAAGTTAGCCAGTCTGCGTATGATAGGTATGCTGTAATTACAGTGTAACCATGAACAATTTTAAGAGACCTTTAAGGCCTTTAGGAGACCTCAAAGGCAAGATGCTTCCAAAAGTTCTGTCGAAGGGAGAGAGGAGTTTTGCAATTTGCTATGGTTTGGGCCACCCAGCAATGAATGCTACCATCCTAGCAGCTGAGACAGGTGAATTACAGTATGTTTTCTTTTTCATTATGGTAGATACTAGATTTTCTGCATGTTAAGTCAGATCTGCCTTTTGTTGACCTCTTCCACTGCAGTTACTTAACTGTAACCTTGTTTTGTATAGCTTCAATAAGTTGTGGAAATAAAATGTACTAAACTTAACTATATTTTTAATATGTATGTGTGATAGGCGAAACCAGTAATGGCTCATAACCCCATCTGATCAGTGTGTGTTCTTTTGTTGTGTACGACAACTGAGGAACCTCTTTTCAGCTTAACAGTCCTGTTGAAGAAATAGTTGAACAGCCTAGCTGAGTACCCTCAAAGAGGCAAGACATAACATACGTTACTTACTGATGTAAAAACTCAGCATCCCTTCAAGGTGGCCACAACATGGTATGCAAGCTCTGTATGCTGCAGTTGCACCAAGTGACGTGCTAGATGGTCAGCCAGCTTTCAGCAGCTTGTTCCACTGCACCTGTTAAAGAACTATACAACTCAAAAGTGCAATTCTTGGGAATCTTGCCATTGGGGTGAACTCAAGCTGCAGTATGACCTAGGACTTGAAGGCATGCTTAGTACTCTTTGATTCTGTATAATCACAAGCAATCTCTCTCGATAGCTCCGCACGATCACATCAGTGAAAAGAAGGCTCGCTGGCAGCTTCCTTAGAAGGCTGGTCTGATGTAAAATATGTCCCTTGCTGTCACCCAGAACAGTATCCCTTTATATGATAACAATGCTGCATTATGAATGTCTCACTCAAAATTTGTTCCTGGCAAGACACCTGGGAGCCTACTTGAATCAACTTTGTTAGTGTCTGCTATAGATACGGTTGTGCTCATCCTCATCACCAGGCATTCGCAATGTTCACACGCTATCTGGGAACAAATTACTTGATTATCCTCAATTTCTCCCGCATTATTGAAGTTTTAAAATATTTTGTTTTCCAGGATACTTCCAGCATTCGAAGAGGAACCTCCCTTTCATGCAAAACCAAAGAAAATGATTTGGGGTAAGAGTAGACTGCATTTCTAAGTTGTATATGTTTTGATGCAGTTTGATGGTTATGGAATGGTCCTTTTTTATGTAATATTATAGTAATTGTATGGTCAAAGAACTGTATCAAAATAACTGTTTGTGTGATGAGCCTAAGAGCTGATAATGATAGTACCTATGATTATATTGAAGAAATTCAAGTTTTTCCTATGTAATGAGACAGTCAAAGATATTGATTTATCTTTTTTGGTCTCCAGCAATTTATATTAGACAAAGAGCTGAAAATTTCTGGCAAAGGTGAAAGTTTTTAGACATCTCATAGTGAGCAACAAAAGATTGGCATGAGCCTCTCTTCATCTTTCTGTAGTCAAATGCTTAGTTTCAAAATGGATCAGAGTTTTAAAAAAAAAAAGTGTGAACATATTATGTTTTTGCCAGACTTCGCTTTTTTAACCTCAATTTAACCTCAACCAAAACCATCTTTCATTAATAGTTAGTGGTCTTCCAAGTTTATGGGCTCATGCCGTTTTCTGGCATTTTATTGTTTTTCACTTGTGTCCGATTTGGCGTTCTACCGTCCGATCCCACCACCTTTCTTCTGTTCAACCACGTTTCACCTCGGTGTTCTTTGACGGACAGTTTTCGATCCACCTCAACATGGCATTCCTCTGGATGTGAAGACCCTAAAATATGTGGCCCTGTTCTTTCTTCTTTGCACAGTGTGTAACTAAATCATTGCAAGATGAGTGTGTCTACAACACCGATGAGGTCAACATTTTTCCATCATTTTGGAAAATCTGTTACAGCCGATAAAAGGACCATCAAGTGAATGAGCAGAACTTGCTTTTCCTCGCTTGGCATCTGTTTGCTGTGCTAATCACCTACAACTATTAAAACAGATTTACAATGGCCATATCATCCATGTCAAAGTTGATTAGTCAGGACATTGTTACAGCTGCTGTTAATCTCCCTGTTAGTCCTTGTCAACATGCCAGACTTTAAAAAAAAAAAAAAAACAGTTACCACCACCTCATCCCCCAAAAAGTAAATAAAAATCCCAGAAATTTGCCTTGAAGGAAAGAGAATTCAGTAGAATTACAAGCCTTGACAACAGATGTTTGTGCTTTGTGAAGCTGAAAGTCATTGGCCCTAAGTGTGTCTCAATTGGAATCATGTGTTATAATTGTTCTAGCTTTGTCAAAGGAAACTTGGTGACAGCATTTCATTTTTGATGAACTTAATATATTTTTGAGGAATAACAGTCACCTGTTGTGATACCAGTTCCTATTTTGTTATGATTTCTACTGATGAATGATTCTTGAATAAACTAATCAAGGAAAACTGATTATTTTTATATCATTGGTGTGATAATTATTTCGATGCTTCTTCATTCTTTAGTTTTGTGTCATCCTCTTCTTCATCAGGTAAAACCTTGGATCCTGGCAAGTTGTACACTGAGGTAGTACATACTGACATTCACCTCTCCATGGCTGCACTCGAGAGCAGGGGCAATCGAGGTTGGTTTCACTCTGGTTTTACTCAATTTTGATGTGTGTCTCAAATTTGAAAAGGATTCCTTCATTTGCAAATGAGGGAGGTGGTCTTCAACGGAAGGAAATGCATTTTCACTCGCAGGCACTTCACACCCCGGCTCAAATATCCTGTTCATACAATGACTGAAGATATTGGTGTTCGAAGAAAGACAGCACTGCTCAAGAAACACTTCTTGTGTGTCTCCAGCTTATAGAGTTAATATGTATTAACACAGCAAAAAAGGTTTTGCTCTTCTTTGAATTTGAGCTCTTATTTTACCCTGGAAATTTGACACCCAGTGGGTAATTAAATCGGCTTCCTGGAAAGTTGAGCCTCAGATGTAAAATTGGGCCTCAGATGTAAAATTAAAGATCACAACTCATGAAGTATTTTTGTGTTTCTTTTAAGGTAGTCACGATTGCGAAGAAAGAAATGCAAAGGATATTCATCATATTATCACCAGCATAACATCACAGGTTTCCCACGGTGCACTGCACCATTGTTAAAAAGGGAATTGGTTCAAGTTTCTATAATTTTCCAACAGAGAGATACAGTCTCCACATGTGAAGAGAGAAAAACTTCCTTCAGTTTATGAGATTCCAATTTCTCTACCGTGTAATAGAAAGTTACTGCAAAGTTTTAATTATGTTATCCCCTACAGCTTTTCGCCAAATCAGACATTAAAATGTATCCTGCAAATATCATGGATGGTAGCAACGGACCAAGTATGGTGACCAAGAATAATCACGTAATCGGCAGAAATCATTTTGGTCGAACGTTTTCTCCAGAGTGTCACCCGCAGTTAAGGAAACTTCTGTAGAAGTTCAGTAGAAGACCAAAATTTGGTCGTTGACAGTGCTGTGTTTTTTTTGTCTTCAGTGGTGTCCCTTTCAAATTTGATGTGTCATTAATTATGTATTAAGTCATAGATTTCATTTCATCGCCTAGGCAAAGAATTCCAAATCCAAGATCAAGATCAAAGAATATTAGCTACATTCTGATCAATGTTTTGCTGGGAAATCTCACTTTTACTTTTGAGCAGATCTTTACATTTGATTGAGATATTTATTTGTGACCGATCACTTGACCTGAAGAGCTTTGCTTAAAGGTTGAAGCTATTTCCACAAACCACAAACAAACAAAGTAACAAAGTAAACTGCCTTATTCCCGCAAACCTTATTAGTAACCCTAAACATGACCCTAACGACGATTGCGTTTTGATTACAATCTCGTTCATGCTAATAATTCATTTTATTCACACAAATTTGTTTCGGCAAATTGGCAGAACCTTGTCAAAATGCGAAAGCCCTCTTTCTGACTCAGATATTCTCTCACTTGTTTTTGCTTATCATATTGTTATAAATATATTAATGGGAGGTCCAAGACTATTGTTATTTGAAAAACATCTGAAAACACCCTTCGATCCACTGCAAAGCAAATGTGTGTATTTTCAAAACTTGGTACTTTATTTCTAAACCCATTCCTTGAATCTGCTAGTTGTATTCCTGGTTGTATACAGTAAGGCTTGGGTGAGTCACCATTGCAAGGGGGAAAAAATTGCTTTCTTCCAGTCATTGACAGAGGAAACTGCTGAATCGATAAAAGTTCGAGACATTTTTCATTTTCAGTAGTATGTTGTTTTTTTTGGTGGCAGTTTGTCTGTCTGTGCAATTTTTCCTGGTAATTACTGGTCTATGGCACCCTTCTTCTCTCTTTACTTTTCATTTCAGGAGCTGAATATAATGGTTACACTCAGGTGATGCTGAAGACAGGCGGGGACGAATTCTTGCTCTGCACGCTAGTTCACGGGATGATATTTCAACAGACTCTGGATGTTCAGCTCAAGAAAGGAGAAGAAATATCTGTCTATGCAGAAGGGAAAAGTATGTGCCCCATGAAAAACCTTGAATATTTGATCTATGAGATAAATACGGCATTTGGCGTCCTCATGATCACAGTCATCTCTGTGTTGGACTTGTACTAGAATTAATTAGATAATTTATTGCAGCAAGAATTTCAGGATAAACATTCCGTGAATACCTATTTAGCATACAAAAGTTTACTGGACATATGTCAGTAATGTACTATGAGGTGATGTGGAAATGTTCCCTTCCTCCTTCTTCTCAGCCAATACATTGACTGTTCCCTTTCTTCTTGTTCTCCAGCAAAACATTGAATGTCCTCTTCCTTTTACCGAACTATTTTTTTTTATTTTTTTGCAGATAAGGTCCATCTGACTGGTTACTCAGTTTGCATTGAAGAGAGACTAGTCAACTCAGTGAGTGGAATAAGGGGAGCAAGCAGCGGCGGTCAGGACGGTACCGTCCTACACTCTGATTCAGATAGTGGTATGGATAGTAATAACAATATATTAGTATTAATGGGAGGAGATCCTCCGTGGATCTTAATGTCAAGCCAATTAATATTTTAACCAGGGTATCTGTGCAGCAGTGTTCACGCTGAGGTGCGCGATTCCCGCACCAGGGCTCTAAAATCCTGCACGGATACAATTTTTATGAGCGAAATTCCTGCTTCGTTTTTCCTTCCTAATGTGTACACGTTATTGTCAAAATGGGTCTTTTAGCCCTGTTCACCGAGCAAAGAGGAATTCTTGCAAATTGAGTGGAAAGAAAAGAGTAAAAAAAAATTGCTCTCTTTAAACGTTTGTTTTGATTGGTTAGTTATGCTACTTTTCTTAAAATGACATCTAAACCAATGGAAAGTTCACTTTCATATGTGCACTCGTGTATTACAAAGACTCAAGTTCACGAGCTAGCCTCGCACATGCACAATTCATGCTACATTCAATTAGCACAACATGACGCGATCGCAAACTGCATGATACATACCGTAAGTTAGAGGCTAAACCGGCCAGAGTAACATACTTGATGTTTATTAACCAGCTACTCACAACTCGCAACATGTTCAATGCAATTTTTGTGTGCAGAAACCCTCACAGGTACTTTCGACAATGGCAGTTAGCTGGGGAATTAGATTGTCATATAGTAGCTCCCTGGTATGCAAAAGTTTGAGTCGAAAACATTTTTGGAAAAGTCAATCCTATCAATTTAAAATGACTTGTATGAAGTAAGGTAGTACTGAAATTATTTTGACCTTAGTTTGTTTTTTTTTTAATTTGTGACAATTGTCGTTAAGTTTTGGATTTCAGTCTCCAAAAACATTTCATGATCTAACAAGTTCTATCGTTCTCTTGATATACCATTTGTACTGGAGCAATTCCTTTTCAGCTGGGTAGCAAGATGGTTCCTCGAAAGTATCACAGAATACTCCAGTCGATCAAGAATGCCAAAACCATTTAGCTGGCATGTGTAAAAGATCCTAAACTAACAATGTGAAGTATATTCAAAAACTTTCAGTTGAATATTTTCTCTCACATGATGTTTTTCTTCATGATGTCTTTGGGACTTTCCCTGTTGCCTAATGTACATATGTACACACTAAGAGTCCAGCCTACACACAGTAGAGCGACAAGCCTTAGATTTTAAAATCACAGGCTTGAATCTTCAAAGAAGACCTAGGACCCCCTTTCCCCTTAGACCCCAGAATGGCCATCAGTCGCTTTTCCCAGTGCAGAGGAAAGCACCAAGACAAAATTTGGACTTGCAGAGAAGACTGGTGACTGTATTTTGGTATCGCTGCCGTGCCCAATTAAGGATTTGTATACTCACTTTTAAACAAAAATGATTAGAAAGCAATGAAAAGCTAGAGGAGATGGATCACCACAGCCGTATACTTCTATGTCTGTGCCTGTTAACATCAGTGAAAGTGTTCTGCATAACATCCACACGTGCGATCTCTGTAGTGAAAGAAGGACTAACATTAGTACTGCCGAGCTTTAGACTAGGGTTAGGCTAGACTGAAATGTTTGTAATTAGTTCCAGTTGGGATATATGGTGTTCCAGTCTTACCCAACATCTCTGAAAATTCCTCTTTACAGAATGAAAATCCCTCCTAAATGTTTTTGGAAGGACGGCATTTCTCTCCTTAGTTTTGAAGCTTTAATATGCTAACACTGCTATGCAGGCATTATTGAGAATAAGAAGTTTGTAAACAATTTTGTTTTCTGTTAATTTTGTTTACAGCACAAGTTCAGCAAAGTGGCTCATTGCACTTCAGTTGCAGATGAGGTTTTGATTAAATAGGATTGCATTGTAGAAGTGAAATTTTGTGAAAAACTGGAAACTAAATATTGAAAGGGTACAACAAAAAGTGAAGACAGTGGACATGGAATGTTCATGCTTACAATAAATAAAGGAAAAGAGAATCGCAAAGGGGATGCTATGAACAGTTCAACTATCTTTTAATGTAGAAATAATGAGTAGCTTTTGAATGATGTATGACCATAAAGTAACTTAATGATACATAACATGACAAAATTTAAGAAAGGGAAAGCGTGGGGACTTTCTTGCGTTTATTTAGAGTTTTGAAGACTTTTATAACCGTAATAACTGGTTCTTGCATAGTCGATTAATGAAACAGTAAAAGCTTAGAAATCCACCCCTCTTTCTCTTCCGTAGTGAATTTGATGATGCGGATGGAAGTCATGCAGACGTCAATCAATTTGTCACGTGCTGAAGTCTCCAAAATTAATGTAAATGTAAAGTTCTTTGAAGTGAAATTTTGCAACAAAAACAAGTAGGGAAAATACCTTAAGTATGACAAATGGTCATCAAGTTTTTTAAGGAGATTCTGTGGGTTAGAGCAATGAGCCCCAAATTTTGTGACAAAGTGCAACATCCAACTTTTAAGGCAGTAACTCATCACATCTATATTTTTTGCTTGGCGATAGCAAAATCCTTAACTGGTTCTACGCTTTGATTGACAGCAAATTTGAAAGATGCAGAGTAGCTCATATTATGCAACGTACACAGGGATCCATTGTTTTGATTCCACATGTGGAGGAAGTTGAGACAGGCTGTCGGAGGGGCTAGAATTAAGTGGTTGGGAGACTTGAAACTGTCTGGAATAATGAGTCTTTGTCTTCAGTGAGAGCATGGTAGCCTAGTGGTTAAGACTTAAGACTTGTAACCCAGTAGTTATGAGTTCAAATCCAAGTAGTACCCTCGGGCAAGGTATTCGTCTCAACTTGCCTCTCTCCACCCAGGTTCTTATTTGGGACCTGTGAGGGACCTGAGTACAACTGGCGCCTTAATGGCTGCCCTTTGCTCTCTAGGATTCTTGGAGCGTACCTGGCACCAATGAACAGGGGTAATGGGTGAATGCCTTAAAGTGCATTGAGCAGTCAGTACTACTGGATAAGTGTGCTATGTAAGAATAGACCATTATTATTATTATTGTTTAGGTTTACATACAGAGCATTGCAAAGGTGCATTATACTGCTCACTTCTCTGTCCGTTTATGTCAGTTGTAAGTTCCCAAGATGGCAGCAGTTTCCCAGTCATCAAAACAGAATACCAGGAAGCCGAAGTGGAGGAGTGTTGGCAGTCTTCTAGAGCCGGCACGTTCACCATGGCGCCACTCCCCTGCGGGACGACGGATCTGATGCGATGGGTTGAACTCAGAAACAGATCCATGGGGGGCAAGGATGGATTGACGACCTATGTACCGAGAATGGAAGGAGCTCAGGATATGAGGAGGTTGAACAGTTTCCAAGCATCACACCAGAGAACCAACAAAAACCAAGAAAATGATGTCGGGAATCATACATCTGGTGGTGCGTTGCCTCAATTTTCACCATTGTATTTTGTCATCGTTTGGTGTTCGAAGGGAAGTTTTCCATGGCAGGGGTGGGAGAGGGGTGGCAGAAGGATATCTCTGTGCCTCCCCTATTTTGGACTTTTGGCTTTTTGCAGTTTCAGGTTTTACTCTGCAATTGTTTTACATCGCTTTGTTGGTTTGTAATAAATCACTTGCACTACATCTGTAACACAACTGTGACAGATTGTGCAATGGTGTAGTCAATACAATCAACAAATATCAACCATAAAGCAAGAAAATGTCGTAATGTTTTCTAATCTATCTCTTATTTCAGACCAGATTTTAAAAAATCTTAATTCAAGAAATTACAAAGCTGTTTACATCTCTCTTCGTTTACTCTTCAAAGCTGGTACCGGTCAGACGTTGAACCAAGACACGGATGACGACGTCAGTTCCGTGAGTGACGATGAAAGGCAGCCAACCTCTGGTAGAGAGGAATTGAACCAGAATCAAATTCCTGCTCACAGTCAACTAAACTTGCCTGTAATCACTCAGAACACAAGTGTCGCAGCGAGTGGTAAGAATGATTGTGTTTTGTTTGTTTGATATGAACAGCTTAAAAAGAAGGTTGTGTTTTTGTGAGGAAATTTTCACATTCTTCCCTGTACCATTTTTTCCAAATAAGTGACTGAGTAATCAAATGCTTGCATCCTACAAAATCTGTCAGTAGGCACTAGTTAGTTTATACAATAGTTACCAAAAATGACCAGAATTCTCTCTCAGTTGACATGAAATTCTAGATTTCTTTTGAAGTCTGTATTCCACACTTCCAGTACGCTATGTGTAATGGATATATCCGTCATGTCCTAACTTCACATTACTGTGTACGGCGGATATATCCGTCGCGTGGTATATGCATCAAATTACGTCACATCACACACAACCAATCGAGGACCCATCCTCGAACGATCCTTCACTGGGCACAGCGGACATTCTGGCCTGCACACCGGTTTCCCAGTAGGCCGGGCAGATGTATGCGTCTTCATATGGAGACGTCGATCAGGTACGTGGAACTCGGAAGCCTTCTTGGATGTGTCGTGCTGTTTATGATATCTCACATGCCTCCACTGCAAATAAAGCACATTGCGGATGTATTTTCAAACCAACACGCAGATACCATGTCTCAGCTTCCAGAAAAGAAAATAACGGAGTCTATTAAAGAGTGGAAGAAGAGCGAGAAGCCTTGTGCTGCACTACGCTTGGTAATATACTATACAAAGAGTGACTTTTCTGTGTAAAATCTTCTGACAGATGGAAGAAACAAGCACTGTCATTTGATTGTCTTGCTTCAAAATAAGAAGGAAAAGAAGGAGATGACATACTTTTGTTGTTCATATTTACACTGTATTACTTTTCCAGTGTGAAGTTGAAGTATGCAAAAAAAAAAAAAAGCAATTTTTGCAGAAATTTGATTTCTCCTTGGGAATAAGAATTACAATACTTTAATTTCATGGTTGACTAGTTAGGGTAAAAAATGTGTTTTCTGTTGATTGAGGATCAGTCTGAATTTCATCTGTCATATTACATTAAGCTTAATATAAACCTTCCAGGATGTATGTGTGTGGTTAATTTGAAGGAAACTCTGCACAGGAAGTATATCAAGCATTCAATTTCGTTACCCCACCCTAGTTCAGAGTCACGACTTCTAGCTGGGGGTCACGACTTGACTCGACTCCACCTTCCTCGGAGTCACTACTCCTGTGGAAGTTTTCAGACTCTTAAGCATTCCTGAAGATCTTTTTTCTTTGTGTGTGTATGTGTTCAACAGTTTGAATGAACATTCTTTTGCAAGTTTACTTAATTATGGCATTTCAGTCTAGTATGGTATTTTTATACTTCTTGTTTCCCAATGAGGCCTGGTCTATGTCTGACAACTCAGAATATTATCTAGGGTGAAACCGTATCACAACCCACCAACACTGTTTTGGGGGGCTGTACATTGTCTCTATATGTATGACAATTCCTCAGAATTTGTTGCTATATGTATGTGTAGGTAGCTGTTATTATGTCATTAAAACCAAATGTCAGTTGGTGTCACAAGTATCTTCAGAGTTGCAGCAGGGCAGGGCTTGAGTAATCATCTCCACAAGAGTAACATCAAGGTTTGCTGACATCTATCCAACCTCCTTTTTAGAAGGTGAAAGGAAAACGATTAACAGATGCCTTTAAGCCAGTATCTGATGAAGCAAGATTTGCATGTTTTCTTTCTTTTGCAACTCTTGCGTTTCTGAATGCAAAGTGGTCGTAGAAATAAATGTGCGAATTTGTTTTGATACAGTAGGTAAAATTGCAATCTCATGAAGACAAAGTTAAGTGTTTATTTCTGCACCTATTGCATTTTTGGAAATGCAATAGTCGCAAAGATAAACGTGCGAAGTGAGTGAATATGCCTCACGTGAAGACGGTAACGTCAAAATCACGCCAGACAGTTGCAAAATATTAGCCCTAACTTTGTACTAACTTACCACCAGTGTCATGAAACAACCTAGGCGAAACCGGAGGACATTTGACCCAGGGCAAATTCTACAAAATACACGATATTAGTTCTACATTAGTGAGAAAATTTTACTAAAACTTTGTGATCATTTGGCATTAGATTTTAGCAAAATTGTCGAAAAAAATTTCTGAACATGTTCAAAACTGCTGGTGATGCTTTTGCGATTCCTGCTAATTAAGGCAACAGTTTTGCTACTGTTTTACTAATATTTGACAAATTTGGGAAATTCAGTCACAAGCCAAATGCAAGTGAAAGTCTTCTTTGTTACTGGCTTAAGAGATAATGGTTCCAAGTTTGTATATTGATCTTGCCATTTTGTACATTTGTTTGATCTGATAACCAATCCACAGAATTCTGAGTGGAAATGTTCTGCTAAAATGTTTAGCAAAAACTTGTCTGATCCTACAGAAGTCACAATTGAAAAGTAGCTTTACTTAACTTTGGATGCTTTTCTTTAGGAAAAAAAATCAACAGTCAACCCATCTTTTCTGCTGATGCATTTTCGTGACCATTCTCTATTCTCCCTTTAAATCTCTTTGATCAGTAGCATTAGCTCTACAAATATTGGATTTGTGGACAATTTCCAGCATACATCATGTGGGTGACACAGTGGTTTGAAAAAAAAAGAAGAAGAAAGAACAGGTGGAAATTTCACGTTCTAATGTAATTTATGGGTGTTATGGTCGAATATCCTGTTTTGCAATGACAATTGCTGCATGAAGGATCAAAAAGCAACGTCGCTATGAACGCTTGGCCACCACTAGCCAGTTATCCCTGACACCAAGGTATCCAAGGTATGGTGCTACCCACATGATGTATGCCAGTTGAAACCATCGTATCGTCTGTCTCTTGAAAACTTCCGTATGATACCATCAAAATAACTCCCAGTTTGTGCCCAGAATTGGTTAATTAGACAGGAGCTCCTCAGGGTACATGGAATCTCCTATCAGGAACAAGGCAAGTTACAAAATTTAAATGTTTTTACCATCCATTTGAAAATAAAAAAAAGAAAAAAATAGATGCACTTACATGGTCCACATTTTTATGTCATATGTGGAGATAGTTCTGTCTTGTTGATTCTCAAAATTGCAGTCATGCCTTTATGATAAAAAAGTAGTTAAGTAAGCACTTATTTTTTGATGCTGTGGTTCCTTTGAGATCATTCTTGGAAATTTAAATTAACCACTATCAGATAACTGGTAAGTCTTTTTGTTTTAATTCGATGTCACCATCTGTAATGTATGAATTTTTTTTTTATGCAACAAGTTTTTTTTTATAATTGACAACAGTAACTTTACTACTGTTTGACTCGTTTCCGTGCTTCATCTTTTCGATATTATTCATTTTGAATCCTTGTGTCAAACTGCAACACATCTTTAATGAATGTGGCTCTTTCCTGCAATTGAAGAAATTAGGTCTTCTGACTCATTGTCATCCCGATTTTGTTTTGTTCATTGATATCTCTACTTCTTTCTTTCCCTTTCAGCTACCCGCTTAAGCACTGAAGATGCCATGAAAAGCCTCGATCTGCCCACGCATGCTTCTTACCAGAAAATTTCAGACCCTCTGGCAACCTCTCAGATGCTTAAACTTCAAACTGCCCTGATTCAGAAGTCCCCTCCTCAGGAGTTCAGCAACAGTGAGGAGGGGGTCACTCTGCCCATCCCCAACCCCGTCAGGGGATACCAGTGCCAGTTCTGCTTCAAACTCTTCCGCCACGTGTCCAATTTCAAATCCCACCAACTCATCCATACCAACCTGAAACCGTACAAGTGCCGGTTCTGTGGTGTGGGGTTCAAGCAGACCGGCAACCTGAAAGCCCACGAACGTATTCACACGGGAGACAGACCCTACAAGTGCTCTTACTGTGGCAAGCAGTTTGCGAGGTCCACTACGAGAAACACCCACGAGAAACTCCACACCAACTCCGTGACGTATCGCTGCAAGGTGTGTGACCGGATTTTCATGCATGCAAACTCGTTGAAGAAACATCAGATGTTGCACAAGACATGATCATGTTTAGTTTTCGTGGTTTGTTCTGCCCTAAGTGCCTGCAGGAGATGCTATGAAAGATCAAGAGGGTCGTAGTCGTAGAACGAGAGAATAGTTTAGCCCATGCATTGTCTTACCAAAGAATCCATCCAATTTTGGAAATTTGCCAAAACTTGTTTTATTTTATATTATTTATATCACTTAATGACTCTGCTTTTGTAATATATTCTCTATTGTTACATCTTCTTTGTTTGTGTGTCGTTTCAAGGAGGAGACAAAGAGGACTTAAATAGCGGTAGTTCCCACACTAGCTTTGAATTTTCAGTTGCATCCAACCTGACAAATTCATATTTTTCTTGTTCTCGGTAGAACTTGCATTTAGATGATCAATATCATAATAGTTTTGATTGTATATACATTACATATACTCTACAGTGCAGAAAATTGAGATGTTTACATTTACTTAAAAATACTTCTTTCTTTTGAAATAATGGTGACATTGAATGAGAGAGAGCTTGTTTTTTTTTTTGTTTTTTTTTGTAGAATGTTGTTATTTCAGCAAAGGTTAATCAAGGTTAACGATCTGTGTTGTGCTAGTTCTTGAGCCAAAATTTTCATTTTCATTCCACATATTACATGTGGTATTTTGTTTTTTTTTACCAAAGTGAACAGTTGTCGTATTTATTTCCTTTTTCTACGTTTGTCCCTAGTGGACTGTCTTGTCTTCTCCTTGCTGAAGGCTGAAGATTCTATGCAACATTGATGGTGCATATGTGTGAAATATTTCTTGGAAGTTAGAATCACTGAAATAGGAACTTTGCATTGCCTTCGATAGTCACCCTGTGTGTAACACAGAAGAACGATTTTGATTGGTCCAACTATGCCATTAATGTCACAATGCATTTGAAACATACATGCAACGATAAAATCCTACAACGCCATACCAAAAGACATTGCAAAGGGCTCCTTACAAAACTTAAGGTCACAGCAAATGTTTCCTTTTGAATGAAAGTTTGAAACATGTGGATTAAGTCGCTGCTCGGGTTTCCCTTCTTTGGGGTGATATGCTGTTGGTAACATTATGCAAGATCTTTTGCGGGACCAGCACAACCCTCTTTAAATTTGAGTGAAAATCTTTGAAAGTGCACTGAAAAAAAAAAAATTGGTTTGGTAACTGCCATAGATGGCACTTTGGAAAAATCTCATCAGGTGTAATAAGAGTCAGAAAGGGCACCATATCTAGA
Organism: Stichopus chloronotus; assembly: GCA_021234535.1. Taxonomy (NCBI): domain Eukaryota; kingdom Metazoa; phylum Echinodermata; class Holothuroidea; order Aspidochirotida; family Stichopodidae; genus Stichopus; species Stichopus chloronotus. The sequence goes on from CM037835.1 coordinate 21,479,273, forward strand.
AATGTCTTGGGGTAAATAGCGCTTCTCCCCACGCCGACCCTCCGCTATCAGCATCAGCCATGTGTTAGGAAGAACAGATCTCAGAAATGTGAGAATCTGAGAAAGTCTGTGAAAGACCCAGTATGTGTTAGTGATCTATGCGTCTGTGTGTTCAAGTTTTTAATGTTGTTAAGGTCTCCAAAAAGGGACTCATGAATATCCCTCTATCATGTTGAGAAATTTCAGATTCAGCAGTTATACATATGAATGATAAGTCAACAGTGCTCAGTGGGTTGTGATCACATAGTGTAGCGTCTTTCAGGTTTTCGCTGAATTTTTGCATCTCGTCTTCGAGAAGAATTTAAAGTTTAAAGGTCAGCTCTGCAATGGAAACGATTCCTCTGACCTGTAATACAAGGGCTAGTTCTCCCGATCTGTATTTCGACACTTCCCCTCAATCGGAGGTCAAACCCATCAGCTTTGAATAATGAAAGATAATGATCAAAATGTTTTCATTTAGTTTGGAAGCTGATTCATCTGAATCATTTTTTTTTGATGGGGGCTTCCATAACACAGGAACAAAATCTGAAGTAATAATGGTGCATCTTCCACAACTGGTATTAAACTAGGTAACATCAATTTCGGAAGGAGATTAAACGACTTGAGCAAGTCCAAATACGGCCACCTCAAATCGCAATCATGGGTGTGTGATTCAAAGTACAGCCCCTATGTAACATTCAACCTTTTTGTCCAGAATGATTGGAGCAAACTTCTTCACAGGTTTATGATATTTATCCCAAACAAACACGGGATGCAATTTTTCAATTGCAGACTACTTGCAATTGTATTTCCCACACGGGCGACACAACAGGAACAAAAGTAGACATGCGTAATGGTATGTATAATCTCATACAACTTGATCTCACTCATCATGTCTTCTTATGGTTCACCAAGCTCTCATCAATGGACCATTTATTTTAAACCTTCAAATTCATTTTCAAGTTTGCATCAGGTACATTTCTTCCAGTATCAGTATCATACTCATGCCATACTTTTTGAGTGTCCAAATGTATGGCGCAATTTCAGTATTTTTGCATTGTTCTCTGAGGAACATCTTGTCTTTGAAGGGTGGTGACGTAGACTCATCTAACCCCACCAAAAATAAAAGACCAGCATGAGATGTTTGCATTCCATCGTCTGTAGTAGTCTCTAAGTGAACAGGATTCAAAGTTCGAGAACGGAAGAGAAAAGGGAAATAACCATTTTCAGAACTTTAAAAGGTTTGTCACTACCTATTTTGACTCACTGCTTGATATTTTGTGCACAAATGCATATTGATAAACTGCGAAAATTGGCAACTTCTTTTTTTATTCATGATTTTTATTCAATGCTTTTACATAATCCATCTGGCATGATCATTGCTATTGCTTCCATTATCATAATTTATTAGTGCAGACTTTTAGGTAATACAGCACAAAATAGTTTACTTCTGTTGATTATCTTTCATCCCTCTGTGATGTCCAGTCACAGTCAACCGATTAACTGTCTTTTGAAAGGATTCTCAAATTTACGTTGAAAAGCCCACTGGTGTATCTCCTTACTTAGTCCAAATGTTTGGTTATACTAATGGTTAGTGTACCAACTAAAGCAATATATAAGATCTAAAATGGTCTTTATTTTGCCCATAATTGTATTATTTAACCTAAATTATATATATATATATATATATATTTTGTTATTTTCTTACCCCTTGTGGCCATTGGTGCTGTGCTACTATATCGTATGTATTTATATGTGCATGTATGTATCTTAATTTGTATGTATATGTGTGTGTGTGTGCATATGTGTGTGTATTTATATATTTGCATACATAGATATTCCTTAGGTCCAGAACAAAGTTTGCATAGAAATTTTAGAGACATGCAAATCAGTGGTCATGAATCCTGACTCACTTTTTTTTTTCTCCTTACCATCTGTTAGACATATTTACCAAAGTTTTGTTCTCTGAGTTTTGATCATGAGGTATAATGTTTACCAAATCAATTTTACTAATTTTACTTTACAAGCAATATGGGCACTTGCACTGAATCCCTGTGACTTTGGTTGGCTAAAGTCAGATGGTAAACTTTTGTCAGTTGCTTTGACCTGCCCCCCCCCCCACGGTGCTTCCACAGCCACATCGGTCTTTTTTTTTTAATGTATATCCATATCTTAATCTCCTGGAACAACTTGTTGAGTTAGTACTTACCAAAGAAAGGATTGCCAAAAACACCAAATTGAAAATTCTTTCATCATATTTAGGCTTACTGATACTTAAATTTCCAAATGTCTGTATGTCTGTGAACAGTTCTCTTTCCTTTGCATCATCCATTCTCCATGGATCCTTCGAGAATGGTGTGATTCCCTAGCAGCAGGCCTATATGCAAGGGAGGGGGGCACTGGTAAAGCACTCTGAATTTTGTTTGGCCTCACTTGAACTTATGGGGTGAAAGAAAGTGATCAACATTAAGTCACATGTGCTGGTGGGCTTGCCCCCCCCCTCTATTTCCATGTTGGCCCCACCTAGGAATGTGACTTGACTGTGGGCCTGAGTCTCTCAGCTGGTACAGACGACTTGGGCCATGGTGTTCATCTGTGCTGTCATACAGGTGGCTACTTTGATTCCTCCATATTCAAAAGCAGTTAAAGTCCTTATTTCTGCAATCTTCCAATGAGTTTAATATGAGGCAAGTACTCTGGTGGAAAAGGGTCCTGTTTATAATGAATAAGTTAATTTCTTCCATTTTCATAGCTAGATACTAATAATTGGATGTAAATAAAAATGTAGCATATTTCTCAAAAGTGATGGTGGATGTTTTATATCCAAAATAGAGGACGTTCTGAAGTTGAAAAAAGAAATCTGTTCTTCAAAGAAAGGGTCTACCAAGCAAGTTTTGTTCTTAAGTATTTTCAGCATCTACTCCCTGGATTTGTGCACAATAATGTGAGGTCACGTGTGGACCATATAGTTATACTTGATGGATGTCAGACCTTCCTTTGTAACTTGCATTTTCCATTTCACTTTTTTATTTCATCATTGTTCAAAGCTTTTACTGCCGTATTGTTATTCAATTCCTATAGCTTTAGTTTTGTATCTTTTGGAGAGAATGATAATCCTAACCAAACTGCAAACCATTGTCATGGTATATGTATTTTTTTTTCTTTTGTGTTGTTTCGTTTGGCTGTATTGGACATTATTATCAATGACCGGTGCTGTTCCCGAGTGAATAAAGGTGGCGTCATTTGAGGCAATGAAGCGTATCTGTACCGGAAAGTTCGGAGTTCCACCCCGGGCCAGGTCCGCAGTGAGATGGGTTTTTCGTACAAGAGTAATCTCAGGTTCCCATCTGAACTGACCTTGCGAAAATGTGCACTATAAATTGTTAGGCTAGGCTAAATATGACGCAACATACCCGTGTTAAATGTATAAAATTGCCTTCAACGAGGGCGCTTCACTGTATCATTGTGACCTCACATAGACTTCGACACACAAATTTGTCACAAAATAGTCAAAAGTATAGCGACAATACATCAATCAGGTATCGACAAATTTATATTACTATAGTAATTGGATTCTTCCTCTTTATCCACACAATTAGGAAACAATGTACATCATTTATAGGTTGAGAAAAAAAATCAGATTTCTACGAAATACATGAGCCCCTTGTAGTTGTCAAAGCCTCAGCTGGTGTGAGAACAATTGGCTTCATGTGTCTACTATGCCACTACTTTGACCTTGACGAAGTTGATTTACATAAGTCTGAGCCAGGTGACACCACAGAAGTCCATGTTTTGGAGAGGAGCTTTCTTGTCTCGATCGAAATCAATTGACAAAAATAGAAACCCACCAATCATCTCCGATGAAAAATAATCTTGAAGTTTTCCTCCGACGTTTGAAGTTCCTGTAAAGGAAAATTTCCGTTATTGGTCAATTAAGCATATTTCAAAAAAACGAAATTAGGGCGTATACTACTAAGACGTTATCATACATTTATTTCAAGCCACAAGCTACAAAAGCATTTTTACCGTATTTATCGTTTACACTTTTTGCATTTATCGAAATACCGCTAAAATTATCGGCAGAGCAAGTGAACACACCAAATGGTGTAGCAGTCCTCACTCAGCAGGGTGATGACTGAATGCCGTCCATGGGAGGGGTTAAACGGGTACCCCCTCCCTGAAAATTTTTTGCCAACATAGTATGTGCTGGATGCAAATGGTGCTACATTTGATGCTAGATTTGAATTGAATATATCTTCGGGAATTCCTCTTTTGTTTTTTCATCTTGCTTAGTGAAATATTTTTCAACCTTTTTTCTTTCTTATTCTATACATCGGAGTAGGTAGGTTATATGGAAATTTGAATAAGCAACTGATCTTGGGGGAGTTAAGGGGATTTCCCTTCCCCTTTAGAGTTTTCTTTAACAAACAGGTCTCACTTTACACAAAATGCTGCAATGTTTGTGCTTTTTAATATGTGATAAATGATAAAAAAAATGTTAATTATCCCAGTTTTGTCATTACATTTATTTCTGGATATGTTGCCATCAGAGGGTATAGAAAGGTTGATAATGCGTGCCATGAATGTATTACTGAAAACAACTTAATTCTTTAGACGTTCAATAGTAAATGAAAACAGTAAAACTGATACCAGTGTTGTAGTATGGGCTATTTTTCAAATCGTGTGTCACTGTTTCCGACACTGAGTTTGTCACAAATAAAGCAATCTGCAGAGTGAAATCTCTGCGACATTTTATTTTGTATCAAAGGTATCAGTATATAATATGTAAATTTTCTCTCACTTTTGAATTTCCATTCAGATCCATTGCATGAAATGGAGTAAGACACTAATGGTGCAGAGAGTTATGGCCCAAAAGCTCTGGGATTGTCGAAAATTATAACTGAAGTCTCTTGAAAGTTGAAAGCAGCTTTTTTTTTTTTCTGTGGGCTTGGTTAATCTGGTAACAGACTGAAGTTAGCAATCCAATTCAATGTAGTGCTCATGAGTAACCACAGAGGATAATACTCCTGGTAATGTATGGAGCTGACCGAACTTATACTGTAGTCCATATGAACCATAATATTATCAGGTTGCCAAAATTCTGAGTAACAGAATTAAGTAACTCGAGGTCGAAAATAATGAGCAAAGTTTCACTGGCACTGCACATAAGCCTAGTGCGCTAATTGGGTAGGGCTTTGTACTGTTTTATGACGTTGGAAAAAAATTCAACATTTTTGGAAGGGGGGGGGGGGGTCGCGTGGGAGTCCCCTTGACCAACCCTAAACACCCCCCGAACATCTACCTAAACTCGGACGGAAATTCATTCCAACTTCATCCAGGGGTGGATCCAGTATTTTTGTTTTGGTGCGCGAGATTCGTTCACCTAAAGCAGGGGTGGGCAACCTTTTTGATTTGAGGGGCCAGAAACGAGGAATGAAAAATTTGGCGGGCCGCACTTCATCAACATTCAGAAACACCACTGACGCCAAACAAATTGTGATCTCAGAGATAGCTCGCTCGTTGTGTAAAATAAATACATTTTTTCCATTTGCTGGATACGTCTCGCGGGCCGCATATAAATCAATGGCAGGCCGCATGCGGCCCGTGGGCCGTAGGTTGCCCACCCCTGATCTAAAGGAGTAAGGCCTTTATGAAAAGTAGTGTTCCCAATACGGTGTACCTAGTGTCCATACCACGACGAGAAGACCAAGAAGATATGATTGTGACATAGTGTTAAAGAAACAATTGATCAAATTTGGAGCTTTTTGGGGAGGGTGGCAAACATGGCATTGGAACAAAGATGAATGAACCGTTTCGCTAATTAAAGTAGCGAACATTTAATGTAATGGTTTTAACAAAATTTGAAGGAGAATTTTGTCTAATCGGTAGAATTTCTTGATAAGTGTAAGACGGTGAATGCATCCTTGAAAGATTGGATGAGGCATCTAATCGTGAGCAACAACAGAAATAAAGACGTTCTTTTTGATGTAACACATACTCTAATTTAAGCTTTAACTTAAAAAGTTATTTACTTATTGAGATTAACCTTATCCTCCTTATCAAATGTCCGCATACACACACGACAAATCTCACACGTGGAAAGTTTAAAACGTTAATTCAGTGCATGTATTTGATATGTGTTAATATTTAAAAAGTTAAAAATGAGTATGTAATGCTGTTAAAACCGGACTATGAGTTGAAAATTTGTCATATTTTGCCACTGAAAATCAAATATGTCGTTGCTACTGAAAAACAAAACAAAACATTGTTTTACCCCAGTTTTTGCGTACATGAATTTTAATATCCATTACCACTGGTCTGTTTGATTTCAAGTAACAGTGAATGACAGCTGGGCTTTCTTGAAGAGTCTGAATTTTGTTGGGTCAACAAAACCGTCGAGACAATTTTCACATTCAAATTCTGGAAGATGAATACATAGTTCTCTTTCAGATTTTGTGACTGTGATCTTTCCCCCTTCTTTCTCTTCCCTGAAACACTGACGAGGAACAAAGGTAGATGACCGGGCGATTGCCAGTACAACTCATATTCGAGTTTTAACGGGGTGGATAATTAGTAAGTAAAGCAATTAAATTTCAAAGTGAAATCGGTCATTGTCCTTTTTTTGGCCACTGTTCTTACCTCTGCTGAACTAATTTGTAAATGGAGCGGCCATGACCTAGGGTCGCCTTTGGTTGGGAGACCCCAACCTATGGATCCAGGGGTTGCCTGCTTCGAATTGGGGAAGGGGGTTTTTGAGGGGGGTCTCTGCAGGTAAGCGACCTCTGCCGTTCTTTCACTGGAAAACGACCCATCTCCGACATATTGATCTTCGAGTCGTCGCACGATATGATTTCTCTTCCCTTCTGGACCTTTATCAATCAAGACGACAGAAAAAAAAAGAAATCATTTTATGGAATTTTATGAGAAAATCAAAATGAAATTTGACATGCAATATCAGAGAAGAAGTTTTGTAATTGCAAATGCTCTCTGAAAAATGTGGTTTTTACAGGAGAAGGCTTTAGCAATCGAGCGAAGAATCTTTCGTCGTCATGGTGACATGAATGATTTTTAGAAACAATAAGGTCGCGCCCATTTTACATTCAAGATCAGGTGATCCACTAGGACCGAATCAAGTCGTTTCATAACTTTTAATATAAAGGAACACTCTAATGTGAGGATTCGATGAATGTCTTCTTTCATTTAATTTTCTACCCTTGTCTGCATAGGGTTATAAAACTTGAAGGGATTCGATAGTCGTTACAATTATTTTTTTTACATTTTTTCTGTTTCGTTTTTATTGATTTGTTTTGTCTTGTTCTTTTTGTTATTTCCTTTTTCCAAAGTGCTCTTGATCATACACCAATCCATAGTCGTTTACAGCTTGGATGGCGTCTCTTGAAGATTTTTCAAGACTTGTCCATGGGCACGTAGGACTGAGACTGAGCGCTACCAACTGTATCATCAAGAAGAAACATAACCTTTAATCACCCCGTATCATCATGTACTGTCTGCGGAATATTGTACGTCAAGTGACGTTGGATCGAGGATCAAATTCCCTTGATACCCCTCCCATTAAAAGGACTCTGGAATCATAGTTTCGTCACAAGGAATCTGTTCTGAATTATCATGATCAAGGGCCCATGGGCCCTAAATCAGCGACAGTAAGTGGGACCCGGTTTGCTATTTCTTTTTTAATTTAATCTTCGCTTGTCATTGAAATATTTCTAGTTTGTAAACAGTAACGGCACCAGGATTTTAGATTGGCGGTGGGGGAGGGGGGCGGGCAAAGGGATGGTGAAAGAAACTTTTAGGGGTAAAAAAAAGTCGCGCAGGGCGAAATCCAGAGCTAGACGAGAGGTTGGAGAGTGGGGTTTAGAGGACCGTTTTACGGCCCCTTGTGGGGTCCAAGGGTTAAGCCCCGGTGGGAGTCCATCGCCCCTGGAATCTCTGACGTGTTAGCATAGCTTCGTATACTTTTGTTCAAAGTGCATCATTAAACGCAAAGATTTTAAACGATTCAAGTTCTCTTTTAGCTCTTCCCCTACGTTGACAAGTAGGAAACTTAGGACCTTTCATGGGATCCAAGAGCAAACCCCGGTGGAGGTCAAGGAGGCAAAGCCCCGGAAACTCTGAGGGTTTAGCATATCTCTGGGTAGAATAATTAAGTCCCAGAGTAGTATACTTCAAAGAGGAAAACTTACGACCTCTTGCTTGTAAAAGCCTTGCTTCAGTACGCTTAATATGGTACATTTCAATACGCTAACTACAGTCCTGAACACCAATGTCTATAACATTTTCAAGGACTCAAAAGAGTCCAGAGAAGTGGTGGGTGTAATTTAAAAGAAAAACCCATTGTAAGTTTTTACAATAAGTAAGCGATAAATTAAAAGTGCTAACTGTATAGTCTAATATATTGACGAACTTAAACCTTGATTTAACCTTTGTTTCCACTTCACAAGTTATTTACATACCAGTGTAGAGAAGCTCCCCTTTTCGTGGTAGAGGGAATCCATGTACCGCTCTTTCTAAAGTTGAGTCTGTCTGCCTAGAGGCAGTAGTGGCGGTTGTGCTTGGCCTTGACTTAGTATCTTCCATCATGAGTTGTCAGCTTTGATGCGTAGACCTGTCTAAATATTCTATCGGCAGGAGCCGCGAATGACTTTTTGAGAATCTCGGACTCTTGTTTTCTGCTCTTTTATAGTTTCTTTTTGTGACCCGATATGAACTTGTACGATCAACTACACATTTCCCAGCCTCAAAACATTAACACTGTTTGTTCAGGTTGAAATAAACAAACTGGTTAACGGCTGTAGAAGAGGTAACAGAAAGGAGGACCGTACAGAGGTAATCGATTCTGTTGTTACTATCACAACCAGACGAGTGTCTATTGTTTCCCCGGCCATTGTCCTAAAAACATGGACACAGATAATCGAAGAGCTCTCTGTGGGAGACACCTCGCACCGAATCAAGATGACTCACCAAAGTCAACTCAGTAACTCACCACACAGATGGCGCACGGCTGCCAACATTTTATTTGGGCAAACGACACCCCTGGTCTAATCGACTGTAAAATCTCGATAGATGGTTAAGGTTACAGAGCATACATTCTGGCCAAACTTGCTTTCGACACAAAGACAAACATATTTCTGTGGTTCGTTTTATCGTCTGTACCTTCACGTAACAATCACATGACACAAACTTAGATTATCGTAAAACGCACTGGAGAGAATGTTCAAGTGTACGATTGGCCATTAAATCGATAATTTAATTATCGTAACATATATTCGAATTTATGGTACAATTAGTTCCTGAATTGGTGGCCTATGTGTATTTAGCGGCAGAGATAGGATATTAAATGGAGAATGCCAGGAGAGGAAGTTTGCATAATTGCTATTGGTTGATTTAATTTAAGCAGCACCATTAATCAGAAATAATTGCGGTATACATTCTATGTCATGATACATAATTCCGATTAGAGGGTCACGAAGTATTAATGCGATTATATATATAATTATATATATATATATAATTATAATTATATACATACATATATATATATATTCATTCACGGGTATGTATAGGAAGTCTGTTATTGGTATTTCGGGAGCGGCCTGGCAATGGATGGAGACTGAGGAGTTTAATGTAGCTGTGAGAAATGTCTATTGTTAATCATCGTCCGTATTACAGGGTAGTTGGGGCAACTTCACCTACCATGTCGATCTGAAATATCAGTGATGTCCCTAATATGGGATGAATGGTGTGGTATTCACTTATGCGTTTACATAACTATGTGTCATAAATCATCATCTCCGAATGACATGTCATTTATATCGAGAGAAGCGGCCGCAAGGGTGAGTTTCGAACGAGTAAAGACTTGATACATGTGACTTACATTTTCTGCAAAATACGTCTACTCTGCCTGGGCAGGCCTAGGATCCGTCCATCATAGGTGTTTGTAGGAAAGCTAAGCAACCAGGATCACCAAACGGATCATCAACTGCCATTGCTATAGGCGGGATCTCTCAATTATGATTCCGGTTATTCAAGGCAGGTGTGGAAATAAGAAGGCTGTAAACTGGCTCACGCCATTTTAGTCATGTATGAATAATCCTCATCTATATCAAACTTGAAATGCACGTTTAAGAACTAAGCGTCGAAGAAACCTACTTGATAATAAGCGTGAATTAGAAAGCTTCATACGCGCACTTGAAATTATCAACATTAAAGTGATCGAGGATGTGTGTGTGTGAGGACGTGAAGGGGGGGGGGGGGGGGGGAGTGAGGTTTGCAGGTACGTGATGTCACCCACAGGAATAAAAAATATGTGTTTGACATCCGGAGGCATTTGCCACGCCTCACATTTTTTTGCTTTTAATCTTTTTTTTTTCAGTAGACGTTCCTCATTACACGACTTCACATCAAGTGACTTTGAACAAAAGTCTGTAGGCCTATACCATGTTATTCAAAGTGACTCATATCGAACGAAGTCTACCACATAAAGGCGTTCCTTGTTTCATATCGACTTTGTTAATCTCCCCCCCCCCCCCCCCCATCAAATCGAGTGAACTAAACCATCCATTGATGTATGAAACTGCGATCAGTTTGTTCAACTCTACCCAATTAAACATTTCGATTCTTTTGTCGGATTTGCAGATGAGTGGCTATAATCCTCTCGGGAATTCGTTTGGCTTTCTTTGGCATTTTCCCCCTACAGAGTGAAAAATTGCACTTTGAAGCCTTTTTGAACATTACGATAAAGCTGCAAGATTCGGAAATTTACCACCACATTAAAGACAGAATGATCTCTATGTACACAGCGACATGATACTGTTGGTAACTTACGTTGACGGCACTCCATTCATGGAACTGATTGTATGGCACAACATACCCCGTAATTTTCTCGCCTTGGCCAATATGCAGTGGCGGAGCTAACATATGGTGGTGGGGGGGGGGGGGGGGCGTTGTCCCCCTGACGGACTCAAATGGATTACCAGTGCCCTTTTCAGCTTTTCACAAAGGATATAAAGTGAACAGAAAAACATAAGAATGAGAGAAAATGTGCCACTTAGCTCACACCAGCATGCTGGTATGAGCTAAAAACAATCAAACTGCCGTTACACATACTATGTTTTCACTGGATAAGTTTAGATCATACATCACCGTTTGACTAACTTGCATGCATAGGGACACAATGTTCGCGAAATGTCTAAAAATCGCAACCCTCTCTATATGGGAACCCTAATAGTCCTGCCAGCACTCATCTTTCCTCCTCCAATGTCTCTAAAGAGCTGTGGGTATGCACTATGCGGCTCCCCATTTTTTGCCCCCTCTGAAACTGTTAGCTCCGCCACTGCCGATATGACTGTAATTTTGACGTAGTCCCATGAAGTTTTACCCGAGTGCGAAAGTGAATTTGTAAAATCTAACATACGTATTAATATGTATTCTTGTCCTCTCTTCATTGCTAAGAGCGACATTGTGATTGTCTGTATTAGCTCAGAAACCTGATACTGTACTCCAGTGGCACACGCAACATGTGAGATCCAAATAATTCTAAGTTTCAGGAATGCAAGAAGGGGGAGGGGGATCAGTGGCGGTTATTTTTAGGGACACTGCTAGGGGGGGGGGGGGATATCGTGAATGTGTGCGAGCCACTGACAGAATTGTAAGAATGAATATCAGAACGCTCTTAGAGACGTCTGTCCCGTTGGCTGAATCACTTTGAAATTTGAATGAGAATTATAAAGTGTTCTTGAAGTTGCCTACGTTATACAAAGATTTTGATTGCAATTTGAATAATAAAACTAATTAGGTCTGCTGGTTCGCGGTCGCACAGGACGCCTGTTATTAAGGTTTCTCTTCATTAAGCTATTGTCACTTTATGTTACACATCATGAAAGTGATGATGGGGGTCCTGAGTTGATACCACCCCCTCCCCCACTTCCCAGAAAGATGCAGACATGCAGTTACTGATGAGGATCCTTCACTCGATGTGATTCATATTTTCAATGTTCGCTGAACATGGGCAATTTTAAAGTTGACAATATAGATGGTTTGCACTCAACTCAAAATAGGACAGGGAGCTCTCTGAGTTCGATCACATTTGTGCAAAACTGTTACCAGCAATAAATCCTGAAAAAAAAAGGGTTATAGATTTGATTACAGATCTCGCTGGACAAGAGTAAAGATGATCAATAAAAGCAACCAAAAACTTTTATAATAGCATCACCAGGAATGTATTAGTGCACTGGTCATACAACAACTGAACTTAATGACTTCATGTTCAGTAAAGCTTTGGGACAAGTCAAATTCATCTGACTGACTGACTGACTGACTGACTGGCTGATTGATTGATTGATTGATTGATTGATTGATTGACTGACCAACCAAAAGGATTCCACGTTTAATGATAAGTGGGTCCTTCAGTTGCTTCTTCTCGTACAACACATTCTGTAGAGATCAATGCAGCTTCAAGTTGGCAAATACAAGAAATAAGAGTTGACCATGGCATGGAGTTAAAACCGACCCACTGACATTGTTGACCAAAGCATTAGTAGTCGATTCATTAGTGGCTAACAGTATTGACTGTCACTATGTGATGGCATAACAGCATTGCCTGGTAGACATGGTACAAGACTTCTTGAATGAAACAGACCACACTCTACGTAATACTCTGCATAATACACTGGAATTAAGTCACTGTTTACAATCATATTTATCATTGTGGTTCATTCTTACTGCAATGGAATGAAAACAAACTCAATACCTCTCAGAGGAACAGGATGCTTTTAACTTGCAAATCTCATCATTTACTGACACGCTACATTCAAGTGGCTCCCATTCCTTCGCTTACTAGGTGAACAAAAATTATCACAATATCTCTAGCCCTCTAATGGTACACTTTTCGATCTTTCTTACATGGAACGTCTGAACTACGTCTCTCTATAACTGATCGCTGGAGTCAACTGGAACAACTATCACTGGAACAACTATCATACATCTCAGAGGGGAGTTCATGTTTTCAATCTCAATATCTTATTATTCACCACAACATATTCTGCTGGCGTCATTCCACTGCTAACCTGACGAAGGAAATCTCAAGACCTCTCAAAAGAGATGCACATGTTTTTTTCAAATTCTATTAAAACTGAACATCTCAATGGTCTCCCTCGTGTGCCATCAGTCCATGAGTGGGCACCACCACCGTTCCTCTCTGAAGAAGAGCATACGTGCTCCCAATCTCTAAACATAATTCATAAACATGATTTTAAGTGTTCATGGGTGTATTGGATGCACTTTGTTTAATACCAGCAAGGAAACCATTGACTGCAGAGACTCTTGGAAGAACAGCAAGTGCATATTCAAGCAGTATATGGAAGACAGACATATAAGAAATCTGGGAAGAACAGTAAAGAAAATCAGTTTGAGACTCACCGAGCTGAACCAAATAAAAACAAATAACTATGTCATGTATTGGTGGGATGGACAGTTGATATACAGACTACTAAATAAAAGCAATGAAAAACAAAATATTTAAATATTCTTTATGATGAAAGTGTGGCTAAGATACAGACGAAGGTTAATCATCTGTGAGTCCGCAACAAAACTACAGTAGATGCCAAAAGACACTGCCTCTGATAGATTTACTTACAAGTAGCCTTCTTTGATGAGTTACAAGCTCACCAGAAAGATAACCAATGAATGTAAACATGGACATATATTAACACACAATACTATACTTTAACATTGTAACATAGATTTGGAAAAAAAATTACTTTACTGTAAAGTTAAGTCCTTTAGTGTACATCTCAATAGAGACTGATGTATCCCTCACTTCTCATCTTCTCCTGGGTGCCATTTTCTTACTGAGAGATGAGTTAATATTGACAACAATATTTCATTGGCAACAAACTTAGCAGTCAGCTTCAAATTCGATTCTTCACAATAAGTGTCGAACATCTGAAGGTAAGAAGTTCACACACATAATATTCCTGAAACAAACAACATTCTAAAGTTTATTTCTCTCATTACTCTTGCACTGAAATCTGAAAGCAACAAGTTCTCAAATTCAAATAATTTCAAATAACCATGGCAACAGAGAGTGGTAGAGGGTTATGGATATGAAACTGGTGCTAGTGTCACCATGACAATAAGCCAAAAGTTAATCCACATTCTCAGATTCAGTCATGCCTACAACAATCTGAAGGTGATCTCATCATTGTTTACATTCCAACTGCCGCCCTCAAAAAGTGTTAAATCATCAACCTGTAAAATCACCCAACCCAATGCCCCCCACCCGCCTCCTCCAGAAAAAGAAAAACCTCCCAACTGCTTTAGAATTTCCTCCCATGACTCACAAAGCTAAACACCATTTGTTGTTCAAAAGGAGGAGAAACCAGACATATGACTTGCATGTTTGTGTTTGGAAACAAATCAAAACAAACACTGAAGCCAACGAATCCGTTCCACTTGAGAGTCTATGACTACATTCGGTAATTGTTAACACACATATGAGAGACACCAAGACTATGCTTCTACATTCTACATGTAAACAACATTGAACAGGCATAGCCATGCAAAGGTCCCTGAACATGTACCCGGCTTTGACCTCCTATAGTGTGATGACTGTTGTCATAATATCTGAGAGAACTAACCTTTTTTCATAAAAATTTCTCATCAATAGACAACATCAAGGCAAATGGACCTCGGACTGTCCTCTAAAAGTATGTGATCATTTTGAAATATGCTTCCATCTTGGTTCTACCACATCAGAGCAAGCAATGAATATCACATAATTCTTTTAACAGAGACAGGCAGGATACACCAATAACTTGGTCCATAAAACTTGATGCGGTATTGCATTCCATCTTACTGGCAGACTCTCCTACCTACCACATCTCCACTAAGATGATTGGAATATCAGTCACATGTGTATATGGTTGACTTTGCCCCTGTTTTTAAGGGAAATAGGGCATTTGTTATAAGGAAAGAAATCATATTTTTAATACCAATATTTGTTGCTACAGAATGATAGATTATTCAAAATAAGAAAGGACAGTTGCCGTCTTTTCGATATATATACATGTAAGTTTCTCACAGATGATGCATCTTCCGTACCTCATCGTACGCATGATGCTTTGAGGAGATGAAGCTTTTCTAGATGTTTATCGTTAAGACTGAATGGTTAAGCAATTATTACAGCTATCTCCTTTGAATTCCATGTTGGTCCATTGAAAATGCCCTATTTCCCTTTCTATCATTCAAAGCAGGCACAAACGGGTATACACCGCAATCATCTTACCTGTTTTAGCCTACCCTAGAAAATCTGTCCCTCATATAACTGTTGACTGTGAGTGAACCAAAATTCTCAGAAGCAAAAGATTGTACACTGCAAAAGTGACATACTAGAAAACCAGCAGATTGCCACGGTCAATCACGGTCAAGTAAAATGCTATTTTTTGTTGTTGCAAGAATGCATTTGACTACAATTATCTAAAACATTACCATTAGCAGCATCCCCAACACCAGATGTAACATTTGAGTTTAAACATTGGGTTACAAACACACACAAACAAACACGTGCACAGACAGACACACACAATACATGCATGCAAAGACTATGCACTTCTTCTACCAGCCACCAGCTTCAATCAAATAGCTGTGCTATCTTCTGTACAGTATAAAGCAACTACACATTCCCAAATTTTCAAAAATGTGAGTGAACATCATCATCATCACTTCTTTTTTATTTTGTCGCCACTTTTCAATCAACTTGTAGAATTTTGTTCAGAATATGAGTCTCAAACCAAAATATTATCCTATTGTTTTTGCCTGACGAATGCTTAATTAGTGAGTGAGTGAGCAAATCAACTGAATCACCATTTTTTTTTTCACTTTCTGTGGTATGAATCATAAGCACAATGCCAACTCCAAAGCAAAAATGGAACTGAGATATTTGTAGCTTTCTCTGTAGTTTTCTGCATTTTGGAAACCATTTATTTATATCTGCCATTTAGCTGCATAATGACTGTTTCATAGACACTGAAAAGCACTAAATGAAGTGCATACTGCAAAGCTCCATCTAAAAGCTCCCCATGCTTCAAGCATCACAGGCAGCACAATATAAATTTGACACTGAATGACATGAAATGAACTGAGTGAGAGTGAGCTGTTTTGGCTTCAGAAGTTAGAGTATCCCCCCATAATATACATGTATCACAATGAAATTGACACCAGAATCTGTCAACAAATTTACCGGCAAGAGGGTTGAAGCTGGTAATTGATTAAGCACATTCCAATATTAAAATACAGAAGAAGAGAAAATGGAGACCTGTTGGGCATATGGTTACCAGTCCTCAGATTTTCATGATATTCGTTCATCTGAAAACTTGTACAATACATTTTAAATGGAATGACTTTAAATATTCAAGCCTGCAAAGCCGATCAAATGTCCTTCTTTCTGAGAAGCACTGTAGTGAGTGGCTGCATTCCAATTGTATAATATTTTACCAGAATTAACTCTGTCTCTCCCCCCTCCCTCCCTCCACTTCATTGTCCTTCACATGTGAAAGTGAAAAGAGACAAAATGTCTTTAAATACAGCAGGAAGAAACGTAAGGATTGCATAAACTGTCGATCAGCTGAAACCAATCCGACAAGCCCTTGTCTACACTTTCACTTAACATAAATGCAATCTGGGGTATGGTACTTTTGATGAGTGGCACATGACAATACCTATGCTCTCTTACGATTTGACGTGTCAAGTGGCTACAGTAACTGTCAGTGAGTTGAGTGCACACTTGTATTCAAAGTTCATTTATTTCATGTCAATTGCACAAAGTAACGAGGATCTATGATTCGGCCAGCAGATGTAAAACCAATGCACGCTGAAAAAGATTTAGCATGTCATGTTTGTGAATATCCCAGGGTTGCAAAAGACAATAGATCTTACAACAGCACCCCACACCCTTGCACTAACTTGTGGTCATGCATTGAGAATCATTAAATTTCTCTTTCTACGATTTACACTTGTTCGATCTGCAAGCGTATCATCACTTCCCGACTCAATCACTGCTTGCAATCTCTGATTTAGCTTTTTCGACTTCTACACACTTTGATGTTTGTTTATAACTGGAATCAAGTCAACAATAATGTACACAGGGAAGAAAGAGTACGACACAGATAAGGTTAAAATGAATAAATAGCAAAACATGTAATATATATTTATATATGTATCTTACGTGCCCAAAACAAAAGAAACGGATATGCACAAGCTCTGCGGCAATCAGCTCTCCCGCAGTGATATATCAATCCACATTACCTTCCTGAGTACAGCAAATAAATTAACACAAGAGTACAAAGTCACAGAGTTTGGTTGAGGTGTGGACATGAGACCGACGATGGAAGCACATTTCTGGAGCCGCTCTCTTGAAGAGACTTGTTCAGAAGTTTACTGCTATCAATCACTGATGAACAGCAGCTGGTCAGCTTACGGCTGTTGACCGTGCTGCACGGTTCGTAGACTGCGTGACGTACGACCTGACAGAGTCGAATACAAGCACTGGCAACGCTCATGCCGCCGGCGAGCACCATATTTTGAGTTTCGCGTCCCACCGGGGTGAGTCGGGCTGGTGTGCCGGTGTGCTCTGGTTCCGAGGCAAACGCGACCAGAGCTTCACAAGATTGCACAAGAGACTTGGAAAACGAGACGCAACGCTGTCTGCACTTCTCGTCGCGGATTCTCTGAAATTGCCTGAGACTGGCGAGAAGAGCGCTGGTGCAAGCGGTGACGCATTTGATGGCGAGCTTGTACTGTTCCTTCTCGTACTGGTCCTTGGTGGCTTCACTGGCAAGCTTGGAGGCATTCGTTAGCACCGTTAAGTATTTAGTGATGTCCGAGGAAAGATCTAAAATAAGCGTAGATGAAAGCTCGGGCAAAGGAACCTTTTGGATCTTTGCGCAGCAATGTTCAATGCCAAACTTGGCACGTTGGCATTTGTATCTGTCTACTATGCCGGGGACTGCTTGGCGACAGCCCGGTTCGCTGATGGCGGCCAAATAGGCCGCGTGGCTGCAAGATTCGATGATGTTCACGACCGTCGAGGTTAGTTCTTGAAGGGAATGGGCGACGTCTTTGAGCTTCCCGGCGATAAGTTGGGCCCTCACATCCCTCGCAATGATGAAGAGGCCTTTGGTTTTGGCGACGATATTGTCTTTGCACTTTGCGTACGACTCCCGGACTGACGCTATACCGTCTGTGTTCACGGGGCGAATGTCGCTGGTGAGAAGCAAGAGATCTGCGATGGTCTGCATCTTCGTCGCTGACATCTCGCAAACGATCGCTAATGAGTTGGGCCCAAACGAAGGCTTGTGGGCAGCAGCCATTCCGGGTCTGCATGGACTCCATTGAGACCTCTTCACACTCAAACCATAATCACTCAAACCTTACATGGTAGTCAGAGATAACGGTTCCGTGCTTGTAAAACGTCTCCGTCGAGTGCCAAAAACGTGGACATGCTGGTCTTGAATGATTATAAGATTCAGACATGTTGTAAGTTTGACAGAAACCAAAATAGGAATAACAGGATACACAGGGGTCGAATGTATCCCTTTTGTCAGCTCATTTGTCTCTTTTCTCGGCACTCCTTGTCTCTGAAAACCAAACAGACAGAAAATATCAAAATACATTTGCCATAAAGGTTTGCAAGCTCAAGTGATCAAATTACACCACAATCAATATCATTGATGAACTCCATAGACTGACTAAATAGGAAATTAAAAATAAATTACATAATGTGAAAACTATCCATGCTTACTATCTTTACATCTGGTATGCAGACAATCTCAAACTCGGACTTTCACCAAGAAGTGTAGGTTCCCTTGCTTGATGTAGTGCATTATTCATATATGCTATCAAAAGTTTAGATGATTCCTATCTTGAGATATTATTCACAAAGTTTTCAGTTTTTGACCTCTGGTGACTTCAGATATGACATCTGACCTCCACCAAAAACAATAAGGTTTGTCCTCTTGATATAATATATTAAAATACTACACATCAAATGTTTTTATGATTTATATCTTGAGATGTCATGTTTAAAACTTTCAGAGTTTGACCACTGGTGAGTTTAAATGACCTTTGACCTCCCCTCCAAAAAAAAACAAAACAATAAAATGCTTCTACTTAATATATGGCATCTGCAAACCAAGCTGGGAACTCTCGGAAAGCTATTGGGAAGTGTCACAAAAACACACTGACATACACACATGTGCAATCACGACAGCACAGGTTTCTCTTTTCATCACATCCAATAACAAACTCAAAACTTACTTGAAATTCAATCAGTCATTCATTTCAAACTTAGCAGAAGAAAAGCAAATTTGATACCAAGCAAGAAGAAGTAAAATCGATCAGTTTCCTTGGCTAAACTTGTTTGGAATCTGTGGCATCTTACAATTATTGTAGCATGCAGTTAAGTGGTTGTGAGGCAAACTTAACATATTAATTCTTACAATTATACCCATCCTCCTGTAAGATTAGGAGACCATGAACATGGAATTGTTAAAAATTTATGAATATGCAATGACATGATGATTTCACCGGCCAATCCTCACATGAATCATACATGTTTGTCTCTTCTCGAGAGGACACACCCTAACCATTACAGTATATCTGGCTATCACATCAAGTTCTATCATGTAAAAAAAGTCCTCTCGAGGCATAATTTCAGCACATTATGAAAATTCTGTGAGGACTAGGTGATTTTACTGCACAGCTGGTATCTAATTTATAAGTTATTCATTATTTAAATGGTGATACAAAGTAGAGATGTTGTGCAAGCAGGCACTGTAGAGTACCTTGATTTTTTTAGTTCATTCTGAGTTGGATGACAATACAGTTTTGCTGCATTCCTATAATTTGCAGCTTGCTTACTTTCGTACCTTCCAGTGGAGGGACAGTCCTTCAAAAGTTTGTCTTTTTTTAATCCCAAATGCAGGAGTTCCAAATCCTTAGAGGGGAGTCTCCACAGTTCATTGAGTATTTGGTAACATACTTGGAACATCCAAAACGCACACACAAACTCACACACCTACAAATAAAACACGAAAAACACACCCTCTCAGAGATTCCTTTGCTTTTGGGTGGGGAAGATAAAAGCTACTCACTTGTACTTTTAGTGGCTACAGTTCATTGCACAACCTTGGCATTTTAGCTGGTACTCTACAGGCAAATGCATGTAATTGAGAGTATGTGCACTTGAATCGGCTCCACTGCTGCATACAGTGCTACTAACTGTACAGTGTACTCCCTGGATGCATGCATGTAAAGACATGTAGGCATGTATGTAGGCTGCAAGCTTTGCGTCACTGAATATCTAGAGGAAAAATAAATATTCATTTTTGGAGTGGCACAGCAATTGCACAGAGAGATGAAAGTCTGTTCCACTTTGGACGTTTGTGCAAATTCCACTCCACACTTTGACTTCAGGCTCTAGAGGTAAAAATAGATTATGCAGAAGGTTTCCATCAAGTGTTGATTTATCTGCAACTTATGCAGATATCAGTCATGTACAAAAGTAACGTGTGACTTACAACTAACAAGCACTGCATGCAACCCCTATGTTCAACCACTAAATATGTTACAAATGTGACCAAATTTTTGCAAGTTAAAGGGAAATAGGGCGTTTAGAATACACCAACATAACATACAAAAGAAATAGTTTTAGTCATTGTTAAACCATTCAGTCTCATAAATAAACACCTACCAAAGCTTCATCTCCTCAAAACATTATGCATGTGATGAGTAACGGAAGATGCATCATTTGAACAAATTGGTGTTGAGCATAAAATAACTGAGTTTCTATCTGTGAGAAACTTATTTCTTGAAAAGAAGGCTACTGTCCTTCCTTATTTTGAATAATCTATCATTTTGTGTCCACAAACATTGGTTTTAATAATATGGATGTTTTCTGTAAAACAAACGCCCTATTTCCCTTTAAGCATAATGGTTTCGCACACCACTTACCATTTCTGGCGTAGAAATTGAGTTTAGAAAAAGTCTCTGGACACACTCAAGTCAATTTTAAGGTCAGTTCCTGATTATCGTGGACTATGGTGGCCTTATTTTCAAATTATTTTGGTTGGAAACTTTTTTGGACGTCAAACTTTCTCCAGAAGTAAATTTGTCACTACTCCTGCTCGTATACACAAAAGCTTTGACAAAGAAGTATATAATCACCAAAGTGTTTAAGCTATTCACTGCATAAGTTCACCACATTAGGATATCACTTCAAAATTTTGGCTGATTCTACAAGATCTTTACACTTCAACTGAAGACATGGTTACTGTACTTTATATATTTGTTTTTTATTTTCTATTTTGTGTAACATGAGTGAAAATCTGTGAAATTTCTGTCTAGTGAAAAGTAGGTGCTGATTTAGGCAGTAATTTACTGTTGGTGACTGACTATTGTATGACTTTTGTACCCTGTATGCATAATCACATATACTGTATATAATTCCCATGGATATGTGCTCTGGTGACTACTGTAGATGTTTTGCATCTAGGAGTCAATGGCTGCCAACCAATTTTTGTTTTGTACAGAGCTCATTGCATGATATATCAAATGATAAAGCACCTACAGTAATTTATTGTGCACTATTTATTATCATATTCAAAATGGCAACCATTTGCAGGAGTGCAGTGCATTTCTCAGTTATCAAGCAACTGCTGAATGTACAATGTAACAGTTTTAGACAGATGTATGTTATGCAAGTTTGAAGTTGTGTGACTTGAAATGACATTTTGGAGTACTGGGCATTTTACATCATCCAAAATATTGGAAATAGCCCACAAATTCCATCCAAATCCATCAAATATTGACAATTCTACAGGCAGATTCCTGTCTCAAACCTGCATCATGAATAAACATTAGCTGAGTATGTATGAAAATTTGTAATATCCTACAATATGATATGTCTTATGTTATCCTTTATTTACTTAACCCTTATTTTAAGGACAATTGAGAATTTTGCATGCCCAGAGGGTTTCAGTTGGATGCATATATGTTCTCCTTCAAATATATTGATATCATTTGACATTTCGCCAATGTGAAACCTAATAATTAAGAGGCAAAATATGTCGGTGTACCAAAGAAATACTGACACTGTGTTTCACTCCACGTCATCTGTTTTGCATTTCCATCAAAATTTGAAAAGTAATATCTCAAAAACGGTTATAGATAATAAACACAGTTTTGACAGATTTCCATACAGGGTTTCACTCTGCAAGTTGTGAATGAATCCAGCTCTTTTCTAGATGCATGTCACACGATCTTTAACATGTACAGCAGGAACT
The DNA here is from genome assembly GCA_021234535.1 of Stichopus chloronotus. Taxonomy (NCBI): domain Eukaryota; kingdom Metazoa; phylum Echinodermata; class Holothuroidea; order Aspidochirotida; family Stichopodidae; genus Stichopus; species Stichopus chloronotus. Next base: position 21,501,646 of record CM037835.1, read on the forward strand.
GCATGCAGAGCCACACCCATTTTGGGGTTTGCCCATTTATCTCTACAGGACAATGTTATGTCTACAGAAGACAAACATGATCTGCCCAGGAAACCAAGATGCACTGCACAAGTAAAAAGGCAACTGTGGTTGCCATAAAGCAGTAACTGAACCTGAAGGAAACAATTTCATAAATTCAATTTATGGTGAGGACCACCATGACACCTGATGTCAGTACTGCTGCCAAAAACATTAATTAACTATCGATCAATAAGGAATGGCATTTAAGTCATGAGGGAAGCTTCCTCTTTATACAGTGTGTGTGTGTCTTGCACTGAAATGTAACCACATATGGAGAGTTTTTACTCTCTTATTACCCCTCAATGTGTTCTGCAACAAACAAAGTTTTCAGCATCTTGGGTGAAATAAGCAATGCAGTGTACTGTATTTTAAACTCTCATACATGTAGAACACAGATATGACAAACACATACAGAGTACAATATTTTTACTCGCTGACCATTGAAAGCATATGATGAATGAAACACAAAATTCCCAATTACAGGGCAAAGTGTTGTGGGCAGATTGGCAATCCTTGCAACAGCTCAAATACAGTACTGTATGTTAAACTAAAAGAACAGGATGTTTACACTAATATACAGTAGACAACAAAAAGAAGAAGCGTAGCGCTTCTTCCGGCCACATGATCACTTAACACTGCACAAGATATTGCATTAAAAATGAAAGAGGAAGTAGACTGTACACATATTTTCCACTGTTTGAATTTTGTTGCTTTTCCTTTGTGGAACAAGCTCTTCAACCTACAGACTAATTTGCCTTTAGTCAGTATTGTTGGAATGTAAATGTAAGGAACAATTTCAGTGAACTTTAAGACCTAAAAACTGCTTTTGTATTATATTGTATGTAATCAATACTTTCAATGGTAATATTTGGCTAAAGTAATCTCAACAGTTTTAGACTATTAAACTTTGCAGGCATTATCAATCTGCTTGAAAAAAAAAATAAAAATTTTTTTGAAGTGCATGATAGTATTACCATGAAAACACTTTCAAATACATTATGAAACTTTTTTGTAGGTTAAATGGTGAGCAAGTAGGGTAAATTGCATGTTGCTCAATGATTAAATATCTAAACCCAGAAAACACTAAAAGATGAGAAAACCATTTCATGTGAGTTGCTGACAACATACCTTACTCAACTTTCTCTGACTAAACACGATGGAACAAATAAGTATCAAACTCGAGTGCAGATAAAACAAGTGTAACAAGTTAATCGTTATCAATAAAATGAGTGATCTTGAGTGTTACGTCTGTGAATATAATCCTGACATAATAATGATTACTGAGACTTGGGCCATTGATGCTACTGCAGATGCTGAACTTACTTAGTATTAAGGGCTACCAGACTTTCTGTAAGGACAGAAAAGTTTCTAGAGGAGGTGGTTGCATTCTGTACATTAAAGAGTTCTTTTCAAGCACTTTGATTGAGGATTTAACTCATTTTCCAAGCATTGAAACTGTTTGGTGTCAAATTTTTACTCCTGGGTCTGGCATTGCTATTGGCATTTGCTACCATAGCACTTCTGCCTCAGATGTTAATGAGGTGGCACTCCACTCTGTTATTAAAACAGCATGTGGTAGGTACGTTAGTGTCCCTATATGTGGTGACTTTAATCACAGGTCTATTAATTGGGAGCTTCTACAGTCCAGTAGTGAAGGCCAGAAATTCTTCGATCTTACAGTACTTTAGACTGTTTCCTTCATAAGAATGTTTCTAAGCCCACTAGGGGTGACAATATTCTGGATCTTGTTCTGTCTTCCGATGTGTCCGAGGTGGACAATTTGCATGTCCATGAACAGTTTGCAAGCATTCACCAAAACTTTTTAACCTTTAATCTGGTTTGCAATGTCAAATAAAGAAATGGAAAGAATTTTAATATGATTACAGAAGAGCTAATTACAAGAGAATGAGAAAGGAACTGAACTTGGTTAATTGGCATCAGTGTTTGAGTGATGTTAATGTTGAAAGTATGTGAAATATTTTTAAGAGTAAGTTAAATGAGGTTGTCTTAAAGTATACTCCAAGGAAAGAGAGAAGGAAGGATAGTAAGCCACTTTCGTGGTCATTCAGTGTGGAAGTAGCAAGGAAAAGGAGAAAGAGAGCTTGGAGAAATTACAAGCAGAGCGGTGGCTATCATGATCAAGCGAGGTACAAAAATGCGCTTGACTCTGCTACTAGAGTTGTAAGGTTTGCAAAGCACAATTTTGAAAGTAAGTTGGCTCAGAATGTGGCGGATGATCCAATGGCTTTCTACAGGTACTGTATGTTTGTAGTAAAGTCAAGACTAAAGATGTAGTGGGTCCCTTGACTGATGAAAATGGTCGTCCAATTCAGGATGACAATGTTAATGCCAGACTGTTACTGTAAATGAGTACTTTTCATCGGTGTTCACTAAGGAAGATGTCAATAATCTTCCAGTTGTCAATGGTTCCAGTGGTCTGAGTACACTGTAACTCACACATTATGTGATTAAGATGTTTCTCAGGAAGTGGCTTTCCAGAAGTTGCAGAATGTACATCCTGGCAAAGCACCTGGCATTGATGGTATTTATCCGGTTGCCTTACGAAATCTTGCTTAAGTCATTTACATGCCTTTAACCTCATTTTTAGCAAGAGTTTGCGATTTAGTCAGATTCATATGGACTGGAAGCCAGCAAATGTGACTCATTTGTACAAAAACGGTCCTAAGAATCAACCTAGTACTGTAGTTATAGACCGGTCAGCTTGAATTCCCAGGTTTGTAAAGTGATGGAATCAATTATGAAGGAAAGTATTGTTAGTTATCTGGAGGGTAATGATATGATAGTTGATTCTCAGCATGGCTTTAGGGCACAAAGGTCCTGTCTTACCAACCTCCTCTGCTTTCTGGAAGTTGTTACTCGAAAGGTTGGTGAAGGACATCCTGTAGGTGTTGTCTATTTAGATTTCAGTAAAGCCTTTGACAAAGTTCCTAACAACTCACAAGCTGCTTATTTTAAAGGTCAAGGCACATGGTATTGGTTCGGTAGTGGCTAACTGGATTGAAAACTGGCTGGACAACAGGCGGCAAAGAGTTGTATTAAATGGTCATTTTTATGTTCGGTCGTATTCTTTTCATATTGTATATTAATGATTTGGATGCCAGTTTGAATAATTCAGTACTGAAGTTTGCAGATGATACTAAGGTCTTTTCTGAAGTTCATTCCAGGGGTAAAGTGACTGACTTGCAACAGGACTTGGATACATTTGTGGTCTTGTGATTTGCAAATGTTATTTAATGCACAGAAGTGCAAGTATCTCCACCTTGGTCACTCAAATGCTCAAGGCAGTTATTTTATTGGTGGAGTTCAAGTTGAAACCACTGAGTATGAGAAGGATTTATGTGTAATTATTGACAATTAAACTGAGCCCTCGTACTTGTAGACAGTGTGCTAAGGCTGTGAGCTCTGCCAACAAGGTACTTGGTATTATTAATAGAACTTTTGATTGTAAAAGTAGTAGCAATATACTGAAATTGTATAAATCTCTTGTGAGACCACGTCTGGAATACTGTTGTCAGGCATGGTGCCCTTACCTATTGTACAGAAAGATATTGACAACATTTTATTAACATTATATTATACTAATAACATTGTGCTACAAAACTGATTCCAGATTTGTCTACTCTCAGATATGGAGATAGGCTTGCAAGAAATGGTATAATTTCTCTTAAAATGAGTTGACTAAGAGCTGACTTGATTGAAGTTTTTAAAATTGCTACGTGTCTGAAAAATGTTGATCTGAGGGCTTTTTTTAATTTGTCGGATGTTAGTGGATCAAGGGGTCATCAGCTCAGATTCCAGAGGCACTACTTCAGAATAGATATTAGAAAGTATTCTTTTATTCAGTGCATTATCATTGAATGGAACGATCTTCCACAGGAGGCTGTTTGCTGCTACAACGGTAAAAAAAATCCAAGAACGTTATCGATCCTATTTTACAGAACAAAAGGGGGTTCTACATAAGTCAGAGATGGCTGTCCGCCCCAGTTCTTACGGCCCCATCGACATCTAATGCCGTGGACCGCGGTTAATCAGTTAATTATCATTAATTATCATCTTCATTATTATACGATGGCCATTCTACTGAGTGATCAAATGAGTGTTAAGGGATACAGATTGCTTTCCATTTTTTCCTTTACAACTATGTGAAATACACTACATGTCTGGAAACATCTTTAGTTTAGGATTACGTGCGCAAAAGGTGAAAGCTACTATGCAGACTGTATTCTGTACAAAACACATCGTTTTGCAGGATTACTCAGTCAGCTGCAGGAATTATGTGATTATCAGGTACGTTGCGAAACATTAGTCCAAAGGCCAGCATAAGGTCTGTCTGAAAGTCATGCATAAACTATTGTAAGACACAATGATCAATATGAAACATAAAAAGTGCAAATGATCCTTTTTTAGAGAGAAGTGCCTCAGCTTAAAATGTGCATAAAGTATCAAACATTCCTTAACTTCATGTGATTAATAAGAAGTGAGGCTGTCAATCAAGTTTTCAGAAGATTGTTTCAAAGCGACATTACAAACAGACTTATAGAGCTGGATAACTGTAGAAGGATAGAAAGTTCTGAGAGAGACTTTCAACAACTATGTTACTCAATTTGCAGCATACTCAGCATACTGTATCTACTGCTGAACTGAGCATTCAGGGCACTATGAGATTTCAAACTGGCACTTTCAAATTTAAATCCAGATTGGAAAGCTTGCTATTTTAGGGGGAGAGAACCTCACACATGAATAAGAAGATGAGCTATCTCTGCAAATTTAACAAAATTTTAAATCATTTATGCCATCTACTGTACAGTACCACCAACATAAATCTCTACAATGTTATGTTTAGTAGCTACTGATGATAGATTTCCAAAGTGACCAACAGTATTCTCCAAGCTGAAATTTAATCATGGGGGAAGAAAGATATGGGAATATTCCCGCATTCCTGAACTGTTAAAGCATAACCCCTGAGCAGTTGCAAACATTCCAGTCTGGTGATCCAGATGGCTGCGACTGCACCTTGGGAAGCTCAGTGAGGTCTCAATTTGGCGGGGGATTGTTAAGTTATTCTGAAAAATTTCAAAACAATTAGGCCTAGGCCTAGCAAAGTATGGGAAGAATGGATCTGGGCTAATAAAGCTACTTATTTCTCAATCTTAGCAACTTACTGCTTGGCTTACCTTTACCCTCAGGCCTCACCATAGACTAGGCATTGGCAGACTTTAGGCCAGTAATGTTAGGATAAGCCTGAAATGGTTGAAATTACTTAGGCTAGGCTTACGTAAGTTAGGTACTACTAAGGCTGAACTTAAGCTATTTGCCTGCAGAACTTCTAGCCAAGCATAAATTTTAGTTGTCAGTTGGACAAAAATAATCTGTGCGTAACGGTTAATCAGCGGTGTTGTTATACCTTTTTGGCTTACCTCTAACTGATAATTTAGATTCCAAAATCCTGTTTATAATAGTACGCGACGACACGAGCGGATGCCGGATGGGATGATGTTGTTGTTAATGTGTAACTTAATTCATCCGTTCGGGATCACACTTTGCAATCACGTTAATTGATGATTATTGCTACGCTAGTGTTGCTCTGCCTACCGAAACCCATGTAATCCGTGGAGGTGGTCCATGACATGGTATTGTTGTAACACTGTGCGTCTACTTACAACGCCTAATTAAAATGTTAGGCCTGCATTGCAGCTATACTTGTTACGAATGTTAGTGCTCATGGAGTTACACATACGACAAGGCCCAACTAACTACAACTACGTAAAGGTCAGTGAGTCATAAGGGAACCCCTAAGGTTTTTTCTCCCCCAAATGGAATGGTATAGCCTAAGGTTTAAGCCGTGTTGTCTGTTCATTTCAATTTGTCCATCCAGGAATTCCGAAGCAACTCCCCGGTGACCTGGTCCATCTAGGGCCAACATCGTGTCTACTATCCATTATGGTTTTGTGTTCTCTAAGGCACCCTTCCCAGTATTTTAGCCCAGTAAATTGAAAGAATGTTATTTTTAATAAAAATAAGAACAGAAGTTTCTTGCAACGTGCTTTACCTTTGGTGCAGAGGATTAAGAAAATAATTTCCCACATTCGCCTTAATTAAAATATCAAATTTCCTGCATTACGTATGTAAACTGCCATTGCCAATAGTATTAATAACGTTTCGACTTAAAATCCGTTCCCTTACATTAAAGTTACCTTATATCATAACCTACGTTCACTGTCAGTTCATGGTTTTCCAATGCCTGATCATTGTTCTTACTCTATTTTCTTTTAAAATCAAAAGTGGTCTTCGATGTAATTTTCAACTTTCAATTTCCAATTTTCTCAGGATTGTACAATTTTCCCCCAGTTTTATGAAACAACAACTGAGTGTGTTATTAAATTTAAATGTTGATAGACTTCGAAGTATATTCAAATTAAAGACGAAAATTACAGTATTTAGCATGAGCACTGTAAGGTTCCAAGAGAGGGCAAACATGACAGTATAGGGTGGCAGTACTACAATACTAGTCATTCAAAACACAGTTTTAGGGCCAACGTGAAGTTTTTGGTCTGTAAATGAAAAAGACGCACATGAAATAAGCATTTCAGTGAAAAGTTGTCAATTGTAATAACCCTGATCTAAATTGCTTTTACACTGATTTGCAGACATTGTTAATTGATTCTTTTGAAAGAACTGAGGTGTATACGTGTTGCAATTATTGCACTTTTTATCACATGAAGTATAGTGCAGTGTGTTTTCCTTTTCGAATTCCACCCAAACTCGGTGGTTGTATATAAACTTGCAAATTTTGAGCAAGATTGGTGTAAATTTGATGGTCCATTGTCTTAACTAAGTTAGTTTATTCCTTCCAGAAGATATTTTACACAAATAATATACATAAGATACAAAAACAGAAACGGATGTAGGAAACAACATTATTTACAGAGCAAATAAATGTAAGATAATTGCAACGATCTCGACAGAATTACTAATAATAAAAGTAATTGAAAAGAGTAATTAACAAAGAGAAGATAAAGATAAAAAGGGTTAATGATCTGTTTTATTATTATAACTGTTGATTAAACAGTTGGCTGTGACTATCAAGGCTCGATCGTCTTCTAAAACTATTAAGCATTGCATAATATTTCCGTCACATATTACAACACAGGGAATTCGAGAAAAGAATATGTGGGCTTCTTATGTGTGAGTGAGCACACATAATCATAGCGTAAGGTTGCAATTAAGACTTTTAGTTTTAGTATGGGGTAAACATGAAAGTTACTGTTTGGGAAGAAAAAAAAGGGGTCATAAACTTCCAGAAGGAAATCTTATATCTTATTAGAAATGGCCTAAATATTAATTAATTTATAATTAATTAGAATATATATATATAACGTCATTGCAAACTAGTACATATAATTGCAAATAAGCAATTTCTTTATTTCCGTAGGAAAAAAGCTGAATTCCACTAGTACTGTTTTTATTTTAGCTCAAGAAATTGAAATGCAATAATGACGCAAAATCCTGTATTTTTTTGGTTGGAATTTGTAATTGAGTAAGATTCTCTGCAATCAAATTTGCCCCCAGAATTAAGTTCAGTTACATATGTTCAAGAAATCTTTATTTATTCATAACAAACTTTTAAAGTAGCTTGATCACCACATTCAAAAGTTCATCATTAGACCAAATCGACTTAAAAAAATATAATTTGGACATTAACCATACAAATCTCCACAAATATCCATAAAAACTTAAATGTGACACACAAAAAACCAGTTTTCTAATATTTCCAAAATATAAATACTAATACGGCCCTTTTCAAAATTCTTGTTCCAAAAATCAACTCTTGCAAATACTGGGGTCTACATTTCTATCTTTGCAAGAAAGTTTTTGAATAGTTTACCCCATTTCTCTATTAAGGGTTTATCAGCGATATTGTGATACAGGTTTGCTTAACATTTTGCTATGTTATTGTAACATTTCTAACCAGTGTGCCCCCATGTGCATAAGGGGTTCACCAGCGATACCCTGATAAAAGCTTGCTTTACATTTTGCTTTGCCAATATACAGTGTTAAAATAGTGTTCCCCCATGTATCTATCAGGGGTTTACCAGCGACACCCTGATACAGATTTCCTTTACATTTTACTTCGCCAATACAGTTTGAAATAGTGTAGGCTACTGTACCCTTTTATCTATCAGGGGTTTACCAGTAACACCCTGATATAGAGCTGCCAAGCTTGTGCAACCCCCAAAAGGGAACCATGATGGTAAAAAAAAAGGAATTTCTAGCAAAAAAAAAGAATGCATTAAAACGAAACTTACAACCATGATCGACATACGTCGATGCAGAAATGTCCATTTCTCATGCTGTTATTTCCACATAGCCCATCTACAAGTAGGTAGTTGTGAGAAATTTGTATACACTTAACTGTGTATTTTCCTCGCTAACCGGCCCTGTACAAACACACTGGGGGGAGGGGACTTTCGTAGAAGGCCACAGCTTGCGGGCGGGTTCACTTTTGAAACTGAAAATAGCACTGGAGGCATACTGAATATACACGCAATGCGGGCAGTTACAGCGATGAACTTTTATTTGTAAGAACCGTACACCTTCGATTAATTTCGTACATTACATACACCATGCACGATACATATTATCTACATACACTGGAGTTTATATATATATATATTCTACTATTCAGAATCTTACTCTGGACCATGGTTCGATGGCAAGTTTTGATGTTACTTCTTTATTTACCATTTCAGTATACAATTGATATTGTTTTGAATTATGTTTACGAACAGAAGCGAATTTGTACTTCAATTAAGAAATTTGATCTCAAAAAGTTGCTATCTGAAGCTGTGACATCCCACTTTATTTTTAATGGTTCAATGTAGCCTATGAACAAATTGATGGTTGTGCAATGGGTAGTCTCTTAGTGTTTGCTTCGCTAACATTTTTATGTGCCACCTAGAAGAGAAACTGGCAAAAACTTGTCCCAAACTCAAATTTTATAGAAAGTATGTTGATGACGTTTTTGTTGCTATTTCAAGCGACTAAACTCTTGCCATAAGTCTATTAAATTTACTTTTGAAACTGAGTCGGGAGGTAGATTTGAGTTTCTGGATATTGAAATATTTAGATTAGTTGGTTCTAATACTATTGATACCATTGCCACTTCTGTTTTTCGTAAGAAAACGTTTACAGGGTTGTAAATTAATTGGAAGTCTTGGTGCCCCCAAAAGTACAACATGTCTATAATAAAGACTTTACATGAACGCGTCCGCAGACTGTGTTCCCCTGTTTCCCTTTTCGAGCGTGAACTAGCTTCTTAGACGTGCGTTTTTTCTAATGGATATCCTAGCAACTTGTTATTTCAAATGGAGGGCTATAACAGAAAATTAAGACATCAGTTTGATATGGGTCCTGTTATCAGGGCAAACCAAGAGAAGGTTATTAACGATATTTTATATGTTCGGTTACCATACTGTGGCCCCAGTAGTGACAAAATTGCTAAAATTTTAGATTTTGTATCAATAATCTTTGTAGTAAAAATATTCTAGTGAAAGTGGTTTTCCTTCATGAGAAAATTGCCTCCATGTTCAAATTCAAAGATCCCTATAAATTAAAGTATGCGAATAATGTAGTTTCTAAAATAAACTACCCCGACTGTGATTCTTTCTATGTGGGTGAAACAAACCGACGTCTCATAAATAGATTCAATGAGCATCTGATGAGTTCTTTTGGTAGACAGAAATGCATATTTTACCTCCATTGTAAATTGAAGATCATTGCTTTCCTGACTTTCACTGAAAATCACTGCACAGTTATAGGAAATCAGTCACAATGGTGTAGGAGTAAGATTAGAGAAAGCCTACTCATAAAAGATTTAAAGGCAGACTTGAATAGAAACTTAGTGAGCTACAACTTGGAGTTATTTTAATCTCCTTCACCCTACAACTTGGAACTATCTTAATCTTCTTCATCCCTACTTGATCTGTTATTCTATTTTCTCTTGTTCCTTTGTTTTTCATCGTTCTGCGTTTCTAAAGCCTTCCAAGTATTATTATAGCTTTGTTCAATGTTTGCAAAGACCACCTTAATCTTTTTGTGCTATTTTGTCCTTGTTCCATTGTGTAACGTTATTTTGTGTTTGCAAAGATTTCTATGTCTATCCATGCATATCATGTCAAACTCTTCAATCCGTATAATACTGCTTGTGCTCATGGGTGCTCAAATCGTAAAATCTTCATTAATACATTTCTGCATAATAGCCAGTCGACGTGTTATGATGTGATACTATCCACACAGATTGAAGAACAAAATTTTAAGCTGCGCATTGAGCTGAAAAAGGTTGGGCACCCTCCAACCACTGGTGTAGAAAACCAAATATAGTTATCAAATTCTAGGTCATCTTCGTTAAATGTTTGTAAAAGTTATACGCTAACAATGGATGACACGTAGGCCTACTGTAACATCATAGACGTTTCCCTTTTGGCGTTCCATACGTCCTTTGCCAGAAATGAGTAACATTAACATTAACACAAACCGTGTCGCGATCCTGTTGTGAGATTTTCTGCTGAACTGATACTGATAGAAACAATGATAAAAGCTATACTTATTTTCAATAACCATGGAAAGCCCAGGCTTTCAAAATTTTTTACCCATTACGTGAGTACACTTTAACTGTATCAATTGGTAAACTTAGTTACCAAAGGGAGAGATCTTCCCATGAATCGTCACCAAGCAAAACGTATATTATCCTAGTTACACTGGCACTACACTGCAGTAGCTTAATTTAATTAATGTTAGGCCAGACTGGAGCCTAGTACTAGAAAGTATCAGTGTCAATCAATCATTCAATTAAGCCTATGTATGTAACTTAGGCCTAGGCCAATACTCCCTTTACTAGGCTATGTAGCGTTCAAGAAAATCTTTGGCCCCATATACCCCCAGATTGCATGCAACTAAAATTTCCAGGTTATGAACGATGCTTCCAAATGTTGAGAAATCCGTTGAAGATTTGGCACAAGTACAAGTTACTAAACTGCAGAATACAACAGCACAAATGCTTTCCATGGTGGAAGTAGAGTGGAGGCAAAGTCGTGGTTGAACAACATATTAAATATTACCCAGAAATTACACATCCCCTAGAATGATGCACCCCTAGCTATTGCTTAAACTGTATTACTTTCGAGAACCTAACCTTTTTTATTAAAAATAGAATGATATAAGCCTAGGCTAATTTGTTAAACATTAGTATGTCGCTGATGAAGCCTGTCACACTTCTGGTTCTTTGATGAGGTTTATCCACCCTTGCCTATACCACCATGTCTCAAAAATGATGATCCACCTGCAAGACGTAGCTTACATGATAACTATACCTCATGGCTAATCCCACTGTACTAGTGTCATTTGACTTTGCTTACGACTCCACCAAATTCTCAGTGTTTAAATTTAGTTGCATGAAGGTACTTCTAACAGTAGAAATCATAGGCTCATTTTGTGCCCAGTTTTAAAATGAGAAGGGACAGCACAGAAAATCCTTTCATGTAATTACAAATTTGTGAGGTGCTGCTTGTACTAAAACCCATCTAAATTAGTGTTTTGGATTTTTACCAACTTAATAATCATCTATCAAATCCTTAGGTCAATATTCTATTCATTGAACATGATGTCATAATCACGTTTTTCTTCACTGTGGTACAGTGACTGTGCCCCCCATCCATCTAAAATGGTCAGCAGTCTATTCATTTACTGTGACACGATGCCATAATCATTTTTCTTCACCATGGCAATGTGACCGTGCCTCCACGTGGTAAACTGACTTCCCCATCAAGCTAAAGTAATCAAAGTTCTGTTCCCTTACTTTAACATGACCTGATAGTCATGTATTATTTTCACTGTGGCACTGAGACTGTGCCTCCACTTGGGACACGGCCTTCCCTATCAAGCCAAAATTGTCAATATTGTGTTCTACAGTCATGTTCATTCCTTCCATTGTTCATCCTAATGCAAAATGTGCATGCCAATCTAGTATGTGGTGCCTAGTTGTTCGCACCATACAGTTTATTTGGATCAGCACAGCAGCATAGTAGAGTATTTGATTGGGACTCTGCAACTTGAAGAAATTTTCCTCCCGAAATTGACTGTAGTATTCTGCAGTTGCTACAAAAATTTCAGTTCAAGGAAAAGTCCCTAAATTGAGACTCTTATAATGCCCCATGCACATTAATTAAGTTGGTCATAAAGATGCTAATACATTGATGTTTCATAATGTACCATTGAATGAAAGATACTGTACAGTACAGACTTGACTTTTTTCTCGTTTTATTCAGTGGTATAGAAGACTTCACTTCAGTGAATGCACCTTATTGCATTCATGAACTGTGAATATTTCTGAGAAGTTATTTTGTCGTCAGTTTAATATTAATTGGGTTAGTTAGGTTTGCACCGCATTTTAATTGAAGATCTGGTCGGACCGTATTGGTTGGATATTAGTCGAAATCCTGCTCGATAAAATCTGGCCAGACCAGATTTTTACATTGCTTTTGAAAATAAGAATTGTACAGGGTTTCCAAATGCAACATATTTATGATGCACAGGACACATAGACTACAGTACATGAAAAATCATGCTTCAATTAATATACAACTAATTATCTCACCATTTACTTTAAATCGTCATTATATTACTGTACCCCAGTTAATAGAATGTTGTGGAAAAGTTGTGGTACCTTTTGCAGCCATTCTATAGATGACATCACAAAACAGGTCAGTTCAGGGTTATCATTCCTAATTAAAGTGATTTCACATGTAGATGCCCTTTACAGAAATCTTTCAAATGCTAGAAATTAAAGTGGTGTACTAAATGAAACATGGTTTAGTTGAGTCCCTTGATCCAAGCTCAGGGCATATCTATTCTTTGGGGCCTATCAACTCGACCTGTTTCTTAAGTCACTACCCACTATTTCCACCAAAATTCGTTAGTTGGGACTTAAGAGTAACAACACCCTTAGTTTTAGTTATCTGTCTGTCTGTGACCATGTCCAACACATTGTTGGACATGGTCTCTGCTGCAGAATAAAGTCCTATACGTAGTGCTAATAAAATAAATTAATGTTAATCATTTTCCTCGTATTCATCAGCGATGAATTTTAGTGGCAGTCCTGGCATCCTAGATGCCCAAATTCCTTACAAGACAATCACATGTTGGTTCAATGTTGTCATCTCGACAACCAATTTGGTTAGTGTTTGAATCAAATGCCAATTTTACTTGCAATCTGAAACATATGATGAAACGTGGTGACGAATTGATAACAGCCTAACAGCATAATGCAAGAGAGTTACTGGTACGTCAACCTGGAAATGTATACTGTAAGTCATGGTATCAGTTTTGGCAGGACAACAAAATTTTAAAAAGGGCAATGTTACATTGCACATTAGTTGTCATTTGGACTACCAGATGAAAATGCTAAAACTTCAACACTGTTCATTAATTTGACCCCATAGACATTTTCTTAGAGGAAACAGTGGTTGTAAGTACATGCGTAACCAAAGTTTGCTTCATCATGCCCAATGTTTGTCAAACCTTGGATGTTTTGCTGATTAGTCTTTATACAGAAAATTGCATTTGGTAAATCATGTCCTTTTTTTTTTTGTTTTGTTTCAGAATGAAGATGAGCAGCAACAGATAGTTCGTGAGACGTTCCATTTAGTTTCAAAGCGAGACGATAATGTCTGTAATTTTTTAGAAGGTGGCACGTAAGTAAAATGACTGCCAAATAGCTTGGCATTCCAACCTTGAAAAATACCATAGGAACATTAATTAGATGATGACAGGTTTCTGTGAATTATGTATGAATGTTATGAAAGGTTTTTTTTCGTGATGTGCTGGCTTAATTTGGTTTGTAAATTGCATCTGATTGGGAGGTATCCAGTAAAGGCATGGAACCACTTAGAGTCCCTGCTGTGGACAAACTTTAACTGCATTGCAATCTCCTGATCTGACAGGAAATGGATCATATCAAAATCTTGTGACTTTATCTTCACATGTTCTGCATGTAAACTGTAATAGAAGAAGGTGATGGTTGTAATATTGAGTACTATTTAAGTTAACTTGATTGTTGAATGTTTAGTTAAATTATTACCATATTCTCTGTAATCATGATGGCACATGCGTCTGTGCACATTTGTTTTCTCATCTCCACAGTAACATTTTATTTTATGAATGTAACATCTCTCGGGTTCAAACCATGGATGTCTTGCAAAGACCGTACTCTCAAGAAGTTAAAATTTAACAGATGCTATGTTTTGTTTGTAGAGGAACCTTAGTGAGGATGGGAAGTCTTTTGTATCGGTGTTAATCTAAGATCACGTGGAGTTGGCATCTTGCCAGTTGTGTAAACAAAGAAAGCAAGAAAGACATTGGAAGTGCGGCAGATACATTGAGTTATTTGTAATGTATGCCACCTGTGTGGACATGTTAGTTCTGATTTTCTTCTTGTGTTAGCCACATGTCTTTCTGGTTCAACTATTCAAAGTGTTGTGCAAATAATACAGTATCTTGAGAAGAGAAACTCGAAAAGATATCAAATGCAGTAAGAGTAGCCCATTGAGGTATGAAAAACCTGTTGCAAGTGCCATGTAGGTCATATGTAAATTTGATGTCACATGTGTCATATTATGTTTAGAATGTTACTGAATATGAGAAATCTATCAGTGGTAATTTTTCATTATATTATTTTGCATTATTAATCAATTTTTCACATCTTTCTTTCCCTCTATTACCAGATTTTTTGAAGTTTATCTTACATCCATTTTACACTATCACTTTTTTGCACTTTGTCAGATGAAAGTGTCTCGTATTTCTTTGTATCGTCAAAACCATAATGCATCTCTGCTTTCTACACCTGATGGGCATGGCTTAAGGCTCTTACTGCAAAATTGCATTACTTAGTTACTGAGGTTACTTGTCATTATTGTACAGTAACAACCCATTGAAAGTCCAAACTGTATTATTTAACAAGTATGTCTTCATTGCTTGTCTGTGTTTTCAATGTTCAGACTCATCGGAGGAGCAGACTACAGACTGGTCTACAGACATTATGCAACTCTCTACTTTGTCTTTTGCGTTGACTCCTCAGAAAGTGAATTAGGCATTTTAGATTTAATTCAGGTGAGCACCAGTGCTTTACAAGTTGAACTGATGTTGTAAGGTAATTGGAACCAATGGATGTGTTTCTCTTCTGCACATCATGCAAAAACGCAAACATGATTCTATGAGCTTGGGTTTGTCCTCCTTTTCAGAGTTGGTTGCACTTTCGTACTGTATGTCAGTGTGTCATTAGGCCTGTGGTGTATGAGGTGTGGTCAAGTATGACTGAATATTTGCAAGTATTGTTCCACTTACCACTTAACTGTTGACTGAAACTGTCTGGGAATTGGTGGGGCACTTTCATAATGCAAAAAAGGTGGAACTTAAATTCAAAGCTGTTCAGCTCAATAGAACAATTACATCAGAAAATCCACAGCATTCAAGTTAGAGTATAGAGAGACTGCAACATTGCTTTTGTGGGGAGAATCACAATTATTCTGACCAGATTGCATACCAACATGACTAAGTATTGATATACAAATGAAAAGAACTGTGGCAGAGTAACAACAGTGCTTATTAACTTAAATAAGCAGGTGTTGTAATGGGTAGAAGATTTTAGAAGTGAACAGGTTTTCTACTTTGGCCATTTTTGAAGAGCAAAGTATTTTGAGCAGCATGTATTTTTGAGAAAGAATTTTTTAGTTCCTCACCTCTGTACAAAATGTTAGGTTTGTAGAACCACTTGGATTTGCTGAATCTTTTCACCTTTATGTAAAATGATATGATTCCTACTGTAGAATTACTCACATTTGATGTACCTTAACCATGGAGTCCATGGAGGTATCCTACCATAAAAGGTGATACTGTTGAATTTACTACCGTAAGGGGTGATACTTGCTTGAATGTTTTGTTCTATGTTCAGTGTGCCCTGCGATGAACATTTTGCCCTGGAGTGAACACTTCTGCACTGGGTATGAAAAATTTTATGCAGTGTTTGAACCCCACTCTAAGTTTAAAATTGTATGAAACAGAAAAACAATGTCAATTTATTTTTTCCTTCTGTCTTGCAGGTCTTTGTGGAAACTTTAGATAAATGCTTTGAGAATGTCTGTGAATTGGACCTCATATTTCATATAGATAAGGTAAGCCATAGTATAGGAGTGTTTGTCATGTGCATACAGTGCTCTAATCAAATAACATTCCTACTCTTGCAGGTTATCCCTTGCATGTGAAATGGTACTATGACCAGCGGTACTGTATGTGAACTGATATATTTGAAAATGCAGATTAAAGACTTCAAAAATAATAAGTATAATTTTGGCTGTTTTGTTATGATTGCTATCGTTGACATCTTGAGGGTTCTTTGAAATTCACATGGGCTTTGCTTTGGGATAATGTTAGCCAAGTGATTTTTGATTCCTTGCCGAAGGCAGAGGAATCTATGCGATGGTGATGTCGTGTGTGTGTGTATGTGTGTATGTGCGTGTGTGACGCCTGCTTGTAAACACGATATCTAAAGAAGCGTAACTCTGAGTGATCTCATACTTGGCATGTAGATTGCCCTTATCGATTAGATGATCCCTATTGTTTTTGGTGGAGGTCAAAGGACATTTGGGGTCACTAGAGGTCAAATGGTAAATATCTTGAAAATTGCTTGTAAACATGATATCTCCAGAAGCGTAACTCTGATTGATCTCATACTTGGCATGAAGGTTGCCCTTATTGAGTAGATGATCCCTAATGTTTTTGGTGGAGGTCAAAGGTTATTTGGGGTCAACAGGGGTCAAATTGTGAAAACCTTGTAAACACGATATCTCAAGAAAGGAAGCTTGTAGAAATCTCATGTTTAGTGTTTAGTTGTACCATTTTGAGTAGAGGAACCCTATCGTTTTCAATGGAGGTCAAAGGTCATTTGGGGTCAACAGGGGTCAAATTGTGAAAACCATGCAAACACGATATCTCAAGAAAAGAAGCTTGAGCAGATGTCATACGAAGTGTGTAGGTGTATCTTATTGAGTACAAGGGTCACCAGAGGTCAGAAGGTAGATACCTTGAAAATTGCTTGTAAACACGATATCTCCAGAAAGATAAATGTGAGAGATCTCATAGTTAGGGTGTGGATTGCCCATATCGAGTAGATGATCCCTATTTTTTTTGGCAGAGGTGAAAATGGGAGGTGAAAATGTAAAAATCTACAATATTTAAAGAACGGTCTTTCTAGTGAATTTTATACTTGTAATGTAGAATCCTGTTGTTGATTTGAGAACTTCTTTTAGTACATACCAACATTGTCTCTTCGATAACCATAAAGAAAAGATGAAGACAACATTAAATTTGGTATCAAAGATTATTATTTGGCAAACGTTATGCCACTGTCCTTATAAGGACATGTGAGCATGCATGAATTGTAAATTGGAATTGATTAAATATACCACGGGTTATTAGCTTTATAAAAAGAACTAAATTACTGATAATTTGGATCAAATACCCTTGAGCGTGCATGAACTGTGATTGCTTAATTGAATGAATCAAATTGTAACTGACCCACCTCTGTTCAAATTGGCCACTGTTATCTGACATAATTTATCACAGTTGACTGCCAGTAGAAACCACAATGTCCAGAATAAATCATACAGTCTGTTGAGCCAGGTGCACAATGGACTTAACCATTTACTGTATAAACAGTGTCTCTCTTTAGCCCTTAAAGGGAAATAGGCTGTTTGTTTTACAGAAAACAACCATATTTTTAAAACCATTATTTGTGGACATAAAATGATAGATTATTCAGAATAACCAATTACAGTAGCCTTATTTTCAAGAAATAAGATTCTCACAGATCAGAAATTTACTTATTTGTTGCTCAACAATAATTTGTGCACCCAAACTTTTTAAAATTCAAATGATGCATCCGTTACTCATTACATGCATAATGTTTTGAGAAGATGAAGCTTTGACAGATATTTATTGATGAGACTGAATGGTTTAACAATGGTTAAAGCGAATTTCTTTGTTCGCCATGTTGGTGTATTCTAAATGCCCTATTTCACTTTACAGTAGTTCAGCTAAGCTTTAAACAAATGACTACTGTGTATCAAACCAAGGAAACTTGTACTGTGTGTTGAGACTAAAGGCAAAATTGCAAGTCATGCTAGATTCTGGTTTAATAGGGTTATCAGTTTTTGCTAATTTTCAAGGACCTCATAGCCATTGGGAAGGGCATCACGCCAAAAAATCAAATACGAAGGAGCTGCCACCAATAGCTGTAACTCGACAAAATAAAGTGCTATAATTTTGATTAAATAAACATGTTTACCTTTTTATCAAGTTATTAAACACGACAAAATATAATTTGCTCCCCTGCAGCATCATATCCGTTTGGGAGTTTTCTCATGTTTGTGTAGGTCAAAGGTTATTTGGGTGACAAAAGGTCAAAACCTTGTATACATGATATTTTAAGGGTGATAAATGTGAGGGATCTTATACTTAGTTTGTGAATTGTTCATATTTAGCGTGTTGATGGCCATATAGGGTAGGTGATCCCTATCGTTTTAAGTGGAGGTGAAAGGTCATTTTGGGTCACGAGAATTCAAAAGGTTTTGATCTTACTAAGATGGTATCTCAAGTAGGATAACTGTGTGGGATCTCATGCTTGTCATGTGGGCGATTCATGTTTGTTACAATATATATCATGAGGTAAGGAATCACTAAGCCTTTTGGCTTTCTAGTTAACTAAATCATCAACGAAATTTTCAACATGCTTACCAAGAATGTTGAAATTGCCTCATTTAACTCTCAGCCAATCTTTCCGCCTTTAGTTCTCTGTAAACTTCTGGTTTTGGTTTTATCTTTCGGGACGCCCCATTTGAATTTTGTGTAAGTTAACGTTGGTGACATTGCTGACATTCACTACTTTTGTGAAGTCTCTGACTTGTTTTTGTTCTTTCACGTTTAAAGGTTCATCATATTCTTGGTGAGCTAGTCATGGGGGGTATGGTCCTGGAGACAAACATGACAGAAATAATGACCAGGATCGAAGAACAAAACAAGATTGAGAAACAAGAGGTGAGCATATTAGCAAAACTGTAGGCTTTCTGGGTGTCATGGTAAATTCCATACTGTGTGATTTTAACATTCAAGATAACTGTTAACTATTAGTGTTCAAACAATTATCAGAACTAGAATAGGGCCAATTATTGCATAGTACGCAAAAGTTGAAATCTGTAGAAATTGTTTGCAATACTATCTATGTCATTCTGATTATTGATTCCTTGCCGAAGGCAGAGGAATCTATGCGATGGTGATGTCGTGTGTGTGTGTATGTATGTATGTGCGTGTGTGACGCCTGCTTGTAAACACGATATCTAAAGAAGCGTAACTCTGAGTGATCTCATACTTGGCATGTAGATTGCCCTTATTGAGTAGATGATCCCTATTGTTTTTGGTGGAGGTCAAAGGACATTTGGGGTCACTAGAGGTCAAATGGTAAATATCTTGAAAATTGCTTGTAAACATGATATCTCCAGGAGCATAACTCTGAGCAATCTCATACTTGGCATGAAGGTTGACCTAATTGAGTAGATGATCCCTATTGTTTTTGGTGGAGGTCAAAGGTCATTTGGGGTCAACAGGGGTCAAATTGTGAAAACCTTGTAAACACGATATCTCAAGAAAGGAAGCTTGTAGAAATCTCATGTTTAGTATGTAGTTGTACCATGTTGAGTAGAGGAACCCTATCGTTTTCAGTGGAGGTCAAAGGTCATTTGGGGTCAACAGGGGTCAAATTGTGAAAACCATGTAAACACGATATCTCAAGAAGAGAAGCTTGAGCAGATGTCTTACGAAGTGTGTAGGTGTATCTTATTGAGTACAAGGGTCACCAGAGGTCAAAAGGTAAATACCTTGAAAATTGCTTGTAAACACGATATCTCCAGAACGATAAATGTGAGAGATCTCATAGTTAGGGTGTGGATTGCCCATATCGAGTAGATGATCCCTATTTTTTTTGGCAGAGGTGAAAATGGGAGGTGAAAATGTGAAAATCTACAATATTTAAAGAACGGTCTTTCTAGTGAATTTTATACTTGTAATGTAGAATCCTGTTGTTGATTTGAGAACTTCTTTTAGTACATACCAACATTGTCTCTTCGATAACCATAAAGAAAAGATAAAGACAACATTAAATTTGGTATCAAAGATTATTATTTGGCAAACCTTATGCGACTGTCCTCATAAGGACATGTGAGCATGCATGAATTGTAAATTGGAATTGATTAAATATACCACGGGTTATTAGCTTTATAAAAAAACTAAATTACTGATAATTTGGATCAAATACCCTTGAGCGTGCATGAACTGTGATTGCTTAATTGAATGAATCAAATTGTAACTGACCCACCTCTGTTCAAATTGGCCACTGTTATCTGACATAATTTATCACAGTTGACTGCCAGTAGAAACCACAATGTCCAGAATAAATCATACAGTCTGTTGAGCCAGGTGCACAATGGACTTAACCATTTACTGTATAAACAGTGTCTCTCTTTAGCCCTTAAAGGGAAATAGGGCGTTTGTTTTACAGAAAACAACCATATTTTAAAAGCATTATTTGTGGACATAAAATGATAGATTATTCAGAATAACCAATTACAGTAGCCTTATTTTCAAGAAATAAGATTCTCACAGATCAGAAATTTACTTATTTGTTGCTCAACGATAATTTGTGCACCCAAACTTTTTAAAATTCAAATGATGCATCCGTTACTCATCACATGCATAATGTTTTGAGGAGATGAAGCTTTGACAGATATTTATTGATGAGACTGAATGGTTTAACAATGGTTAAACTGAATTTTTTCGTACGCCATGTTGGTGTATTCTAAATGCCCTATTTCACTTTACAGTAGTTCAGCTAAGCTTTAAACAAATGACTACTGTGTATCAAACCAAGGAAACTTGTACTGTGTGTTGAGACTAAAGGCAAAATTGCAAGTCATGCTAGATTCTGGTTAAATAGGGTTATCAGTTTTTGCTAATTTTCAAGGACCTCATAGCCATTGGGAAGGGCATCATGCCAAAAAATCAAATACGAAGGAGCTGCCACCAATAGCTGTAACTCGACAAAATAAAGTGCTATAATTTTGATTAAATAAACATGTTTACCTCTTTATCAAGTTATTAGACACGACAAAATATAATTTGTTCCCCTGCAGCATCATATCCGTTTGGGAGTTTTCTCATGTTTGTGTAGGTCAAAGATTATTTGGGTGACAAAAGGTCAAAACCTTGTATGCATGATATTTTAAGGGTGATAAATGTGAGGGATCTTATACTTAGTTTGTGAATTGTTCATATTTAGCGTGTTGATGGCCATATAGGGTAGGTGATCCCTATCGTTTTAAGTGGAGGTGAAAGGTCATTTTGGGTCACGAGAATTCAAAAGGTTTTGACCTTACTAAGATGGTATCTCAAGTAGGATAACTGTGTGGGATCTCACGCTTGTCATGTGGGCGATTCATGTTTGTTACAATATATATAATGAGGCAAGGAATCACTAAGCCTTTTGGCTTTCTAGTTATAAAAAAAAATAGAGAAGATGATTATTGTAATTGATGTTCTAGTTTTTTTTTTCAAAGGCAATTTATACTACCCTGCACATCTTTCACAAAGTAATTCCTTAAAACGAGGCTGAAATGTAGGGGAAAAAAAACAACCTTTTCAATTAAATTCTTTATTTTTGATTTCATACATGTATATGTTACATATTGTTAGCAATCATACTTCATTGTCACAAGTGTAACCAGTGCTGTAGCTGAGTGGATAAAGGTGGTGGCATTTGAAGCAATGAAGCTTGACAACTGGGAGGTTCTGGATTTGATCCCCAGCCATATCTCAGTAAGGTGGGGTTTCATCCAAGAGCAAGCTATGATTTTACCATCTGAGTTCAATTTTGTGAAAAAATGTCAAATTTGATCTAAAATTGATGAGTTGGTAGCCATTCAACATGAAGTTGTAATTTATGAGCTGCAAGGCTTCCTCCACCTTTGTGGTTAATTTAATATCATCATAGAATATCTGTCTTAACTGTAATTAAAAGAACAGTTCAAATACTTTGCTCTGATTGGTGGAAGGTACATATAGGTCATACATGGTCAACACACATGTACACAATTTGGAAATCAAGGAAACTCAACTTTGTTAGCAAGGTTTACACATTTGAGGCATACAATAGCAAAACAGTAGTGAGTAGATGTGGAGAAAATTTGTGTTGGGTCAGCAGATTTCATGTTTAACATTGGTGAAGGTATTTACTAATGAAACTGTTGGTTGTTTTTTAAGGGTCATTAAGGACCATGATTGCATATTTAACCTCCTGCTGTGACTATTCTTAAAGCTATTGTATAAGTATATTGTGAAAGCACTTGATATAGCAGTCAGTATTACCAAAGTATTCAAAGGTGCCATACAAAGTGTATCAACAGAAAAAAGAAATAAAAAGAATTATGTAAAGTGTCAGGTCTGCTCCTGTATGTCTCTAGATATTTTAGTGGTCAGAAAATCTTTTTTTTGTACGTTTTGGAGCTGATACTAAAGCAAAGACACAAGACAAAGATAAAGCAGGTCCTTGTTGAGAGAGAAATTTCTGGGGATTCCATAAAGCGCTGTACAAAATGCAAACTAAAGTGGTGAAGTTGCTGTGGTGAACTCTGCACCCTGTCAGCTTGAATGGCAATTTTATTCCTTGTCATTCCCCAAGATAGAGCATAGGGTTTGCTTGTTGCTGATCTGGAAAAAGAAATGAATCATTCCGTAATTGGTTGGCAGAGTTCTTCCGAGATTAGATTTGAGATTAGATCAGATCGACACATCAATTTGTTCACAATGTAAGCAACACATCTACTGAACCAGTTGTTGACCTTCAGTTTGGATCAGATAAATACTTGAATTTGAAAACCTACGATTTGATCTGCCATGCCCTTACTATATAGCACATGTAGCATTTTACCTTGGTGCTTAGTTCTGCCCTCTTGTAAATCCAATAACTCGCAGAGGGAAGCCAGAACAAATCTCTATGCTGTTTACGTGTACCTCATTGAGCAGAAGACTTCTATTATGTGTCTTAGGGGTCAACAGATCAAATTGTGAAAAGCCTGTAAACATCATATCCTAAAAAGAGGCATGGCACATCTCATATTTCATGTGTAGTTGCAACACTTTGAGCAAAAAATACCTTTTATTTTGGTGGAGGTCACTGGTCATTTGTGGTTAACAAGATTCAGTTAGTGAGAATCGAAGAAATATTCCAAAAAGGATGTTTTGATTCAATTTATATTAAATAAGTGAAGGTAACATTCAGAACAATAAAGTGTACTTTCGTATTACAGTTCATATGTTATTTCAATTTCAGGGGAGTAAACATTGTGAAACGCAGTTGAATCCTGTTTCTCCTAATGGAAGCTTCCCCGGAGTCATGCCTTATGTGGGTTTACCAGAAGAGAGAATTAAATTTAGTTCAGGAGATCAATTTTTGATAGTTTGCATCATAGGTTTTGTACTGGTGTACCACTATATCAAGTAGAAGAGAAAGTCATGTTGTTTGGGATTCACTGTGTTTAACAATAGTATTTTAGTCTATGTTTAGCATAATTGTGATGAGACTGTCGATTATCATTTAAGGTCAGCAACTGCAATGGGGACTGAGTGTTTTGTTTGAGATAATAGTCTTTCTCTTCTGCCTTTTAATGACAAACAGATTACCCCGCTCCCTTACTATACAGTTTGCCAGAAAATTGTATCACCAAAATTAAATCGTCATGCCATTTTGCATTCTGGTTTTATGTCAGCAGTTACCACCATGAAAGTAAAAAATGTGTGGTCATTAAACATGTTTTGCCTCTGAATTGGTATTTTCATATCGCTCAGGACAATTTATTCGGTGTAGTAATTGTCTTCTTTTCATGACTTTTCCTATCTTCACAGGCTGGACTCTCCGCTGCACCTGCTAGAGCGGCAGCCGCTGTTAAGAACATAAACTTGCCAAACATTTCCACGAGTAACATCCATCTTCCAAACCTGCCATCTTTCAAGTGAGACCCTCTTTTCCAATCCTACCCAATGGTCTCTGCCATCTCGACTCTTTCTCCCGTGGCAAACACACACCGCTCATGTGTTGTCCCAGACCTCATGGACAAAGTTTGAGGAGGAAATTTGCATAGCTTGATGTTTGACCAACATTCCTGCAAATTATTTGTATGTCACAGTTGAATTCAAAGGTACACTTTGCTAGGAGATGTTTAGAGGAGCTTGATTAAAGCTGGAATTTGAGTTGCACTGGCAACCGCCTGGTCATCTACCTTTGTTCTTTGTCAATGTTTCAGGGAAGAGAAAGTAGGTGGAAAGATCACCTGTCACAAAATCTGAAAGAGAGCTATGAGTTTATCTTCCAGATATTTGAATATGAAGTTGTCCTACAAAATTCAGACTCTCCAAGAAAGCATAGCAATCAATCAATCACTTGAAATCAAACAAACCGATAAGAATGGATACGAATATTCATATATGCAAAACTGGGGCTTAAACAATGGTTTTCTTGTAGTTGCTAAGATACATTCTGTGGAATTTGACTTTCACTGACAAATTTCCAACTCATATTCCAGCTGAAAAAGCTGTGAAGATATGGACTACTATTGGGTGTAGAACTAGAAAAGTCTTCTCACAGTAAATGAACTCAAGTATTTTATGATAATTGAAGTCCCGTCATGTGTTATCTTTGTCTCTGCTGGAAATGAGTACTTAGATTGTACCCTTCTGGTATTTACACTGCGTAGCGGGGTTAGGGTGTCTTTGAAGCAACGACGTAATGGTAAACCTATACATTAATGCCCATACCTACATTCCAATCGATGAATTACAAAAGGTCAATAAATAGAAAATAAAAAATAGACAATGCAAAAAGTTACCCGTGTTTGTGTTCAGTGATACTCTTATAAAATATTCTATTTAAGACAGACTCAACGTATATGCAATTCAAGAGAGTGTAGTCAATGTTTTATTTAGTGATCATCTTACAAAAGGGTCGAAGACCGATGAAACATACTTCAATAGTTCCCCGCCTGTAGATCAGCGTTATCGTCTGGAATTCTTTGAACTTGCTTGCTAAGGAACCATTCGGTCATATATTAATCTCAAAGACAAAACAAAAGGCTCTGGTCGACAAAGAGCAATTCATCATCTATTTTAATTTTTTAAGTCATTGCAAGTAAAAGTTTTTGAGGTGTTTGACATAAATTTGTCAACCAAAATCGACCCTTGGCTACCATGAAAAGTCATTTTCTCTGTACAATCATTTTACACAACAAAGATTTGCGTTCAATCAAATTATTTTTTCCCTCTTTGTTTTAAGCTGTTTGTTCAAAATGCAGTTGTAACTTACAGACACACCATCCAAGTACCACCATCGCTGTAGTGCAAATCCTTCAGCATACAATGTGAATAGATAGAGCATTTCAAGAGATGTTTGCAACTGTTCCCGAAACGTTGCCAAGTTAGCAAGTGATGTGGAGGTGGGGGTGGGATGTTGTACATCAGTTAGCCTGAATTCCAACTCTGACTTACATTTTAGAGAGGTATGCATGCAGCTCAGTTGGAATAATGAATACATGTCAAGTTCTCAAAAATACTTCTTTCAACTTATTAAAACCATTGTCATCAGGATTTAGAGATCCTGAAAGTCTTTGTCCCTTGCTGTCATCATGTTACATGTATGGTATCAAATGCAACAAAATGTCCCTTCTGTTTTCCATAATGCAAGCATTTTCATGAAAGTCTCTTTGGATTATCCAATTCATTACACAGAAATGTGTTATCATCACAACTTGTCATGTGACATTTTCATTTGGCGTCAGTTTTGCTGTAACAGTACCTGTTCGCTCTAATTTACCAAAAGCCAGGAAGTAATTTGTGAAATGCTCGCCGTATTTCCACCATGAGTTGCTTGATCGCTATTGTCATACTTGACAAATCAATGGTTTGAAGTCAGTTACGGAAAGTGTGCAGTTCCTGCCTGTCAAAACTGTTTGAATTGTGTCGAAACCTGCGGAAGCTATTTCAAGGGTTCACAAGTGCTTTCCCCAAGTTTGGGATCTCTTTCATGTATTAATTTTGTGGTATGTCTTGTTTTGGCTGCCAACTGACGCAGGGAAGGCTCACAAATGTAACCCAAGATCATCCCAGAGCAAGCTGTAGCTACCTATTGTAATAAGGATAGTGACCAGAGAGTAACGAGGCATGCTCCAGTGCCCGTATCTTCTGGTCTCTCAGAGCCCATACAGAGGCTGCATGCACTCAAGCATGTGGGATATGCAGGCTACATAATGGGCAGCAGTGTGGATGCTTTGTGGACCTAAGATGATCTCAGGTTGAGTTTGTGAGGCTCCCCCAGTAGCATCACGTGCACTGAAGTGAAAGAAACAAAATGGACCGATGCTCAGATTTTCAGTGGGTGTTATTTGGTCGGGTAGGATATTGCCCTGATTATATCATGCTTCTAGATTGACTGTTTTAGCAAACTTTTTATGTTTAATGTTATAGAATAAGAGAATTATATATTTAAATGATCTACTTGTTTACCAATATTGATAAAATGTTAGAAGGAAATCTTTATGTTAATCACATTCGTACATGTCCAGCAGAGATTTGTCTCATAGTTACTTTGTATTTTCCCAGAAGTTGTTGAATCCATGCAGCAGTATGCTCTTTAATCCACATATGCTCCAAGATGTTTTCACGTTAATGGATATTCGATGCACCGATGACTTTTTCATGTCAGAAGATTTGTCAGACTTGTGCTTAGTCATGTGTTTGAAGGAGTTCTTGTTAGTCTACTTGTTATACAGTATTACCAAACTGCACCAACGCTGTGTAACTTGCACTAATTCAGTGGTGGGAGTCAATTTAACCAAATTTATTTAGTATCCAGACCTCATCTGCATACAGTTGGTGGTACACTGTGTTCCACTATTTCAACAGTGACCTTTAAAAAAATGTTTGGCATGAAAATTGGGATTAAGTACATATATGCTGTAGAAAATCGTGTTATCGCATAGTGTAGCTCTTTAAGACACTAATCTTCTCACAGAGAGAAGTGTTTTCAACTCATGTGCCCGACTGGGGCAGAAGTAACTTACACATAAACAGTATCTAGATGGGGATGAATAAATTATTCCAAGTACTATTTTGTTTTGTTTTTTAAGGACAAAGTTGGATGTTGGAGGGAGGAATGGAATCATTTTAGGAACATATTTAAATGATTATATTTGTTCATGTTTACATTCTAGACAGTATCTTTCCCTGATCTATATATTGTCTTTATTTCACGTATAACACTTACCTTCCTCAGTTGTTTAATTGTATGTGAAGTAGAATAAATTGAGTTCCTCAAGAAGGCCTATTCTTTAAATTCATCATTATGTGTGTTATTCAATGGGGCCAGGACAATGTGCGAACCACATATATGTCGAGATCCTGATTATACATTAAATTGAAGGGGAGACCTTGAAGTCCATACCTGAACAACTTTGAGGCCATATGCCAAGGGATGAGTTAAAAGGTTTGTTCGCAGATTTACAGGTTATATTTCATGACAGTATCAACCAAGCATAAGTTGAAAGGGTGTACA
Source organism: Stichopus chloronotus (assembly GCA_021234535.1). NCBI lineage: Eukaryota > Metazoa > Echinodermata > Holothuroidea > Aspidochirotida > Stichopodidae > Stichopus > Stichopus chloronotus. Next base: position 21,529,481 of record CM037835.1, read on the forward strand.
CCAAAAAAACATTCAACAAACAGAATGTTCCACCAAATGGCTCAAACATGATAACCTGAGCGTCTTTGTAATATTGGGCCTTTGTTGTCTTCCAACAGAATTTCATTTATTGTTAACACCACCTGTCGAAATTTTTTTGACTCATACCCAAAGCTTGATTTGTCCTATAACAAACATGGCTGGATGGCTCTGCATTCTCTCGCCTTAATTACTCATTGGCTGTTGATAATGGACTAGTCTGACAGAACAAACAAAGTTTTAGTGGTTGCGTGTACAGCTCACCTAGGACTATTTATTAGTCACACCAAGATGTGATTGCTATGTGGATCTATTCTGTCTGTTCTATGGATAGTCTTTCCTCTAGTCATTGCCATTTCTTTTCTGCAGATGTGCTTAAAATCTCTTGAAAACCAGCTTGACAATTGTCACTCAGCCTAACTAGCACAAAGGAATCGGTTCCTGTTATGATATTAACCATCTAATGTGAATGTGAGGTAAATCACTCTAAAACTTGCGCTGAAAATTTTCGGAGGTATATTTACCCAAAGACTAGCAGCTACCAGACTGTTCCCCCGAGACAATACAAATCTAGTAAGTAGTGTTCATGCAGTGTTTGGTGAGCATAATCTACCTTAAGGTAGCATATTTTCCAAAGTAGAACTATTTTTTGTCCCCTCACAGCTTAAACACTGATTAGTCACAAGTTCTTCCTTTTGACATGCCAAGCTATAGCTGATATCTTGGCCTGCGGTGCTAGGGCGTAGGAAGCCGGGAAGCCCCTGCAGTCTGAAACATGCGCAGGCGAAGATATGCCTTGTCCTCCCCCTCTTCCGGTTTCGAAAAAACCCTTTTAACAAGGCCAAAGAGATTTTGAAGTGCCATTTCCTGCGATCTGAGAGGCATTTTTATCAAAAAATATTCTGCGTGCACTTCGCGCTAACTGATGGTCGCGGCATAACTCATAAATGTAAAAGGGTAATTCATCATAAGTGGAATACCAACTATAAATGTAATACTTTTTAACCGTAAATGTGATACCCACCATAGACTGAAAATTTGTTAACCCTAAATGCAATAACTGACACACCATGAAAGTAATATTAATCAGCGTTTCCTTCAGAACGAAAGAGAAATATTATTGCCATTGGAAGTCTAACCCACCAGTCGAGGGAAGTCTGTACGCGCTATAATTAATTTAGTGATTCACTCACATAACTCCAGGCTTGGTTGGTCATGTGACCCCGGAATGATGACTCACTCGTGTATCCCTTTACCCGGATTGGTCGTCGGATGCTTGAGTGACTCCGGCCTCATTAAAGAAATGAATATTAAAAACAAACAAAAAGTTTCCTCAACATTTGAAAGTAATTGGTGCTGTGAAGTCGATTGTAAAAAAAAGTGACGAACTGGTTGATCAAAACAGTGTGTGTGTTACATGAATCCACATTGGTGCACCGATTAACTACCTTCAGAGGAATTACAGGCCTTATGATTTAGGAAATATATGTTACATGAACACCTTCACCACTGACGCAATCCTTAAAGAAAGTAAACGTACAGAAAAAAAACTTGTAAAAGGGTATAAAAGAGGAAAGGTGAAAACAACTGAATTACATTCTTTGTAAGTTTATAAAAAGAATCATTATACTCTAAGAGGACAAAGGTAACTCTCGGGTGAACTTAAAACAAAATTTGGAAGGAAAAAATAGTGTATCACCTTTTTAGAGTAAAAAACTCCCAAACCGCGTTCTAAAAATGTAAAGAATACCTAGCTGAAATTTGGCTAGACAAGACTAGGGAGCGATATTTCTTGCAATCTTATCAAAAGATTCCTTTGTACTCTACGCGCCAACCGATGGTGTCCGCTGGATAGTGTCATGACATGCTCGCTGCCACTTTACCCCCTTAATTCCACACCCGATTCACGTGGGGTTAGCGTTGTTAAGTCACTTAAGTTTAGTTTAGTTCAGTTCAGTATCATTCAAGGAGGTTAAAGATATGAGAAACATCGGTCGATTTTCTTGATATATGTCCAATTTCATGATCAGCTTTCTTCCGGTTTCCGGTCGCTCGTCCGACAGTCGTATGATTCTCATTCGATGCCCAACATACGATATTCGTTTGGGTGCAGGCGATTCTTAAAAGGATGGTCTAGCCACAAATATAGCTTTGATATGTTGAAGAGCAAGTTAATCTGACCATTACAGTGACACTTCCATTCAATTCCCATGTGTGGTTCCGGAGATATGAGCAGTTGAAGTTGCCACATTTGTTACCTACAGTTGACTTGAAGCAAGCAGGAGTGATGTCATTTCCCCACATTGATAAAGCATTTTATGTTTTCCTTTAAACTTTACTCCACATTTAATACTTCAATATCTAGTGCTATCATAATGTGAATGTATGAGGGGTATGAGAGTTTTGCGACCTTCACAAAACCAGTACCTAAGCTGACCACCTATTGATTTCAAGGTCAAAATAATAAATTCAATAATAAAGAAAACAAAAGACTATTCAGCCATGTGAGTAGATGATGTCACTCCTGCTTGCCTCAAGTTCACAGTTAAAGAAAAGGGGGTAACTTCAAGTGGTAATATCTTGAGAACCGCACATGGGAACTGAATCAAAGTTTCCCCAGAATGGTTGGACAAACTTTCTCTTCAATTAGCATATCCAAGCTAAATTTGTGGCTTTACCATCCTGTTAAGGACCAGACGGTGTCCGGACGTTCATCCATAAAGCCCATGTCCATTTCAGCTAGAACACAGCGCGGAAGCCGGTCGTCATTCTTGCGGGTGCGATACATAATTATTTAGGAGAGTTGCTCTGCTCTTCTCTATTCGCCTCCCCCAAAGTCTAGGCCTATATGAGAATCAGTGAGACAAAAATGGCACCCATTCCTCAACAAGCTATGAACTTCCATTCTGGGAGAACGATTGGTTCTTGCTCGCATCTGGTACATCTTTGGTATAGTTACTGCTTTAGTGACAGAACAAGGGAGGCACGCAGGAGCATGGGAAAACTGAAGCCCAGAAGATAGTGGGTGCGTCTCTGCAGGCTGATGAGGCAACTTCTGACAAGAGCCAGGGACCACGCACAACCACAGGAAAGGGATTTCGCGCATACTTTGTTCAACAGTAATGATAGCAGTGTTCAATGGTAAAACCGCGACCAGTTCTGCCATAGACTGTCATGTATGTTTATAGACTGTTATGTATCTTTTATGTGTGAAATGTACAATGTTAGGATGACATGAAAATTGTGGGTGTAATGACATTGATTTCAACTTTCTTTGAAGGTGTAAACACATAATAATAATAATAATAAAACATTTCAAAGTGTAATTTTCAAACCAAAGGAATGTGTCATGAAAAAAAGTAAGTAAAATAAAGCCTTTTCAACCAAACAACGTTTTAAATAGTAAAAACCAAATGAAGTTATTTAAAGGAAATGAAAGAAGTTATCAAGATTTTCGTATTCTATTTGTGTAAGGTATTGATAGATTGTATGCAGAAATATAAAAAGGATTACAAAAACAGAACAAATAAAACCTGTAACTTTAGCAGAAAGAAAACCGAAAATAGACAGAATATGTTTTTTCCCAGTATAGGGTTTATTTTCTCTCTATTTGTTACTCTTTGTAACACTTCCCCTTTTCATAGCCCATTTCCCCTTCAGCTTGAAGCACCGCGTTGTGTTTAGAACCACAAGACAAAATATTTTTAATTTAGCAGTTGTAATCTGACCACCAAACGTGTCGCCGATCAAAGCACGCCTACCAGTAGCCGGCCAGATATCGGCCTAGCGCCAGCCGATTTTCGGCTCCTACAAATTGTTAAAATTTGAAATTACTCTTCGTATGTGTAATGTTGCCCTATAGTCATTTGGAATAAAAGCCAGTTTTATGTTAATGTATACAGTCGAGATTTTGACCGGAAGTTTCAGTTTCCACCGACGAATCGTTATTCTTTGTAATTACGAGGCAAGAGTGTAGCCAGAACATTTTTGCAGTGGGGGGGGGGGGGGGGGCAAGATCGACTCATCGTCCCTATTCTTGACTGCCGTCCTAGGATAGGTGTGTAAGGGGAGGGGTGATGCCCTACCAAGGCTTAAGCCAGGATTTCAAATCAGCCAGTGCACAGACAGGCCTACGTGGCATGAGGAGAGGTCTACGGGGATGGGGCACCCCTCCCCCTTTGCCTGAAAATGATCATGTTCACCTTTCTTAAGTTGCCCAATCATGGTGCAAAAGTTGACTTTCTTTGCCACCTGCAGCCATGAACCTAAAATAAGGGTTAAGAGGTATCAGAGGGGGCTGTAGTGCCGTCAGGACTTTCTAAGCGGAGCGCCACCATCAGTTGGGGCGGCGCATATGAGAAATTTTTGGCTTTTCAGACCCTCTAGATAGCCGGAAACGGCACTTTTCGGGTGTTCCCCATGCTGCATGTACCCAGCCTTGTAATAGGGATCCCAAGACTGCAATTTCTCAATTAGGCCTAATGAGATAAAAATCAGTGTATGAAAACTGGTAATACATATCAGATGGGTTGAGATGATACGAGAATCATAAGGAATTATTCATCGTGTGTCATTTCTTATTTGAACCGTTGGCAACAGTAGGCGAAGGGAGTGCTGACCATTCCTTTCGACCCCACTTAATTGGTTGATAATGACCCATTTCTGAGCTTGGAAATAAAAATGAGAATTGAGGTAGACGGTTGAACATTATCTAATACAACGAAGCGAGGCAAAACCCGATTGGATTTTTTTTTGGGGGGGGGGAGGGGAGGGGTGGACGGAACGCCCTGGCAAAACATGAGCTTGTTGCGTGCCCCCGTAGTGAAACCTTTTCAACTTTTTTAAAAAGTGAAATGACACTCTTTTAAGTAGTAGAATTGACGAACTTCTGAATAGTAATATGACAGAATTGTGGTTCGTATTGGCAATAGCCTTAAGCTTAGTTGGCATTGGCGACCAATACTTCTGGCGGATTTATATATTTACTTAAATTCGGTGTTAGGATTTCAAAAAGCGCGGAACAACGTCTCCAGAATATATTGCATCATTTATGTCCAAGATTTTGAATGGCTGTTCGAGAAGGAGTATTGAGGAGTAACTGAGGTAGGCCTACACGAACGCCGGTATCGCTACTCTGCAGCAAATGAATGGTATATCCATGGAGCTGCTGTGTTGAAAGATATGAACTCATCCATGGTCGCCGCTCATATATTGGAACTACCGCGCATTTCGCGCTGTTCAGTTGCGTCTCGTCCAAAATTTGGGTGAGTTTTTCAATCCACAAAATCGCGCATTTGTCTACTCCCCCCCCCTCCTATTTGACTGTAAGTTAAAGTGGTGCTGAAAATGTTTTGTGCATCTTTGATTGATTGACCTGTGATGTATTGATCAAACGGATAAACTGTGAGGCAGAATGTTTGCTCTCCATGCTGTGCGTTACCTAAGTTGTCGTTAGACCGTGACTCTAGACGTCCGCTGCAGACTTGGCACCACCGGGTTGGGGGGGGGGGTGGACTACTTAGTCCTCTCACTCTTCAAAGAGGCTTTTTTTTAATAAATCGGAAACTGCGATTAAACTATAAGTCAGTCGTTTAGGGGTGGGTGAGATCTCCGATACAAGTCTCTTACAAAACTACCTTTCTTGGGGGTGTCTTTACCGGGTCGTCGCGGTCCGGGGTTTGCCCCTCAACCCCCCCCCCCCAAATATCAGAGCAACGATAGTCGGAAACGAAATAGCAAATAGTTTTTTTCATATCTTAGTCTAGTACATTTTATGACATGCATAAAAGGATGCCAAATATTGCACCATATTGCGTCTAAATTTACCTGGTAATTGAAAAAGTTCTCAATAAATCTGAAATACCATCTGGACTCCTCATGTTAAAGTCTAGAAGCGACCATAGTCTTAAAATGTGGAATACCAGTTGGAATTTTTCATATCTCAGTCTAGAACATTTTATGACATAAAAAGATATCAAATATTGCACCAGATTGTGTCTAAATTGCACCTGGTAATTGAAAAATTTCTCAATAAATCTGAATTTTCTGAAATACTAAAGTTGGAATTTGTAATAGGACAGTCTATGTGGGACGATATATAGTCGGAAAATGTAAAATAGAAGTTTTCATATCTCAGTCTATAGCACATTTCATGACTTCCGTCAGAAGACGCCAAATATTGCTCTAGATTGCATCATAAGGTTACGTAGTGGGTGAAAAATTTCCCCAAACGGGATGAAGGACATCCTCTCCTTTACAACGCTATCTCAGGCCAATCGTCGCCACTCATCTTATGCTTTTCAAAATCTATCAAAGTAGCCCACTATATTGCTTGACATTTTTTTATTCAATAAGCTTTCTATAACACAAAGTCATGCTAGGTAAAAGAACTAGATTTAAACTTTGTTATACAATCATCGATGGTTGTAGCAAACTAATAATAAACTAATCGGCAGAGAGTAAACATTGTTAAAACTTACTGGGATTATGATATCTCTGGAAAAATTGATTGCAATAGATGCAAAATATTGCACGAGACTTTGTCTAAGGTTACCAGGTAGATGAAAAGTTCTCAAAAAAAAGAAAAAAAAAGAACTATTATCGCTAGGAAATAAAAATTGTTGAATTTACTTTCCTGGAAATGACAATAGCCTAAATATCCTAGACAAGAGCAATTCACAGTAGGCCTATTACCATTTCTCCACAGAATGTTTTATCGTTCATTGAAAAATTGCTGACATAAGATCCCTAGTTCAAGGCTGGGGTATGCAGCTCAAGTACACGCGGAAAGTGCCGTTCCCTGCCATCTGGAGGTTTTTAAAAGCCAAAATTTTCTTCAAACGCTCCGTACCAAGGAATGGTGGCACCCCGCTTACATAATATTCCCATTAGTTAGTATACTGAACAAGCAATTAGTTCAAACAATCTCTGCTCTACCCTCAATATCTAGGTACTGATGCGCCAATTTGTTCAACCAAAAAATATTTGTCAAGAACTCAAAGAAAAAACAGAAAGAGAATCCGTAGCTCATTATGATTCTTGTATCACCTCAAAACACCGATATGTATAATCATTTTAAAAAGACTGATTTTTCTTTTGAATTGACGAATTGGAGACATGATATCCATATTTCAAGGCTAGGCACATGCAGTTCAAGAAAGTACACTTTAAATTTTCTGGTACGCTCAGTCTGAGCGCCAACCAATGTGGCGCTCGGCTTATAGATAGTATTCCCGTTAGAAAGAAACATAATTCGGAAAGCAATCCCCTCTCCCCATGTCTAGAAACGGTGCGTATGTGTTCAACCAGAGAAAGTATTTGCCAAGTACTCACTGAAGGAAAAATGAAGAGGGTGCGTTATTTATGATTCCGTATCACCTAAAAAAAATGGTATGTACTAGCACTTTGAATATGTTGATTTGTGTCCTTTTTACATGAATTGATTAATGGCAGACATGTTGAATAGCCAAATTTTCTTGTACGCTCTGCGCCAATCAATGGTGGCTATCCGCAAGTTCTGCCGATACACAGCCCCAGGGTAAAATGCCCTTTTCCCTGAAGACTTCATCCACATCCAATTATTTCTTCATCCCCTCTTGAGAAGGTATTCCTAGTGTGCAGAACCATCGTTGTGCGGTCGCCACTGACTCAGTTGAAAAAAAAACCAGCCCAGCATGATGATTTTTTACCTTCCCCCCCCCCCCTTTAAGATGTGACACTAACTACGGTCATGTTCCTATGTATGATGCCTAATTCTGCGACCAAAACCATGTTTTCCTTACGAAAATACGACACTTTTGAGGCATTTCGCGCTATATGTAGTCAAAAGAAATCAATTTCCCTATCAAATAGACATTTTTTCTAACGCTGTGTAAAATCTGCCCTACTTACAACATCACTGTGTATAGCGTCCATTTTTTTTCTAAATAGGCTCATTTATATTTTTAAGTGCAGGTCGATTTTGTTTCTTACTTTTCACTTAGTGACATTTTTTGTTTCGTTACCAACACTCCCGCAATCACGAGCCAACCCCTCTCGAACGCACCTACGCAGTGGCACGTACCCAGCCCTTTCCCACTCACCTGGCCGGTCCGCAGAGCTAGGGCCTGCGCACTCGTTTTCGGTAAATAACGTACAAACCATTTTGCTCACACATACACGTATACGAAAATCCTATCACAGTTCTCCAAAATCCAATCCTAGGGGCCCATTCCTCCATGGTTGACAGCAAGCAGTCATTACTACAGCCCTGGTCGTTTATACTCGCTCAACGTATCTCCAGTTATCACCGTCCATGAGGAGGTAACAATGAGCGAAGTTTGTATTTAATTCCACCAAAATTGGTCATTGAAGTGCAATATTTATACAGCATCGTCTTATTTATACAAATACATTTATGCCTACTGTGCTAGATGGAAATAACGGGCACCCATGTAACCCTACATAACACTTATTGGTAGCGCCATCACCTCTCATTTCGATTCATGGGCACTAAATCTGAATCAAAGATTCCTGGCGTATTTTTCCACTACCGCTGGATACGTCATTTCTTGTAAGTACAAATTGCGATAGATATGACATACAGCTCGGTGTATATACACTCCATAACTATGACACATTCTCCTTACGCTAAACTCGTGCACATGTATTCACGCACAGTAAAATAACGTACATCGACGATAGCCTTGCATAGCAATATGAAATGGTTGTACTTGTAGTTGCATTGATAGTGCACTAGCACTGTAGTCTTTCACATGCACTGCGCACTTGTGTACATGCAGCAGCCGCAGACACATACGTATGACATACGGGGTATCGAAAGTGGAGTGATCCAAGACGAAAGGCGCTGAAAGGTTAGTAATTTGAACTACTATTTCGCAGAAATGCTTTCCTTGAAGTGTAGTTTCAACGTCATCTTCCGATATCTTGATAGGGGAAGGGTTTGTTACTCGCAGTTTACGGTGGAATTATTTTAGAAGGGAAATCTTTCATCCAATTTGTCATAAGTGATCCGAGAAACTGAGGATGGCACGAAGGTGTAAACAGATATTGAGATAACTAACGTTAAGTTAGTGTACGGCTTGGCCTAACTTATTACCGCTAACGTTATCTGAATCTGACTCTGAGTTACTGCCTCTGCTACCCCTATGCCCTATATCTGATATCGTATGCCGTCACATTGTCCTAAATTAATCTTTAACGGGTTTAACCTAACTTATTTACTTCCATTTGTCAAATTTGATTTGTCTTTGGAAAACACCAAACATTTACGTGGCCTAAGTTACACTACAGTTTAGGGTAGGCCTAGGCCAAAGTTGCAGAGTACTGTATACTGTAGGAGTAGGACTAAGGAGGCTATACAGTACCGTTGTTTAAGTTAGTTTAACGTACGGTGGCCAGTGTTAGGCCTAGACCTAACTGTAACTTAGTGTTTCCTGGCTTAACCTAACTACGTAGTGTACCTGCCATTTGTTCACTTTAGTTAGACAGCCCCTAAGTAAGGCCTGGGCCAACGCCTACTTCAGGCTCATACCAGCTTAAGTTTGGCTTGTTCACAATTCATTTCTGAACTTTTTGACAACCGTTGATTCAACGGTTTACGGACAACTCGGCCTTTGGGAGTGGGACAACTCGGCCTAGAGACAACTTTGCCCTGAGACAACTAAGCCCAAGGACATCGTAGCCCTGAGACATCTTGGCCACAATTGAAATAGCTCTAGGCCTAGGTAGACATAACATTTGATACTAGTCTGCACAACCTTCAGTTTAAGACTGTGTTGTGGATTTTGGCAATAACTCTCTTGTCTTTTTGTAGTTGTAATTTAGGTCACGTAACATTTGGGACTCCGTTATTACTTATGCCACAAAAGAGCAACATGAGACAGTTATTACATTTATCCCATTTCAAGATCAATTCACTTGGTAAACTTATTATACAAACTTGTGCATACATAACTGATATGACATGCAGTATTGCAGTTATCTGTACTGGGTCACATACACCAGTAACTCATGAACAGTGTTTCTCAATGCTGGCCTGTAGCATTAAATATTTAAATTTCAGTTCAATCAATACAATCAACCATTACCGTAGACAAATGTTCCAGAACTTGTCCCAACTGCAAATTAATTTGTGGAATAAACCTTCAGTCTCAAATCAAAATTTTTCCAACATTTGCATAGTATATCTCAATAAACAAGAAATGCATCATCAATACCTTGTCAGTCTTAAGCTCATTATATACCTCTTCATTATATTATTTCATCACTTTGTTTTTGCAATTGGCGCCGAGATGTCTCCAGGGCGAGATGTTCCTGGGCCAAGTTGTCTTAGGGCCAAGTTTTCTTGGGGCCAAGTTTTCTCTGGGGCTGAATTGTGCGGACACCGATTCAACCCTGCTTAACATCTAACAAGGCCTCCACTAGTTTTAGATCAACCTAGAGCTGCCACTTTTTTCAGACCATGAAAGCCTATGCTAGGCATAGGCCAGACTTTGGGAGAGAGCAACAATCTGTATGTACTGTTGCATTAGAGTTGCATCATTAGGCCTAAATATATGGTAATGGTGACCAGTTGTTTCACGTCTTTGCCCCCAAATAACCAGTTTGCCCCAAACTGTTTACCAATTTGCCCCCAAAGACCTACCAATTCGGCCTCAATTGCAGACCAGTTCACCCTTTATTCCAGTGGTTGAGTTATGTGGCAAAAAAGGCGATACTTAAAATGGTCACTTGATATTGGGTCATTGATGTATCATATTCCTTGGTTGTGTCTCATAAGTGGCTTTTCAACTCCTGTGAGTTCTTTGCTTTGTTCATGTGTTTCTTATGTTTATTCTTCTATAACTTGTGTTGTTGTGCTAGTGGTAACAGAATGTGATGAGGATTTTTCATTTCATTGCTTTTCATTGCTCCATTCAAGTTCATGTGTTGTTCTCATCTTTTGTTTCATCATCATCTATATTTCATTTATATGCTTCTTATGTGTGTGTGTCTTGTGTCAATTTCTTTTTTCTTCTGTGGCATGTTTTCTGTATGCCATTATTCACATGTTTTTCTGAGTAACATTTTTGTCTGTGACATGTTCTCTGAACTTCAACTAGCACAGACACTGAGAACAAACGTATCTGAACACTGTCATTTTTCTTTTTAGAAACTGTGGCGGTATATATACTCTTACACCTTTTTACATTGTTGCTGTTTTTGCTCTTGTGAAAACTGTTTATGCTATCGTGAAAATTGTAGGTGAACACTATCACGTAGCTGCATTTTATGTCATTTAGTTCAAGGGACAAACGGGTAGAAAATTGGGAGGCAAAATGACTTCCATTTTGATTTGGGGTGAAATGCAAGGGGGCAAAACGAATGTGGGGAACTGGATGGGGACAAAATTACAAGAGGGGGAATTGACCGGTAACCATTGTAATGCTACATGGAATACTTTAACATGCACTTTTGGTCTAGGCCTTGATATTGTCAAATGAACTTAGTTTGTGTGTCTGAAATCCATGATACATATCCACATCACTCCATATCACTTTAGAAAGACAATTTCCACTTTAGCAATAAGAGGTGAACATATTTTGCTTAATCAAGTGTAACCAGTACCACGTTGGTGTCCCCTAAGATATCAAGTTCATGTGATTTTTAGTGCTCCCTTTGGTAAGAAAGCAGTTGAAATATTCTTATTTGGTTGCTAAACTAGTAGTTCTTCAGATGTCCTAATAAAGTATATATGGCAAAGCTTGTGTTTGAAATAGTATGAAATGTGAGTTCCTAGTCATCAGTGGGATAGCTCTGGATCTTGGCACATTCAAAACAGTGACTTGTACGAAGGAAAACCACACAGCTCTTGGCAGGTGTGTGTACAGCACAACGTACTAATATTCATTTACCTGATCACTGCATTAGTGTGAACAGCTCACACAACATGTTTTTATTTCGTCCTTTAGTATCATCTATTCCTATCATAAGGGACAAGCATAGTCTTGCAAATGAACCTGACTCTAAATGTTGAGAATACAGTATCGCTTGTTAGTTTATGCTGTAAAAGAATAGCCTAACTCCAGTTGTTTTTTTAACTACATCTGTATGTCTCCTGCCTCGTGCTTTCAAAGTTCAGTATTTTGTCTAGATCTGAACCAAGTAGCTCTTACAGGTGGAATACTTCAAAAAGGGCTGTTTTGACCAAGAGAGATGCCGTATGAAGAAACTTAACTGCATCACATTACTCCGAGATTTATAAATTGCACAAGCAAAAATTGTGTGAGATATGCTGATGTCTTTGCAGGGCTGCTCAAGTGCTAATAATTGTAAAGGAAAGTGGTTGAGCAAGAATTTTTTCTTTTGCTCAAAAACTGGGGCCGTTTGCCCTTTCAATGAATATTCCTCTGACAAGATAATGGGGTTCCTCCTATACATCAAGGAATAATAATTCACTTCAGGCACTTGCAGCTCAGACCAATTATAATATCGTGTTCATAACTCAGGTCATTGCTGTTTGAAGTAAAGATTTCTCTGGCCAAGAAAGATTTCCAGTTGGCTCATGGTTTCAAAACCACGTAGCGTAGGCAAATTACTGCAAGGAGCCGTCGTTGTTTTGGGGGGAACTGAAGTGTTTGTTTAACCTTGACATTGGTCTTCAGTACAAAATTCACTTTTTTGTAAATTGTAGATTTACATAGTTAAAAAAAAAATGTGGGACAAGGGGTCACATCTCAATCACAATGTTTCATTTAAAACAATCAAAATTGCAAAGAAATAACCAATCATATGCAGTGAGTTGTGTATGGTTGTCATCACAGAATTCGAATAATGCAATATGCCCTATTGAAAGTTATTTCTGTGACAATTCAGAAATTCCAGTTTCACTAATAAACAGAGATTTTTATTTTTAGCAAAAATCTAGAGTGGGGGTCAGTGTTAATTAAACTTTAAAGGAGGTGAAATTCCAATTTTTGCATTCAAAGCCATGTAAATAATTCTTTGCAAGAATCAGTGAGAGCTGGAATACAGTACTGTTAGTAAGTTAATGTGAGGATGGTCCTTGTGAAATTGTAACCCTTACCCCATTTGATGTGTTAAGGTTTCTAAGGAAGGGTACAGGGGTTTGACATGATTGAACTGAAATGTGCTGAACTTGAAATTGAATTATGATTTTGGCCAGTCTAAGACAAATTTGTCTTTTTGTGTGTATGTATGATAAAAATAGAATCCTTTATTCATTCAAAGATAAGTGAGGTACTGTAGTTAATTTATTTTCTGCATGACTGGCAGCTTCTGTTGCAGGCTCTTCTAAAAGGGTGACAAGTTCAATGCTTGGTGCAATCATCATTTTGTGTACAGTACTGTAGTTTGGTAATAACGTAATAGTTACACTAAAATTATGTGGCAAGTAGATATTTCGTTCTAGCAGGTAAATGTTTGATCTCACTCGCCAACTGCCAAAGTTGGTTTTTAGCCCTTTTTCTTTTTTTTGAGACTCATTGAAAAGTCATGGGGATCTTGCAGGAAAGAAGTACATGTAGGTATATCAGTGCATTTCCAATACAAGATTTGGAAAGGTACAGTGTAGTACCAGTATACCACCCAACCCTAGTAGATGGCATTGTCAGTGATACCACTCTGCCTGTTTTTGTATTAGCAGTTAAAAAGCTCTCATCTTACTGCAATGTGCCAAATGCACTACCAGTACTTTCTTTTTTTTTCCATGGGCTACTGTTTGCACTGGGTGGGAATCCTAGGCCCTGTTGCACAGTTACAATCTAACTGACCTGTCAGCTTTAATGGACCGGTCCCCTTCAGCATTGCACAGATAGAAGTATGCAGAATGTAAGATATTTAAATCAGTATTGGTCTGACATTGCCTTTAATATAGTTTATACCTTACAGTAGGCATGCCTCCATGCTATTCTCCATGAAATCACTTGTTGAGTGTTAAGTTACAAAGAAAACATGGGAAGAGCTGTTTTCTGGATGGCCTTATTTGTTATTTTCCCCTTTTGCATGTATTATTTTAATCCATTTGTGAAAGCAGTTTGTAAAAGGCTGTTATTGCTCTTTGTCATAGTTCATTAAAAAATGTGTCATTGACAGTGTGTGCTACTGTACGTTTCGATACCTTGTTTTCAAGCCAACTCCTGTTTCCCTTCAGAGTCAAATATCAAGTTGAAGGTACGCTCTTAAATTGCTTTCTTTGGCTGCCTTCAATGGAATGAAATGTATCGTGTTTGAGATATTCTCTACTTTTCCTGCAGTCCTTAGTCATAACATGGGCATTCTTTTTCTTCTGTCCTTTTTGTAGGAATGGTTTTGTCGCCATTGCCAAAAATAACTTGTTTGTATAAAAGTTTTGCTGTTTGCATATAGTACGTACATTGCTCTGTTTAGTTGCATGTACTGAGTAAATATGTTGAAAGACACAATACCGTACAATCTTGTCTGAGGGACTTGCAGTTAAAGAGTGGCCAAACTCATGACCTGATTCTCCCAAAATTTTTTTTTAAATCAAAGTCACAGCTCGACTTTCTCAATAAGACATTGCCTGCATGGTGTACAGTATTATAAGCAGCCTTACTCTCAGAGTTGGGTTTTTGTCATCTTAAAGGGACGCTGTTTTTCAGAAGAAACTATTTTTAAAACTGATATTTGTGTGGACAGACCGATAGATTGTTCAAATATAGGAAAGGATGGTGGCATCTTTGATTACTTGCCAAAGGCAGGCAAGGAATCTATGTGATGGTGTGTGTGTGTATGTGTGTGCATATGTGACGCCTTGGCTTGTAAACAGCTGTGTATTAAGAAGGGAACAGTGCTCGAACTTCAAAGTTAAGTGTTGGTAGTCCATCATGAGTTGATGATTCCTATTGTTTTTCATGTAGGTCAAAGGTCACTTTAGGTCACCAGAGCTTAAAGTACAAAAACCTATCAGGGGAGATACAGGTATCTCAGCAGCAAAATTCACATCATTTGTAGCAACTGATAAGAAAATGTCTGCCATTTTTTATGGAGGTCAAAGGTCATGTGAGGTCAATAGAGGACATTGTTTGAAAACCTTGTAAACCGGCATCTCAAGAAGGGAAAGGTGCTTGAATTTCAAACGTAGTGTGTTGGTAGTCCATTGTGAGTAGATGATTCCTATTGTTTTTCATGAAGGTCAAATGTCACTTATAGTCACCTGAGCTTAAAGTAAGAAAACCTATTAATTGAGATATCTCAGCAACTAAATGTTGCTGTGAGTTCATACTCTTTTCATTGGTAGCACCTAATGAGTAGATGATGTCTGTCATTTTTTATGGAGTTTAAAGGTCATGTGAGGTCAATAAAGGACATAGCGTAAGAACGTACTGAAAACAGTATCTGGAGAAGGGAAAAGTACTTGAAATTCAAAGTTGGTGTGTTGGTAGTGAAGTATGAGTACATGATCCCTATTGTTTTTCATGGAGGTCAAAGGTCATTTGAGGTCTGTAGAGCTTAAAGTATAAAAACCTATTAAGAATTCAGCTACACCTTGAAAGTGTCAACATTGCTAGCACTTGATGAACAGATGTCTGTCATTTGAATTGCCTCATGGGAGACTTGTCATCACTGTAATGTGACATGAAATGAATATAATAACTTCTATCATTCCAAAGATCTGTCCTGGGTTCCAAAGCTCAGCATGTGATACTTAGAATTTTACATGTCTTGAATGTCACTTATATTAAGAAAATAATGCATTCTTTCCTATTGAAAACTTGCCAAAATGTAGATCTATGCTTAATAGCAGAGATTGTTGCAGAGATTTTGGTCTCATTTTCATTCAATTTGTGGAACATTTAAAGTCCATTTTCTAGGCATTCTCCAAACAACCATTTAACACAGCTCATATCACCATTTTCTAAGCCCTTAGAGCATTTCCCAGTTGCCAGCAACTCCCTGTCAAGATTTACAAAGTCCTTGGATGTTTAAGTTACAGTAAACACTCCCTTGGGAGACAAGATGTATTCCAGGTTGTATTCCTTTGTATTCCAGATGTATTCGTTTGATGACTCCACAATCAGAACCACAGTTTAGTGTCACAAACTTTCTATCAACTTACAGTACAAACGCACCTTGGTAAAGAGATGCCATCCTTCTTGTTACAAATGCTGAGTGATTGACATTTCTCATTCATATCAGCACTTGGTAACATCAAACCCATAAATGATACAGAATGCGGTTGTCATTCTTGCATTTTGTTTTTCATTTTGATATGGTACCTTCCCTTCTCCTCTGTTTGCTTTTGTTTGTAAGTGATTGTGTGGATATGAAAAGAAATTGAGATATTGGCAAGGAATCACAGAGCCCTTTGACTTTCTGGTTTTCAAGAAATATGTTTCTCACAGATAGGAATGCACTTATTTGTTGCTCAAGAATAATCTGTTTACCCAAACTTTCAAATAATACATGTTTCTTAGTAAATAGTCTTTTGCATGAAGTCTTTTGCGTTATGTTTTGAGGGGATGAAACTTTTGTAAATGTTTATCGATGAGCCTGAATAGTTTAATTACATTGATAAAAGCTACTACAGTGTGTTTTCTTTATATACCTTGTTGGTGTATTGTAAGCACCCTGCAGTATTTCCCTTTGAGAAGGCATACAGACATTCTATGATATTATGTGCAGATCGGTTGCTCACATGTCCACAGTAGGCATGGGTGGTATACTCCACTCTACAGTGCTTCAGTTCTGATGCCTCGCCTGGAGTTGTATCTCCACTCCCAACTTTCCTCGGAGTCAGGACTGCTGCGGAATTTTTAAAACTGTTAAAAGCCATTCAGGAAGATTGTTTTGTTTGCTTAACACAGCTTGAATTAATGTTCTTTTGGAAGTTTAAGAAATCATAATGTTAAAATTTGGCATGAACAGTTTGTTTATACTTCTTGTTTCCCACTCACGCCTAACTGGCCTATTTTGATTATTTGTCAGAAGCCCATTTCTAACCCAGCAGCACTGTTTGGGGCCATACATTATCGGTAGATACAGTGATTCCTGCTTACAATATAACTCTATACATGTGTAGGTGACAGTTATGATGTCATTTAAGCAAACACCAATTGGGAGTCGAGAGTACTGTAGCTTCACACTGCAGTCTGGACTATTTAGGCCACAAGTACTCCAAAGTGCTATTAAAATCACCCACACCTGGTCCAGTAGCTGCTGTATGAGTATTTTACATTAGTAAAGGCAGCACTGTTTTTGTCGCTTACTTACAGTACACACAGTATTCAGGAAGATGTGATACTCCACTATACCTTTGGTGCTATGTAAATTTTAGCAATTGATGTATTGAGTGATTGATTGACACAGGGTAGGATGTTTATCACACACATTGCAGTTCATGTTAAGAACTGTAACCTGTGTAATTTGCTTCTCAGTGCTTCATGTCTTATTGCTAGGGACAGAGGACTGTAACTACCATACATCTCACCCCTTCTACTCTTCAACTCAACTCGTTGACTTCTCGCTCTCTCAATGCTAGCTTTCATCAAACGCTGACTTGCACCTGCTTTCAATATTCAGACACCTTACGGTAATGCACTTCCAAGTTACTTCTCATCTACAGTACCTCCCCCCACTGTACTTCACCACCATCATTGCCCTTCTGTGCATCAATGAAAGCAAGTGTTGATTGTTCCTGCCCCTCAAACACAGCTTTCTTTCTCATTTGTCATGAATTAATCGCCTCTTCTTGCCAATTTAGATGCTATGCCTAATTTGTGACAATTTTCCAGACGTCTATGCCATTGCACCTGATGCACTCAATCGCTGCATTCACACTGTAATAAGTACCAAAGTTGTGTTGAGTATGCTTGGAAAATAAATGTCACCAACAGCGAAGTGCTTTACATAGCTACAGTAATATGCTGTATATATTGGTAGATTCATAAAATATGTGCAGTGAGTACCACTGTACTGTACATCCGGCATAGAGTATTCACACAGCATTACAGGTACTGCACATACACAGATTATAACTGAGCCCCGCAAACAAATTGAACAGCTCAGTAAGGAGGCTGTTGGTGGCTGACTGTTGTAATTACTCACCTGAGGGTCGCTAGGCAACTGGATCATTTACATAATGATTTTGCAACATTTGTCCACTCTTCTAGTACTGTTGTGTGACTTATGTCTGACATCAGTGTTTGGGTAGGCTGGTTAAAATTTTTAAAATTGAAGACATCTCCTCAAAAACCTGAGGTGTTAATTATTTTCCCTGTGCCAAGAGGTAAATAATCTGTGGGAGCAGAGAGAGATTGTTGCCATCAATTGCTGCGGCAAATCCTTCAGAAAGTAGATATTTCATTAATTTTTGCGGCTGAGACACTGTTTGCCCTGACTACAGTGCTAATCATAGGAGTGATAATCCATTACAGGAATAATAGTCCATCTTTCTGTTTGTGGTTAATGTGCATTTATCTTGTCAACAAAAGTGTCGATGTGAACTTCAGTGAACAGATTGTAAATACTGTTTAGTTACATACTTATTGCACTTTGATTGCTGTATTCACAAATACCTTTATATAGCATGTGTTGGTTTGCTAATATCTTGGATGAAATTGTCAGCATTGTAAACGTAATACTGTGTGTTTGTACATGAATATTTGTGTTTGTAATGCCTACAAGTGTCCTGTAAACATGCTTTAGTAAGAGAAGCTTGGACTGATCCTATATTTGGTATTAGGTGTCTCCATTTTGATTTACAAGATTCCTGCATTTTTTTTTGGTAGAACTCAGAATCACAGATGTAACCAGAGTAATCCCATTATGTGTGGGATGCAAATCGTCAGCTTGACCTTCTTATTGGGGTGCCACCGTCAGTTATGGCACATACATAGTGTAGAAAAGCTACCCAGATAGCTGGAAAATGACCCCTCCAAGAGCTAGTGTCCAGCATCTGGGCACCCTTTTAACTTTTCAAGTTTTATTGTTGAATTGATGTCAGTACACTTCAGGCAACAATAACGCACTGGCAGAGATGTGATAGTGAATTATGGAATAAATTTGAGGTGACTGGAGGTGAATTCATGAGGGTTTAAGCAAATTGATTTTAGTGAGAGTGTGGGTCAGTCAGAATTGTTGAGGGCTACTTCTGAACCTCTCCATGCCAGGTAGCTACAACACTGCCCAAAGGTCATGTGCGTAAATAGGGAGTTTATGACAAGAAGTTTTAAATTGTGTGTGAAATCATAAGTAGAAAGCTTTGTCTGGTCTCATGTTGGTGCTTGTAAGGTCTCCAGTAACTCATAAGCTTCCACTGTGTACCAAACAATAAAAAAGCAAAATAGTATTCTCAAACCCCTGATGCTCATTATTCAATTATGATTGGTTTTTCCTCAAGGACAACCATAGCATTAACAAAGTTGTCATAAAGTCTACCAAAGGAATTAGAAATGTTGAACCATATATTTCATTTGGAATATCTGTAATTGTAATGAAATTTGGCAGAGAACTTGCAATTTACAGACAGCAGAGTAGAAAGTGTGTACACGTATAGTATAGCAACCGTACCTACAAAATGAAGTTCAGTATTTTATAAATGATAAAACTTTAATTATGATGACTTACAAATTGCAAAAAAGTTCCACATTTTCAACATGGTTTGTCCCTTGCTGCAACCAGATCAAATTACTCTTAAAGGGAAATAGGGCGTTTAGAATACACCAACATGATGTACAAAAGAAATAGCTTTAATCATTGTTAATCCATTCCGTCTCATCAATAAACACCTACCAAAGCTTCATCTCCTCAAAACATTATGCATGTGATGAGTAACGGAAGATGCATCATGTGAATTTTGAAAAGTTTGGGTGAACAAATTAGTGTTGAGCAACAAATAACTAAATTTATATCGCTGAGAAGCTTATTTTTTGAAAAGAAGGCCACTGTCCTTCCTTATTTTGAATGATCTATCATTCTGCGTTCACAAACATTGGTTTCAAAAGTATGGATGTTTCCTGTAAAACAAACGCCCTATTTCCCTTTAATTTCAACACAGGCAGTTGTTGTCATAAAATGTGAATATATAACATGAATCAGTCACCTTATTGACTTGTAGCCATCAAAACCACAATTCACTTTTGCATCCTGATAACTTGTCATTTGTTAAGGTCAGCTTCTGGACTCAGCAACATAATTGCGGGAAGTAGACAGTTCTTTATTTGTTGAGTCCAGGTACACTGTGTTTGATTCAATATGCATACCACTAGATCAAACATGAGGTTTTTGAATTTATTTGAAGTACATCCAGTGAACTTTCCACAACCTTTTGTGCAAGTTTAAAGGTTTGTAACTTAGTGATATGAGAGATTGCTACAAAGATTAGGAGTTCATCACACAGCAGCTCCTTGGAATAAATGTTTTTGTTTTTACTTGTTTTGCATTAGCCTACAACTGGTACCTGTCTGCTGAGAAGTTATATTAATCTTTCTAATAACTATAAAGCAGCTTTGCAACACATTTTTTTTGTTTTATATTAACACTCTGTTATGGTGTCTTCTCTACTGTACATTAAATGCATAAACTGAGTAAAGCACTGCACTTATAAATATCACAATTACAGACTTGCTAGTGTGAAAGTTGAAGGCAGTACATCCCAACTTTGGATACTCCTTCCACATCTGTGGGCTCCAGGATAGCCTGGCTTTGCATGCTTTTTGAGTTTACACACTGAAGGCCAAGGAAATTAAAATACCGTCACAATTGCATGTTAGGAATGGTTGTGCCAGATGGATGGATGAAAAGAAGGATGAATGAAGGAACAAACGAACAGGTTAATAAAGAGATAGGTGCTTGGACTTGAGTTTAAGTGGGGAGATGGATATTCTACAGATAGGTATACTCCTCTTACTTGTACGCAATAACTAACAATATTGCTAAATTAGATGCAATTCAATCTTTGCTAATTATGTATCTATCTCTTAATCTGTCTGTCTGTCTGTTTGTCTGTCAATCCATCCTTCATTGTCTGTTTCTTTGTCAACCTCAGCTTAAATTCCTTAAAGCCTATTATTCACTTGTCCTTGATAAATCCTGTCCCAACTTGTTGCCCACAGAAGTTAAGTACACAGTGATCACAATATGCAGATCTGTGGGGTCTTGTTACAATGTCTGCACTGTACATGCACTGTACCGTATGTACATCATACACTATATATAGAAAACAATAGTAATGCCTAACTGTGTCTCTCACCTACCTACACAAACCACCCCACTCCTGAGTTACTACATCTCCTATCACTAGGTTAAACTGTCTAAAACTTAACCTGTCATTCTCTTCACTAGTGCAATATGTATATTTTTTTTTCATTTTTTGTCTGTTGCACAGTTCAAGCAAACTGCAGTACCTATATTTAGTAGTTTCGAATGTAGTACTGTGCAGAGAGTGTACAGTACAGTTGCTTGTACCAACCATCAGAGAAAGATGTGTGTAATGCCTCACAAAGCTCTATGCATGTTCCTTCAAAGGTACAATTACACATATCTTTGGTAGGCTAATATTATTCCGTACTGTATAGGTTTTTACTCCCTTTGAAATTATTTTTTGACGATCTGTATCGAGTACATGTTGGTAAAGGCCATTGCTCTGTCTCGTAGGGGTCCTCTCTTTTTCCTCTGAGCGTGTCTCAACATTGATTAGCTTAGTACTTTTTTTTTTATTTCCTAGGCTGCCATGACAGGAAAGAAAGCAGTTTTGGCACCATGCCAAACACTCCCATATAGAGTAAGAGAGAGCCTGTGTTGCATTATTACACATGTGTGGAATCCATAGACATGTACAATATGATGCATCCTGAAGCTGTAATTGTGCACTTGGAGGTAGTATTAATGTACACTGCAGATGGTTAACAGCATTTACATGGCCACCTGATGTTGCAAATACACATTTGATATTAATTTAGTTGCAGGCAGTGACCCTCACTGGGATTGCGCAGTAAGTGAGACTAGGTGTGCATTTAGTTTTTGAAGAAGGCTGATGCATATATGTGCATTTCTTGTTTACTGTGAGAAGGGGGGTTGACCTTTTACAAGTTTTTGGCCCTAGTCACATTATCCCAAAATGGAGGCAAAATTTGCGTGCTTTAGAACAAAGAAAATAAATATTGTGCTTTTTGGTGTACAGATGGAATTGGCCTTCCTGTTATAATTGACGTATTGTACACACTGATAATGTGTATATTTCTACAAATAAAACCTATAATTATTCTACTCAGGTACTTACCGATCAATGTCATTCTGTATATGCCTACTCCAGGAATAATTCCACCACATGAAGTTATTTGATGTCCTGTTTGTGAGTCACACAGAAAGCCTTTGCCTCCTGTATTTTCCTTTTGATACTGTTTTGCAGACAAGGATCATATGGAATTCACTGATATTGACTGAAACAGTGAAAATATGGTTTGAATTTCATTACAAAATATTGGTATGGGCTTGTGGTGTATCCATACCAGATCTTTTGTAGTGTAGCCAAACAATTCCTTTTCATTACAATAGAAGGATGTACTTGTAAGCCAGCAATAGTCAGGTTGAAAATCTGTCAAAAATTACACACTCAGTGATTCTGTTAACTGCAGTGTAGCAGGGGACAAGAAAATGAACAGAATGCCAGTTTAATACAATCACTGAAAATTTTAAATTTAAGTTCTATATGCTCTGAAGTAGCGCAGAAGTTATCACCAGTATTAATTGTATTATGTAACCAACACCCACATAAACTGTTATAGCAAAATATAGGTTTGCTGGACAATGACCACATTCCCAGGACAAATACTTCCCTCCAGGATGAAGCGTCCTCTTTTATCACCGGTCAGGTAAAATAACACCAACTCAGATGGGTCTGAATTCCACGGGGTGTTTGTCTCAGGGGTGTATTTATCTGGTCTTGAAATATACAGTAGTGAGCACTTTGAACTAGCTAAAATTCAGAGAACAATGTATTATTCCTTGCAGTTAAATGTTTTGATGAATTCATGTAGCTGTCTTGCACACTGTTTTGTCTTTGTTAATTTTCACCATTGATACTCATATTTAAGGGCCATTCTGAATTATTGTTTGAAATCACCCAATTTACATGATAGACTTCCAAGCTACCCCTCCACTTCATTAATACCATTCAAGTGTTAATTTAGCTGTTTAGAGAAGTTGTCTTTCCAGAGGTTTTCCCTCATTTGGAGAATTCAGGTATTGAAACATTTTTCAGTTAAGTTTTGTTTTGAGGTCAGCTGTTTAAACAAAAAGGGAAAAAAAAATCAGCTCTGAAGAGAAAAAAAAAGTGGTGAAAAATCTCTTTGAACAGAGTAATTAATGATGTCATGATGTGAGCAAGAAGTTAAGTGTTGTAAGTAGGCCTATGTCGTGCTCTCAGTATTTGCATCCCTCCTGTGGTACATTGTTCCATAGGGCACAGAATAACAAATTTGTATTTAACTTGATTTGTAATAACATGTCTTTTCTCAGTTGGAGCATTGCCAATTGAGCTGAGAATGTCTGATGTTCCAGGTTTCCATTCACATAGTGATTGACCTAGTTAACTTCTAGACTGGGTGCCAACAAACATGTCATGCTAGGAAACTTCCCACTGGACACACGCCAAGAATCTTCCCAATTCAAGAATACAGCATAACAAACAGGTGTTTTAGGGCTGTGTGGGTAATACTCGGTAGTGGCACTGGCCTAAGGTAAGTTTTACATGGAGTTCCCAACTGTGATTTCAAGATGTGCTAAGATTTTCTGATACAATACTGAAGAGCAAAACTTAGGAGAAAAGGGGCAATCAAATGATAGACTGGCATATTTTTTTGGTTGCAAGTTCAGTGATGAAGTTAATTGGTAGTCCTGCCATCCGAGATGCCCAAATTCTCTACTAGACAACCAAATTTTGATACAAAGATTGTCCTTCGGAGAACCAAATAATGATAGTGCTCAAATTAAAGGAAGACAAGGCATATACTTGCCGCATCTGACAAAATGTGGTGATGGATTGCTAATAGCACAGTACGAGTGTGTTACTGGAGCACCAACGGTGATCTATATCTAGGCTATGCTGTGAGTTATGTCACGATTTTTGGAAGGCATTTTTGAGAAGGATGGCCCCATTAATTTCACATGTTAATTGTCTCTTGGACTACCAGAGGAAGATGCTAAATCTTCATAGCTGAAGTTAGATGCGAGAGCTTGACTGTAAAGGGAAGTGATAACACAGCATACAAGGAAAACAACTTGAATCACTTCAAAACCATTCAGTCTTTACCAATGTACTCAGCAATAGCTTCATATGGAGCCGCAAAACATCATGCAAAAGATGAGTTACAGAGAGTGCATCATTTGAATTTTTTTTAAAGTTTGGGTGACCAGATTATTCTTGAGCAACAAATTCTGAATTTCTATCTGTAAGAAATGCACAGTATTTGAAAAGGAGACAACCGTCCAGTGTTATTTTCAATAGTCTATCAGTCTGTGTCAATAAATATTGGTTTTAAGAAAATGATGTTTTTTTTCAGTGAAACACATTTACAATATTTCCCTTTAATAGTTGCATTGTTGATTTTCCTTTCCTTATGGACTGGGCAGGATTGAAATGCCTGTGAATTAACTTTGTTATTCCGTATTGTTAATGAACTTCAACGAGAGGACTAGTTGGAGATAAAAAAGTAGAATTGTTAACAGACAAACACTGCACCACTCCAGGCTTTTCTCTCCACCGTGAGTAGTGTAGCTTGGACCTCTGGTGAATGACGCTGTATCAAGCCGTTGACTTTCCATTGTGAATGGTGGGTGTGAAGAGAATACTATTCCTTTGTCTGAAGCACCACTTGTTTACACTTAAACTGCTGAGCACGCAAAATGATGCCGCTCTTTTGATCGTTACTGGGGACAGTAGTGCATCTTCCGAGCAGTGGTTCATACTGTGAAAGATTTAACAATTTGGGGTCAAAGGTCATTATGCCAATAGGTCCTCTGGGATAATTGTTTCTTTAACTTGAAAATGATTCCCAACATACACAAAATCATATCTCTGTAAAGGTGACATTGTGGAGCATCTTTGTAATTCTGTAACTTAACACAGAGTACTTGCCTAGTGTGGTACATTTTATATGAACCATTCAAGCAGTGCAAAGAAATATCACTGGATCAGTGCAGTCTCCAAAAAACAAAGAGATTACTGAACTTCAAGAAATATGTTAAGTATTCACGAGTGACTTATTTTCTACTTTTTTGTGTTGTCATAGAGTAAGTTTTGTCTGTTGAGATGATTGCACAGTAGTCTGTTATGAAAAATACTTCTTGGGTATGAACCACTCCACCGTAAGTTTTCTAATGTATTAAAAGAATAGGCCAGGCAATGACTAAAATATCTTTCGCAAAGTCTATAGTGATATGAAACCACATTTCAAAAACTTTCAATCTGCTCTGAGTCTTCGTGTTCAGATTCGGATCGTTTGAAACCGCCAAAATTCTTTAATAGGCCGATGAGGCCTATGACGTAGAAGTCGCACAGAAACAAGGGACATCAGCAGTATGGTGTGACTTTTATGCCATCATGCCATGATTATGAATTATTCATGAGGCTGTCTCAAACGTGGTATTATCGTTAAATGCATTACTGTTTCAATTTCATTTCACTTGCCAATAGGGGGGGTAGCATTATTCCACTTAATGATCAATTGTCATAAGTATGTTTTAGAAAAAGTATAACTGTTAATGCTTTCATCATGTATTGTGAGATGATCTTTACAAAGTCTTTGAGTGCCATGGTCTACCTGTATTAGTTGTACCCCATCTGTCACAAAGTTTCTGTACAACATTGATAGAGTATCATGGACCCATCCTTGTAATGTGTATGTAAATCATCCTACTGGTAATAGTGTTTACTGTACATTGACAGTAAGAAGTTTGTTGTACGACACTGATAACATAATCAGTCCAAACCCAGAAACCAGGAGTGATAAATCACCTTGAAAGTCACAACTAACATATCGTGCTGCACATACTGTACGTTCATTAACTACATACACAGTAGCCATTTTTCTGGCATACCCACATTCACACCACTTACTATGCACAGAAAATGTTTCAGTATCATTGTCATTAAGATGCTGAGATTTATCGAGGGTAAACAGTGCTCAAGACAAAAATGATGGCGCCTTTTAGTCTTCAGCAAGAGAGAGTGATTTGCAATTAAAATTTTCTCATACATTGATACAGCAGTGTACAAGAGTCTTACCAGAAAGTCTGTTGTTTGAGTTAATACAACATGCGCAGCCCATTTCAGTTTTCGACGTTTCAAAGGAAAATGCCTCTAAGTTAAATTTCAGCCACACATAAATGTCACTTTGGCAGCAATTACTGTACTTTAGACAAAATTCCTCTCTCTGATTGTTACTTTAGACTTGCCACTAGCATCATTGAGATGCAGTAATAAAATTTCCAACCCACACGTTTCATGGTTGAAATGTATCAGTTGACGGACACTGTGGAAGAAGATGACTTAATATGTAAACTGTACATGCGACAACCATCAAATTTAACCAGACAGATCACAAAATATTCATATGAACAGGGTAAAGCCTTCTCCAGTAACTATGCCTTACATGTAATTTAGCTCATACAGTATATACCCGTAAGCATCAGCCAGCCATTTGCCTCTGCAATAACATAAGTACAAACTTCCATGAAAGTTCTACAGTATGTACATGAGCATTACTGTAGAAATGTGGATTTACATAACAGGATATATGAAAGTCACAGTGATCTTTAGTCACTAGCTGACTAGTGAAATGTCTTTGGAGTAACTGGAAAGAATGCCTCCTTGTTGGTATAATCTTGTTACGTTTCATTCACAGTTGAGACCATGTCAAGGCGCCGTCGACGGCGTTCTTCTCGCAATCAGAACAAAGTGGCACGGCGGTTCCCGGGAGTTTCAGCATGTGCCAAGGACTGTGTGGAGGTGATGAAAATGACTGAAACAGTGAACAGTTGTAACGGGCAGTTAGTGACGGAAGTGTACTGCAACGGTGACTCATCTTTTGTAAGTATTTTTAGCTTCTATGCTTGTGAGGATGAATTATGATAAACTGGTAGGATTGTAAGCTTAACTTTCAGTAAACCCACTCTCTGTGGGCACTTTAATGTATTATTTTATCAAAACAGCATGACCTTCTCTGCTGTTTCACTGTGCCAAACTTTTTATGTGTGTACACAAGTTCACACGTGTTTCCTGTCAAATGGTGTAAAAGTTTGAAAAGCTCTATTTACTTTCTCCACTCTTTACCGCACGTACACCTTCATTCTCCCTTGTTTGGTGCCTTCTGGGAATCGAAGGCTCCGCTCCTACTTGCTATGTCTACCTGTGTGATGGTAAATGTACAGCACTGTAGCTTTCTGGAGTTCTGCTTCAATTTTTCTGAATCGAATTTTCCCTCCTGGATTTACCTAAACCACAATGGATCAATTTCTGATTGTTTGTATGCTTTGTGGTGTATTATGTTTGTCATAAGTATCCTGCTGTTTGTCAATCCTTATGGTCATATGATGTAAACCGGGGTTCACATGAAAAACTTGCGACACATGTCGCATTATCTCGACATGGCAAGTGTGGACTAGGGCCCAGTCAAGTAGCAGTAGTAGTAGTACCTGTTCACATCACCAATTTATCCATTAGGGTAATGGTGTTCCTGGTGCAGGACTAACTATGAATTAAGACACAGCCACGAGTGAATGAAAATACAACCATGATGCATACTGTACATATACCATACTAGGTAACCTATGTAGGGCTATCACAACCTTCAACAAAGCCATCTTTCTACAAATTCAAACCTTCAGTGGTCTAAATATTAAAAACCATAATGATTGACAAACAACATTTCTTCTTTAAATAACATGAACTCTACTGCTCACAAATAGTTCGCTGTTCCTTTTCAGATCCGATTAAGTACACTGCTGCTCATATGGTTAGGCTATTCACTATACATGATCACACCACATTAGGATACATGATTATTGTAAATTTTCGGAAGGCTTCACACGATCTTATCCTTTTATTTCCACAAGACACTTTTGATACATTATAGCCTCAAACGTCTGTGAAATATAGTTTGGCTTACGTGACAATTATGGTTTTTCATCTAGAAGTTTAAAAGTTGTATGGTAATATCAATGAATTTTCTGATGGAAATGTGGCCATCCTGAAATGCTTTTTGTCGTAAGCTATGCCATATGCTGCATTGTTCACTGTAAGTTTCTAAAGTGCAGTGTGATTTCAGGATTAAGAAATTTAAAGGGGCTCATTGAGTTGATATCAGTAAAGATTGCGGTGATTTTGAAGTATACAAACACACGACAATACTCACAATTAGCATAATTAATCAAGTTTCACATCCAATAGTTGTATGAAAACTGTCGATTTTTTCGAATTTTTGACCGTTACATGCTCTGAATGTGTGCATGTGAGTGTACTAATGTGAAAATGTCTGGTCACAAAGTTTCAAAAACTAAATTTAATCGTTGGTTACTCACTCATTAATGTTCCAACGTCTGTAAAACTTTGGGATCCTTTTAGTTTGATTGTTTGTCATTAGTATGTGAAGGAAACTTGACCGGTTTAGAAAAATTGAGTGAATTTCACAAAACAACTCAATGAGCCTCTTTAAAGGAATGTAGGCTTTTTCATCACAGAAAATCACAGAATGTGAAAAATCCAACATGAAATATATCTCTTTTTCACACAAAATCGGGGTCTACTGTACTACTAATTCAATTCAAACAATGCCTCTACAAGTTAGTATTTCTATGTGTTGTGTATCTACAGTCATATGCTGTTCAGGAATCAAAATGAAAACAAACTGCTGTTACTTGTGAAACATCATATCTTTCACAGATGGATACCCATTTTGTTCATATGAGTTTTAGGTACCTGGATATCTGACATACAGTAGCCCTATTGTAGACAGATCCCAGTTAGATTAAGCATATCAGGCAATGTTTGTGATTAGAAATCATTAGGTCTAGTAGCAAAAACCTTGTGTATGTGGTTATAAGGGTACGGTACCAGGAAGATATGCAGTACAGTAAATGTTGACGTCAAGTTCAAGGACTTAGGAGAGCCTTACAGTATCATTGAAAAAAGTCATTATTTTTGAGATCAGAATGAGTCATTGTGCAATGATTGTGGAATATTACTCAATATCAAGTATTGTATGTTGCAGCCATTCATGATTGTCTTGTGTTTGGTGTTTGTGATTCAGAAGAGACCACATGTACAGGTTGGCATTACATCAGAAGCCGCAATGGGTCCTTGCATTGAAAACCAAGTAGTTGTTTGCCGAAAACAAAAGAAACTCATGGATGACAAATGCATGACTCAGGTGTTGGTGTGTACAGGGAATAATTTAGTGTTTGAATTGTGTGTCTCCATTTTGGGGGCTTTTCAGGTCTTTGGTAACATTGACAAAAGTGAAATGGTTATGCACAAAAGAAGCAGAAGTACATTTTATCATTTGTGTAGCTATTTGGCCTGTTTTTGTCGCAAACTGCATTGCGATACTGGATAAATGATTCCCTGAGTGTGTGGATGTACTCCTTGTTCTGTGCCTGTCCATTCTGTGCCTGTTTGTGAATCCTAATAAAACTTTTGAGTATCAGCAGTACTGTGAATGAAGGAATGATAGACCCATGTTATGTCTCACTCCCTTTATGGGAAATTACTGATATATGTTAGTGTAACATATATTGTACGAAGAGGATTTTGTTGATTTTTGATGACTACACAATTTATGTTGATGAGATTATTGGGTCATACCTTCCCAATTTATTGTTTCAAATTTGAGTTTATTGTTATATTTGAGTTTATTGTTATATATTTGAGTTTATTGTGTCAAATCTGAGTTTCAAATTTATTGTTCTCATTCCATTAGTACCTGTTCTGTAGTTTTACTGAATCTTGGGCTACAGTAGTGTTGTCAGTATAGTTGATAATGCAATACTTCTGGTTATGTTATTGGATTCTAATGATTTTACATGTTGTGGTCATTATAGGGGAGTGATTCTGATTAGTCACTGCAGTAACTTTATTGCATAATTCCAATCTGCCATTCATTTGTTGGTGTCCGGACTCAGTCCACGTGGAGGTGTGCTGTCAATTACTGTAAACATGTCTGTCTGTCTGTGTGTGTGTGCATGCCTTTGATCCTTGTGCTGAGATGCACAATAGGGAATGATTGATTGTTTCCTGTTCAGTGTGTGTACAGTAAATGCACTTACAGGTGATGAAAATAATACTGATATTTTTTTTTTTGTATTTTCACCATGTCACAAGGTCAAACATTGATTTTTTGAAAAATTGAAAAACAGTTACTTCAAAAGCACATGAGCTTTTGAAAGGAAATACGGTGGAGAAGTCTTTAAGGACATTAACTATTTGTCAACTGGTGTATATTAAATACTCTTCAAAGAAATAAATAAAATAAATAATTACTGATATGGTTTTACAGACAAATGAGAGGCAAGTCTTCGTGTGATGTTTTACTTGGGTTCTCTCTAAACTATTTATTCATAGCATGTATTTTTTTCAGTATTCGTAGCATGTATTTGCGACAAAGTCTAACTAAAAATCTTGAAATTGTCATAATTTTTAAGAACATCAGTATGAAACTGATATTGTGTGATTAACACTCATGTGTACTGTAGATGTGCAGTGTACAGTAGGACACCTCCCAAAAAATGGTCTTTTACAGGACACTTTTATGCTCGAAATAGAAATGCAAGTAACAAAGAATTTGGTCGGTATACTGTCAAAGAGTAGGCTCTTGAAGTTTGACAATACCATACTGCACATTTTGTATTTTGCCATGCAAACTCTCAACGCAGTATTTATATGTACGTATGTCAAGACAATGTGTCGATACTTTCGGAACCACCATTAACGTTGTCTCTACCTCTTTCTGTCACAGGATAGTAACGGCCTGACAAAGAGAAAGTACTGCGAGGAAACCTGTCCAGGAGACATGATTGCTTCTACTCCAGTTTGTCGAAAGCTTAGCAGACAAGAGCCCGACGATAACAATAACAACACAGATGCAGGTTGGTGTAGCTGTGAGTTTTGTTAATGATGTGTCTTGTTACACATTAAGCAACAAACTTTAAGCAATTAGTAGTGTATTGTTGCTGGTCAGTCTGTCATATAAATATCAACCTTTCTTTTTGGGGGGGGGGAGGCACCGGGTGGTTATTTGCCGTTTGTAACACATTGTTCATCACTGTAATCTTTCTATAGTTGTTCTGGCACTTTGTTGTTCAGCTTTGTATGCATGTATGGATGGTCGGTCAAAGATGATATTTCGAGAAGTGAAAGTTACCTCAATATGAGTCATTTACATATCCTTTGCAGAGCAGACATCCAAGTGATTTCCCATGAATGATGAAGTTTACCTTAGGTCAATCGGAGATTTACATTTCGCATACATTTCGGGGAGTGAAGAAGTGAAAGTTGGGTTTTATTCGACCCTCTGTCTGGAGGAACAGGTCTACATCGTGAGACCATTTCACCTTTGATCATGAGTATCTGGTCAACAATTACAAATGTGTAGGAAAACTATTGTATCCACATCTTTGCAATTCATATTGGCAAGCAATCACAGTGGCAGTTGACTACCTCTGGTTAAGGTATTTCAGCTCATGTATCTTCAGTAGACGTGTCCTCAGCATTCATAACCTGTAAAATTAACGTGCCTTTGAAATGTGGCTTCACCAATTAACAGAAAAACATTTTCAACATTTCAAAAACATGAAACACCAGTCACTCTTATTCAGCAGCAAATCCCTTTAAAGGGTCATACATGGCACTGCTGCACGTTCTCTACAGTTCATTCTTTCTTGTAAGTCATATATAACTACCAATGGTTTTTTTTTATCCCCATGCAGATATGAAGGGCTCAGATCTGTCAATTCCCAATTTTGACCAAGATGTTTCCAATACATGTAGCCCTCCAAGGACATCACTGTTTGGGACAATCTTTTCACCATTGTACCAGTATTTTGGTGAAAAACATGGTGAGTACTGTGTCGTATGCTTCATGCCTCGCTTGCGGAAAATCAACGATTTTCATTTTTGGTTCCTTGCCTCAGCAGAGGAACCTATGCAGTCAGGTTGGTGTGTGTGTGTGCGTGTGTGTGTGTGTGTGCGTGTGTGTGTGCATCTGTGACACTTGCTTAGGAACGCTCTAGCTCAATAGGGGAAAGTCCGATGAAAGTCAAACTTGGTATGTAGGTTTGCCGTGTTGAGAAGGTGTGCCCTATCGTTTTTGGTGGAGGTCAAAGGTTATTTGGGGGAGCTGGGGGCAAAAGTCTGTTTTGCTTGGGTACGCTGTAACTCAATAGGGGAAAGTCCGATGAAAGTCAAACTTGGTATGTGGGTTTGCCATATTGAGAAGGTGTGCCCTGTCGTTTTTGGTGGAAGTCAAAGGTCGTCTGGGGGAACTGGGGCAAAAGTTTGTTTTGCTTAGGTACGCTCTAACTCAATAGGGGAAAGTCAGATGAAAGTCAAATTTGGTATGTAGGTTCGCCATATAGAGAAGGTGTGCCCTATCGTTTTTGGTGGAGGCCGAAGGTCATCTGGGGGAACTGGGGGTAAAATCTGAAAACCCTTTTATGCTATGGATGCTCATATGTTCCATCAGTCCCCCTCCAGTGCATCATGGAAGTGCTGCTTGAGTTAGCAGTTTCTTGATCAAATTAAAAAGAAGCAGTGTTGTTGGCACTACTGTAGGTGGTCACACCAGACAAGTTTTGGCTGGATCAGTTTACCTCCTCGTGCCTGAGTGCTAATGTGTGCGTTCATGTAAGTGTCTTTTCAATTAGTGAGGTGAGCAGGACACAATGAAAGAAAATAAGTCAGTTGGTGTTCTTACCAGTTAAAACTAGACCTCAGTAGTTCCCTCCAGGGCATTCTATCAGTTTATTGGACTTTAAAGGGGCATAGATGAGATAAGCCATATTGCAATTTGCAGAGCCCCTTCCTTAAATGAGAGATTCACAGCTGTTTGTGTTTTGTAAAATGAATGGGATATTGCTGTATATTGCAGTTCAACATCTGCAATTCATTGCATTAATTGAAATGTCTTTTTTGATATTTATGAACTCAGGCATATCATTTTACAGTATGTATATTTCAAGTGCAAGGAACCATAGTGCCCATAGGCTGTTGTGAAATCATGCAAAATATTTCTTCTCTTACAGATTGTATGTAACACTGTTGATAGTTGGTCACATTAGTGCTGTGGAAGTGGTTCCATGTGGGTACATATTTGTCATGTTTGGTGTCCAATGTCTGAAATGGGCCATTTTATAAAAGCATGAAATATGTTTCTCTCTCTACAGATTTTATGTAATGCAGTGAGAGTTCATGGTCAGAAATGGGCCATATGGGCTATCGTACAAAATAATGCAATATGCTCCCTTCTACTTCATAATTTACATTATATGCTCTCCATCTGTGCAAGGAACCAGAGTGCCCTTGGGCTCTTGTTTTTTATCTCAACACATTACATGTATGGAGATATTGTCACGCTTGCTGGGCATTCTGGTATTCTTTCAAATGGTGTCAGGGTCTCAATGCATTTATCAGTGTGCATCGAACTTCCTCATCTTGCTTCTTTGCATGTAAGCAAAAGATGTTACTACTTGAGGTGTGAAGAAAATATGATTAATAAATCTCTCTTGCAAATTATTGACCAAAAAAGTGCCTGAAACGTGCAAAAGGTCTATCTTTTCCCATCATTTTGTGCACGGTACTTGTCTAAATTATAGATGTTTCAATCGTTTGCTTGGATTGATGAGCCCTTGGCTTTAGTTTTTTAAACTCCTTCAATTTGCTGTGATTGAAGGGTGTAATAACAGAACAGAGCAGTAGGCTACTGAGGTTTTCAACTCAATTGTGTGCATTCTCAACTTCAATAAAAGTGCAAAAGAAGAATGTCTAATGCCAGGTGTGTGTTAAATTTAATTAGCGTTAATACCTTCCACCAAATCGAGGTAAGCTGTTCAATTAGCACAAAGGTATTTCATTCCTTTATTAGGCAATTCCAGTTCAGTATCATTCACCTGACAACATTAGATAAGTCAACTAATCCTTACACAATTAGCTTGCCCAGAACAATGCTTTGATCCCTGGTGTATAACCACCCACATTTTTAGAGAAGGTGATGCGAAACCCAAACAATTGTAAAATTGACATACATGAATTCCTTGATACCTTGTTGAAAAGGATGGCATGTAAATGAACTGAAGATGCAGAAATCCTAATATTTTGTCAACCAGAATCTACCAGATTCATCAAGCAGATACATCAACCAGATTTAAGCTGCTCTATTTTTCATTGTTAATCTTTTCAATCACAACTGAACTTGTTCTAACATATTCAGAACATCCTTACAAAGGCTCGTTAAAGGGACTCATTGAGTTGATATCAGTAAGTTTGTGGTGATTTTGAAGGGCATAAACACATGACAGTACTCATAATTAGTCAGGTGTGACATCTAATATTTATGGAAATTGTCAATTTTTTTTTGAATATTTGACCCTCACTTATACTGGTTGTTTGCATGTGACTATAGTGCTAATAAGAAAATTTTCTAGTCACAAATTTTCTAAACCCAAATTAAATTGTTAATTACTCACTAATGTTCCTTTGTATGTGACACAAGGGGATCTGCTTAATATAACCATTTGTCATTATTATTTGTCATTATGTTAAGGAAACTAGACAGGTTTAGAAAAATTAAGTGAATTTCAACAACAGCAACTTACTGAGCCTCTTTAAACAACCAGCTCAGATTCAGTGGCATTGCTGCTGTGGTTAAGTAGATAATTAATTGTCAAACTTTAACAGAGTGATTAAAATGTGTCACAGCTTACTTTACATAGTGTTACTTTGTGTGTCCATAAAGCACTGTACCAAACAAACTGACAATATTTCTATAGGCCTATTGTGAAACATTTAATCTTTTTTACAAGCTTAACATAGTGACAAAAGAGCATGCTCATAACTTACCTAGTACCTGGCAGGCTACTGCAAAACTTTTCTAGACTGATGTAGTCATTGCAACTGAAACTTACACAGATAGTGTTTTGCATAAAATGAAGTTTTTTTGTGTATTTGTTAAAGAAATTGGGAAAAAATATTGGCAAGTTTCTTGACCTGTTGTCCGTGCAGTAGTTAAGCCACAGTAGAGCAAAGTCATGTCTTTGATGTAAGCCAGAAGTTGAAGTTAGCATCTAAATTTTCACACTCAGTCTTTTCAATTTTCATTGAAGTAATGTGATAGGAATGTGAAAATTTAAACCAAATATTCATAATCCAACATAATGCACAGTTCAGCTGTGAAAATTACTTGTGTGCTAAATGCACCGACAATTTGGGAAAAATTGAAGAACTGCTTGCCAAAGTTTTTGGGTGCCAAAGTCAGTTTCCAGTTTGTGGACGGTTACATAGGATAGTATGCAAAGCTTTCCTTTCAAAATATCTTGTAGTGTTTTACTTTTTCACTCTATTTATAGATGAACAGAAGAACATCATCAGTGATCCAGGGAGTAAAATTGAACTTTTAGAGAACGGTGACAAACGTGAGGCAGACAGGCCAGAGGATGAAGATGTGCCTCAGATACAAATGGCTCCACTTCACATGGAGCAGGAGGAGGAGAACAACAACATTAGCAAAATAGACGCACAGATTGCCCATGGAGAAACTTATCAAGGTAGGTAGTGTGAAGTTTCACAGGTGGGCAACAGAAGAGAACGCTAATAAATATGTACCCAAGCAGACGAGAGACGGAACGAGACTGTTGCTTCAAGTTTTAATGTGGATATAATCACTCGTTCAGACTTCAGGTTCAGACAGATTCAGATTACAAGGTACAAGTGTGATTAGGCTAAAATGATAGAGAGTGTTCAATTCATTAGTGCTTAACAATTAGGCTTAATTATTAGAGTGGTTCCTGGTAATTGGTAAGACAGCTTGGAGCTCAACTTAGTGGAGTCATACCTGTAGGTGACCACAATGCTGGAATGGCTGGATGCAACATTGGTGTGGAACGCGACCGGCGATTAACGTCGGCTAAACGTAACTTGAGCCTGGGCGATGGAGGTGATCGATAAACAGTGTCCAAGAATATAGGAATGACAACAGCACAAGTGTACACTGAGTGCAAGCTAGGCTGGCTTGGGTGATGAATATATTAATAGACATTGAGTATTTGTGTTTTCCAATAACTTCACTACACAGTTGACTTTTAGTAAACACACAGGGTAGATGACAGGAGCCTTCAGATCAGATGGAAGTGAACCTCTCAGATTGGGTGGAATTATCTCTCAAAAACTCTCAATCAACTAGGGTACAGATACAAAAATCACTTGCCAGAACTCTCCACACAAAAATCTTCTAGAGCGCACTTGCTCAATAACGTGATACTAAATATAAAAGAGAGCAAAGTTCCAGTTCCTTCCAACATGTATGTATCTGTATGTAGAAAGTTCTAGTCAATACGTGAACAGTCTTGAAGTTACCAGGGCGTACAACAGAGCATTCGATCCTTGGTACAGCACAGTAGTTTTCATCATCAGATAATGGGCATTACCCTAACAGAAGGAGGAATCATAAGTGTGCTTCTCCACACATAAATCTTTTGTTTCAGTGAGACAGTTCAATGCCCTGTGGTGGCAGTGTTCAAATCATTCTAAAGTTTTTGGCCTCTCCAGGGGTGAGCCTGTTTGCTTTTCTTTGTGTTAGCAAAACATTGTGATGAATGTACTTGTGTGTCATTGTAAAGCTGGCACTTTCAACTTCACTTTCTTTTTCGATTTAGCTCGGTGCAAAGTCCAGACATTGTGCCTGCAAGTGCGGGCTGTTGGTTTTTATAGGTGTAGTTGGAAATGGTTTGGAAAATTTGAATTTAAAAATGTTGTTCACTTCTATCACACAGTCTCTTGTTAGGTATTCAGGGCTCTTTAGGTATCAGTGTGTGTTTGGTAGCACCTTACCTATAAAAGCCATATCTCAAGAAGGTTTAAACTATTCGCACATCCTATGTAAATGATGGGCGAATGACATCAATTTTTCACATGAACCTAACCCTGAACGTAACTGTAATACTGATCACCGATCGGCTTGAATCTCGTCTGTGCCAACGGTTCGCTTTATATGCACAAATTTGTTTGGGGAATAGCCACAACCTATTCTTAAACAAGTGCTTTACTTCCAGTCATTCTACTTTTTGTGACCAAACTTCTGAAGAATAGAAGCAAGAGCATAACATTGTCTTTCTTTTGTCATTTTTTTTCACAGATTCAAATGGCAACACTATCGTGTCATCATCTCAAGGATCAAATCATGTTATGTACATAGATGAAACAGGTCTCGACTCAGATTACAATATGGAAGATGAATACGAATCGTTTGATCCGTAAGTGTACACACCCGTTCAGTGAACGAGGAAAAAACGAGCTTGAAAAGCAGTGTTCCAGTGACATTGCAGTCCTTTTTCTGGAATAAACTGTCCCCTGATTATTTTGTATTTCACCGATGAATCTTCATCAATGTTCACATTTGATAGTTTCCTGAATACATTTGAAAGTAGGTTCACATTCTATTATGAGAATGCTGTAGACATTGCAGCTGTTTGTTTGGAAACCGGGTGATTATCATGTCATTGATTCAGTTCCCATGGGGACCCTTTCCCACCCCCCAAGACAACACGATGTTTGAGAACAAGTTGTTCCCAGACAGTCAGATCTGTTGCAAGATAAAACTGAGTTTTCATCTCACCATCTTGTCCTCATATTGCCACAAAGGACTGACAAATCATGGACAAACTGTTCGAATCACTGTTTTTAATTGGCCCATTCACAAAAGCTTCAGTTCATATGCTGCCATGCTGGTTGTAAAACAGTGGGTGGAGTGCTCTTTTAACATTTTTGTAAGTATTCTCAAAGCCAACAGAAAAGGCAGTTTTTGTTCAAATTATCCTTAACCACATTTATGTTTAAGGCTTGTGTAGAAAAGAATTTACAGTCTTTCCTGACCTACCCTCCCGTAAACTACAGAACAATGACCACGATACTTGAGTTAAGCATTTGTTTCAATAACCTGTTGGATCAACCATGTGCAAAGGTGTTTAAATAATAGACAGTATCAGTTGCTGAAATTACCAGCAAAACGTGTTAGCTGAATTTTCCTTTATTGATGCAGCTGTTATTTCAGTGCTACATACTTAGTTTAACTAAAATTATGAAGACTTGTTTCAATAGACAGCCACAAGAAGAAACCCTTGAATTTTGATCAGTTGTCCCCTAACATTTTTTGGTTTGGATGAAATCGTAACCTTTGTAATCACACAGTGGTGTGTGTATGTTTGTTTGTGATGCCTGCCTTGTAAACATGATATCTCTAGAAGGGAAGCTTGGTCAAATGTCATATGTAGTATGTTTGTGTACCACATTGAGTATAAGGTCCCTATTGACTTTGGCTGAAATCAAAGGTCATTTGAGGTCAACAGGTGTCAAATTGTGAAAACCTTGTAAACACAATATCTCAAGAAAGGAAGCTTGGACAAATGTCATATGTGGTATGCTGGTGAACCACATTGAGTACAACATCCATATCGATTTTGGTGGGGGTCAAAGGTCATTTGAGGTCAAGCTGGGTCAAACCTTGTAAACACTGTATCTCAAAAAGGGAAGCTGTCATATGTGGTATGTAAGTGTACCACATTGATTACAAGATCACTATTGATATTTGTGGAGATCAAAGGTCATGTGAGGTCAAAAGGGGTTAATTTATGAAAATATTGTAAACAAGATATCTCAAGAAGGAAAACTTGACCAGATGTCCCATTGAGATTTAAGGTGTATCTCATCGAGTATACAAGAATTCCATTGCCTTTGGTGTAGGTCAAAGGTCATTTGAGGTTAACAGGGTCACATTATGAAATTCATGAAAATGTCTCAAGAGTGAAAGCTGTGACAGATGTCATATTCAGTATGTACTTGTATTTCATGGAGTGAAAGAACCATTTGGTCTTTAATGAAGGGGAAAGGTCATTTGATGTCAGCCAGGGTCACATGGTGAAAACCTTGTAGACATGATCTCAAGAGAGGAAACTTGTACAGATCTCATCTTTAACATAAAGCATAGGTAGCTTGTGTGCTATAATGTCAGATTCATAAGAAAATGCTCATAATGGGATCATCGAAACCAAGATGCATTTGTGCATTCTGGTTTAACTTCTGTGGTCACATATCCTGCTCCTAGAACTTGTGCTCAGACCTGTGCCAGAAACGTGTAATTTCACTGCTCTATCTTAATGTATTACTGCTTTGCAAAGCGTTACCCATCTGAAGGTGGAATCTTGTATTACCTTCAGAGAATTAATGCTTGTCAGTTTACTCAGAGTTGGGGCTAGAATTCCCCACGGAGGCCAAAGCATTCTAGTTTCACCACTGAATGCCATGTTGTATTTGCACGGTTGTGTATATTGCACTGTGATGAAGATCATGATTTTTGTTCCATTGTTTGCAGGTATTGTTTCATTAAGCAACTCCCACCATTGACAGAAGAACAGAAGAATAGAGTTCCAGCCTTGCCTCTTAAAACAAGAAGCGCTCCAGAGTATTCTCTCGTACTGGACTTGGTTAGTATTTACTTCAGACATTTAAAGAAGGTAAACAGTAGCAGAGAAGTATGTTTCAACAAAACGTTCCTTGTTGCTTCTATCTAGAGGGAAGTTTTGTCAAACTGGCAGCATTTATTTCCATGGCAATGGCAAACAAAGACCAAAGAGTATTTTTTGTTTCTTCCCATATTTCAGGATGAAACTCTGGTACACTGTAGCTTAACAGAGCTGGATAACTGCAGCATGTCATTTCCAGTTTTATTCCAAGATGTTACTTATCAAGTAAGTTGATGTGATTGAATTCAGTCAATAATTACTATGCATCTTACTGACCATGTTTGTCACCTCCTGTTCCATGCCAAGGTTTGTAAATAAGTTTCTGGTACTGTAATATCTCTCACAGAGTCACACATGCTAAGGAAACGCTTGTTTATTGTGACTTCCCTCATAACCACATTTTCATTGTGGTAAAATGTGGAATCCTATTTGATCATGATGGCGGTGGTATGTTAGATACCCTCATAGTACATGATTTTGTTCGGAAGAGAACGTGTGGGAACATCACTTACGAATCTACCAATTATGATCTGCCAGTGTCCCTTCTGACTGTCTTTTTTGACCATCCAAGTTGCCTGTTTGTCCCTTCTGGCTGTCTGTTTGTCCTATCTAGCTTACAGTTTGTCCTCTCTAACTGTCAGTTTGTCCTAACTGTAAGTTTGTCACTCATAGCTGTCTGTTTGTCACTCCTGGCGGTCTGCTTGTCCCTCCTGACTTTCCATTTGTCCCTCCTGACTGTCTGTTTGTCCCTCCTGGCTGTTTGCTCCCCGTGTCTGCGTGTTGTTGGTTTAATCTATCTATCAATCCTCTTTGCAACTTGTGCTCCTATCACAATTAAATGGTCCATAGATCTTCGATCAACATTACAAAGAAAAAGTACCATCTTCTGATTTCGTCTGCGAAAGTGCTACAATTTAGAGGCAAGAAAAAGTCACTCAGTCATGTGACTGTGTGTTCTATGTGTATTGTTTACTTTTAACTTCAGCGATTGTTTTCTCTTTATTTCAACATTTCTGTTTTCACAAGGCTGTGATCTTTCTTCCACCATACAGGTGTATGTCAGGACACGACCATATTTCCGGGAATTCCTCGAAAAGATGTCAAAGATGTTTGAAATCATCCTATTTACTGCCTCTAAGAAAGTATATGCTGATAAACTGCTCAATTTGTTGGACCCTGATAAAAAGCTTGTCAGGTAAACTTCCCTACTATATCTTCTTCAGTGCAGCCTTGTGCAGGTAAAAAGGGCGTAGGCTTAGATCATTGTTTTGGTTATAGTACTGTAGGCGTAAAGTATCCTTTCCTATGTCACCAGTTGAGATATTGTGCAGTCTGTTTTTAACAAAATATCGCTGCATGAGGAACTCTGGCAGATCTTGCGATTTTTTTTTTTTTGCATAGACTGAGTTTCTCATAGACACCTCTGATTTTTTTTCAATTTGTATACAATTATGTGTGTGCGTTGTATGCGGTGGCTTGTGTGTGGATACATGGGTTGCCAGTGCAATCGTCCAAGAAGGGAAATATGGACAGATTTTATTGGAATGTAGCCAGGCAGCATAATGTCATTAATGTAGGTCGTTTAGGGTCAGTTAGGATCAAAACTAGTAAAACCTTGGTGACAGTAATGTGTCAATGAGACAAATATTGGGGCGTTGATGATTTGGGAAATCTCTCAAATTTGAAAACCTAGTAAATGTGATCTAGTGAAGAAAAAGTGTTCCAAGTATAAGGCTATAAGGGTAGCATGTGATGTGTTCGTTAAAGTCGAAAATTCACCAGAGATTAGGTAACAGTGTGACGTAACCTTGATTGTTCAACAAGCAAAAGTTTTTTTAACTTCAACCTTCCATGTTCAAGCAATCTCTACTGCAAAACCGACACACATAAGATCAGCAATGCACAATGTTATGAAAGTCCTTCTTTTTTAAAGTTGCTTCATATGTTGGCCATCATTCACTAGGCCATTTTGATCTTTCTTAGTTTAAAGGGTCTCATTGAATGGATGTCAATAAGTTTGTGACTTGTGAGGATTTTGAAGGGTATCAACTCTTGACAATACTTGCAATTAGCATAATCAGTCTATCAGTCTTATTAAGTTTCTTATCCATGAAAACTGTCAAATGTTTCGAATTTTTTATCCTGACTTGTACTGGTTGAGCTCATATGAGTAAGCACTGATGTGAAAATCGTCTGGTCACAAATTTTCAGAAACGAATTTCAGTTGTTAATGAATCACTCATTAATGTTCCTTTGTATGTACCCACATGGGGATCCTCTCAGTTTGGCCATTTGCCATTAGTACGTCAAGAAAACTTGACATGTTTAGGAAAACTTTAGTTAATTTCGCGAAGCACCTCAACGAGCCTCTTTAATCTCATTTTCTATGAATCAGTGACTTTTCTTTTAATTTGCTTCAAGCCAAATCACCACATTGACTGTTTATCTTTATCCTGCAGACACAGACTCTTCAGGGAACACTGTATCTGCGTTCAAGGGAATTACATTAAGGATCTGAATATCCTGGGGAGAGACTTGAGGAAAACAGTCATAGTTGACAACTCACCACAAGCCTTCGGCTATCAGGTAAGATAAGATGAACTCATGTCGATCTCCAGACGTCGGGCCACGCATCTCTTGCATTGCTCCTGTTCCACAGAAATGGCAATAAAAAAAAAAGAGGAGAACATTGTTATATGATCTATACTCAGAGGTTAGACAATGCACAATTTTGCAGATCAAAAAAAAAACGCAGAAATTTCGGGAATACAACACAAAAGAGCATTAATGTAATTGCGAAAAGTGTAGTCACGTAATGTGGCCGCTGGTGGAACCTGTCAGTTGCTCAAGTATTAGTACCATGAAGTTATATTTTCAAAGTTGGTAATAAAGCTGTGTTCAGATTCATTTTTTTATTGTTTTCACATGCTTTTTGCCCCTAGCTCATCCCAGCCATACGCACCGCATGCTGGTATCGGTATTACTTTGTACATGTACATCTTTGAACAGCATTATTTTGCATACTGATAACTCAATGTAACAGTCCCATTGACTCGCAGTTGTAGTAGATGCTGAAATTTGCTACAAGTTGGGCGTGTAGATTTTGACATGTTTGGTAAATTTGAAAGAATGCAACAAAATTAAGAAAGTGCAATTTGCACCTCAAGAAGCACAGTCGCTCATTTGTCCGATCCCTGCCAATGCTGAAGCCCCACACATAGCTTCAGTCGCAGCAAAGAATTGAGGGTGCGAAATTCTGCACACATTCATACACTACACTTAGGTCACAAAAAATGGTAATATTGTTTGCTGACGAGACAATTTCAAAACAAATTACCTTAAGGTATGTGAAACCCATGTAATCTAGAGGGTGCACACATGGCAGTAAAAAAGTACTCACTAATTACTGCTTCAGGAGGGTGTATTGGGGCTGCCAAAATGTATTTAATGTATCTGTGGAAGTTGATTCTGTACAGCTTACATTGTTCAAGGTTTGTGTCTGCTATATAAAGTAGGCTACTAGTTCTGGATGTACTGTTATCGTCACCAGCCAGCATTCAGTTTGTTGATGCTATGTCTAGACAATAAGAGAGACAGTTCCGTTAGCCATAGCCACCATACCTGTGTGAGTGCTTTCACCGACCAGTACAAATTTCATTTTAGTTTAGTCAAGAGAATGATACTTCATAACGAGTCAGGGTTTCTCTCAGCTAGAAGTGTTTAATGTTTTATATGTAACATTTAGAAATGAATAATGACACCAACGTGCTACCATCACTTTTTGTACCGGAAAGGTTTGCTGAAGAAAATCCACTTGTCTGTCAGAATATAATTAAATGTAATTTTGGTTGTGAGATACCAATAAGTCTTAGGGAAAACGTCAGATGACTGTCTTATGACATCCCTACCTGTTACATTTAGAGTAAAAAGCAAGGTTTAGTGTTGATGCTGTAAATTCTAAATGACTGTCTGCCATAAGTGTGTTAATTGCAACTTTATGTATAATTTAAAAAAAAAAAACTTGTTTCTTTTGCAGCTTAACAATGGAATTCCGATCGAAAGTTGGTTTGAAGATGTAAATGACAAAGAATTGTTGAAGCTCATACCTTTTTTGGAGAGTCTTGTCGATCAGGTGAGCAGTTAAACACTGTAATTCAAGTAACCAATGAGTGTTAAACAACAGATCTACCTACCTTCCTACCTACTACAGACAGACAGATAGGTATCTGTCTGTCTGTCTCT
This sequence comes from Stichopus chloronotus, assembly GCA_021234535.1. Classification (NCBI taxonomy): domain Eukaryota; kingdom Metazoa; phylum Echinodermata; class Holothuroidea; order Aspidochirotida; family Stichopodidae; genus Stichopus; species Stichopus chloronotus. Next base: position 21,573,482 of record CM037835.1, read on the forward strand.
GTCCACCCATCTGTCTTTCCATCTGTCCATTTGTGTGTATGTCTCTCTGTACCATGTGTCTCAAAAGCAAAAGTTGCTTGAACTTCCAACTACATTATGTGAGGTATGCCTCTCAGAAATGGACAACATTTTAGCAATCCATGTGTCCTTCTCATATGATGAGACGAACCAGGAATGCACACTCCTTACCCCATCAGTTTCATCTCTCAGAGAAGATTGTCTTATTTGACAGATGTTCATGTTCAGTATACTCATCCAACGGTGCAGCTTGTGCATGTGTTAGTTGATAAGGACCTTAGTAAAAGTTGTTGTGGTGCCTTAGGACCCGGCTGGTGGGCCTCATGTCAAGATTCGTTTATGGTGTAGTAGACTGAATGAATGTTTAGTCCAGTCTACATAACTTCACTATGTATGCATCAGTGTTTTCATGGATTCTTAAGAAGCAGGAACTGAGAGTAATTTGTTCTCCTACCAGTCAGGAACTTGGCTGTAATCAGCATTTTCACAGTACCGTACATTGCATTTGTGTGGTGGGATCTCACTGGTGCACTGCACACACCTGCCTACACCTCATTAATATTACCAACGATTTTCATCAGAGGCAGCAAAGAAAATTCCATGTTTGCTGTGTATAGTAGGCAAAATTTGGCAAGGTTGACACAGGGTGTTCACACAGCGGTTGTGTATCATTTTTCAATTTATGAAGGAACTGGGTAGAAGTTTTGGAATTTGGTAGTAAAATACGATGCAGGTACCTGGGTTAGCCATGAAAACACTAGTGTACGTGTAATCCAACATTGCATTGAGTATTCATGTTACATAGTTGACTTGCAACATATAGGTCTACCTGTTGCTGTTAAGACATGCATATTTATTCAGCTTACATTACCGAAAGTGTCGGTGTAATTATCGTCGATCCTAATTGTGGACGCACGTCGTGTGCAACGTTGCACAACACATATGGCACAACCTTTGACTACTGGAATTCAACGAGATAAATGTGATCATTTGCTCTGCTTCTAATAGCGTGCAATTTCAAAAAGAAGAAAATTCCATTTTGAACTATTTACTGTGTATAGTGGGCAAAATTTGGCAATTTGACACAGGGTGTTCACACAGTGATTGTGTGTCATTTTTCACTTAATGAAGGAACCATGTAGAAATTTTGGAATTTGGTCGTAAAGTACCGTACAGGCACCTGGGTTAGCGGTGAAAACACTAATGTATGTGTAATCCCATCTCACCAAACACGTCGTTGTGTGACGTTACACAACACATATGACACAAACACGTGACTATTGGAAGTCAACAAAATTGTTATCATTTGCTCTGTTTGTAATTATGTTTAATTTCTCTCTTGATGCTCATTTGTGAATCAAATCATCTAAAGCATGAGAGCAAAGGGACCACATTCATTAAGTGAATCAAGTTTACAGTTCAGTACATCCAGATCAATTGCAATTGATGTCAATATATAGAAGTCTGGAGTCTGAACATTCCCCATATTTTGCCTTCCACAACTAGGAACATTCCAGTAATTTTTAGACTGTGAAAGTGGGAAGTTTGTGATCTCTGTGAAGCAAAAAGTCTGTCAACCGTAGCACATCCTACTGAGAAGTTTTATTTTGTGCCCTTCTCACTACTGTACTGCTACAAGCATTGGTCAACTTTTGGTGTTTGATCCCACACAGCCTCACCACATTGTGTTACGAAAACTTAATTACGTGCTGGCATTCTTCTTAGGAACATTCTTTCTTTTCTCCAGCAGGGGGACGTAAGGCCTCTGGTCAGAGAGACATTTCGTCTTCACGAGCTTTTGCCGCCGGACTAACATCTTCAGGTCTCGCAGCCCCGTAAACAAAGTGTCAACGTTTACCATGGAAACAAGATGGATATGGACAAAATCTGTAGATATAAATCTATTTTTATGTACTCATTGAAAGTCCTTTATATATCCATCATGGAGATTTAAAGCAACATTTTCACTCCTGGCACGGTTTTTATCGCAGAAAAGGTATTTTTTTCCCTTCTGTGATCTGTACATAGGATAGTCTTTTAAATAAATCTTTTATTCTCCCTTTATGGCTTCCACTTCTTAAAAAAAATCTGTAGATGACTCCTTTTGTAAATATGTACAGTTTTGTGAATGGCTTTAACTTCATTTTTTGGAGGGGGGTGGGCTATTGAGATGTACGTATATTACTAGATAACACTTGGTGATTAACAGGGAATCATCTCAACTGTTTGGGTGAAGAAATGCAGATGACTGGGTATGCTGTCAACATCGACTGAAACTGTTCAGCGTGCTTGGCTGCTTGTGGTGTCATAGATAATGCTATCAAAATTTTAGTGGTCACACATGGAGCTTCCTTTAGACCTGCAAAATGTTGGGGGGGGCAGAGTTTTTCAGTGCTTGCATGCGGAGGAAGGTGGATGTTCAGAAAGATGCTAGCCCTCGAAGATATGCACAAAAAACAAGTATAAGTTGAGCATCATTTTTTAAAAAAAAGCATTTATACTTAAATACATAGTTGGCCACCTGTATGGAATTAAGAAAGAAGGAATACTGTGGCAAGGGAGCATCAACCAAAAAGAGCTGGGGTTTTTTTTGTTTTTGTGGTAACATAGAGAAATGTCGTAAGAACTAGAACAGAGCATTCAGGCGTTGAACCTGTGACCTATGTTAAACTCTCATATTAGTGTGGAGAAACTATGCAGGGACTAAACACAGGGATGATAATTGTAAAGTGTATTCTGTAAGCAACAGGCAAATTTCAAATTGTGAAAATTCATTTAATAGATTAACGTACTTCCTTTGAAACCTTGTTTCTCCACAATATGTGGGAGGATGGAGGGAGGTCGGGTTGTCTTTTCACAGAATTAAAAATGATAGGATTTTATCATAAAATTTGTAGAAATTCTTTTAAGTCTTCAAACAGTGAATGTCATTTTTTAATTCAATGTCAACAGCCAAACCTCACATGATATCATACATGTTAATGCCTTCTCAATAGGAACATACCCTAACCATTATGCTATATGTGGATATCACGTCATGTTGTATCATGCAGAACAGGTCTTCTCATGACATGATTTTAGCACATTATGTGTACTTTGTGAGCACTAGGTGAAGGCTATGGCTGTGATGGTAAATATTCATCACCAGCTAATTGTTATGTAAATCCACAGTCACCCTTTTTCTGCTGTAGGTTTGGAATTAAAGTGGTCTGATAGTGTGTACACTCAGCTACAGGTTAATTTGTGGAAACAATGTCCTTGGTTGCTCTTACCTCTCCAATCATGTTTGCTGTCGTTGCTTAAACCACTTGGCCTACTCCCGTCAGACCTTTTTCTCTTTCATCTTTATTTTTCATATTTTAGTCGTTTTCTGTAATTCTCGTCCATCCTGTTGTCAATAGTTCTCTGTGAAGTGAGATGTTGAACTTTGATAATCATTGAAAAGTGTGTCGTGAGGCAGGTCATGTCTTCTCTGTGGCACCAAACTCAAAACGCTCCGCTTTGCAGCGAGTCGTTCGTTGAATTTGTACGGCGTCGATCAGTAAACAGAAGTCTACTGTTTTGAAATTTACATATGAACAGAAAGACGCTCATACCAGAAGGAGGTTTGACAGTGAAGGCTATTTTCCAGCCAGATCTTGTCTTATGTAGCAACAGCCGGTTGGTGGCAAGTCAAATTGAAGTGCTGTGACTCTTTACTTCTCTGTGATAAAAAAATAAAGTGCCAAAATTCAGTGCCATGACAGCATGTCTGCATCCCTCCTAACCTTGCGTATTTGTTCTTCGTGGTGATTCTGGAACTAAACCATGTGCACATCAAACCTTTGCTAGGGCTTGTGAGTCGTTGGAAAAGCTCTGCAGAGAAAATTGCCTTCTCAGTCAGCATGCTGGTATTTATCAGATGCTAGAATTAAAAGAAGAAAAGGAAATGGGAGGAATTTTTTATCTTCATTAATGGAGAAGTTAATTTTCTGGACAATAGAAAAAGATTTGGTGACAGCAACATACCTAGCAGGATTGTGCGAGTATTTTTTTCCCCTTTTAAGGACAAATAGTGGAGAATAATGCTTTGTTGTGGTGAAAGACAAAATACCTATTAATCAGTGTCACCCTTTATTTTGTTTCCTACTGTTTACAAATTGACCAATGCTCATGAAATATCATTTGTATATCATAAAAAATCATGTCACTTTCTCAAACAAGTAATGAGGGCAAGCCGCGTTTGTTGTATGTACCATTCTGTTGGGAAGTGGAAACACTAACCACATTTTGGCACAATTCTCTTTGGGTATGATGAAGCTCCCTCATGTCGCCTAGTTTTACAATGTTAGTATTGGCAACAGCAAGGGCCAATCGCATTTTTGCATGTAAATCTTTTAACATTCACCCGCAAGACCATTGCCAAGTTTTAGTTTAGTATTCCATATATATATGTATGAATGTATGTCATTTTAACTCCCAGTTTTCTAAGTTTACAGCTGGGAATAAAACACCACCAAAACAGTAAACCTTTTGAAAAAGACAAAAAAACAGTAATCATGCCATAGATAATGCAGTCATTTGGCAACTTAGTTTGGGTTTTTTTCTAAAGTTATTTCAGTTACTAAATTTCTAAGGGCCCCCTGGACATTTTACTGGAAAATTTCTGCTGAGGCTGCTGAAGCCCATTGGCTGTTCAAAATAATGCAGACTGAATATGAAGCTAGATTGCTGTATACAGGAATGGAGCAAAGTTCTGTTCTTGTGTTCCTGCTTTGGAGGTATTCGTCTATGAGTTGGAATCACAACTTGTGTCAATTTTAATCTTGCTACAAAGAAGTGTTAATATCACACATGCCTCCCATAAGGTGGAATATTTTGGAAGAAAAGCAACAATTTTACACAAATAATTGCACAAGGATGACATCACACCAGTTGTGGGTCAAGTTCATTATTGGCATGCAAAGTGTAATAATTTTCAACTGTTTCAAGAAAGATGGAAAAAAAAAATGAGGTCTGGGATTTAACACTTACATGAGATGAATTCAATAATGTATAAAACTTCATAATCACAACTCATTTTTATACACCACAGAATGTCTGCACAGTTAGTCCAGACCAGATCATCTACCCATGTCAAATTACTGTCTATCATCTTTTAACACCTTGGAGACGGTTGCGTAGGAGGGGGGGAGGAGTTAAGCCAGGAGGAAGTCAGTTTGGGAGAGGGGTTAAACCATTGATTTTTTATTTAAGCATCTTATTTCATCCATTGTTTGCTATTTTGTCGTGTTGCACATATCCATCCATTATCACAGTTTTGAGCTGGTCCCTGAATAGTCGCATTATGGGTCCATCAAAAGTTGTAGTTTTTGCTTGCCATGACATCTGTCCAGTCAGGTACGAGAAGGTTGTCCCTCCTGGGCCACTTCGGTAGATACGGCGTGGACCATAATTGAATAGAGGCAGTAGCAACTGAGGAAGAGTCAGTGACATCATGTGACATCATCAGATTTGTTCAAAACATGGAAATGTGTCGTCATTCCTTTTTCGCGTTTACAATTTCACGCTGTGCCTTGTGCAGGACCTGTATCTGTAATGTCACATAATACGTCAACCAAACAAATCAGGAGTAATTTGCGTATTTGGTCGATCTGTCATGTCTGTGGCACCTTGTCCACCCCATGGAAGGTAGGGTGTTGCCAAAAATGTTGAGCACTGGTTTGAAGCGAGCAGGGGTATGGGGACTTCTGTGATACCATCTGCTTGCTTGAGATGGAAACCTCAGCAGGTGTTGTACCTGCATGAATGTTAACAAATGTATCAGTTGTAAAAGCATACTTGCACGCATATTTGTATATAGTCCTGAAGAAAGTTGAAAATATCGACGTAAATGATAAACAAAAAAAAAAAAAAACTGAAGTCCAAGAGAACTCTCAATTGAGAGGCCACATACCTAGCTCCAAGTTCTGCTACCCATGGATTTGTAGTTGCAATGTCTGTTGCTTTTTCATTGGCCGATGGATTATTTCTGTAAGTAAACCCATTTTTGCCACAGATGGAACACATCTCAAAACTGTGATAGAGGAGATTGTGCTGTAACCTTTCCCTACTTCTACTTTCCTGTATGAAATTGTAAATAGCTCAATGATTGATAATAAAAGCTGCATCAATTATCAACCTTTTTGTTATTGCAACTTTTTTTTATCCTACCGTTGGTGGTCAGATCACAAAAGTCTGTTATGACCTCTTGTATCAGATGAATTGCCGTCGAGAGAAGTCGTTGACAATGGCATCTCGCTGTTTCTTAGGATTCTCGAATCTTCAAATTTACGCCCTAATCTTCCATTTAGAGGAATGTTCACTGATCTCTTGATCTGAAATTTTTCAACAAAACTGCCAAAATTTGCAAGATTTTAAATAATGTGTTGAGATGTAAAAACGAAGACTCTGTTTTCAGATCATTCACATTTTCCCCACATTTTTACTGCTGTTCTGTGTATATTTGATGTTTGGAATTTTCATATTCTGTACTCAGGGTGTCAGATTGGCCCTGTACCCATAGTGCTTGCACTGGGTCCACCGCGGACCAGGGGGACCGACGGTCCAGTGGCCAAAAATGTAACTTCCGTTAGGCTACAAGCTCTATGTGGAGTCATGATGTGGCATTTGCTTTGCACATTAGTATAATACTGTGTATCTTTAATAGGCGAATGATGATGAAGTGTTCTTAGTTGTCCATACATGTAGAACGTTCCCACACATACCATCTACATGTGTTGTGAAACTTTTGATCCGGGTGAGCGTAGCCATTTGAGAATCGGGTCCTAGCATTGTCAGTCGCCGTTGGACATAGGAAGTGGCAAAGTCAACTGCCAAAGCGACTCTTGATTCCATTTCAGTACCCTGAATATGCAAGGCATCGGCAGTGGTTTACAGATTGGTGCTGACGTAACTTTGTTGACTTATTTGATAGGATAGATTTTGCCCCACATTAATTGTGTAAATACTTAAATTATTTGGAACATAACAGTGGTGGTCCTCTAGTGCTTGGGACCCTGAAGGGTGAACAAGTATGGGAGCCCTTCCACAAAAGCAACTACAGGGGAAGTTTTTCAGACCCCTGGAGCCACTGTGGGATGAGGGATCCTGAAGCTGAAGTTTCTTGAGATTAACAGTATATCCACCTGTGATAATAAGCAGAAGATAAAATGCTAGAGAAAATGGAACAAATACACAAACAATAGATGTTAGAAAACAATGTAAATACATCAGAATTTGGAAATATCTAATGTATAAGAATGAAAGCAAAGGCAAGGAGACGTAGAAGAAATGTGTTATGATAGTTACGAAGCTACATGGATAAGAACAGTGTTTAAAATAGTACAGTATGGGGGAACGAAGGTGGGTTTTTTAGTTTGTGACATTATGAGAAAATTTTATACATATACTCCCAAAATTTTATACGTATACTCCCAAATAATGATAGCAATGAACAGATATTTTTTTGCAAGGTGGAGCAGTAGCATAGCCAATAGGGAGGGTGGTGCTCTCCATGGAAAAATTTAAGAAATCTTGGAAATATTTCTTTTTCCATTTCTCGAAATGTTTTTACGAGCATGAGAAATTGTGAGACGCATGCATAACTCATATTTTAACAACTGCATGTTTCCCTCAGATTCCAGGGGCATAGCCACTAGGGGGCAAGTGCCCCCCATGACAAAGCTGTGCCACCCCAGGTGCCCCCCCCCCCATGAAAAATTTTGAAATGTGCAGTTTTATCTTGCGGTCAATTTATTAAGTCAAAATATATATATATATATAGACAAAACTTGTGCCCCACCAGGAAAGGTCTGTGCCCCACCAGTGCCCCCCTGCTCAAAAAATCCTGGCTACGCCACTGCGTACGTCACTGACCATCATGCATGGAGCATACTTGAGAGTCTTGTTCCACAGAATTGCCCTTCGCTAAAGCCGGCTGAAAATGAATGCACTGGCGTTATGATGGTCAGTGCCGTGAGACCTCATAGTTCAGTGGGTGGAACTATACAACCATTGGCACTATGTACAACTAACACTGACAGCTATAGAAGCAAAGTAACCCCCCCCCCAAAAAAAAAACATGTAGGTCATGAAAGATGTCTTGGATTACGAGAGTCAACAGGAATATTAGTTCAACATAACTCAGTTTACTCCGAAGTAATCTACAGGCATGAAGAAATTTGAATCTTGAATTAGGCATGCTCAGATAAGGTCTGCAATGGATTATTTCGCCTGCGGTGTAAATCAAAAAGAAAAAACAAAAACTTAAAAATCAGTACATAAAAGGCAGGATACATTCAGTTCAAATCCAGCTTAAAAAAGCACCATTTTGCATCTAGTCCACCCTACGAAATCAAAATTTTTTGAAATGGCCATCCCCCAGGACGGTAATCAGTCCTCAGATGCCTCATATCACAATTTCACACTTACATACAGGCTCATGACAGTGGTGTATGTGGGAGGGGGCAATTGCCTAACTCATGTTGCCAAGCCTAATAAATAATTGAATAAGAAATTCCACAAATTGTTCTTCATAATGCGCCAATCAGTCCATCGGCAAATCAAACTCGATATCATGGTAACTGTGACTTAAATTTTTGAATTAAAAACAGCGATGTCATTATATAGTTGATGCAAAGTGCTATTTTCAGTAATCTGAGTGGTTTGTTACCCCAGAATTTTCTATGCTGCCGACCAACTGACGTTGGTGCTCCGCATAGTTTTGCAGATAAATCTCACTGCAGGTACACTCTCAAGCTTAGCAGCCCTTTTAGCCTGCAGTGCTGTGGACCAGAAATACAGGAAAAGTAAAATAGAAAATTGAAAAAAAAAAATCTGGGAATCTTTTTTGTTCGATTTCATTTTGTAGAATGTACAAGACAAAAGAGCTATTTTCGAGTGATTAGCATAGTACTTTACATTACCATTACACAGTGCTTCTTTCTGGTTATTTTCTGATGATTTTGTGTCGTTCATCTTTTGATTCAGGGGGAACATTTTATTGCAAACGAAAGTGCAAAATAATGACTGCATAGATTCTACTTACAAACCTGGGAACTGCCATTTGCTGCTCTCTGAGAGCGCCTGAATTTCTGTGCGCTCCACGCCAAACAATGGTGGCACTCAACTTAGGTAGTCTCCCAGATAAATCTCACTCCATGTACTTACTCACCTGTAGCAACAGTGTGGTAACCCCCAACTTTTAAAGAAAATCTTGCATATGCTGCACATATATGTCCCCATCTTAGTCACACTCACCTTTCAGATCAAGCAAGACCCATGCAACCTTGAAAACAATTGGTGGAAATTTCGTACCTTTGCCCCGCCCTGGAAAAATCCTTGATACGCCACTGAGGTAGAGCCATTAACAAGAAGAGTGTCACAAGGTTGTACACTGCCATTAACCTTCCTTTCACCATTGAGTTGCTAAATTGCCACCTACGAGGTGCCTTATACGGGGGGGGGGGCATGTTTTACCCCTCAAGTGATTTCTGTTGATCAGCGTGGTTCTTCTTTGTTACTTTTAGTAATATACGGCCTTTGTGAAAAGACAGTAATGGCATAGATGCATCCTTCTGGTGGGGGGGGGGGGGAATTCTTCACCCACATAATGGCTAGAATTGTGAGAAGACTATCTGCAAGCAGTAGGCCAACATCTGGTGACCCAGAGCATAAAAAAAAATGATAAAAGTTACCCCCTAGACTGCTGGAAATCTCATCCCAAATCTCTGCAGGTGCCCTTTCACCCTTGCAACCCCCCTGAAATTGCCCCCCTTGGTCCCAACCAATTGTAGCAAACCTCGTGAATCATTGTAGGTCATTCCTGCATGATTCAATGCCCCCCATGGATGGGCACTTCCGTGTTGTTCATTAAAAGTACCCACTGTAATTGTTAGGGAAACCATATAATTGCACATACATTTTCTATGAAAAAATGCAACCCTCCTCCATAATTTTATGTGATTTCTGATTGGTTCATTTCTCTGTGCTGTACCGTCCGTCACGAAAGTGTGAGTTGTGTTCCTATATCCCTAACTCAATTCACTGAAGAGCGCCATCTTCAAATTCCACTGAATTCCGTTTCAGAGCTATGACTTGCTATGACTGCACGCAGCCACTTACTCAACCTACTTCTCAACCAGGGCTTGCTTAACTTCGTGAATTTTTTCAAGGTTTTTGTCACGTCCTAACGGAAAGTTTGAATCTACCAAACTTCACAACAGTAAAAGCGTTGAGAGTATCGAGTTAAAGAATTTTGTGTATTCATAATGACACAGCGAAAGTAAAATCGCTTGTAACTCCCATAGACTTATAACATCAACTGCGTAAGAAAACGCACCTTCCTGAACCTCTTCAAATGTGATGAATTTTCAGTATAATCATCCACATTGCCGCTACATAAACTGACTACGACACTCTTTTGTGCAGAAGAGTATCTTTCAAGTCCTTGTCTGTGTAGAAACTACACCTTACAGGGACGGATTAAAGGGGAGGGGGGTCCCCCTTCCAAAAATGTTGCATGCCGTATCTCTTACACTAAAATAAGAGACTCTCCAACCTCACCTCCTTGTTTTACTGAGGTTCGACTTGTTGCGAATCCCTATTGCCTTAGGGCGGTTTTATCACCTCATGATGTGATGATCCGCATGTTCAAGTAAACATCCATCTCAGAGAGTAGGTCAGGTGTATCAGTTCCATGTCTAGGCTTTCCTGAACTGCATTGCTCGGGATAGGGGGGGGGGGGGGAGGCATCAGGTGTCATGTCGACAGGCAAAACGTATAATCGAGCATGAAAGAGGGTCTAAGGAACATTTTAGCACAATCATTACCCAGTTAGTGCTCTAGGCGTATATGATGTGTAGTGAAGCTTTACTCATCATTTTCACCCTACGTTAGCAAAAAAATTCTACGGGGGAGGGGAAACCTCCTCCCCTTTGATCCCTCCCCCAGGACGGCGATCAGCCATCGTCCTGTCCCCCCCCCCCCATTTGCCAAATCCCTGATCCGCCCCTGCCTTAAATAATTGCATTCCACTTATCTATGACAGGCATTTACACTTGCGTCATCCGAGGTTCTGGCTCCCAATTGCGTTCTTTTCTATACACTTCATGACCATAAACTTAAAGGAGGGTACGATGTTGTTTTACATAACCCTTTGTTCTCTCTTTTTCTCCAAATAGGGTATAAGCATATCTTCTTAACAGGTTTGTGTTAAAAATGATTTACACGTGGCAAATTCTGTCAGAAAGTGCCCCGGTGCCCCAATAGATTGAGAGGGGGAAAACCGTCCGCAATTTTTTAGCTCATACCAGCTAGCTGGTGTGAGCTATTGTAATGGTGCGGCGTCTATCTATCTGTTCACAATTGTTCAAAATGCTTCTCCTCCGTCATGCTTTCATGGATTTGTCTGAAACTTGGACACAATGTTCCATAGGTGGTGGACCATTTAGGGTGTTCAGGAATTTTTGGTCCAAGGTCCCATGTGGGCCCTGCGGCCCATTTTATGAAATTCTACAAAATGCTTCTCCTCCTACATATTATATTGTACAATGCTGATGGTTTGTCACGATGATGCTCAGTTATTGGTCCCTTCGGGGTGTTCAGGAATTTTTGGTCCAAGGTCCCATGTGGGCCCAATGGCCCATTATGTGAAATTCTGTTTGAAATGTTGTTTCTCACACATGCATCCATGGATTTATATTTAACTTGAACACAATAATCCCTAGGTGGTGCCTCATCTGGGTGTACAAAAAAGTTTCAGTCTAAGGTCCCATGTGGACCCTGCGGTCCATTTTAGGAAATTCTACAAAATGCTTCTTCTCCTACAGATTATGTTGTACTATGTTGATGGTTTGTCACAATGATACTCAATTATTGGTCCCTTCAGGGTGTTCAGGAATTGGTAGTCCAAGACCCCATGTGGGCCCAATGGCCCATTTTATGAAATTCTGCAAATTGCTTCTCCTTCTCCCATTAAAGTGCCCCTTTAAACTGTTCTACACATCTCAAATATCCCTATCGTGCATGAATGATAATTGAGTAATTGGACAGTGTTAGTTGGTACGCTAACTGAAACTCTGTATTGCCCTTAGGTGTGTTGACCAGTATATGGACTTAAAGGGGCACTTTGAGTTGTTCCGTGAACTTCAGTTAGTCTTCACAAAATATACCACTTTTAGTAACTGATCAAAATTCAACTAAGAGGGCCCATTATGAGTCACATGTAAATGACCACTAATGAGTGAGTTGCTAATGATTTAAATTGGTTTTGGAAAACTCGTGACCATTTACTTTTCCACATTAGTACCAATTCATATACCCATAGCCAGTACAAACCAATAAGAAAAATGAGTAAAAGTTGACAGTTTCCATAATTATTGGACGTGAATATTGATGCTGATTATAAGCATTGTTTTTTTGGTAGTACCCATTAAAATTTTTACAACTTTAATTTATTGACAAAGATCAAACTTATGCACTGTTGGAGCACAAGTTTATGAAACTGTGAAAATTGTGCAGTCCTACAGATCCTCTTGTACAATGTTGATGATTAGGTGTAACGATACTCAGAGGTGCCTATGATTTGACATAATGATACATAGATGGTACCTTCAGGATTTTGAGGTATGAGCCTCTGCACCAATGGTGCTCTAGCTTAATTCTTCTTACCTTGATGTCCCATACATAATATTCATGAGTATGCGTTTTTTACGCCTCTCGCTATAACTTTGTAGATGGAATGTTGTTTGTTGAAGGTCATCAGTGTTTACCCGTAGTTAGGTGATTCAGGTAAACATTGATGACCCTTGCAAAAAGTTACGTAAAATGTATGTTACAACTACGTATCCCCCCTTTAATTCCTTAGCAAAATATCATCACACCCACTGGCGGCGTCACGGGGGGGGGGGGGACTAGTCTCTCGTTTAAAGAAGTATATTTAAAGTTTTTTTTATAGTTATCCAAAACTCATTACAAGCTATAGGTAAGCTGTGGGTGTGGGGTGACGTGAGGTCGCCGATATAAGTTTTACTCACAAAAAGTCATGTAATTTCCCCACGAAAATCCTGTTTTCCCTACAAATTAAGAAACCGCCAGATTTTCAGCACTTCGCGCGAAATGTAGTTTCTACCCCCCCACCCCCACCCCCTCAAAAAAAGAAAATAAAAATGTCCACAACAAAAGCACAATTTACAACTTTTTCTTTTATGTCTTCTCGCGCTGTGTAATATGTACGCATACCACGTAACGCTCTGAGCGCGACTTTCTACGAAGATCATATGAGTTACCATGGGGATCATGATGAGGGGGGTCGATCATTAGCCTATAAGTCTTGGAGTTACAAAGCCCAGTAAATCCTAGATGCATCCTCTTCTTATCAAGTGTATGATCCTATTTTTCTGGTAGTGCCTTGTCACCGGCCATGAAGACGTTCCTTGGGTCAAGGATATAAGATTTCGCTTAGTAAACCAAGGCTACTCAAAATGTAGAGGAAGGTGTAACAGAATTGTCTTCAACAGCCCTCAGCGGCGGTCACTGAGTTGGGCAAACAAGCTGCATGGCACTGTATTGATGATCATGACAAAGTAACTTTCAATGATCACATCTCGGAGGCTCTTTTAATTTTTTTTTTATTGCCAGCACCAGTAGCGAAATGTGCCAATCTTTGGGAGGGCGGGGGTGCAGGTGGCATCTATCATTACCTAGCCGAAAAAAGCCGGCGGGAAGAGTGCAAAACGCCACCAAAAGTTGGCAAAAAGCGTACCAGGAAATATTTGGATGACAATCAACTTTTCTCCGGACGTGATTCGTCTCAGTCCCAGCTCAACAGGCGGTCCTTAACTCGGCGTACATCCCCAAAAAACTGTTGCATGGGGGGGGGGGGGGGGACTTTCCAGCACGTCATCACAAGACACTGAATTGTAGTGCATCGTATTTCCCATCGAAACACTGAGAATGACAGTGTGTGCTCTGTATTACAACGCTCTGATATTTTTTACTGCGTTTAGTACTACCTCTCTACAACCAAACTACATAAAAAGCATGCAATTTCTGGCGCCACTGTCGGCGGTTCAACTTTTACAAGTGCCACTATCAAACTAGAACTGCATTTGCCCACAAATACACAGAATTGTCTGGTAGGCAAGTCCGTGTCGTTGGGAGTAAGCCAGTCTCTGTGGATCCACTCCGTTTCCTGTCGGCCCCTTTCCCGATCCAGTGTTTTTTATATCGCGCTGGACGAAACAAAAATTCCATTGGATCTTTCTCACAATGTTGTTAAATTGCCGACGCTTATCGTTACTATATACCGTATGTCGCACAAGACTCTACTGCTCTTAGTTATAAAGAGTACTCTAGTACTAGCTGTATAGGCCATATTTGTCAAAACTGTCTTTCTGTTTCACCACTGAAATAGAACATGAGAACAGTAGGCCTACATGATTCTGTAGAAGGACGTCATGTTGTAACCACTAAAAAGCAGTGAAGCAGCACACGATTCTGTGACGTCATGTTTAAACACAATAGCGCTGCTTTGCACACCAATTTGGAAACAACATTGACACTCCACGTTTATCACCTCATTGCGAAAGGCCGAACCACATTTCATGACGTTTTCTGTTAATTTATCCTCAGGGCGCTTTCATCACTTTTACTCATTAAATCGTTCTTTTAGTTGTGGCATTTGCTCTTCCTTAGTAGATTTTGGTTTGAAGACGACCGTCGCTCGCACTGTACTGCTATTGCTAGGTCGAGCAATGCATATTTGCATGAACTAATCAGACAAGATGCCATTTCTGGACCCTTGTTATCACCCTTTTGTTTTAGGATAAAATTTTTGAAGAATTCTTTTGTATATAGAGACCCACATTTTAAACATGTCAGAGTCGAAATGGGTGCTATACAACTTTTAGTCCCTTCCTTTTACCTGTTTCGTTTTGCTTACAGGTTGTATCATTTTATTTCTGTTAACTTATCTACCCTCGATGTCTTATTTTACAAATTCCGATTTGCACTGACATAAATATGTGGATGAAACCTCTGCCTTAGCAGAATCAGACAAACCTTGTTTAATTCCCTAACACGACCCAGTGGACCGTGACGAGCAAATCTGCATGGGATTTCGCAGTGACTCAGTAAACCCATGTAGTTAGTGAGTGAAAAACTACAAGGATTCAGAAATCGTAAGAGGCCTTCTCTGTGCCCAAAGCCAGACACCTACTACAACCTCCATAGCGCCAACGTTCTTACAGCACTTGCACGCTGCTAGAACGGTGGAAGAAATTGTGTTACGTAAATAGCGTCAGCACTAAATGATAAAAGTTACTAGCGAGTTGGACCAGCAGTGAAATGTTACTTCACTACTTCCGTGTTTGAGTTTTGGTGCCTTGATGGCCCATATTACTTATTGCAAGACACGCACGTACAAAACTCGCGTGTTGCATGCTGGAGTAGTAAGTAACCAAAAGACAATTGAAGGTTCCTTTCTTTGACACAGCCTACCATTGAGATGTGAATTCTGAAGCTCTCGGTTCGTGAAAGACATTGCAACTATCAGCCAGACTAGAAATTTACAGACGGGGAGACTCGTGAAAACTGAAGTTGTCAAACTCAAAAGTGCAAACGTCAAGCGGTAAGTCATCGTGTGGTTAACGAGGCGGCTAACGTAATTCCAGTGTCGTTTAGCTGTACGTAGTAATATACAGTTGGGTTACCGGAATATTTCCAAGTGTTACGTGTATGTTACCAAAAGGCGTAGGTTAAGTCTACAATTACAAACCTAGGCCAAACTAAGCCCTAACCAAGCCCTAACTAAGGAAAGTGCAGCCGAATCAGCCACATACATTCGCTAGTAGGCCTCGGTGTTTGTAGCTGGTGGTACACATTGGGGATTGTCTGACAAGATCTGTAATGTGGACACGCTATGTGCACATGCTGTGCACCGTTAGAAAAAGAAATGCAAGGCAACAAATAAGTTTTCAATAAAGGCAGGAACTAAGTTAGTTCTAGCCACAGAAAGTCACTGCAAGGCAGGGTATCATCCTCATGTTTGCATTCAAATGGGATAAAAGGAAGCAGGGTCAAAACCTTCTGAAGTGCATAGAACTGCCATGTAACTACAGAGTGACCCCAGGGCGAAGTTCCATTTTGACCATTGCCCAAAACACGTTGCACTCAATAAAATGGTCTTAAATGGTTTTTAATGCAAATGGTAACATCAAATGGTTTTGTAACTACTGTAGTCTCAAACGGTTATAATGATTTTGAATGGCAAATAAACCAAAAGACATTTTGAAACCTGAATGGTTTCAAATGGTCTCTGTCAAATGAAATTTCACGGCCCTTGGACTCCCATGATATTTACTTAAAACTGATTATTACTCAATATTTACAGCTATTTTCAATGCAAATTGAAGGATTATTTCTGCACCAGCCCCATGTAGGCCTAGCCAAGTTAAGAGCAGGGAGTGGCCCAGTGTAGAAATAGAGGTGATGAACTCACCACCACATGTGACTCTAATGCTCATCATATTTCTTTCACCTCAAAAAATTCTAAAGGGTGAAAGGTTCTTTTTTCCTGGGGTAGCCAACTTTGCCAACTATGAGCCTGTCATGCACTAAGTTGAAATGAGTTTTGCTTGACTCCCTTAGGTGTCTAGCTGCCATGATCATATTATTTTTTTTTGTTCTGATGGTCTTATGTGAATGCAGTTACAAACCAGGCAATTTTGCCATGGCAGCTAACATCCTAAATTTCAAAATTTCTTACCCAGATGGGCTCAAGAAGATACAGCCACTATATATTTGTTCATGCGTTGCTTATTATTGGGGAATTTTATTTAGTCTGAGGTAGTTTGCCGAAAGTGAGAGCCTGCATTCGTGCAGGCATCGTGATATACAGTACGTATATGTTTATCTCTCTGTTTGTATTCCACGTCGGGCTTATAAAGGATAAAAAAGCAGCTTAAGCAGTTAAGTTCCATCCATGTAAGTCCAAGAAAAGGAAAAAAATAGTTTCTTTTCATGACAACAACAGAGTTGCTGATTGTCAAAGTGCATTCAAGCAAGACATTCTTTTGAGAATGACTCAAAGTTGGAGTGGGGCCTTGCATTCTGCAGTTGTACCCTATTCATCAGCACTTTTCAAAAATTTTGGGCCTGCAAACCCTTTTCCTTATTGCAGCAACCCCAAACCCCGGCAGCACATACAGCAAACTGCTTTTCTTTTATTTTGTGACTTATGCATCGCCAAACATTTGGAGAAACTGTTGGTCAGTGGGTCAAACTATTTTTGGAATGTTATGATGGAAGAATTAAGTCTTTAAAGGGGCTCATTGTGTTCGTTCACAAAATTCATATTTCGTCACACTCATATATGAGCAATTACTGTACTCACATGTTGAGGGTAAATGGTCAAACTAATTGAAGAATTCTAAAGATCTGACACACAACTGAACAAAGTAGCACTTATAAGATGATCAAAATCACTTATTAATCACAAATCTAAGATCAGACACTTTTAACCATAGGAACTAAACATAGGCAACCCCTGTGCATAAAAAAGACTGCAATTTGTCATATTTTCAGAATAAATAGGGACTGCAGATATATGACTAATTGGGCTTATTAGAAGTATTGGCATACAATGGTTTCCTACAAACTTGTCGCAAAATAACCAATGAACCTCTTTAAGCATTCTTATCAAACGTTGTCTTTATTTTAATTAATTAATCAATTAATTAATTCACTAATTGATTCATTAATTGATTGATTAATTAGGTAATGCAAAGAGATCAGTGTTCACTCATTAGCAGCGGAATTGAAATAAAATCAAGTTAGATGGCTTAGTTTGCAAATACTACTAGTATTTACCCTTTTTGTCAGTATTTTGTGTTGAATTAGTGTTTACATTTGTGTTGTTGGCTAGCAAAATGTGATGGGGTCATGAATGGCAGTACAACCTGAATTGGTTACTCATATACTTTTCAATTTTTGATGTAACAACGTTGGGGTAAGAAAGGATGTAGGACTTCCTGTATTGTTTGAAGGAACAACAAAAACTGTAGATTTGTGTGCGACAATGCTATCACTTTTCCCCTCTTGATATACAGTGTTGATAGATCGTGCTTGTTTACATCCTACAAATAGTGCCAAATACCAAATACTCTGGGTTCTTAGTTTGCCACTTTCACTTTTATCATATACCTAATCTTTTGCCCATGTTCGTTGTACATATTTGTGGAAAAATATTGCATAACTTTATTTCTTTTGTTCAAAACTGAATTTGGTATCCTCTCAAAACTGCTTTCAGTCAAAACTATTTTCTGTTTAATTATACATTTATCAATATTCCATTGTCTCCAATCAATTTCTACAGGATTGCCGAGGTTAACACTGCAACCTTACCACCTTGAACTCCTACCAACTGCTTCAGTCACTGTAATGCTCAATGGCCAATCACATTGACTTTGCTGAAAACTTTTGGGTAAGACACCTCTCTTGTGTCTGAAAATTTTTACTTTTTTTCAAGGTGCACCATATGTCTGTAAAATTTTTGACATAGTTATATTTACTTTACATTTATTATCATTACTAACATACTGCAAGTTGACTTTTTGGTATCTTGGATAATTATAGCCACAACAAAAGATCAGACGAGTGCATTTCTCCATTTCACACCAGTTCTTGGTTCTTGGCTTGCTTTCATTTTAGCAAGCAAGGTGAATCAGAAATTAATATCTGCAAAGTGGTATCCCCTCAAGATCATTATGTCCAAGTGAATGCATACTTTTCATACCCAAGAAGAATCAATAATTTGTAGCGTTTGTGTTAAGTGCTTACTCTTTGACC
Source organism: Stichopus chloronotus (assembly GCA_021234535.1). NCBI lineage: Eukaryota > Metazoa > Echinodermata > Holothuroidea > Aspidochirotida > Stichopodidae > Stichopus > Stichopus chloronotus. The sequence continues at coordinate 21,592,367 of CM037835.1, forward strand.
ATTCTCCCCCATAAGTGGATAATGTGACAGTGTCAATTGATTTCAGGCTATGATAACATCGCGTCGATTCGGCCTGCTTTTTTTCGTTAGGCGCAACAGTCTCAGATGCAAAAACTATAAAGATCAGAATGTTGATCAAGATGGTGCAGGCATCAAATGATTGTGTAAAACTGGAGAAAGGAACAATTTTTTGGGCACTGTGTGTACATTAATGTGTACATTCATCTGCAGGTTTGGATTACTTTTGTGGAGCAGAACTCCTGTATGAGAAAGGGAAACATGAAATATGTTTATTTGTACACTGAAGCTCCATGTTAATGTGGACTTCTGTGAAGAGCATACAGAACTTTGGTTCTTTTTTTTTCATCATTTTTTTCACAATGCAAATGAATCGATTGACTGCAGGATGGCTGAACATTGCACCCATGACTGAGATTCCAGCACAGAGGTGAACATCAGATATGGTGACTGGTCTTATTGTTAATGACTTCTTTCCATTGTGTGCTCTGCAGCAAGTACTGTAACTTGTCAGTGATTTGCTATCCTGTAGGCTTCTATAATCTGAGAAACTAAATGAGGCGTGCTTTTTCTTTCCTCCTTTCTCTCTCTCTCTCTCTCTCTCACCTGTCTCACATAACTCATGCACCCTGAGTATCTGTCTGCAGTGCTACCCTCCAGTAAATGTTGACCTCTGTCCAATTTGGCTATCAATTTTGAAAAAATGGAAATGGTAGAGATACTGCAGGTCCTTTGCAGCTCTCAGAGTTTGGCAATTTTCTGTAAAAATGTGATTCATTGTGACATGCTTACAGAATCCAGTGTACTGTAAAACTTCAACCAACCTGCAGTATAGTTACCATGGTAATGTATTTGACATGCAAAATGTTACTCTGAAAGTAAACAAGACATCTACAGGAGGCAAGGGTGCAATTTGAAAATGTCACCTAGCCAATGTGTAGTGAGTTTCCTTTGGAAGAAATATTTCAGTGGACTGAGAAAGCCCCAAAAAGGCCATTCTGCAATTTTGATTGGAATATTTCGGTCAGTCTGCATGTTACAATGTATGCTGCTGTATTTTCGTGCCCAACTTGCCTGCCCAACTTGCCATGCCATTTCAAATCCAGCATACTGTGCTGCTGTTCTACTTAATGCTTTATTGCTGTGATGTGTAAATTGTCACCTGTCTTGATTGCAATGTCATATGTTTAAACTGTGATACGTCCCTGTGCCTATTGTGTCGTCTCTAGCAGAGCGAGCGTATTTGTGACCCATCTTGTGTTTAAATTGTTACAAATTTGAGACCTTTTTGACATGCTATGGTTTGCTATATGGTATGCATGTCGTCACCTAGTTGTTTTACCAAGTTAACTTTGCATAAATAGTTGGAACGCTTAAGTTGCTACTACAGTAAGTGATATTTTTTGTGCATTTGTACTAGAGAGCTGCATTCATGGGATAAATGCACAGTCTGCATTTATGAAAAGAGAAATATAAAGTTGTTTTGCTGAGACATTGGCTTTTAATCTGTATAATAGGGACAGTATAACAGGTGGGATACTCACAGGCTGTCCTTGATTCGTTTTGCCTCGCAACCCACCTTCTAAGTAAAGGTTACCCCTGGACAGCATATTATAATCCCATGAGTCATGTTGACAACATGACATGCAATCGTATGCAGAGCTCTGAAAGTCACACGGTACTGTGTACAGTGCATGAATGATGTTGTTGCTGATTTCTATGTAATCATAATAGTAGTTATTTATCATCAGCAGTACAAACATTCCATGACTGAGTTTATTGGACTGTTCTGTAAACAAAACAGTTTTAATACTCTCATCACTCACTCTAGTCAAATCTGTAAACAATGACTATGGCTTAACATGCAGATTAAAGAGATTCGGTACCTGTTACCCTGCTATTACTGTAAGTGGTTGGATGCTTATGGCCTAAGTGGATTTATCCCTTTGCTTAGATCTATTATTTTTCTCCTTGTCTGTGGATAAGCAACAGTTTCAAAAAGTGATGGAGTGTGGGATACCTCAAGTTCGAGAGTCATCATTTTGCCATATTGAGTATCACATCCAAATTTGAGTCGACTTTTGTAAAATCTGAAGATGACTCCAAGAAAAGTCAAGCAGAAGTAGTCCATGTGTCTTGAACATGGATACATCTCTAGCACAACCCTGTAAAATTGTGCAAAGAACTGGAGGTTTCCCAGACATTCCCCATGAAATCACATGAATTCTTGTAACAGTAGTGCAACAATTCATAGAACAGACTCTGTGGTAATGTAAGTTACATTGCAAAATCATGAATGATCACATTTTGTTACTTATGGTCATGGTGAAAAAGGTAGAAAAACATGCTTCCTCTTCCACTTTGCTGCACTTTGTTGGCATTTTACAGTCATTTCAGGAAATGCGTCTTTGGAAACGGCCAACAAGACAAGCCGTACTTGCCAGTCAAGTATACTTACACTATAGCTGACCTTAATGTGGCTCTCGGGGTCTGTGTGAATAGTAATTACAGAACACTGATTGTTGTTTATAGGCCGCGGTACGGCATGTTTTATGAAGAGCTCATTTCTGTAGCGTCAGATGTGATGTCACCCGGACCTGTATGCCGGGTGACGTCGCACCAGGCATGACTGTAGTGTTTGAAGGTATAGTTTATTACATAGCTGTGTGTGTCTGTAGTGTACACTGTGGTATCACGACAACCTTCGCAATAAATGGAGGAAACATTAGAAGATCAATAAATGTGTCCCACATGAGTGGAGCAATTAACTCACAGGTTGAAGACAATTTTAACTTTCATACTGTAAACTTTACCAAGTTGCTGATTTGTTGCCACTTCTTCTTACGGTACATGTAGGCATTAAAGTTAAACCAACTAGGTCCAATCAGGTGGAGAATAACGTAGTAAGAAACGCAGTTACATTGACGTGAAGCAAGAAATGCAGGATTTTTTACCAACTTGACCATGCACACAGAAATGAACAATCACTAAATTAATGATGTCGAATGGACTTAATTCGATACCTCATTCAACCATGCATGTTGTTTAACTGGATTAAAACCTTAATACATTTTCGTGCAGTGAACATCTAGACAAATCCTCTTTCTATGGAATTATGTACAGTAGGAGGATAGTCAGTTTTGAGAGACAAGGTCACGTATACCTGTGCAGGCATCCTGATTGACCTAATGAAACATTCTATAGATCATTCATGCAAACATTTGGAGCAGAGGGACATTTTTGCCCAAAGCTCCCCTAGTCAGTGACAAAAATACCCAGTTTGTGGTCTAATTATTGAAAACTTTGGATTTCTGTTGTCACAAATTTGGTTTTTCCAAGCACAGGTTTTTTTTTTCTTGTGTGTGCGTTGATTAAGGAATATTTTGGTCAATTGTCGGCAATTGATGTACTGTAGTTTTTGCTGGTAGCCTTTTGCATGGTGCACATTGTTATATTTACTTCTCTCTTCTCACTTACCTGTCTTCATAATACTATTTCATGTGCTATCCTCCTACCCTAGAAGCAGCTGGTAATCTTTAACACTGCCTCTATACCTTTGCCTCAATCCAAAGTGGATGAGTGCCTCCTTCCCAGACCACCAGCCAAAAGTCCCAGCTGCTGAAGAACTTTCACCAGTGTAAAAGTTTTAATATGGATGAAAACATGCTGTAGTGTAGTCAGGGTGTGCAAAGACTTCATCAGAAGTTTCAGTTCATCTTGAGTAACCCTCTGTTGGATCCTGATCAATGCAGCTAATCACTTTAGTCAGGTGAATCAACACACCGTAGTCATCATTTTTCCGTCGATCTCTGGCCAATCATAAATCGAAAGTATCAGAAAATTGGTCAACAAAAGAGAGAAGTAGTCTTGTACTTTAAATACAGTTAACACTTCACCAACTGAATACCTTCAAAGAGTCAATATTTTTGTCATTCTCAGTGGTTCAAGTGGCAAGATACAGCCCACTATTTTTATGTATTCAATCTCGAGTGGTCTACGGATTCCAATACTGAAGGTGCCAATAGATTAATTCATTTTCACATTTGTACAAAGCCAGGGAAAAGGAAATACAGTAGCTGTTTCCTTTTTACTGTCTGCTGGTTACATTTAAAGTTTAGTCTTTGACTTTAAAGTGATTGCATGTGTGGGCAAAAATTCAAAACATTGAAATTTCATGTCCAAAAGCTTAGCACTGTATGCCTTTTAATTGTACCAGTCATACAATTTTTTGAAAGTAATGGGACGCAGGTGGTAACGTCTGGAATGTGATTTCAAATTCTTCTAACATAAAGACAAAAGTGATGAATGGGTGTAACAGGTCTTGAATGTGACTTGAACAAACATGGAGAATACGTTAGATCAGGAATGTAACTGGAGTTGAGAAAAGTCGACAGCAGTGTAAAATATTGCATGTACTGTACACTTTGTAGATTTGACAATTGCACCTTCTGTGACGTTGCTAATTGTTGTACGTAGGTGTGCCTATTGTAGTCTCCACAAAGGAGAAGTAATTCATCCATCAGTTGGTTATTGTAGTGTTACAATTATCTTTCAGTCTAAGATAAAACACAGTTTGTCACTTCTTCTGTTAAGTTCCTCAATTAGGAATGTTTACCTTTGCACTTAAGATAAAAGAGCAGGTGCTGACTGAGAAGTGGGAGGTCTAGGACTTCCTCAACAACGCTGAACCAAATCCTGATGAAATGAGCATCAGGCAGAGGGAAATTCCCCTCCATTTTCCTTGGATGTTTACTCAGAAATAAACTGCAGTATTAAGGGGCACATGTGCGTTACAAAGTTTATGGTAATTTAGTATGTAACAATGTAATTTTCATTTTTTTACTACGTGATATGAAAATGCTTATTGTTTACAATTAGTCTTTAATAGATTATTTTTTTCATTGCGGCATTAATGTACATTTATTACAATGCTTTAATATCCTGGCAAACATTTTAAGAAAATAGCCCTGCATAAATAGTTAAATTTTTGCAGGTTTTCGACTAGATTCCCCACTCAAAATCTCCCTTTGGACTCTGGTTTAACCAGGAAATCACTTCTTTAATTTCTTTTCATGCCTTCATTGAACACGTCTTAGTTAAAGGATAATCTTAAGGTTGGAAGCAACTATACTGGAACGCCTGTTGTGAAGTGACGCGAAAATGTACAGTATTTCATTGCCATTTTGTATGTATTGCATGCAAGCAACCTGCACATCCTTCCTAGACCACATTCTTTTTTTTTATCATTAATATTATTGTTCTGCCTAGCAGTTCTGGGGAAGAAACCATGCTGTGTTTGTTGACATACGTTTGATGAACTGCATTTCTATTTATGGCTTTATGAGAACTTGTGGTTGTGCAGCCGGTTCAGGCTACAGGGGTGTGACTGGATGCATGTTGCAAAGAGAGAAAAAAATCCAAATTGAAAGAAAAATGCTCAAGTTTGTGTGATTTACAATAGCTGTCAGGAAGAGGGTATATTCCTGAAAGTTACCATCAAGTATTACATTTTGTCGTACATTGTGGTGTAGTTTTAAAAGGCTTCAATCAGGTTCAAGTACAATTACTGTAGATCGATTTAAGCTACAGATCTTGATCACCCCTTTGAATTGATCATATTCTGCAAAGCTTTCAGGAAAATCTGTTCTTTTCTGAAATCGTTCGGATGTTGCGATACTGTAAATGTGTGTGTGGAGTCAGCCTACGCGGGTTATTTCCCGGACTGTAATCGATAGAACGTGTCACTCGTTGCCGAGATAGAACCGGCAGAGCTACCGTCTTCAGACTGCCCTGTCAGTACCTGCAAAGTTTTTCTGACCATATGGATGCAGATATGCATATAGTTTGCCCTACGGTATGTGTGGATGTGATAAAAATTATTAATTAAAGGAAAAGTTAGATGCTTTTAAAAACTCCTGGGTCATCAACAAAACTCCATCATTGCATCTCATTCAGGGTGCCAAGAGTTCACATTCATGGTGCACATTTTAAAGGATATAGGTAGTTCCATGAGAAAGATATAGTTTTCCATTTTGTAAACAGTCTTGCAGTCTTTCTAGTCTCTACCTCAAGAGGCACCAAGACCATGCATTACTGCAGTCGCTATGTTATTCGAACATGTTCTAGTGATCTGTCATAACCTCATTCTGATGAAGTACTAGAGGTATCAAGAGCAATCTGAACTTATGTAGAAATTGTTTTGTTGGCCTAAATTAGCACAACTTTCATCTTTTGTATTTTATTATTTAGTTCTGATGCTTCCATTTTCGTCAATATACAGTATGATTTAAAGGGAAATAGGGCGTTTAGAATACACCAACATGACAGACAAAAGAAATAGCTTTAGTCATTGTTAAACCATCCAGTCTCATCAATAAACACCTGCCAAAGCTTCATCTCCTCAAAACATTATGCATGTGATGAGTAACGGCAGATGCATCATTTGAATTTTGAAAAGTTTGGGTGAACAAATTAGTGTTGAGCAACACATAACTGAGTTTCTATCTGTGAGGAACTTATTTCTTGAAAAGAAGGCTACTATTCTTCCTTATTTTGAATAATCTATCTTTCTGCGTCCACAAACATTGGTTTTAATAATATGGATGTTTTCTGTAAAACAAACGCCCTATTTCCCTTTAATGCAACAAGTGGCAATTATCTGAAAAGTCTCCAGGGCAAACCTTTCAAATCTGTGAGCGAAACATGCAGACAGGAAGGGCTTTTTTTTTCTCTATGACTTTCTATATCTCAAGGGCATTTTCACTTTTGTAAATCTTGAAAATTTCTTTTATCTTAATTCTCTCAGCAGTATCGAATAGAAAACATTGCCACAGCTTAAACTTGTCATGCTGTCAAAGTCAACAGCGGTGAAAATTAAAAACTATGTAGTGCTGCTGTGATTTTTTTTCAGTTCTGTTTGAAACATTGGGTAACCTAGCTAACTGAGCCAGATAATAGAAACAGGGTTTGCAGCTCAGACTTTTTGGCAAATGTACTGATCTCTTACTGATAAGTAGTATGTATGGATATTTTTATCTTAATCTGTAAGATGTTAACTTATTGTTCTTGTGGAATTCCATTCACGGCAAGAATTGTTAAAAATTTGAACAAAGGTTTTTCATGACTGGCTATCAGCTACTGTACATGAATTGCATGGAAATTCTCCACAGTACTTAAAACATATTATTGTTTAATGGAGGTCCAACCTCAACAACCATTTTAAAACTTCACCAAAAGTTTTCCATCCTTGTCAGTTTTCTATTTGAGACCCTTTGTGAAACTTTCAAATTGTAGGCACAGTGGTCCTGTATATATACACTGTAGATATATAGACCTATGTTCCTTGTCCTGAAAACCAAATCAGTAAGGGTTTTTTAGCAATTGAAGTTTAAAAATAGTGAGACCTACCAGTAAATTTGTATTGTAAACAGTACAACACAAAGGTGTGTGCCACTGCACAACAACCTAGAAAATAAAGTTTGTGAAAAGAGTATGCCAGACCATCCCAAACTACTGGTTCATGTGACAAACAAAGAATATACAATAATGACCATACGAAACCATTCTCCCATAAAAGTTCCACAAAGACATTGAATTATGCACACATTGTACGATAAATAACGTTCAGGACAGCCTCATGAATAATTCATAATCACAGCACGATGGCATAAAAGTCATACCATACTGCTGATGTCCCTTGTTTCTGTGCAACTACTACGTTATAGGCTTCATCGGCCTATTAAAAAATTTTGGTGGCTACAAATGATCCGTATCTGAACACGAAGACTCAGAGCAGATTAAAAGTTTTTGACATGTAGTTTCATATTATTACAGACTTTGTGAGATACATTTTAGTCATTGCCTGGCCTATTGTTTTAGTTAACCCTATTGATGACATAATGTTTTGGAATCAACAGCTCTTTATCTGAAACAGGACAACCAAATTTTCCATGTTGGTGAGTCCTTGGAACAAAGTAACAGCAGGATAATTCCTTACATGTTCAACAGTCTGATTTTGAATATGTAGATCTATCTGTAACTGATGGCCTGCAGTAGCAAGGACTTGGCGATATAGTTTATTCATTTTCTTGTTATGTTCTAGAAGACTGTCACCACACTGTCGTACTATACATCTGCAAATTGCAACCATAAAGCAAGTAAAATGCTTACAAAATGGCTCACAAAAAAAAAATAGCTCTGCTTTGTGCTTTGAACTGAAATTTCCCTTTAAGTGTCTATAAATAGTTGGCTGGACTGGATGTATACACCAACAACTCCATGCAGTCACCTTAAAATACCAGTGAAGCAGAATAAAAGTGAAGTGGTGTGTGCATGTAACCGGCATCTGATGTTATTTATCAGAGGACTCTTTCCTGTGCAAATCGGCATTGCAAGCTAATAAGGAAATACTGTCCGACGAAAAAAGGGTTTGTTTGCAATTAAAACATTCTGAAAGTGTGGAGTAATGCAGTATTTTGCTGACGTTACATTAAAAGCTTGCTTTTTCATGTTCATGACAAAGAAGGCAATGTGATGTAGATGAAGTGTTTTGTTTCAAATATGCTTCACAAAGGGGGGAATGTATGCAACTTTGTTTCTGTATCCACCATATTGTTTTCATGACATACTGTATTGTCATTTGAAACTGTCTCTTGTTTCCTCTCTGGAGTGAAACTGATTGAGGTGGTAGGAGCTGGCTGATGTGATCCTCCGCATCGCCGCCCCACCGGTGTATTTGCACATGTGAATTATGATTCAAAATATTTTCAGAGAAGCCATGTTTTCAGCAAGGCACAGCACCATGTCATTTCATGGATTTTTGCATCGTCAGGATGGGTCAGGCCGCAAGGACAACAGTTCAGAGAAAGGCATTCACAATTCAGTGTCAATTAAGTGTCAGAGGTTTGTTGCACACATGCATTCATTCAGGCAGTACATACTAGCTTTCAACCCCCTAATCTTCCCTTTCATAACACTGCCTTATTTGCCACCACTAACAGAAATCTACAGTAACTCCCATTTCACCACATATGATATTGTACTGTAGCTTCAATGCAACAGAACAGTTCAACAACACAAAGAAACATGAAATGCAACACTGAATGTGATCCATTGCTGTTAGAAAGGAAGTATGTAAGTCATTATGGACTGGCAATGGCATAAGTACATATAGTTTCTTGTCAGAGAATGTACACTCTGTGTGGTGATACTACTTGGATGCAGTGACCAGGTTTGCATTTGTTTGTGAACTGTTCACATTTGTGCACTGTACATATTTGCTAAATGTTAGTGTACAATTGATGGGAGCAAAGTCCCATTCGGAGAACTCAGCAGGTCATGCAAAGTCTCTCTAGAGTTACTTTCCTTGATGCATTTTACCAGTTGCCTTCATTTTGCCACAGTGAACAGAAGGAAAGGATTGTATGTCAATATATGTGTAAACAGATATTTACCTTAATAAATGCCATCTCTAAGACCCCTCCCCCACCAGGTCCTGGATTTTTGTGTGAAAATGCATGCGCAGTAGTGAAATTGTGAGTTCCTGAGAGATCAGAGTAAAATGAAAAGTAAGGAGTCCTACCTCATCACCATGAAATCTCATCATGCCTCGTTATTCTGGGGCAAAACACTGTTCCTGCCAAATTTTTGTTCATGTTGATCAGTCACCTGGCCTAGCTGTTACATACAGTGTTGGCATAAGCTCATGTAATGCAAATTTATTAGGGGTCAGATTTCTTTGCTGGTAACTTTGACTCCAATAAAAACACCACCCATTCACAAAATTTATGCAGAATGTTTATTTCTGTAAATAAGGTATACTTTGCTTCTCGTGCTCCTCGTGTACCTGTGGCTGTACCAAATCGAGTGCACCTCTCTCTACACTGACTGACAAGAGGATTACACAGTAACTGGTTTGGAAATTATCACTCCATCTTAGACTGTCACATTATATTGCATTGTGATGTGGTACACGTTCTGTTGACAAAAACATTAGAAACAAATTAGGCTTTGGTGACTCTGGCATTATTTTGGGAGTCCAGTGCTTGCCGCCAAATGATTACAACTCCTACTTGGTATTAGTTTCAATGATGTCATATTAACTAGTGTTTGCATTGGGCATTATGACTCCATGAGGAATTCATAGCCTGATGGAAGTCCCAACTGACTGTGGATGGCCTCCAAACTTTGGTTCTGGTTCAAACACTAGTAGAAACTGCCATCTAGGCATACATAACGTTGAATTATCGTTTAGACAAATGTAAAGCCCCAAACAGTGTCGGTGGGTAAGAATTAGGCCTCTCACTGAGGAGGGCTAGACCAAATCGGGGAACTGTTAAATGTGTAAAAATGACCTTCATTGACATCTTTTTTAGTTTTGGAAATCCCACAGATATTGGGACTCTGGAGGAAAGACTTCATAGTTTCCAGCCTGGAGTTGCGACTCTGAAGTAGAGTCGAGAACGTCTCCCAAATGCAGCAGGGATTCCGTAGACACTTCTTGCTGTTTAAATGTTTTATTGTTGGCATTTTTAGTTAAACTTTTAGAAAACCAAATTGTTCCTTCCATTGTTGATAGGTACAGTAGCATAAAATTAGACCGATTGTTGCATTTACAAAAGGTTGTCACTGTTTTTCAAAGTTTGAAGGATCAAAAACAAACACAGCTCTGGTGTCTGTGTTTACACAACAAAACTTCTGATGACAATTTTGAATGATGCGTACCTTTGTTGATGTGCTGACAGCCACGATTTCCTCTGTCCTGCATTATGTAAACATACTAAACAAGCTAACCCTCTCAATGTTTTCATAAAACTTCTGAATTTGATCACAATTTTGAGAATAAGCCAAAATATTAGGAAAAGGAAGCACATCATCAGGGAATGATGCCTTATTTAAGTTATTTAGGTTTTTTTTATGCGTTATCAGTGTGTTTTGTAAAATAAGTAATCAAATGTCAGAGTTTCCCAGTGGAAAGAACAGGGGGTACAAATGCTCTGGGGCCCAGGGCAATTTGGGTACCCACAAAATTAGGTCATGGAATAATATGAAAGAAACGGGGGAAAAAAAGGGAATCAAACAGTTTCATAATATTCCATACATTTTTTATTCCTTGCTGAAGGCAGGTAAGGAATCTATGCTGTGGTGATGGCGTGTGCGTATGGGACACCCTGGCATGTAAATACGATATTTCAAGAAGGAAAAGGTGCTCGAACTTCGAAGTTGTTGTGTAGGTAGTTGTAAGTAGACATCCCTATTGTTTTTTCATGAAGGCCAAATGTCTTTTGAGGTCAACAGAACTTAATGTATGAAAACCCTATCAAGGGAGATATCTCAGCAACTGAATGTTGCTGAAACTTCATACTTCTCACATTAGTAGCACTGGATGGGTAGATAATTTCTGTCGTTTCTGTTGGTAGTCCAGTGCAAGTAAATGTTTCCTGGAATGGCTTCCAGATGGCCCTGTTTAACTTTAAGAGGCTCTAAGGAAATGTCTGTGTCACCTTTGATGTAGAGCTTGCTGGTAGGACTCCTGCTGCCTTTTGAAAGAAGAAAATTTCTCATTAGAAAAGTCATGTTGGCCGTCTGCAATACATGCCTCACTCACCTGCCATAGCACAAATACTACACTCCAGGCATAGTGATGATAGCGTTCTAGCAACATAATTTTAGAACCAGCACCAACACTTTATGCATGGTACACGAGAACTCACATGAGTTCACTCATAAATAACCAAATCACGTAAGTTTCGGCATACATACAAGTAGCTGGAGTGTATGGAATCAGACAATGGGAAGCTAAGCACCAAGGCTTTTTTGAGGCCTGAGTAATGACGTTTCACCAGTGAAAGTTTGGTTCATTTCTTGTTAGCTCAACCCACAAAGTGTAGGTAGAGCTTATGAAGTACTGTAGGGGGAGAAAATGTCTGTCTCTCTGTTCAAAAGTCTACTTCTTCTGCAGTTACTGGTGGATTTTTTTGAAATTTGCAGTGAAGGTGCTACATTGGGATGGCAATACAAATTGTTCCTAACTATATGATAGGACAGTCAGAAGTCATAATTTTTGGCTATTTTGATCATTTTTCCTTGTGCTCTAGTTCCTTTTGAAGTCTCACTCCCTTGATTTGTTTGGCTATATTATGTGGTAGTGAGTTGAAGTGAGCTTTATCTGGAGGGGCATGCTCACCACCTTAAATGAATAGCCTCAAGCTAAAGCTTGTGTAAGACAGTTTTCACTTAATTTCTTTTGACTGTTATTCTTGGGCATTACTTGTCCCTGTGGTATCCAGTGTCCACTGTGTACACAACTAATGTACCATGATCGCAAAGTTCTCTGACAGCTAATTGTAGAATCTATTGCATAGCCCCCCTTGCTGATTGTGTGGACATTGCATACAGAGGGGTTATTGTTCTTCACCAGTTCTGGTCTAGCTGGAATGGTTATCAGAGAATGTTAGGGAGTTGAGGTTTGGTCTTGGCTTTGTCAAGGCCCTGCACCAGTGGCATAACCAGACTTTTTATTTAATGGGAGGGGGGGGGGGGGGCAAGTGATTATGGCACTTTCTAAGTGCAGTGTAGCATTTTTGATAACGTCAATAGCGCTAGTTTAGTTCAGTTTAATGTATTCAGGCACTTACAGCGGGGTTCACTAAGTATAGATGCAACATTCTTATATTTGTCAACAAAAGCCTACATATTTCATCATACTAGATTCTTTCCTTTTCATTAATTTGTTTTTTACGGAATCATTATTAGACTCCACACCACTTAGCAGCATTTACTTAAAAAATGCATGGTGTGGTTTTCATGAATATTTTCTTTACTCACCAATTTCATTGGGGATAGTGGGAGGGGACAATTAGACATTTGACAGCCCCCTCTGGTTATGCCACTGCCCTGCACAAACTGGTGGCATGTACTAGAAGTCTACTTTCTGATCCCTATCCCCTGTGGGCAGTGTTATATAGCTAAGGTTTATCCCTGAAACGGTCCAGCTGCGAAAGTTAATTGCTAGGTCAACAGTGTTTATGTGCTGGCCAACATGAGTTTGTGTACAGTATGAACCATGTTAGGACCATAGATGTGTTTCAAACTAATTTTAAACTGGACACTTCCTAACATCAGAAGGGTTGAGCAACTGCAGCATCGCTGCTCTAGTATCATTTAAGGTTAAAAAGTCTACAGTACATTGGTCTTTTGGGTTGTTGTATCATTCTTATAAAAAAGTGAATGAGAAAATATGCAATGTTGTAACATTTTTTGTTTGAACTTTCACAGAACTAGTAGACTTGTATGTTTGCTGTATTCATTTTCAAAATACTTCATTTTGTGTCTTCTGATTTTTTTCTTTTCATTTTTGTGAAGAAAGTTTGTGAAATTTTACTGCAAATTAATCGTTCATTGTTCAATGAGGTGTGCTAGTAATTGTAAATCCATTGAAGTTACTGTACCCCTGACTGATTGAATTTACAGACAGGTTTTTGCCAACTGACAATTAGTGACATGCGAAAGTGCGTTCTTTTGGAAGTTTCCTTCCTTTAAGCCAGCAAGTATACCACCCTTAAATCAGTATGGTTACTTTTGTTAGTGTCCATGTAGTCTCTGTTTAGATAGTCTTTCTCTAGATGAACTGTTATCCAAGTCCGGCTGTTTATTATCTGATATCAGTATTAAAGTGATATAGCCAGGGAAGGAGCTGGCATTACCCCACTTTGGGTCAGGGTGAAGGTAGAGGCATTGTGAAAGGTTGCCAGCTGTGTTGGCATGGCATTGGAACGTGCAACAGTCGTGTGCGTACAAGTGAGTTTCTCACTCATAAGTAACCGAAAAAGGTGAGTTCTGGGTCATTGCAGTTTATTGTATGTCTGCCTTTGTAGTAACTTATTTCTCAGTTAGTCATGTTTTCAAGAGGTCTGCAGGGAGCATTACTTGTTTCCCCCCCCCCCTCCCCTTGCTTCCTCTGTTGTAGTGGGGATTAACATACTTTGCATGTTGATAAAGTATTGGAAGAGTTGTGAAGAATCTATAATGGCGTCGTTCAAGCCTGAAACAGTTTTCTAAATATCTGTCTGTTTAGTATTTTCAGTCTGATATTTAATCAATACTTATTATTTTATGGGACAGTATCGATAGAAATGTAAAGATCATGTTCCTATAATGTACTGTAGGTGTTTCACTGGCTTAATCAACCATGATGAAAAAATTTGGTGAAGTGGGGGGAGGGAGTCGCTAGGGGCGGTGCTTTAGAGAAGTAAATGGCAAGGTAAATCAGTTCAAGAGACAGTAGATTTCCTTTGTAGATAGCAAAGTCGATTGAAAATTTGTTCAATTTGTAGGATGTGGAGGTGTCGTTAGGTCAATGTGGATACCGCACGCAATCTAACAATAGCCTTCTGCACATGTACACACACATGTAACCATCGAATACATCGGCCTGTGAAGTGCACATACAATATTGCCATCACAGAGCATCATAGCGGCATTGCGAAAGAATTGATGTCAATTGTTTGTAGTGATCATCAGAATATACTTCCATATGAGAAGGTTTGTGGCGGATTGTCGGCCAATCTAAGATCCATTTTGTGAGTTGGTGTGAAAGACATTTGGGTCTTAATAAGCACATGAATGCTGCTGGTAAGCTAGTCCAAACTATTTTTAAATCCAGTCACAGTACAGTATATATGGCTTTTATAAACCGGAAGTAGATTTAGACATGCATGTCTACAGCCGCATGTCAGCATTTCCGGTTTTTCGCTCCATGTAGCCGTGCAGTTCTTTGAAATGGTGACTTGTTGAAAGTCTGTTTTGAAGACTGTTGATCAGCTCACAGTATTTATTGTATACATACTGCTGGGTGTGTTAGTGAATTTATGTGCATTATAATAGGCCAAACAGTCTCACTATGAATTTAACAATACACAATCTCCATGATCAGCGAGTGACCGGCAAGTGCGTTCAATATATAAAGGCAATGCTTCTGCTGTTGTTGCTTAATCATGGACTATTCTTCCCCTCCTTGAAATGTTGCAGATGGTCAAATTTTCTGAATACTTAAAGGCTGTATTGCATCACCCTAAGCTATATTTTTACCTCCCGGAAAGGAAAATTCTCAACTGGTTCTAAGTTACAGTACTCTTAGATTGACAGCAAATTCGAAAGATGCAGAGCAGCTCGTATTACACAGCGTACACAGGGATCCATTGTTTTGATTACACATGTGGAGGAATTTAAGACAGGCTGAGGGAGGGACTAGAGGTAGGTGGTTGGGAGAATTTAAACTGTCTGGGGTGATGCATTACAGCCTTTAAGACTATTCATCTCGTGATGGCTATGATCATTCTCTGTCTGATACATGGGTTGTTGTGACTGTAGGAGTCAGACAAATCTCTTGCTTTTAGGAACAAGTATCCCTGTCACTGGAAAAGTTTCTTCTTACATCCTAACTTATCGCTCTTTTCCATTTCTTACAAACTTGCTTTTGCTTCCTCAAAAGTTGTTTTGTGATGTTAGAAGTGGAGAGAACAGTCACCTGGTTGCTATGCAATTAACTACGACACTTCACACAGTTCTATTTGAAAAGTGACCTTGAAAATGCTACGGTTGCCCAGCTTACGCAATTGCGCGGTCAAATTTTCAAACGATGATATCTTCGCCCCTGTGCATTCGATCACACTAATATTTTCACAACACATACTCTGTACACTCCCCAACTCCCCTTCCAAATTTTGCAACCATACACGATCATCCGGCAGAGATATCGATGATTTTAGCTTTTGACCACGCCTTCAAACAACCTTCAGTAAAACATGTCAGGGAACCGCATCACCACTCCGTCAATCTCCAAAGCTACTCCATGTCAATCATGACACTTGTTTCCATATACGGTTATAATCTCCCCTTGTTCGAAGACGTTTTAGTGATATATACATACTAAACAACTCCCATCACTTTCACTTGCCTTCACAGTTGGTTGCTCTATATACAAACCACGCCAACTCTTGTTTCGTCATATGATAATAACGTGTAATGACGTCACACGATGTCGAAATCCAAACAAGTCCAAACTAGTTTACAGTATTGCATTGTGGGTAGCGTATGTCTTGCGTGTGCGCCTACGTATCAGTAGTACGTAAACAGTACTTACAGGTATATGGAGTAGAAAAGAAACAGTGTAGCCCTAGCAACCAGAAAAAGATTTTAAAACTTGTCACGGAAGTGCATCACCGCACCTCTGTTATCATTTTTGTCATTTTCATGTGAAAAACTCAATCAACTTTGTGAAAGTGAAGTATGAAACCGTTCGGGACTCCCATTGCGGATATTTTCGACATTTTCTGTGACAATCATGAGGGAAAATTTTCGCGACTGTGTTGAGATGCGCAAACTTCGTTTGGACCAAATATTTGTGCGATTTATCTCTTTTGGAACAATTATATCGGGCCATACCTCTTGGATAATGTGTTCCCAATGTTCTGAGTGACTTTTAAGAGATAATTTTCTATAAATTGTGAGATTCGGATGATTTAAAAATGTTAAATTTTTGCTCTTTCTTGGTTAGTCCCAAGGACGATCCGCTACGTGTGTTGCAGTGTTACGTAATCCAATTATCTTGATGTTTAATAGCAACGGTGCAAAATGGGCATAGCAACCCGGTGACTGAGAAGAGAGATGTGTTCTCTAAGACTCAGTTAAAAGAGATATTTCCCAAGATCTTCTCAGGTGTAGATAGGCACATCTTTGGTATGTCTTTTGGTATCATGTTTGTCATTCTAGCCCACCCACAGAATGATGAGTGGGGGCGTGACTGGATGGCTGGGAGGGCATATAGTCCCCCAGGGCTTTGCAAAAGTGAAAGGACACCTGCAGAGTCTGGGAAGGCAATTTTTTTGGTGAATTTTATCTAAAACTTTTCTGTGTCAGCCAATGGTTTGTCTGTGCATAAATAGTCTTTCCACAATTTTAGCTACCATGTAAGTGATGGGCAGTCATTGAGACTCCCCCCCCCTCCTCTAGGAAAGATGCACCCATTTTGCCCCTGAAAATTACTTCCATTCTCCTTACATATACCTTTAGAACATGAATCTCTGAACTCATGAACTGCTGAGTTGAAAATAATTAGAAATGTATCAAGAACAGTTTGTCAAAATATAAATACAGTACCAGAGCTGTATGAGGCGACAGCTGCCATATTGTCCTTAAAAAGTTTGGTTACTTTTCCTTTGAAGGACCTCTCTGTAAACTGTTCAAATGTGATCTTGTGTATTGGTGTGTGCATCCATCCCCACTTGAGTCCATCTGCAGGTACAGCATTCAAAAAACGCGTTTTCTCAAGAGATAAATAGAAATGATTTATGACTTGCATTTGCAAAAGTCATAGCGATACCTTTTTGGATGTCGAAAGTCATCCTTCAGTGCAGGTTCACGTCAGTTCAGCATGAGATGGGTGATTTTCTGTTTTAGTTTAGTTTTGACCGAAACAAATCTCGCTTCCATTCGTCGGTGAGTTGATAGTTCGTTTAGCCATGTGGTTGAAATTGTTAGTCGTTCACTTAAGGCACCATGTGCTGTTTGATGAAAAAAAAAAAAAAAAATGAACCTTTATCATGATCCTTCCATCTTTCTCTTCCATTTGATACCAACTTACACAACACCTATGTCATGTTTTTTTCAGGAGAAATTTCACTTATTAGGGCTATAATGACAATAGAAAAAGAGTGGTTTTACTTTCTTTGGTAAAAGTCCGTCCTTAAGTAAATATATAGGACTTTCATGTGAATAATCACAACAGAGATCTCAAATGCAAAAGCATTTTCTTTTGCAAATTTGGCAATTTTTCGGACAAATACTGTATGTGTAGAGTCATAGACAAAGGGATGGAGGGGGGTTTACCTTTCTACAAATATAGCTTGTTGTTACAAAAGTGCAATGCTGAAAATGAAAGAATAACAGCACATCAAGCCTACTATAAATGAGCTTGATCGGTCTTTGTAGAAGAGAAAGAGAATCCTTGAGAAATTCATCCCCACGTTTTAATGCCATTGTACGTTTCATGAGTAATTGGCAGACGGTACGTGTTTTGATGCACCCTCTGGCAACTTGAGCACCTTACCACCCACGGTCATCACGTTTCATCGGATCTGTTACTCCTTCTTTAACTTGTTAGTTGATAATTAATGGGGACTTAACTGCATATCATTTGTGACATCCTGATACTTTCACAAAGGTTATGCTGGATAAGTTTCAAGTACCGTTATGATCAAAACTGTTAACTGAAAATAAAAGGCAATGTTTAACTTGCTTTTAAACCAATGTATGCTGACATTTAAGATTGCAAGCAACTTCTTGGGCGAGATTCGCATCGTAGGCACACAGTTATGCAGTATACTACGTAACCCCTTGCTTACTCATGCATTAAGTTTGACCTAGCTCAGAGTGCCATCGAAATGTATTCTGACACCGCGCCCTCTAGCCTATGTTCATCCTCATAGTCACTCCTGAATACCCACACCAGTGAATTGTGGGGATTATTTCTTGAGCAACAAAGTGAATTTCTTCATGCAAAACACTTATTTTTGGCAGAAAGGCTACTGTGCCTTCCTCCTTTATTGTGCATAATCTGCCATTCTGGCATAAATAATGGTTTTGAAAGTGTGATTTAGTTTTGTTCTGTAAAGCAAACAATATCTTCCTTTGAGTTCCTTAGCACAACAATTGATAACTCCTAACTACCCACGCTTAAAAGCACAGGTAACAGCTGTTCACATTTATACAGTGCAGTACAGTACACGTATGCATGCATCAAGGTAAAAGTAGTAATTTTTGAAATCTTTGACTAAACCATTACAAATATTAAATATTCTCAAACTATCAAAAGTGTCCTTATAATTTGTCAGTTTTTTTTTCCTTTTGCATTTCTTTCAAAGTATCCATGCATCTTACATAGTTATTAAACATATCAGTCGCACTCGTGGGTAGTGGCAGTCACTCAGCTTACACATGGGGATTCTCAAACTTGCCAACCTCAAAAATGGCAAACCTTAAAGTTTTTGCAAAATCACATTTCACACCTGGAGATTTTAAAAAAAAGCAAAGCTTCATAAGGTATTACAAAAAGAGTTATGTAAACAAAGAAATTTTAGTTGATTTCTTCACCTTCAAAATCTTTTGCCAAATTAGTCTTTTTTCTTGACAATGGTTCATCTCCTCTTGAACCATTACTTAAAATCAGAGAAGAAGAGCATCAATTTTTCTCGTAGTCAAAATAGAAACATCTTGCATTGAATCAAAGTGACTTCCACCTCAATGTTTGGCATTTACACAGTGAGACAATTACGGCCCAAAACAGTGAGACCCACTGTGAAACAGTGGAAGTTGGGGAATCCGAACTCCTTCCTGAAGATTGACATAGATGTATAGGTAGTTAGGGTAGTGCCTTGGATTCATACTAACATACATACCGCAGTCATAATAGTCAAATAACCATCAAAGTCATGATCGTTCGGATGAACATGATTTAACTCATGGCTTATGAACAAGGATGACTGCGGATAAAACTGTATCCCAATTCTCCTTTTAGGAAGTTCTAACCAATCGTCTTTCAGACAAACAACTGTGTTCAAATATGCTGCCAAACAGTTTACTCAAGTCTGCAGTGGCTCAGACACATGTTGATCTAACATACACGGCGTGTGATACACAGCGGGCCAGCCGTAACTCACCCAGAAATTTGCAATGGCGCAGCACTGTGTCCTACACCAATCTATTGAGGAAAAGACTTGAAAGGGTAGATATCGCTCAACAGAGCAAACAAATCACCCACTATAAAGTTAGGTCAACAAATATATGTACAGCCAACCTTCAAGTTCAATATACACTGAAAGACAAACAACTTTATGCCAGTTTTATTGGACTCACTGTATGCCATCAAAGAGTGTTTATGTAGCTTGGTATCCTGCACACGTATACCACAGAAAATCAACTTCACCACCACGACAGCTCATCCTGTATGGCACTCATCAGAGCCTGGATGAACGGTTGAACTCTGCCTGCAGCTAGATTATGCAGATTATACTCAAGTTCTTCTTGTGTTTGATACATGAATTCATTGAGTTCATCCTATTCCCATTCGATTCGCTCCTCACTTACCTGTCTCAACACACATCCACCTTAAACATATTATGCCCGATGTCTGTCGACAGCCGTAGCCTCCATTCTTCCCCCCGGGCGACTCTCCCTCCCTTCTCATTTTGCCATCCCAAGTCTTCATGTTTGTAGAATTCAAGTTCTCTTGAAATTTCTTCAGTTTGCCTAGTGCGTTGTAATGCAGTACAACTATGTATGGATGAAAAATACATTGGTATCCCCTTGGAAAACATTTAGACAAAAATCCACCTCACAGCTTGTAGATTTGTCCTTTTTGTTGGATCATCCTTTGAAAATAGGTATAGTATATAGGATATGCGACCATCTGATCCTGTCTTACAGCCTGAGTGAATGAAGCATGTGATCTTTCAACATCTTCGATAATGCAATAAACTACTCTATGCAGTAGTTTAGTCTCATTTTGAGACTATACTTTGGTACCTTAATCTTTCTCATCAAGCCTTATCATCTACTCTGCACCAAGTTCCCTTTGGTCAGGGCCCTTGCTACTTTTTGCACAGTAGATGAAAGTACTAGAGGTAGACCTGCGACAGTTGTGGACCTGCACTGTTGCACTGTTGAGCAATATCTACCTGTACCCTTAGTCTTTTCCTCAATAGATTGGTATGAGAAACAGTGCTGCACCTTTGCAAATTTCGCAGTAAGTTACGGCTGGTGTTGTAGGCTACGTAAGTGATAGCAAAACGAGAAATTAAGAAAGGATTTGGTTTAACCTTGCATGAAGCTGTATTATCTGTATAAGTCTGGCTCTAGGTTCATTCATGGAGCTATTAGTTCTTTACAGTATTTGTTGGAAAATATTTGGACTCATCATTGTCACAAAACATTGGAAATATTGATGTCTATGTGCATGATTGTCATGCCTATTGTAATATCCACCATTTTCATAATTGTTTTGTCTTCACACTGTGTATATACTTCCACTACAAAAAGCCTAGTGCACAATACACCTCAGGCTGTCTGCAGGCAAGGATCAATTAGACATCAAACAATGTCACCACGGAGTTGTAACACAGCCAAGTTCACCTCACAGTGCAATGATCTGGAACATTGCTTTCCTGTGTCTGCCTGTGTAACATGGTATGTGCTATATCGGCATGTTGTTTTAAGTTAAGGACAGTCCATCCGATTGCTGGCTAAGAGGAAGTTTAAGGAGCCTCCGTCAATCGGCTGGCGAAGTGTGTATGCCGGGTGGAAAGGTCGTACAGCTGCATGTAAGCCATTTGCCATTTCTTGTAACATTGAATCATGAGGTTTGGCAGTCTTAGTCCCTTTCCTTTCAATTTTTTCTGTTTTTATTTTTGAAGAATTGGTTGTTCAGCTTGAAGGGGATTGCTGAACTTTCAGAACAGCACTAATTTCTAAGATACAATTTCGCTCATTTCTTGCATTTCTTGTTCAACCAAAAACTGCACCTCTGTCCACTGTTCGGGAGTGACCTTTGACATCGCCCCATCTAATGCAACAGATTATTATATTCGACAAACATGAGCATCCATGTGAGCCAAAAATACAAACATCAAGCAAGGACGCAAACAGAATGAAGGTACTGTATGAAGAGAAGCAGCGTAGGATATTGCAGCAAAATAGTAAAGAAAAAAAAACGTCAGTAAAGTAAAAGAAAGAGAAGCAAAAGAAGAAATTCATTGTGTGAAATGAAGCTAGACGAACAATTTCAGAATTTAATCACAATTAAACTAAAGAACAAGGAAGAGGTAAGAATTGCAAAATGCAAACAGAAAAGACTAGTACAGAATTTAAAGAAACCAGGAGATAAGCAACCGAGATCACCATGCTGACAGGAGTTTCCTTCTATGTGGAAGCAGGCTGCAATAGACCTATGAACATACGTCATAAAATTTCTCAAAATTACACTGTAATGTATACTGAAATATCAGCTAGCTAATTGGCTCCTCTCACCGTACTCAAAACAAGGCCTTACTGACTTCTTTACTTGTACAGTAGCTACTGCTTTCCTGAAGTTAAGTTTACATGTACCCTTTAAATCGTCTTCATATAGTCCAATTCTGATCAACCATGGTATCAAGTGAATTGTTTTTTTTCTTACAAATATGTTTCTTATATGTCTTATAAATTGTGTAGAATTGACTTTTGTTGGCAAACATTTTGAGGGAATGAAAGTGCCTTGATAAAAAAAAAAAGAACTAAACATAGTTTAAAAAAAGTGAATTTTCGTCAAGATAAAGGGAGGGAACTATTTAAGTTTAAAATGTATATTGATCACCTTGCTGTTTTGCCCACCCTTGGAGCTGTTTAAAGACCAAGTGAAGTATAATCAGAAGAAGTTGCTGAGTGAAACCCTAAATCACTGTAAAGGCTGTTACAGTTTTGAGGTAAAGCTTTTCAAAGTTTGATGAAAATGCAAAACTGATGTGAAGTGTTGCACAGTATCAGTCTTTTGCTGTACCCATATTTATTGTCACTTAATTACTTTTTCACTAGGTTTCACATTGGTAAAGTGATATCAATATTTTAAAAGAAGACAATACATGCTTCCAAACTATAAAACCCTCTGGGCTTATAAAATTCTCAAATGTCCTCGAAATGAAGGTTAATTAAACAAAGGATAACAAAAGACATGCTGTATCATTTGAATCCATAGTTTTGTTTCGGTCAATGTTTGATGGATTTTGATGGAAGTTGTGGTTGTGGGTTTTAACGATTAATTCGGTCATTATTCCAAAATGTGTTTTTCATGTCCCACGCACTTGAAGTCAGTTGCTTTGTAACAATCTCCTAGGATGCCGGTGTATCGTTCATTTTGAAGGAGACTGAAATTCGAAAAGTTTTGCATCTTTTGACTGTTACCGTGTTATCCTCCGTTTAATTCCTGTCAGTTATAGCGGCCGCTCATTCAAGGGTCAATTGTAACAGACATTTTCGTTGTAAATTCATTTGGTTACAATGAAGGTATAAATAAGTGGCAAGAAGGTTTAAAAAAAAAAATGATATCACACGCTTAATGTAAAAGTGAGACATATTCAGTGGCTCCGTACACAAAATATTGGGAAAAAAAACTCTTAAATAGGTGCGTTTTTCAAACCTGCATGTGGATAACATATTTATATGGACATTGAATACTTGGTATTCTTGTGAAACAATTTAAAACTTTGCAGAGAGCAATGGACAAAGATTTGCAATACTGCACGGATGCACTTGGGGATGCAACTGTATGGGGCTAAGATTTTGCTTTCATGTTCGTATAAAGTTCAAGCAGATTTGACTGGGACAGGGCTGCCAACGCTCACAGAGTGAAAATGAGACTAACCTTTTGCACCCAATTCTCACGATCTAGGGCCAATGTTGACATGTCTCAGGCGCAAAATTATTTATTTGATAGATAGATAATGATAGAATAGCTAGTTTTGTTTAATGTTTAATTTTGCAACCAAAGAAGGATTGCAAGCACTCAAAAAGTTCATGGAACTATTCCTAGCGAAAAAGGTTTGATCTCTGATAATTTCAACCATTGTTCACATCTCTGACGTAAAGATCTACCGCTCCAGGCCTCATATACGTCGTTATATGGCAGGCCAACTAAGTAAGCCTCATTAAATATTCTTAATGGAAATTGACGAGCGTGTGTGGCTGGACACTAACAAAGCCGCACAGAATCCTATAGGTCTCTCATTTTGAAGGAAACGCCCGGGTAGACATAAGATTGTGGCATGCACCGCGAAGAAACGGATTCAGCTTTGTAGGTGAAAATGTCATACTACATTAAGCAGTACACTGTGAGTACTTTTAAGTAGTAATGTGACAGGTTATCGGTTGCTATGATCAACTAAATCAACTGGTTTCTATTCTCATACTCATATATGGAGGAGCCTTATCAGTAGCAGGCTAAACAGTATTTTACATTTGGCTAATATTTCAAAGGATTACTATCGTTTGAAAACAAGTTAAATCCCGGTACAGCTATGAGCAGATTTAATAAATCTTCGTGTGAGTCCTGACTAAGGAATGATTTTTCATGACTTTGTAAGTCTTGATTTTAAAAAGTCTTCTTAGATTTGGGGCCCTCTGTACATGCAAGAATCAGTCCATTCCAAAATAGCTTGGGCAAGAGTGGATACTCTGATATTGAAGCACAGTGTTTCAGAAAAGCCTGGTGGATTTTAATATGGGGTGCACATGTCAGTTTCGAAACTGAGGTAGTTCACTTTCGGTTTGGTTGCTAATGGATTTCAAAAGAACTGCCCTCTGTGGCAGTGACGAGATCTTTTTTCTCATAGTCTCTCTTTTAATAATGTTTTCTTGGAAATTGTGTCTATTCTCTTTGAAATCTCTCTCATTATTACAGAGAGAAAAGGTATAGAACAAAACGACAAAAAATGGCGATCTCCTTTGATAAAGCCTTTGAAGGTTGCAGTTGATGTGCAGAGTTTCTGTCCAGGCATTGATAAGTTTCAAGTATCCCGTAAGCCAGCAGAGTGAAACCTGAGACCTTTGAAGGTTCTCATTTTCTCGTTATTTAACCTGAGAGCTAGACTACTCTGAATCAGAAGAGATGATGGAGTTCATCCATCTTCACCACTAGTTTTTCAAGAACAGCGGCTTTTTTTTATCACACAGCAATATGATTATCTTCTCTTAAACAAACCCATCTCTGAATCCATAATGGCAGCCGGTCAGCTATGTAACCTTTCTGGGCTTTTTCGGATCGTGTGCGCCCAAGTGTGAGTAATCCAGGGCCCAGCAGTGATGACCAGTGGTCAGCAGAGAAGCGCGTGAAGCTTCGATTTTGGATTATGTTAAAAATGCAAATAAATGAAAACTCTTAAGCACAAGTAACTCTTATGCACAAGTTTATGCGGCTTTCACCTTTTTAACGTTGTAGCCAAGACATTACGCCAACTGCTGGTAACAATCCTAATTTGAGGAAACTTGCCAAAAATGTCAAAAAATGACTCTGAACAATTTCATGAATATTCATTACGTGTTAAGCCTGATGTGGAATTCTGTAGCAAATACCGCCGACGGACGGTCTTTTGATGTAAACAATACTGATCCTGCTAGATAATGCTGCTTTGATCCCACCTGCCTTTTCTCTCCAGCTCATCTCCATTTACAAAACTTGTGATTAAACCCACATGCTCTTACTAGAGGGTGTTCTCACCAAGACAATGGACTGCTCTGTAACAAACAGAGGCAGCAAAGCTGCCTATGCATTGCCAAGTGAACTGTGGGCTAATTAATTGGGATAATCTAACTGATAGCGCATGCTCAATTAGATGGTTTACTGAAGACAAGCAGAAGGTGCAAAGTCAGTGCCCTTCGGAGAGAACACGACTTGTCAACATTTACCGTGCTAAGAGTACTGGTAACCTTTAACACCGCTACTGGCAATGTTCGGCCTAATACCAGACTAGTTCCCACATCCCATGAGGCCATGGTTAGTCAGATGTGCTAAGAGAAAAAGCAATAGCGGCTGGAGGATGCATCACACCCCCACCGAAGAGTTTTGAAGGAGGTCTGAAGTTTCAGCCTTGTTCTTATAACCTTTGAGGGCTCTGACCTGGTACCAATTTTTGTCCTCCACTATTGTGGAGTATGATCCAAGAATTTAACAAACTACATGGTACCCAAATGTCACAGCCGCAGTTGCCAGTGTAAGCGATCCCAGCAGTTTCTGAGTGGTGATTTTTATGACAGTGTTTAACCGCTTGCAATCATCAAACAGGTTCATGAAGAAGCTTGAGACCCGGACCAAGGGCCCTCAGAAGAATCATGGCCCCCATTGTCTGAGCTTGGCACGTGGTCAAGATTTCAGACCGTGAATAAAGACCACAGCTAGATCTTGCAGACACCCTCGGACGACAGGCCACTAGGATCACAATTACAAAGCAGATCTTTAAAAAGTACAGTGAAGTGGCCCTGTGTGGAGATTCGTGATGAGCATGAACGTTGCAGTAAAGAGCTTCGGAGAATCCCCAAATTCACAGCGCGTACTCCCTCACCTCATATAACCTATGCATTACCGTATTGACCATGGTCTAGCATCTGGCAATTTGTGTGTGTGTGTGTGTATCTGGTCACCGCCCTTCCGTAATTGCCAGCCTTTTGGTCTGCCAGTGAAGTTTTTGCACTGCGTTTGCATCGGCGAAATCCTATTACCATCGCCAAGTTTTCAACCTTTTTGATCGTTATACTAGGACTCCTCATCCTTGCCATCATCTTTGAGCCTGTTTTGGATGAGTATCCTGTTAAATTTCGTGTCTTTTGGCACGTTTTTCGACATGTGTGTGTTGGGTCTGGGCTAGGCCTCGTACCCACTATGGTAGTTACGTTAGTGATATTCTCGTGTTGTATCGTATATACGTAACTGTGTTAGGCTCCGTTTTAAGCCTCCTTGTGTGTTTTTCGTAACTCTTTTGTAATAGCACTCCGGGTTTGTTCCCCAATGCTTTTCCAATTTCCTGTGCCACGTCGTCTAGCGCGGGGAATCCTTTCCCTTAGCGCGGGCTTCAGGCCTACAGTTTCCTTTTTATTTCGATCCCTTGGGTTGGATTCAGGCTTTCTTCGTGGGTTTGGGTTCCCACTTGAACTAGCCTGTTACGTGTATCTATGTACTTGCATATTCGTTTCCTTAGCCTCTCCTCTTCAGCTAGTATGGAGAGAAACCAGGATACCTGCACTTCGTGCAAAAGGTTTAGACCTTTTTCTACGTGGGACTTCCACACGCAATGCCCCAGGTGTCGGCCTTGCGACGAGACTCTGCCCTGCACCGTATGCCGCTCGTGGCCCTCCGACCGTTGGACCTCCTCCGCGGAATGGCTTTGCAAGTGAGAGGAACAGCAAGGGAAGTCCACAGCAAAGGGTCGGAAGAAAAAGCCGTCTTCCGGCCAGCCCGCGGCACCCCAGCTGGAGCGCTGTACCTGGGAGTCGTTGGCGGATCGGAGACCCCGGGATCCGGATTCCAGGAGCCGTGGCCGTACCAGAACCCGCGAGCCGAGCGCCGCGAACTGTGCCCGGGATTCCAGCTGTAGCCGGAACATCCAGCTGAGTCCACGCTCTGGGACTCCTTCCGCTCGGGCCACCTTGGCAGATGGCATAAGACCCAGTATGAGCGAAGAGGCCGCCCCGGAGGGGGCGTAAGCCTTACCGCCTCCCAGGCCGCCGTGGGCAACGGCATAAGACCTGGACCCCGTACCGAGGCCCCCGGAGCTGCCGGGATAAGCCCTCTCCCGCAGGCCGCCCCCGGGCCTGCAGGCGCGCAGCCCCGCGCCGTCGGCCGCCGCCGGACACAGCCTACGCCCGACCGACCCGGTACCCCACAATGCGGGTCCGGTCTGGCCCCAGGAATCGGCGCCCGAGGAACCGATGGCGGAAGACCGAGCGGTCTTAGACCTTTTTGCCTCCAGCTCGGAATCCTTCGCGCGGCAGCCCCGGGATTTCGAAGGATTCCCGCCGCTCCCTTCATCGTGGTCAGCGCCTCGGAAGCGGGCTCTCGATAGGTGCGCCGAGTCGTCGGACTCTTGGCCGTCCTCCGATGACCACGATTTCCGCCGCCAAAAGCATACGCCAGCTCAGAACAGCCAAGACGCAGTCCTCGGTCAAATGAAGGACCTCTTGGAGCGTTTACTATCCGAGCGATCGTCCACGGCGCCGCAAGGCCCGTCGGCCCCGACATCCGATCCGGCGCGCCGCTCGGCTTTGCCTCACGGGACGTCGACCTAGTTTTCCGCAGTGGAGCGTCTCGTGAGACGCCAGCGACGATTACGCCCCTGTGTGACCGCGGAGAACCCCTCTTGGATGGGGAGGATGACGAGCCTCTTCGCGGCACAGACATCTCCACAGAGGCGTTCGAGCGCACCACCACGGTCCTGAGACGAACGTTAGGCTATGCGCCAGACCCAGCCCCGGCGGTGGCAGAGGCCCTGGCATCGCGGCTCACGCTAAACGCAGCGTCGTCGAACCCGCGAGTGTCTATACCAGTCGATGCGGAATGCGGGCAACGCTTCGAATCTCTCGCATCAGCTCGCCAATGGTCCGCCTTCCAGCGGGATGCGGCCCGCGCCTTCCACATCGAGGAAGCGGACTGGGTAAGGACCTCCCGCTCCTCTTTCCTAACACCATCCTGGTCCATCAACGCGGTCCACGATAAGCTGGCCAGGACCCCATACGAGCCGCTCCATAATGCCCCGCTCGACCTCCTCACGCTGAAGACCCTGTTTCTCGTGGCGGCGGCCTCGGCCCGGCGCCGGGCCTCGCTCCACACATTGACTCTTCAGCCGGGTTTCATCCGCTTCTATCCCGCCTGGGTCCGCCTGCTTCCGGACCCACAGTTCCTAGCGAAGAATCAGTCGATCTCGTTCACGCCGGGCGATATCAAACTCCCGAAGCTCAGCACCGCTTCCTCGGTCACGGAGGACAAGCTGCGCTGTCTGGTATGCGCTCTTAAATGGTACATCGAGCTCACGAAGAGTGTCCGCACATCAGACCACCTGTTCATCCTGCCACGCCGTCCATTCACACCAGCCTCGAACGTGACGCTTTCTCGCTGGCTAGTTGCCTTGATCTGGCCCCACGCCGAAACATCGGAATGCGTCCGGGCGCACGATCTGCGCTGACATGCCACCTCCACCGCATGGTTTCGGCGCGTACCCCTGGAGGACATACTTGCCGCAGCAGCATGGAAAACTCCATCCTCCTTCGTATCATGCTACTTGACGAGCACACCTACGGCCGACGAATCTTTCGCTAGGGCGGTACTTCGGCCTCTCACGGGGGCGCGTTCGCAGCAGCCGAACCTTCCTGCCACCGACACACGTGTGTCACAAAATGCATAGGTTATATGAGGTGAGGGAGTACGCGCTGTGAATTCCCCAAAACTTACTGGTTTAGGAATTCGCTAGCGACGTACTCACCTCATATAACGACCCGCCCGCATCCCCGCTTCAGGTTCTCTCGGTGGTCGTGGCTGTGACGGTATAACGCATGCTACGGGCGCGCGGCTGTGCTTGTTGATAGCGGCTAGTAGGCCACACCTGGGGCGCTACTTCGAAGGACTCCGCCTCTTCCGATACCGATGGTCTGTCTTCGCCCACAGAGGGTTAGGTAAGCACCGCTAGGGTTCACCCCTACTTCTGCCTCCTACCGCTCGGCACTTCACTGTCATCCCAGGCTTTGTCGACCTGGAAATTACGGAAGGGCGGTGACCAGATAAACACACACACACACAAATTGCCAGATGCTAGACCATGGTCAATACGGTAATGCATAGGTTATATGAGGTGAGTACGTCGCTAGCGAATTCCGAAACCAGTAAGTTTTGCGGACACTGTTTGAGTGGATCAATGGATTTATGACTTATTTTCCAAGTTAACATATTAGAAATGCACGTGTGCGCAGAGTACTGGGACCCATAATGAGACGGGTAAAAGTACCGGTACCAGTTCTTACTGGTACCACCCAACCCTAGGAGACAGTTAAGTGAGTTGATAGGGTAATAACCAAACCAGGTGAGTTTGGAATTGCTCAAAAAGTAGATTGTGGAAAGTGTCATGTGACTTTCTAACCAATATTCTGATTTTTACCAGAGTTTTTGGTTTTGAAAGATATGTAAAATGTGTAGATTTCCAAAACGTGTATGAGGCACTCGAGCGAAAGGCAAACGAGGGCAAGGGTGAGCTAGGCCCTTAGACGGCGCGTTGCTGGAATATGGAGGACAATTTGTGCATGGGGTCAAATGTATGCATTAGTGAGGCAAGGGGTAAGTATGGTCACTCGTGAATACCCACACCAGTTGTGGAGAATATGTGGTGAACTGCATACAAGTATCTAAATGCTATAATAAACTTTAAACAGCTGTCCTTACAGCATTTCGTGAATACTCATTGGCTAGTCTTGCTTTTCTTTAGTTGTTTCAATCAATGACTTGTCACGCTCTCTCATTGATGTCGGCAGCTATGATCATACTTTAAAGGGAATCCCTCGAGAGATAAAGGTAATAAAACAGGAGGAAATATAAAGGCCCAGGGATCAGAGGAAAGTGGTGTAAATGAGGCAATGACCATTCGCCCTAATCCTCTTAATCCTGCGGCTGACTTGTTTTCCTTTTGTAACAGCTCCATGCTCTCAGCTTTTCCTCATAATGTTGGCAACCGTGAAGGGATTCCTAGACTGTGGCAGGAGCCCAAGATGGCAAACAGTAGCCAGTATTTATATTGATAACATCAGCAATTCAGTACAATGTTAACATGCATGACTTTTGTATACAAACAGGAAAACATACAGAAACTGTGCAGGAAGATACAAAAAAATTGAATACAAGCAAAAGTAAAAATAGCTGATTATTTGTTTTTGCTCAAATGTGTAGAAAAGGAGATCATGTCCAGGGAAGACGATTTAAGTGCTTTCTCCAAGATTCCACTTCTGAGAACAAAAGTTTGTGAAAGTTCTGGTAAAGGGAAACAGGTTGTATCTTGAAATCCACTTACAAGTTCAGGTTAATCAACAGTTCTATTGTCTGTTTCATATCAAGTGTCTATCTCGGATTGGTGAGCTATAAATGATGCATCCATCTCTGTAAATATGTATTGTAGTTACATTTTAATGTCAATTGCACATTTGATAAAAATGCAGTAGGCCCCCTACAGTGACTTTCTGTACATGTCATTGTGTCATCACATTCAACTTGAAATTGTCACAGACATTTCAAGAGCCATAAATGCTGAATAGGATGTGAAAGTATTGTTACGACGAGATTCACTTTTGCTTAGGTCGCACTCGTAACAAGTCGTTTACTTCTGCGAATGTGATTCACACTAGCCTATTGGAGTCTAAATGCTCTGATTTGTGTTTGGAACTTCTGTGTATTTAAGTCACTGTAGAAGAAGAGAGAACATAGCAGGACATTCTCATCTGAAGTAGAAGGCTTCTAGATTGCAGCACATCGGAGAAAGGAGTATGGCCACTTTGTTGAGGAAACAGCCAACTTTTGAGTCAAATGAGGTATTTGTATTAAATAGTTCTCCAGATTGCATCTTTGGTTTACAAGGACGACAAAATTCAGTAAATTAGTACGTGGTGTTATCTAGTCAAATTCTGGTGTACAACAGGCCAGTTGCTGTTGAATACATGCTTCACATGAGGGAAGCGTTTACTACTTTTTTTTCGTAGAGCATTGTTGCACTTGTGCATGTTCCATTACATTGAAAAAGTTGAGGGGAGGTACAGTATGAGACACGTACTCATGAATATTATCTATAAGATGTCAACATAAGAAAAATTAAAAAATAAACTTTTTTTCTTTCTCACTACTGGGGCACTTTCTGAGAGAACTTTGTCATCTGCAGGTAATTTTTTACCCGAAATCTGTTGAAGAGATATGCCTATATTCAATTTGGTGAAAGGAAATGCAAAAAATTAGATAAATTTGTCACAACTACAGTACCTATCCTACCTGAAAGTGTTCTTACAGGCAGTTGTAATTTTTATAATTTTCTGTGTAGTCTTTTTCCAAATGGGTATTATAGATAATCTGCAGTAATTACAAGAAGAAATCAGGAAAATGCCCGAAATTTAGGCAAACAACACCCTATAGCTGTCAGAATTTTATGGTGCAGCTGTTTCATAGGTCCTATCCTTGTAAAGAACAATTCAAATTATGCTTTCTGTTCCCTTGTCTTTTGCAGTCCAATTTTTCTACCCCTTAGCTGAGCTGCAAATTGATGAATTCACATCGTAGGCTTTTACGGGATTTAATTTATATAGTATGTGTGAAGATTAATTAATTTCATGGTTGTCCACCAGATAATCAACTCCGGGGTTTGGTTGTCCTCCTGACTTTCTGGTTGTAAGGCAGCCAAAGGTTGCAAACAAGGGAACACAGAAAGCAAGACTTTTATTGCTCTCAGATTTATTTGGTGACATAATGAACATCTCACCCTTGTACCCATTCTTCTGGCTGTGTCATTCCTCTACTTTGATGAGAATACCTGTGCACTTTGATTGTTTCATGACTGTCCAAGGGCCAGACATACCTACCATATCACATGAATTATATTATTATTCACCCAACAAAAATTTACAATATTACTTTTTTCTTTTCTTGTTGTTCGTAATTTCCATTTCACATTTACGGCAATCTTCCTAGCCATGGCTTTGATGCTGGTTGTCCACCAGACGACCATCTATACATGATTTGTCATGTTTTGGTTGCTCAGAGATATTCTGATTGCCTCAGACTTGTTGTTGGATGACCTGTGCATTTATACACTGGTTTAATGGCTCATTGAAAGAAGACTGCAGAGAGGAAAGTTTGTAACTGATATTAAAGAGGAGAAAGTGTTACAGTGGTGTCTGACAGAAGAGCAATTGTTTTGCTTTATGTGAAAACCACAAGAAAAGTATCTATCAGTTTTATACAGTTATGGCATCAAATGATTCCAGGACATTGTTAGAAGTCTGTAGATTTTTCATTGTTGGTATTAGATTTGAGCATATGACTCATACAGACTTAAAGCAGCTGATTGAGTTGTTTGTGCAGTTCATTAATTTGTCTAAGCTGGTCAAGTTTTCTTCCAGGTTCTATTCTCTCGCCAGGGGTTTGCCCTCCGGGGGGGGGGGGGAAGATCCCCTCACTTGTGCTTGAAGATCTAGTCCTTCCTCCTGTGGTGCCACCAAGTTGGACAGCATGCCAACTGACAGGTTGTCGAGAGTCCAGGTAGTCGGGGGAGTGGGGACTGGCCCAGGATTAGGCGGACTGGTTGTTTCAACTGCTAGGTCACCCCAAATTTGACCTGTTTGTGACCTAAGTTGTCTTGTACCTCTATGCTTCAGTAAAGTGGTCAAGTTTTGTTTCCTGTTTGTTCGCTCACCTTGACTCAAGTCTATCGAGGAAAGCTAGAGCATAGAGGGCACGGTGCAAGAACATTTTATTTGAGTAAGTGTTTGGGCTTGTCGAACAATGCATTTGTATAAGTAAGGGGAAAGTATAGTCACTCGTGAATACCTACCCCTGTAAGTTGTGGGTAATCTGGCAACTTGCTGTATTCACTAAACACCACAAAAATGTGTGGTACATAGGGGAGAAATTAGTTTTAGTTACTTACAGCTGAGGACCATCATAACCATGCAGTGAAATGTTTTCTACTAAAGGTAGCTGTTTGGTATTAAATATCCATTGCAGAATCTGGTAGCTATCTACTGGAGATGAACATTTGCAAAATTTTGCATAAAACATATAACAACATGATACATGTGTGTATGTTTGTCTTTCCTATCCAAACAGTGTATAAACTTAGTGGTCCCTGTACGTCTCGGTTAAGTGGACTGCTTTCTTGTGATTGCCCGTATTTTTGTAGACTTTATGATAGTAGATGCAATCTGTGTGTGTGTGTGTATGTCTTCTACTTTGTAAGTTTGTGTAAGAATAAAGTAGCATTGCAAGAGATCCACATTGAGAGAAATAGTTAAACCTTGTAGCAGCATCTACCATTGCTTTGCTTCTTTTATGTTAAAAGTGGATTAAATGATTGTTTTAAGACGTGTGTAATACTCAGATGTTTTGACACAAGGTTCATAAGAACAATTTGACATTTCAAACTGTTGCTGGATATATGAAGCCTAATACATACAAGAGAGAAAACGAAATGCATGGTCAGCCAATCCTCAGATGATATCGTACATGTTTATGCCATCTGGAGAGGAACATACCCTAACCATTATGGTATATCTGGATATCACGTCATGGTGTATCATACAGAAAAGGTCTTCTCAAGACATGATTTTAGCACATTATGTGTATTTTGTGAGGACTACAGTAGGTGGCATGATTGTATAAGACATACATATTCATCACTTTGTATTAATGGTAGATAACTTGGAAGGGAAATGACATGGCGATGAAAGTAGTCAATGGGTGTATAGTAGGTGATGATCGCAGTAATCATGTGTAAGGATGGCTCCTTTGCCTCCACGATTAAAAATTCTCCCTAAGTACAAAACTTGTTAGTTCTCGATACATGGTTTTTTTCTCTTCTTTAAATAGTTTTGTTATAATCTTCCGTGTTTAACTGCTAATGAGTGTGTAAATTATCTTCTACCCACTGATGGAGTTGAAGTCTGGTCAGAGGACTGCTTCGTACTGAAGATCGTGGTATTCTGTTAAGAAAAAAAAGCAAGGAAAAACATTACACAGAGCTGGATAAACACCACACAGCTCCATACATCTGTGATGTATACTGCATACAGTTTTACAGTCATCATTGCTACTGGACATAGGCCACTGTGAGCATTTGATGCTGCCCTGAGTTTGTTGTTGCACATGGATGCAGCAGAACAATAGCCGACCGAGTTTAGCAGCTTACAGGCAATGGATTTTACTTGTTGCCCAGCTAGTGAGAATGGAAAGAGTGCCTGAGAGATCTTTCACTTCACATAACTATTTTATGGAATAACTAAACACTCTTTTTGCAGTGAATTATCAGATTTAAAAGGTTGCACTGCAACAAAGCGATGTACCTATAGCAGTTGATTGGTAGTGAAGTGAAGCGCTAGAGCCGTTGTCACCCATACCTCTACAGGGAATGTTACTCTGGTGTGTTTTGTGGGGGATGGGAGGTGGGTGATCTTAGGTTGAAAGGATTTTCTCATCTCTATAAATACCTGTGTGTGTGTAAGGCGTCTTGATCCGAAAATTATGCTTTCGTTGATGTAGAAAAGGCTCTTCACTCTCACGTAACCTATTTCTGATGTAGCGATGACATTTCCTTTAATCCCCTCCCTCCCTCTACCTTTACTCTCCCTTTCCCCCCCCCCCTACCGTAAGTTAGTTAAAAGATATTTTGTAGAATACAATGGAAGCCTAGAGATGGAATACCTTCTTGAAAATACATGAGTTTGGGCTGTTTCTAGAGTATGCAAAATCCCAGTGTCGGTTAGTATCGAGTTGGCTTTTCTTTGACCTTATGTTAGCCTATTATCAATCATTTTGTTTTTTCTTTCATCTCAGGATTCTGATATTGTGGGGACTCAAGGGTTTGAAGCTCTGGTAAGACGGTTGAAGGAAGGTAACACTGTGTGCAAGGAGATAGAAGATTTTCTCAAGATCAGGTTTGTACATTACACCTTTTACTTTGGCAAATTTATCCAAAATAGACACTACAGAAGATATCTGACTGTAGTCAACACCCCCCCCCTCCCCCACAGTGTAGCATACCATGTCTTGTCTTACATGTAGTACATTTAAGTTTTGTTGTATTTAAAGTGATTTTATGTGTATGGAAAAACCATAAGGGTAAGGTTATGTTTAATCTCATGTTTTTTTCCACATTTTTAAATACGCATGTATGAGATTAGCAGAACATATCATTCAATAATGGATAATGACAGTGACTACTCTGAAAACCAACGGGAATGGCAAAAAAACAGTTAAAACAGAAATCTTTTATTGAAAATAAATGTGGCAGCATGCTCTTTTTCTGCAAACTGATTACAGAACATGGCGTAAGAAACACCAGCTAATAAGTTAATAGAGCCAGTGTGAGGCCATGATCATATCAGCAGTTGGATCAGATAATCAGGATTATTTCCCTCCTGTAACCTGTAACATTCAGTCGAATTAAAAATGATGAAGGATATTTGAAATGAACTGAAGTTATTTCTTAGTACTGACTCTGTAATTTTAATCTGTAAATGACCCTATCACTTCTCCAGAGAGTAATTTTGGGAAAAAGGACCCCAAGTGTAAACTACCAATAAAGCAATATTATACATATGCAGGAAGGAATGCCTGCCTCGTTACCGAAGATTCCCTCATCAAGTCAGCTGGCAGTCTCTTTTTTTAGCCTTTCATGGCACTCAGGTTCACTTTCATTTCCTGCTTCCTCTTCCAGCAAATATGGATTCAGTTCTTCGGAAGATTTTCATTCCTGGAATGCAGAGTTTAAAAATTAGTAATCAGAGTAGCTAACCGAACCTGTTGATGACTGTTTCGGGGCTGCTGTACACTTAGGCGGTAGGCAGGGTTGTGATGCAAGAAAGGGCACTCCTTAAGATTTATTGGCACAGCGCTGAAGTTAATGCACGGTTGAACTCAAACACTGCCTATGGATGTGAGCCACTAATTTGAAAGGGAAGTTCTACATATATGATTTGGCCAACAATTACTGTACTGCACATATAAACTTGGTAAAGTTCTATATTAAATGTGGACAGATGACCTGCAATGAATCTTATGGCTGTTTTAGAAAGTTTAATGATCATAATGTTATCATTATACCTTGGTTGTAAAATGAGATTAATTCTAGCCTGTGCAGCTTCCTGAATATTTGGACATGTTTCTAGCATTGAAACTGTGAGTGGACCCACAGTACAGTCTGTCGTTAAATAGCAGCATCGCCATTATTACACTGCACAGTCAGATGCACTGTACACGTGAGTCTCTGAGGAAACAGAAAATTTTAGGTGCCATTCTTCAGAAAGAAAGCTACCTGGTTCGTGTTTGTCCTTTATAGAATTCTACTTTTTTGTTTTTGTATTTTTGGGAATTTTGTTTGAACTTGGTCAGCATGGTACTGCAGTGTATGCATACAGGGAACTACAGTTTTTAAGTTTGTCACTTAGTATAAACTTTGGTAATTGACTACTCATTGTCTGCTCAGTCTCATATTTACTTGTGACAGTTCAGTGTACACACTGTGATGGTATTTAGCAGCCATTCTTCTTCACTACCATGAATTTCTTTTTATCAATGTACATATTTTTCATGAATAGCAGGACAATAGAACAAAACCAGTGGGTGTATGTGTGAACACCCATAATATGGAACCGAATGTAAAGAGAGCCAAGTTGTGAAGTCACATTCAAAACATGTGAACAAAAGTAATAACTTGAGTAGTTTAATACAGTGTAGATTGACTGGTGTTTGCGTGGTATTATTTTACCATTGCCTTCCTGAATGTGTTGAAGGGCACTATGACAGGCAGGTTGAAGAGAGGTATGGTAGAGAAGATGGTATAGTATCGTAAATCACGTTTGTGCAATGCCTCGTAATTCATCAGCCTTAAAGAATTCCCGACCTGTGGAACGTTCTGCCTCGTTTAACGTTTTGTGGCAAACTGTAACAGTGCTAAACGGAAATTTTTGTCAATAATTTAAAGGCAAAAAGCAGAAACTGTAAGACTTAATAACAGAATATTAATAGTAAATATGACATACAGTACTGCACTTGTCAGTGTTCACTTTCTAGTGTGACTTGTGCTCAATATTCCATACAATTTTGTCCCATTTTTTGTGTAAAATTACTATGCTCCATGGAGAGGGGGAGGTTGCAGGTACTGAATTTGTTTGCAAACTTTTCTACATTCTTCTGTGGGGTAGTCTTCTTCTGACTGGACAATTTATAGACATAAATCATCACATCGACCAAAGTCCGGAAAATGCTCCGATACTGTGTGTGAGCATGAAACACAAAAGCTATGGTTCACGGTACATGGCGACTTCTCCCTTAGGATAGTGCGATACAGCAGTGCAAGCTTATGAATATGCTATTGGATTCAAACACTTAGGTTTCAAAGTTTCTATTCACTTTATCTACTTCTGTTACAATTCCTTTGTCACTTGATTGCTCTAGATATCAAACATAACTTTGTCAAACTCTTTGACTGCAGGATGTAAAGGGAAAATACTACATTTTTGTGCTTGATCTTCTTCTTAGTCTTGTATCCTACCAAACAACATCAGGTGCTGTACCCAAGAGTCAAGTGACAGTGTTACAGGTTGTATTCAAAGGGATTGTCAATTTTTTCCATGCAGTAGTTAGCTCAGCTTGGTGGTACCCAACTATGTATAACTGAACTGCTTTAACTTTTGTCAAAATTTCTCAGGGTCAACACAAAACATATTTCATGCTCATATAGCTCATCCAATCTCTGTCTGGTTGTCCAGGAAGTTATAAACTATACTCTTTTGTTTTCTGGCACTCTGGAGAGTTTTATTTTGAAACCTATGCTGTCAAGTCATTTTGCCACAGTTTGTAATTAACGTGGAGCAAATTGTCTGTGGTTCATTTGGACTCAAAATTGAACAGAAAAATACATGAAGTCTCTCACAACAACTACCTAAGTTACCATGCTCTGTACTTACCTGTTTCCACATAGGTAGTGCACTTCTCTCCACCATGCAAACGATCGTCTGGTGACCTTTGACACTGCTCGGTACCTCCCCAATCTAATGTAGAATAGCACATGTGTTCCTTTCAAATCGCCACCTACAGTGTTTGCAGTTGTATGCAATTCTCCTAGATTTTTGAAATACTTTCTAGCCTATTGGATGCGGTTTTCTCTGAGTTTGTTACTTGGGTCCACATGATCCCAAGCACGTGAGTTTTGTGATTCCTTTGTTTAAGAGTCATCAGACAGTATTCAACACTCAGTGTTGGGTACAGTACATATCACCATTATGTGAATCAGTGTTTGACAAATTTGGACTGTAGCATTGTCCACGATAAGAATGATGTATCAACTCATGTGATAGATGGAGCCCTTTTTTTTTTCTTCCTCTGAGTCGTGCAATAGTCTTTAAAGGACAGATGGCTCCACATGATTGGCTGGGAACTCAGTTATTTACATCCACAGCAGATAACAGTCAACTAGTTCAGGGTACTAGATGCCAAAATAGAGGGCACTTTGCAAATTTAATATTGTCGTGTATTTACATGATGCATACATGCATACAGAATGTAACATATCATATTTCTCTCCTTTGCTCTATAAAATCCAAGTCGAAGCAAAACAAATTAGTGAATTCACACATAGAGCTAGAAGTTTTTTTTTTAGATTTAACTTTCTTTGATTACAGTAGTAGCACGGAGTCACCATACAATCTCTTGTCTCTGACCCACTGTTTTGAAGTGTCAGAATTAATGACAAGCAACTTGTGTGCATTTGTTTCACTGCCCGTTGCATACTTTTAGAACGAGGAGAAATGGATCTGCAAATCAGAAAAATCATGTCCCTGAAAAGGAAAGTAGGACTTTGGAAAGGAATATGGTTAGAGCTTTATCCACCGTGGAGAATTGACTGTTCGGTGTCATTTGCATGAGATCCTGATTCGTGCTGAATGACTAAATTTGCAATACGAAACCGGTTTTGAGACTTTCATTATTCCCATTAAAAAGGGTGTGGTACCATTCAAAGTTAAACATAGGATGTTAAAATGTTAGACAGTTTGAATGTGATACCTGTAGCTATCAATCTGACATACTGTGGGTCCTCTGACTGCATCCGAGCCTAACTTAGCAACCAAACCAACCTGGACCAACCAAACTGTAATGTTCAGCAAACCTATAACAGGATGACTGGACATACTCTTCAAGAAGAGTTTGTCCAGTCTTCTTCCTCTTTCTTCATTGTTTGATTTCGATGATAATTATAACCTTTGTAAATCATGCAGTTGTGTGTGTGTGTGTGTGTGTACATGTGTGTGTGTATGTATGTATGTATGCATGCATGTATGATTTGGTATGTGGGCGTGCCATGTTGAATAAGAGCGCTATGGCTTTTTGTGGAGATCAATGGTCATTTGGTGTCAATCAGGTTCATTTTGTGAGAACTCTAAACATGATACAGTATCTCAAGAAGGGGAGCTTGAACAGATGTCATATTTAGTATGAAGCTGTGCCACATTAAATACAAAAACTCTGTTGTTTGTAGTGAAGGTCAAAAGTCATTT
Source organism: Stichopus chloronotus (assembly GCA_021234535.1). Taxonomy (NCBI): domain Eukaryota; kingdom Metazoa; phylum Echinodermata; class Holothuroidea; order Aspidochirotida; family Stichopodidae; genus Stichopus; species Stichopus chloronotus. Next base: position 21,632,246 of record CM037835.1, read on the forward strand.
ATGGTCAATAGTGGCCAGGTTGTGAAAATCTTGTGAACATGATATTTCAAAAAGGGAATCTTTCACTGGTATTTAGGCATAACGTTGTACCATATTGACCACAAAAACCTATTATATGTGATGGAGACCATTTTGGTCAATTCGTGAAAACCATATGCACATTTGATCTCAAGACAGCATTTGCACGAGGCACAAACAGTTGGAATTTTCCAAAACGTGTTGTCAGCACTCGAGGGAAAGGCAGACTAGGGCAGGCTAGGCCTTAGAGGGCACGGTGCTAGAATTAGTTTTGAGGACGATTTGAGTATAGGGTCAAATGATGCATTAGTGAGGCAAGGGGTAGGTACAGTCACTTGTGAATACCCACACCAGGAAGTTGTGGGGAAACCATATGCACATTTGATCTCAAGACAGGAAACTATTGGATATATTTCTGTAGTATATATCCAATAGTTTAGTATTGATATGTGATACTTATCATTGTGTGTATCATTGCATTGGTGACATGATAAATGACTGTAACATTACAAAAACCAAGCATGTTGTACAGTGAAATCATCGAACGACAATGCATTTTTGCACCGTTTTTTTTTTTCTTTAAAAGGTTGAGCAATTGCTTCAGGTAGTATTAAAATATTATCAGTTGCCACGCAGGCTGCTCAATGTTTTGTGTTACAAAAATGTTGTGTAAAAGCAGCAAATTATTGAAAGAAGTTTTGTTGTTCTTTGAAAATTGCAGCACTTTTTGAACTTGAAATTTGACACCAGCAAAAAGTTAGATTCTGTATATTGTAGATTTACCTTAAAATACTGTTGAAATAATGGTCACAACTCATAAACTATTGTAATGTTTCTTTAGGACAATCAATATCATAAAGATATACAAATGATATTAAAGTAGTTTGCTAGGTGACATCACACATATCAAATAATGTTGTGCACCAGTTTGAAATATATATTTTGTTAAAACTCCATAACTTCCAACAGAACATATTATGTGAGGTGTGGTTTTTGCCAATAAAGCGAGAAAAATAGTCCTTATATTTTTGAATTATAAATTTTCTCCAGTGGCTAATTCCTCTACACAGTAAACCAAGAATGAGTACTTTAGGATGACAGAGAAGAATGCTTCTGCTCCTCGCATATCACATGATGGGTAGGTGGGTGGGTCACATGATGGGGCAGTGCACACACAACTGCCGTTACGGTAGATCTTGTTTTTAAGTTCACATCCCTGTCATCTTAATATAAATGTCCAGCTTTCACTTTCAAGACTTCAAGAGTACTTTATCATGCATGACATGATACTCCATTTCACTGAGACTGAACAAAAGTTGTCAAGGAACTGACCACAATGGTCTATCTTCTTGTGTCAACACAACCTTTAATACCTTAGTGTGCCCCGTATGCATTCTTGCCTCCAAAGAATAAGTTTTAATAAGGATTACTTACTTACCGTTTGGCAGGAAGGAGGCAGGGTGCAACATGCAAGAGAGAGAACCTAGAACGTTGTGACGATCATTAATTACACTTCCCCGAATTGTGCGGGCCAAGTCGAGGAAGAGGGCTCAACTGTGGACATTTTCATAATGCGTGTAATGCAGATATTCTGAGAATCGGGATTTCACAAGGCCCGTCTGGATATCTACTGCAACATGCTCTGTATATATACTGCTTTAATGATACAATGAATGGCAGACTAAACAGGAACATGCTATCTGAAGCGCCATATTAAAGGTGGTCAAGTGTTGGAATACTGTACCAGAGTATGCAAACAGCTTTTATGGGCACTGCAAACTACGACAAAGACAGGCCGATCAAATTGCTGTTTATGGTCTGACTGTATGATGTTATTAAACTCTTAAAATTGTACACTATTGAGGAGGGTTTGTGTATTCAATTCTACCATATAGCGTCAACCGCTGTGCGTTTTTGTACATCAGAGCTACTTCCTTCACGTACTCCTGGCAAATACATACAAAATCTGAACCACAAACATTCTGCGTTAATGACTGGTTACTACCTTAATTTTCACTGCTCTAGTGCCTCTCCATTCTCTAGTACAATGAATATATCATGGCATGCTGTGAACAGAATAATGTATCATGCTGTTTACAATGCAAATTGGAATTGCCACATTTCATTATGTATGCTCTTTACAAAATCTGAGTGGTGAAATAAGTAACTGATACGATCGTGTGAAGTGCAACGGTCATCATGGATCCTGGTTCTAGTCCATAGGGAAGTGGCAATGGAACTAGGGGACATTGGATATCAGCCTTCACGTGAAAAGTGATCAGCTACGGTAAATGTATGTTTACCCCCTCCCCCATGTTTGCAAAGTGCTCTGATTGTGAAGTGCTCTGAGAATAAATGAAAGGGGGATGCATAACTCAAATTGCAGACATTAAATCCCTGTTTCAGGGCTTAAAACACTCAGGTATTGTCATTTCTGACCATCTGAAAGGCTTGTAAAACCAAAAATTATCTCTTGTATGCTAAAGTGATGATGGTGCTATGCTGAGATATGGTCCTGCAGGCATTCGGTCCCCAACAATATTTTTTTCGTTCTGCCACGCCTGCTGAAAAGGCAAGTGAAGTGTCCCAGTTGCTGCACCATATCAAAAAGTATGCAGTGGGTAGTACAGTATATCATTTGCGTTATGGTTGATTCAGCTGTTCAAGATGGTCTTTTGTGGCTGATAATAATAGTAAAATAATACTTATAATGTGCCAAATCCACCGAAATGCTCGTGGTACTTTACAAAAAGGGAATAATAGAAAAAAGCGAAAGTAGGAAGTAAGGAATGTGCGCAATAAAGAATAAGAGCAAAGGTGCAGGGTGCATACGGTACATTTTCAATCTATATTTATGCTATTTGTGGTTCATAATTTGCTGCCCTTTTGTTTCAGGTTTATCAGTGATATTGTTACTATAGACAGTGATAATTGTCTAAGAAATTTTAGAAGGTTGTATGTTAACAAAGAATAGTTGGCTTTGTCCCGGGAATGTTTTACTGTATGTTCGTACTGTGAGTTGCTCTCAGAATACATCAAACACAATACATCAAACATTTTGCACTCACCATTGCACTACCCTGTGTGGTCGGACATTTGTTTCTACATTCTCTGTATCCAAGTGTATGGGGACTGGTTTCTGTCTTCTACTTTACTAGCTATTTCCAACTACTGTATAAACATTTGCATCTTTGTCAATCCAGGGAGTTGCTATTTGACAACTCCCTGGTCAATCCCTCTGTGTGCACAAACCCTGTACGTTGAAAGTTGCAGTGCACTCTGTTTGCAGACAGTGTCTGTGATTTTCAGTATCATATTCCAAACCTCTTTTTGGTTCCTTGCATCAGCAAAGGAACCTATGCAGTCAGGTTGGCATGTGTGCGTGTGTGTGTGTGCATCTGTGACACTTGCTTAGGAACGCTCTAACTCAGTAGGGGAAAGTCCGATGAAAGTCAAACTTGGTATGTAGGTTTGCCGTGTTGAGAAGGTGTGCCCTATTGTTTTTGGTGGAGGTCAAAGGTCATTTGGGAGAACTGGGGGCAAAAGTCTGTTTTGCTTGGGTACGCTGTAACTCAATAGGGGAAAGTCAGGTGAAAGTCAAATTTGGTATGTAGGTTCGCCATATAGAGAAGGTGTGCCCTATCGTTTTTGGTGGAGGTCAAAGGTCATCTGGGGGAACTGGGGGCAAATGAAAACCTTCTTATGCTATGGATGCTCATATGTTCCATCAGTCCCCCTCCAGTGCATCATGGAAGTACTGCTTGAGTTAGCAGTTTCTTGATCAAATGAAAAAGAAGCAGTGTTGTTTGCACTACTGTAGGTGGTCACACCAGACAAGTTTTGGATAGATCAGTTTACCTCCTCGTGCCTGAGTGCTAATGTGTGCATTCATGTAAGTGTGTTTTCAATTAGTGAGGTGAGCAGGACACAATGAATGAAAGAAAATAAGTCAGTTGGTGTTCTTACCAGTTTAAACTAGACCCTAGTAGTTCCCTCCAGGGCATTCTATCAGTTTATTGGACTTTAAAGGGGCATAGATGAGATTAGCCATATTGCAATTTGCAGAGCCCTTCTTTACATGAGGGTTTCACAGCTGTTTGTGTTTTGTAAAATGAATGGGATATTGCTGTATATTGCAGTTCAACATCTGCAATTCATTGCATTACTTGAAATTGCTTCTTTGATATTTATGAACTCAGGCATATCATTTTACAGTATGTATATTACAAGTGCAAGGAACCATAGTGCCCCTAGACTGTTGTGAAATCATGCAAAATATTTCTTCTCTTACAGATTGTATGTAACACAGTTGATAGTTGGTCACATTAGTGCTATGGAAGTGGTTCCATGTGGGTACATGTTTGTCATGTTTAGGGTCCAATGTCTGATATGGGCCATTTTATAAAAGCATGAAATATGTTTCTCTCTCTACAGATGTTATGTAATGCAGTGAGAGTTCATGGTCAGAAATGGGCCATATGGGCTATTGTACAAAATAATGCAATATGCTCCCTTTTACTTCATAATTTACATTATATGCTCTCCATCTGTGCAAGGAACCAGAGTGCCCTTGGGCTCTTGTTTTGTTGGTTTCTTGAAAGAAAAGTTATATTATGTCCAAAGGTTACTTAATTAGGAACATTGTTTCTATTAGAGTACAAAATTTTGTGGCTGTCTGCAGTATTTTTGGCATCATGGGTCGCACATTTTACTGTAATTTAATGCGTATTCTTGTTTTGCTTTTTGTATGTTTGTTTTGGTGTACATACAACAACACAGAGATCATGCGACAATGAAGATGTGGTTGGATGAGAGTGAAGCATGACTTAAAATGTGTTAAATACACCAATGTGCTCACAGCACTTTACAAAATGACAAAAAACACAAAACAATAAGAAGGAAAAAAATAAAATAAAACAATGATGAACGGACTAGAGAACCGAAAGTGCAAGAATTCATTGAGCAATCAAAGAGCCCTTTTACTTGTATGTAGATGCTTAATTTCTTCCAAATTGCCAATTAATCAACAAGATATTCATATTAATTAATTATTTTAATATTAAATGAAAATAGAGTATATGTTGACACAGATTTACCCTTTTCATCAGGAAAAGTATCTTTTATCTTTAACTAGATAACAAATGAAACAGTGTTGAACCAGTTAACTGACGGTGTTCAGTATGACAAGTGTACGCACCGCACAAGACGAGTATACCTGTCTTGTAACACATGCACCAAACTGCATTATGTAATGGCCAGCCAATCAATCACACACCCTTGTAAGCTTGTTCGCTGTGTACAGTGAACGTTCTAGCTTTATTATATGTTCGCCAATTTCTCAGGATGTTTATATACATGTCTTTGTATTAAGAGGTTAGTCTAGTATGTGGAACCCAGAGGTGTTTTAGAATGTTCTGTACTATTTACAATTTATCACTGCATTAATCACAAGCATACATGTAGTTTCTTTTAAATTTCAATACTGCAATAGCCCCCTCTATTCAGAAATGCAAATTAATGGACTAAAGAAGCTTTCAGAATTTGATTTGAATATTGAGACAGATTGTGAATCAAAAATGAGAAATACGAAGGGTTTTTGCATGGGACAAATGCTTGAAAAAGAACCCCTACCAACATGATGAAGACACTACTTTTGCTTGTATTTGCTTCAAGAAAGTAGAAAAAGAAAGTGTTGACATAATTTTGTTTTAAGTATGTATTATGACAGACATGAACACACTGTAAGAACACGACTGTCTCCTGTAGTGTTTATAATACCCGTACTATCTACACTGACAGAGAGACTCTCCAGGAAGTAATTTGGTAATTATGAAGGAGGTTGAAAATCCAGTTCATTCCAACTGCTTGCATAGATGTCTGTAAAAGCCTGCCATTTCACCGTTGTTACTATATTGCTTGTTTTCTCTGTCACTTCCACCATTTTTACTTTAATTTCTTTTTTCTTTGATCTTGAACTTAATTCATGAACGTCTTACTCATTTGCTTTCAGTGTGTAGACACTGAGATGTGACCTAGCTGTCACTATTCTAGATCACTTTGTCAGTGTTTTAAGGCCTTTTGTCAGCATGAATGCTGGCACTGTATATCCTGACTGCCTTTGACAGCAGATAAAAGTTTGGAGTCTGTTTTAAATCATGCATAAGGAACCTGTTTGGGGATAAACAAACAAAATTATGGTTACAAGTAAATGAATGTGAGGGCAGGCAATGATGAGGCAGTTGTGTCCATATGTACCCATTTATCAATTCTGTTCATCAGTGGAAAGATCTGAGTCCTTCTTCAAACGTGGATGCTACAGAGATAATGATTACAACGCGGCATGACAGCAGGTATTTCTACCAAGCATCCCTTCATTTTAGAATGACTTCCTGTATGCCTGTACCTTCCCCAGACCCTCTCACATTTGGAACCTATTCTGCCATTCTGTGTGTGTACAGTAGATGATAGTTCTGCAAGTTTGCTTTTACTGATCATTCAAGCTTGTGTGAGCCCCTAGACAGTATTTTTGTCTTGCCATTGAAGTCCTTTTGCAAGACTGATTGCCTTACTTTTGGGTGAGCATTTTATCAGAGAGCCTATTAACCATATGCAGCATCTCTTCAGCTTCATCTACCTCTTCCCAGACTCGTGTTCTCTAATTTAATCTCTTGAGCAAGCAAGCTCTCAGGGCACTATTATACCACAATTTCCTTATCAACAAGTTGTTGGAACTACTTGCCTAACTCACTTTATCGGTTGAGATTAGACAGTGCACCACTGCACAGCAGAGCACGGTTAGGAGAGGATAACTCATGCTCTGACAAACCAAGTCCAACCCCCCCTCCCCCTCCCGAGAAAGGCAAAGAACGGGTTTATCAGTTTTCAGATGGTGCGGCATAACAGTAATGGGTAAATTAACGGCATGGTACCAATTTGAACCGAGGACATTTTCCCAGCCCCTTAGTTTGCCATTTTGTGGTAGTCTTGATATTTGTCTGGTTATCATTTTGTATCAGGTTAGTGCCCCCCCTCCCTTCCATACGCATAGTATTGTGATAAACATTCCCTTTGTGTTGTTCCTCCATGTACAGGTAACTGGCCTGTGGGAAGGGTTCCAACCTAGTTACATAACTGTTAGAACTTTTAGAGATTGCAGAGGTGCAATGTCTGTGGTTAAGTGAACTTAAACAACTCTCTAGTAGTATCCTCTTACCTGCCTATCCTAACATATGCACTCCTAACTCTTGGATGTGCATAGATCGAATTTGGTTGGTAATTTAAAACTGTTCTTCACCAGCCCATTTGTGTTGTAGTGCTGTCTTCTTTTCTGATTAACTAACCTGAATGTCTTTAAGGTTTGTATTTTTTATTCTTAACTTCATCATCCTCATTTTTTTTTATGGATCACGAGCTCTCTTTAAGAGTGGAGGACATCAGGATGCTATTTTCCGTATGAAATCCATCATGAAATTAATTCCAGCACCTTGCTATTTAAGGCCTAGCCAGCCCGCCGTCTATTGCTTTTCTCTTGAGTCATCACCACAGCCGTGTTCCCATTTGAGTGAGCGCGGTGGATCATGGTTTTATTGCATCGAGTGGTGTCGAATAACTTGATCCAGAACCGCGTTCCCATTTGAGTGAGCGCGGTAGATCAACATGTTATATGAACACATTGCGTAAGCCCGAAAAGGTCACCAACGATACAAGTCGGATATCGCACACTAGCACTGTATCACAAAAATGTACATGTGCGCGTGTTGCTAACTGCATGCAGCAGCATAGTATTGGTCATATCATAATTTTGCAGCTTAGCACTAACTTTGTTCCCACTTCCACGACGTACTGAGGAGCGTGAGGTATTCACACATGTCAAGAATGTCATTTGTTTTTTAATATGGAGGTAAACATTGCTGGTTTGGCAAGTTTGCTTGTGCTTCTATCTCAGTTAAGAGTTTATTACATCGAAGGCAGTTGACCACTTGACGAATGTTGCTCTTGTTGCACTAAAATGCCATTCGGCAGTTTATATACACTTTATATCGGGGTTCAATTTATCGGTAACAGAGCAGATGTAAGAAGAAATTGTTTTAAATAGCAACATACTGAAAATAAGTCAACGAACAGACCAAATTTCTTATAAATTATCAGGGCGCAACTTTAAAATCCGTACCATATGAACGTGCTCGCTAGTTCTTTTAATTGTACCTGATACCTTGTCCAATTGCTACCGATTCTAAATTAGTACCATTACCAGAATTGCAGTAACTTAGCCCCTTCTCGGTCAATCAGTAGCGAAATACAGGCAGAAAATGTGCGCTGTACATGTACACTACACTACTGCACTATGGTGTATACACTTGCCCTACTAGCGACGTGCCCAGCGAGGCTTAAGTTAGAACTAATTACCCGGGTTTGCCACCGGAAAGCAAATGCATGCCAGGAAGGAATAAACCGGAGATCCAGGGTCACTTGATCTACCGATGTGTTCCCATTACGAACTTTGATCCAGAGCGGTCGATCTGATCTACCCCGATGGGTGCATCAAAATCGGTGGATCTTGATCTTGAGTGAGCGTTGTTGATCCGCGTTCCCATTAGAGTTTGATCTAGCGCGGTAGATCTTGATCCACTGCGCTCACTCAAATGGGAACACGGCTCATGTGCCGTCCCCTGCTCTTTTAGGGCAGGGCTGAATGAATGCATTAGTGTTGTGGGAAATACCTATCACACATGAAATTTAGTACTGTAAGGTGATATAACAAGTACAAGCCAAGCATAACACTGACAAGATACTCTTTATGATGCATAAAGAGCTCCTTGGTTCGTTTATCACACAACGGATGCAGTAACGACATGGATGAATGTCACTGGACAATTTAGTGCTTTCCCGAGGAACTTTGGCTAAATGAATCAGTTCTACTTTAGCAGCATGGCTGCAACTTTCTCAGTCATTTTAACCTTCCTCACAGCAGATTAAAACTGAATCAGAAAAAATGAGAAAACTATCCTACTCATTCTCCTTTGATGCCCTGTTTCCAGGGTTGTTGATTTTTTTTTTTTTTCATAAAAAAACATGATTTCAATTGAACCGCCCTGCCTATTTCTGATCAAGATGTTTATGTTAACTGTGAGAGAGCAGTTTAATAAAAGGAGAGTATGTAGCTGACAAGGTCTTTGGAGACGTCCCATCTGTGTTTCAAGCTCATGCATGCAGTTCCATTCCCCCAGTACAATTCAGTGCATTTTTCGTAAGTTATTGACTAAAGTTCTGTTAAAGCGATAAGTACTAGTTGTATTTACACTTTGACAAGTAGGAAAAGAATATTGTCTCTTCAGTTGCCATGCTCAAATGACTTCTTTTTTTTTTCCCCTTCGAGCTCAAAATGCGTGATCGAAGTACTGTAGCCCTTGCCTTTTCAATGTAGTTGGAACTTTTTGGTTAAAGTCGGCTTCTTTGTACAAGTAACTGAGGGCCTGTAGTACAGTAGGTTCAAAAGAACATCTCGTCTCTTGAGGACATCCCCATGCATGTATGTTAGAAACAACAACCAGCCATCGATCTACGGATCAAAATCCATCTAAAGATCATATCCACTAGCTTCTAGTGTTTTGGTGCACTTTCCAATGTCATCAAATATGTATACATGACCCTGAAACAAGCATTTTGTGAAACAATGTCCCCAATGTGTGGTGACTCAAAGTTCCTGAGTGAATCAGATCAGGATTAGTGATTTTTTGTTTTTCAATTTCTTACTTCAATTTATTGATTTTAATCAAATAAGTCACATCGCAGACTTATACTTACCCCTTTCTTACACTCATGCATAGTTAGACAAACTAGCTCAGAAACCCATCGAAGATAATCTTGCACCGCGCCGTCTATGCCTTAGCTCTGCCTCCATAGGCTTTCACGTTGATGACTCACAGGAGGTTTTTCCATAGGTTCAGTTTTGGAGTGTAAGCAAGGGGTAAGTATAGTCGCTAGTGAATATCCACACCAGTGAGTTGCGGGAAATCCGAGTAAATCACTGATAAATCACTGTAAATCACAAAAAAAATGATTTTAATTGTGATTTTAATTGGTTTGATTTAAATCAAACAACCTTCCATTAGTCATCATCATCTCTGTTCCCTTCTTGTAGACTAACAAACTTTTTCTATACAAAAACCTAAAAGTTTCAATAATTGTGAATATGAAATACAGGGAAGTCACTCAACTGCCGTTTCTTTCCTCTTCCAGACATCAAGCGGAGATGAGTTACAGCAGAGCACTGGTTAGAGCCAGCCAACAAGCTAAAGCAAAGGATGAGATTGGGTACGTATATTTAAGCCACAGTATACTGCATGAGACAAAATGGAAGCACGAGATTGACCGCTATGAAAGTGTAAGCTAACTTCATGCCCTGTTAACAATAAACTGTTGTGATACTGTTTATCTACAAAATAAAGTAGTCCATAACTTACCTTCTTGTAGCAGATACCCCCTTTTCATCAAATGTACTTGTGCCACCCTGCATCTAGGGTTGGGCGGTGTCAGTAAATACCAATACCAGTACATTTCCCCATCTCAGTACCGGTATTGGTACTAGTACCGTATCATCCTCTGTGCACATGTGCATTTCTGAAAGTTAACTTGGAAAATAAGTCATAAATTGATCCATTAAAGCATGTGTCGAAAATCACCCATCCACCTTCAAACCTAGGCATAGGTTGAAGTAAAATTATTCACATTCTTTAACTTGGTCTATTTCTTATACACGCTTGATATTTTTTAAGTTGTATGAAAAGAAATGTTAACATGGTTCAACAAGATTCTATGTTCCACCTTACCTATGCTCAATATCAATCACAAAAATGTAAGTTTAGGCCTACAAATACAAACTGCATGCAAAGTGACTTGGATCATATATAAAGTAGCTTGCATTTCTACAACTACTGTAAATGTTTACTCATAAAAGCAGAGAAATGAGAAACAAATTTTAGCAAAATGTTGATTTACAGCTTGTATCAAGCTGTCTTTGATTTCCTGCCAAAGGCAGGCAAGGAATCTATACAATGGTGATTGCGAGTGTGTGTGTGTGTGACGACGCCCTGGCTTGTAAACACGGTATCTCAAGAAGGGAAATTTGCTCGAACTTCATAGTTGGTACATTGGTAGTCCCATGAAAGTAGACGGTCCCTATTCTTTTTCATGAAATATGAAAACCTATTAAGGGAGATGTTTCAGCAGTGGAATGTTGTTGGAACTTCAACCTCTTATCATTGGTAGCACTTGTAGATGATGCCTGGCATTTTGTATGGAGGTCGAAGGTCATGTGAGGTAAATAATTTGAAAACCTTGTAAACATGATATCTCAAGAAGGGAAAAGGTGCTTAAACTTCAAAGTTGGTGTTCTGATAATCCATTGTGAGTAGATGATTCCTATTGTTTTTCATGGGGACAAAGGTTATTTGAGGTCACCAGAGCATAAATTATGAAGGGGAAGGGACATATCTCAACAGCGTCAAACATATATCTCAATAAAACGTCAAACATATCTCAACAAAACATCTCAATATGTCTCAACAATATGTCTCAACAACACGTCGCAACATATCTCAACAAAATTAAACGTCAAACATATCTCAACAAAACATCAAACATATCTCAACAACAGTCAAAGGGACATATATCTCAACAACAGAATGTTGCTGGATCTTCAAAGTGTTGTCGTTGGTAGCATGTAATTAATAGGTAGATGTCTGTAAGTTTTAATGGGAATCAAAGGTCATGTGAGGTCCATAGACGACATAGTATTAAAACCATGTAAAAACAGCATCTCAAGGAAGGTAAATTTGCTTGAACTTTAAAGGTGTTGTGTTGGTAATCCACTGTAGGTAGATGACCTCAATCATTTTTCATGGAGGTTGAAGGTCAAAAAGTATAGCCAAACCTTGGGTGTACTTTGGAAAATGCAGAATTATCAGTACATCCTGCTTAAAACAACAGAGAATAGTACAACTATTTCACTTGATTGTGTTAAACAGAAGAAATATTGAGGGTACTTAATATGCCTTTGTTTAGAGAAGGAATGTGCTGGCGTTCATGCAATTGGGATTGGTGTCACCATTCATAACAAAGACAGTGCATACCATTGTACTCATGAGCCAGCATGAAACCACATGCATTTCAGCCTGGTTTGGTAAAATTGTCAAGAGAAAAGCTGAAGTATGTTGCTTAGTTAAATACTTTTCTGGCACGATATCGTTGGTGTAATTTCACTTTGTAATATTCAAGAAATTTAAAATGGAAAGTGAATACCAGAAGTTGGTGTTTCATTTTCACAATCTTTTCAGTAAAGCTCCCTTTCTGTTGGGTGAATTGTTCTCAGAATAAAGTTTTCATGGATTGATGGATTTTTTTATTGCTGATGATTTGCAAAATCAGAATGGAGGTGAAACCTTTTTTTCAGTTTTGTTGACAAGCAAAGGCTGCAGGTGAAGTCATGCTGTAGTGTAAAGCAGTGTTTCTGCTCACAAATTATCCACCAAGTCAACATTGAGCTGAGCGTTTCATAATTCGATGTACTTTAAATGAGGTTTATAGTATGTCATCCCCTGCCTTGGAAGCACTGTATCTTTTACATTGCTTTGTTATTTCATATGCAAGTCATATTAATTCTTACACCATTTCCACACATGCATTCCTTTGTGACTTTTTTCACTTTGTATTAGCCTGTGATACTTGTATGTTTTTGATTCCTTGCCGAAGGCAGAGGAATCTATGCGATGGTGATGTCGTGTGTGTGTGTGTGTGTATGTATGTATGTGCGTGTGTGACGCCTGCTTGTAAACACGATATCTCAAGAAGCGTAACTCTGAGTGATCTCATACTTGGCATGTAGATTGCCCTTATTGAGTAGATGATCCCTATTGTTTTTGGTGGAGGTCAAAGGTCATTTGGGGTCACTAGAGGTCAAAAGGTAAATACCTTGAAAATTGCTTGTAAACACGATATCTCCAGAAGAGTAACTCTGAGTGATCTCATACTTGGCATGAAGGTTGCCCTTATTGAGTAGATGATCCCTATCGTTTTTGGTGGAGGTCAAAGGTCATTTGGGGTCAGCATGGGTCAGATTGTGAAAACCTTGTAAACATGATATCTCAAGAAAGGAAGCTTGTAGAAATCTCATGTCTAGTATGTAGTTGTACTATGTTGAGTAGAGGAACCCTATTGTTTTCAGTGGAGGTCAAAGGTCATTTGGGGTCAACAGGGGTCAAATTGTGAAAACCATGTAAACACGATATCTCAAGAAGAGAAGCTTTAGCAGATGTCATACGAAGTGTGTAGGTGTATCTTATTGAGTGCAAGGGTCACCAGAGGTCAGAAGGTAAATACCTTGAAAATTGCTTGTAAACACGATATCTCCAGAACAGTAAATGTGAGAGATCTCATAGTTAGCGCGTGGTTTGCCCATATCGAGTAGATGATCCCTATTTTTTTTTGGCAGAGGTGAAAGGTCATTTGGGGTCATGGGAGGTCAAAATGTGCAAAACTTGAATCTACAATATTTAAAGAACTTCTAGTGAATTTTATACTTGTAATGTAGAATCCTGTTGTTGATTTGAGAACTTCTTTTAGGACATACCAACATAGTCTCTTTGATAACCATAAAGAAAAGATGAAGACAACATTAAATTTGGTATCAAAGATTATTATTTGGCAAACCTGCCACTGTCCTCATAAGGACGTGAGCATTCATGAATTGTAAATTGGAATTGATTAAATATACCACGGGTTATTAGCTTTACAAAAAGAACTAAATTACTGATCATTTGGATCAAATACCCATGAGCGTGCATGAACTGTGATTGCTTAATTGAATGAATCAAATTGTAACTGACCCCCCTCTGTTCAAATTGGTCTCTGTTATCTGACATAATTTATCACAGTTGACTGCCAGTAGAAACCACAATGTCCAGAATAAATCATACAGTCTGTTGAGCCAGGTGCTTAATGGACTTAACCATTTACTTTATAAACAGTGTCTCTGTTTAGCCCTTAAAGGGAAATAGGGCGTTTGTTTTACAGAAAACAACCATATTTTTAAAACCATTATTTGTGGACATAGAATGATAGATTATTCAAAATAATGAATTACAGTAGCCTTATTTTCAAGGAATAAGGTTCTCACAGGTCAGAAATTTAGTTATTTGTTGCTCAACGATAATTTGTTCACCCAAACTTTTTAAAATTCAAATGATGCTTCCGTTACTTATCACATGCATAATGCTTGAGGAGATGAAGCTTTGACAGATATTTATTGATGAGACTGAATGGTTTAACAATGGTTGAAGCGAATTTCTTTGTACGCCATGTTGGTGTATTCTAAATGCCCTATTTCACTTTACAGTAGTTCTTTACAGTAGTTCAGGTAAGCTTTAAACAAATGACTACTGTGTATCAAACCAGGGAAACTTGTACTGTGTGTTGTGTCTTTAAGTAGACTAAAGGCAAAATTGCAAGTCATGCTAGATTCTGGTTTATTAGGGTTATCCGTTTTTGCTAATTTTCAAGGACCTCATAGCCATTGGGAAGGGCATCACGCCAAAAAATCAAATATGGAAGAGCTGCCACCAATAGCTGTAACTCGACAAAATAAAGTGCTATAATTTTGATTAAATAAACATGTTTACCTTTTTATCAAGTTATTAGACACGACAAAATATAATTTGTTCCCCTGCAGCATCTTATCCGTTTGGGAGTTTTCTCATGTTTGTGTAGGTCAAAGATTATTTGGGCTGACAAAAGGTCAAAACCTTGTATACATGATATTTTGAGGGTGATAAATGTGAGGGATGTTATACTTAAATTGTGAATTGTTCATATTTAGCATGTTGATGGCCATATAGGGTAGGTGATCCCTATTGTTGTAAGTGGAGGTGAAAGGTCATTTTGAGTCACGAGATTTCAAAAGGTTTTGACCTTACTAAGATGGTATCTCAAGTAGGATAACTGTGTGGGATCCCATGCTTGTCGTGTGGGCGATTCATGTTTGTTACAATATATATCATGAGGCAAGGAATCACTAAGCCTTTTGGCTTTCTAGTTTTTTTTTTCAGTCATTAATATGATATCAGTTTCAAGATCAAATGAAGCCCTCCTTCTGTTTTTACTTCGTTTGTTGGAAAACCAGGGGTGTGATCTAGCAACTCACTGCATCAAAATTCCATCATAGTGGCCCATTTATGTAGGGTACAATATGTTTGTTTTGTTTAGATGAGCACATTAGAGCAGGCACCCATGCACACAATACTGTATCATACTGTCCTACCAGGATCCAAAAGTAGTACCCGGTTCCTTCATAAAGTGAAAAGCAACTCAACCACTGTGTGAACACACCCCGTCAGATTGCCAAATTTTTCCTACTAGACACGCAGCAAATATTTCAAAATGAAATTTTCTTCTGTTTCTTGGGGGAAAATCAGTGGTCCTCACAATGAGTAACTGTTAGCGGGTGTAGGTAGTAAGATCCCTTCACACGAATGTGACGTACGGTACGGGACTGTGGAAATGCCAGTTGATGATAACGATACGGCCAATATTTTGGTTGGGCACCCGTGTACATGGTGTGTGTGAGAACAAATTCCCCTTTTCTGATTTTTACGAATCAATGAAAACAGTAGTTTAAAGCACTAAACTAGTCAGCTTCTTTGAGACCTGATCTCTTTCCCCATATTGGTAAGTCACAATTTTACAGCCTTCGTCAATTTTTCACATCTTTGTTGCGAAGTATATTGGCATTAAATTATGAAACCAATACTGTGTTTGTAACTTATTGTTGTCAAACTTCTGGCATAGTTGGTATCTACATTGCTATATCACTCCCAAAGATGTTTCATTTTTCTTTCATCTTTTTTACACAACATCAGGCAGCATGTATTTATCAAACTATGATTTTGTAATTTACATGGATGCCTTTCATACTGTGTTGGCATGCTGTATAAAAATGATACTGCAGTATTGTCACACATGATTAGCAGATTAAATGACAACCAATTTAGGGACCTACATTTCATTTTTGATTCCTTGCCGAAGGCAGAAGGAATCTATGCGATGTTGTCATGCCTGTGCCTGTATGTGTGTGTGTGTATGTGATACTTCTTGTAAACATGATATCTCAAGAAGGGTGACCATGACTGGCCTCATACTTGGGTATGTGGTTTGGTCATACTGAGTAGATAATCTCGCTTGTTTATGGTGGAGGTCAAAGGTGATTTTAGGTCACCAAAGGTCAAATTATGAAAACCATGTAAACATGATATCTCAAGAAGGGTAACCTGCACTGAACTCATACTTAGTGTGTGGGTTGTTGATACTGAGTAGATGATCTCTATTGTTTTTGGTAGAGGTCAAAGGTGATATGAGGTCATCAGAGGTCAAACTTTGAAAACATTGTAATCACAGTATCTACAGAAGTGTAAGTGTGACTAACCTGATACTCATTGTGTGAGTTGTTCATACTGAATAGATAATCCCAATTGCTTTTGGTGAAGGTCAAAAGTCATTTGAGGTCACCAGAGGTCAAATTTTGAAAACATAATCATAAAATCTGAAGAAGGGTAACCTCACTGACCTCACACTTGATGTGTGTTTGTCATACTGGGTAAATGATCCCTGTTGTTTGTGGTGGAGGTTAGAGGTCATTTGAGGCCACAAGAGGTCAAACTGTGAAAACCTTGTAATACAGTATCTCCAGAAGGGTAAGCGTGACTGACCTCATACTTGGTGTGTAGGGTAGAAGGACAGGATAGGAGGTACGTAGAACCTTTCTGAATATTGTTTTCTTTATAACTTGAAAAAATGTCGACCATGAGCAAAAAATGCAGGCAGACTGTGCAAAATGAGTAATTTCTTATATAGTACCTGTTGCAAAAGATTGAAGCTGGAGTAGTTGGGATACATGTTTGAATGGATGTATTAACTAGTTACTGTCAACTGTAATCATTCAGAAAGCTACATATAGTGAGTAAGCTCCTTTATATATTGATCAGTGGTTTAGTTGCACTGCTGACAGTCAGGTAGTTGGATTATTGCCAACAGTAGCAGTGTTTAGTGCAGTGTGGGTACAGCAAACAGAGCGAAAAAGTGGGTATTTCCTGTGACTTTCGCAATAGAGTACACTCTGTGCATCAGTGGAATAAAAGATCGCCCATTCTCTCTCGCCAATTAGGAGAAGGTAAAAACCAACAAGAAGAGGGTAAAAACCAAGAATAACTGTAATTGATCTTACACTTGTCATGTGGGAAATTCATGTTTTTGTAAGATGGCCATGTGGCAAGGAATCACAAAATGTTTTGGCTTTCTGCTCTTGCTGTAAAACAGTAATTTTACACATTACACCCAACAACCAGGATGAAGGCAAAGAGGCTGAACTCTTGAAGTAAGACGATGACACCCCTTCGAAGCACCTTCATATTTTGTGTTTTGGTACAATGGCAGAGATTATAGTAGATGTAAAATATTAATGTAAAATTTGTGAAACTTTGAGAGGAAAGGTAGGTTTGCCAAGTTCACAGATGGTTTGAGAACATTGGTCTCTACTGTGAGGCTACTGTAAAAACTTCAGGGTTTCCATCTTTTTTAACCATGAAAGCAAGACAGCAAGTTACTATCAGCTACTCAGTTTGTTTAATTAATAAGAGACCTACCTCTTGATGTATGCTATGCTTTATACAGATAACTTTTCCTTCTGTTCCAGTGGACTTCGAGACTCTTGGGACGAGATGGTGAAAGAGACAGAGATGGAAGGCATGCATCATAACAAGCTCGGACTCGGCTTCCAGTCGGTGGCGAAGAAAATCGAAGAGTTCCGTGTAGATCAGAAGGAGAGGCGGAGCAAACTGGAAGATGGAGTAAAGAGGCTGCAATCAAATAAGAAGGAATGTTACCAAAAAGTAGTCAATGTAAGTGAGCCAGAGATTGGTCTTCTTGCTTTTCCTAACAGATGGCACAGCACTAGTGCTGTTTGAGGGTACCATAAGTCTTTTTGCTGACACCAGATGGTACAGCATTGATGGTGCTGTTGGAGCTTACCCTATGGTTGAGTGTATTCAGATGACTCAAACTGATACACGTAGGATTTTGATGTCTGTCAATTTTAACGTCAGTCTTCAAAGGTAAATTGAACAAAAACCATCGTTTGGTACAAACTGCTGTGTACTTTGAGTGTATGCAGTCAACTAACCCAACATTGTACCAGATGGTATTGGTCAAATTCACGCCAGACAGAACGATACTCTTAGCAATGGGCTGATGATGCGTGGTGCTACTTTGTCTCAAACTTTCTTGCTGCTGACACTAGATGGTGCAGCATTGATGGTGCTGTTGGATGGTACCGGACGGTTAGAATGCAGACAGATGTCTTAAACTGATTTACTCAGAGTTTGAATGTCTGTCAACTTAAGCTTCATTGTTCAACAAATATCTTGACAAAAATCATCAGCTACAAACTGCAGTTTATTTTGAGAATATGCTGTCAACTGACCCCAGAAGAACTGCATTGAATGATAGTGCTTTAATTAGACATGAAGACAGAATGATTGCACTTTGCAACATACGAAAGAAGCTTTGTGCCACTTTTTCTCGAACCCAATACAATCGTGATCAGTTTGTGTGGTCTGGTCTTTAGAAGTGAGATTGATATAATATTTAATCAACAGAAAAGTTAAAGTATCAGATATGCTCAAAGTTTTGTCAGTCTTCTCCACCTGCTGTGAATCTTGTTGTCGGTGGTAGTGTCGCGGCGTATGCATGCTGACTTAGATGTTGGGTGTAAGTTTAGGGTTCTCATTGCATTGTGGACGTAATCTCACCCTCAAGAAAATTCTCGGATATATACCCAGTATATACCCACTTGTTGCTTGTGTTTGCTCTTAGTTTTTGTGGTAGTTTTCTGTTGTCGATTGTGGGAAATTTTTCCCAAAAAGTAAGGCGTTATTTATCATGCCATAAATTCCTCTAATGTTCACGGTTGACAGGAAACAATATTGTATAGGTTACTAGTTTGTAATGAACTTTTCAGTCTTCCAGTTTGCTGATATTGACAGAGCCCCCAAAATCTTTTCTGGTCAGCACCATCCGGTGAGTCAGACAGAGACACTAATCAGTAATTTGTACCAGAATTTGTTGTGATAAAAGTCATGTCGTAGGTTGGTACCTAACCCTTGTTTACACTAATCCATTGCTAATGTAGCATTAGGCCCTTTGGAATAAAGTTCTAGTTCCCCTCACCCTCTATGCCCTGATGCCTTGTCTAAAGCTGGAATCAAAGATGCACTGGCAATGGCCTGGTTGTCTGTCTTTATTCTCCATCAGTGTCTTAGTGAAGTGAAAATCCTGAGAAAAGATTACCTGTCACAAAATCTGAAAGTGAATTGTGCATTCATCTTCCAGATATGTGAATGTTAAAATTGTCTCCATATTTTTGTTGGCCCCACAAAATTGAGACTGCCCAAGAAAGTCTAGCCATCAATCACTGTTTACTTGAAATTAATTAGACCAATGGAAATGGACATGAATATTCATGCATACAAAAAAAGGACTCAAATTCCAGCTTTAACTTTCACTTCTGAGTGTCTCAATGTGTTCTTCAAAACTCTCAAATTTGCGCAGAGAATGGAAGTGTCTTGTCACACACAAAAAAAAAATCGTTGAGTATTCTCGCATTATTTGTATGCTTCATTCTGAGTTCTGTTAACGTTAGTTTCAGACAGTGGCCTGGCTCCTTGGAGTACATTGTGAACTTTTTGAAAACATCTCTTTAACAATGAGCAGAAAAAACTGTCATTTTTAAGCCCCTCTTGTTTTTCTTCTCATGTGGCTTAGAATAAAGAGAGGTATGAGAGTAAATGTAAAGATGCTGATGTAGCCGAGGATGCCTATCAGAGAGAAGAGCCAACTGCCACACCAGCTAATAAAGTCAAGGTAATTTTCATAGATGAGTAATTATTTTCTTCTCACTGTTACCAACTATTTGAATGATGGTGTCTACAGTAACAATGATTGCTTCTGACTTTCTTTGATTGGACTGTGCATTGACTGTAGAATAATGCATTATCAGGGGTTAATGATATCGCTAAATGTACTCGGACTGCGCCCTTGTGCTTTGCTTGCATAAACCCCCGAGTTTGTATTATCCTACAATGAATGCAATTTTCAGCATTTGTAGTCAAAGCACCACCATTGCTTTGTGTAAGATAGCAGATGACAAAAGACAGTCAATCTACATTTTTATTGTATTCATCCGCTTGTGACTTAAAAATTGACTGTGTTTTATGTGTAGCATAATGCATGGTCACCTGACTGCATTGGTCCAATAGAACTTAAGGATTCTTTCCAAGTATGTATGAACAATAAGTATGTCGCATTCAAGGCATTTACTCCATGGTCCAAAAGAAACAGAAACAACTTCTCTAGTTGGCGTGCAAGTATATGGGGACACCAAACTGTCACAAAGTTGGCTTCCAAACATAGAATTAGCCATAAGTAATCCAGTGAGTCACCCTGTGCACCTTAAGCTTATGGCCTGTCTTCGTTAGAAGAGCATTCTTTCTCATGGAGAGTTACCCTATACCAGGCACCTAGCACTATTTTGGACAATTTGCTAATTCTCTTTCTGTCGTCGAAAGTTCCTTTGTTTTACTTTTAATTTCCACTCTTATTTTTGCATCTGTTTTTAAGATATATTCTTGTTAATACGAATACAGATATTTCTTATTATTAACAGTGCTTTTCATAAAAGCAATTTTCTGGTACTTCACAAGATATTACAATCCTCAGTCACTGCTGATACAAATGTAGGTGCAAAACCTACATATGTCCTCATTGGCTTCCCACATTTGTAGTCTCCCCTTCCAAACACCTTGGCAACAAGTGGCTGTTCTCATTTTTTTTTTTTAAGCAAGGTACATCTTGATTTTGCACAGACACAGTTTGATCATTGTTTGTGCCCCGCAGTTTATCATAGTGACTGTGTTAAATTGATTAAATTTATCATTACATTGCAGCTGAAACAGAAGTCAGATAGGACAAAGAAGGTTTCAAAAGAAGCAGGTAAGGCCTATCGCTTGAGCCTACATACTCTCTTTCTTCCTTCAAATCTGTCAACAGTGCATTTCTGGATGTTAAAGTAATACAGTAACCTTCCCTTACTAGTCCCCCCCCGCTAGATTGTGTGGACATGTGTTTGTAATTCTCTGATACAAGACTTCAGTATTTCCCTCCCGACACTGTCATCTGTAAACTTTCCAGTCTCTCCTAACACCCAGTAGTGCAGCTAGTCGACTGTGCTTGCAGCTATCACAGTGATCTTATATGCATTTGCACAATTTCCTTGTGTTGTTTCAGTCCTTGTCAGAAGAGATTGTTCATGTCACCACATTAGTGTCCCCCTTTACCTTGGCAAGAACCCTTTCCAGTTTAGTAGCATTCCAGACTTTGCTTCACTCATAGTGCTCATACCATTTGCCATTTAAAAAAAAAATTGGCTTGATGGCTTTCTTGTTCTCTCAAATTAAATATGAATTGTTTGTGTAATGTATGCTGAAGCTGAGGTAATGAACCGTTTACATTCCATAACAAAGTGTAGCTTAAATTTCAGTAGATCGCCAACAATACCCACTTCCCAGTGTGGGGAATTTTCCATTCAGACTGCTTACAAATAGCCAGCTACAGTAGCAATAGAACCAAAAGAGGAAGGTATACATACACTTATTGTGACAAGACTAACTAAACTCTGTAGACGGTTTGTCATTTCTTTTCCTCTGTGTTTAATACAAACACCAACAAATGGTTATCACTGGATATCGAGCAGCAAACACAAGCTTAGCAAAGGCCCTGAAGATTGAGACCACGTATCTAGTGCAATGTCGTACAGCACTGTAGTTTTCGAAGTACATCTTTTTAAGAGTTAATCTCTCTCAAAAGTTACTTTGCCTTTAATTGTCTTTGGACTGGTTTATCTCCGCTTCCTACTAATGAATGTTATCATTCAGTCATTAATGTGACGTAAGAAGTGAAGTATGTACATTGTTGCCACATTGAATTTTTGTTTACTGTAACATGCCGCACTAGCCCCTTAATAGGATTTCCGCGCACTGAAAAACTCATAAAAGTTTGTAAAAATGACAGTAGTCATAGTGAAATCATGAAGTAACTTTATAACAGGCTGCTAATTTTCAAGGGATTAACAAAAGGTTACTCTCTATCACAATTATTTAACTGTTATTCATTGACCAAATTCTCTCATATGTTTGGTCAGGAAGTGGTCCTATAAATTTCATGAAATAGTTTTTGAAGAGTCCTGAAATTTTCCTGTAAGGTGCAGGAACGCTTTTCATTATCACCTGCAAACAATATTGTTGCTGTTTTCTGTGCAATCTCTCTCCAAACATGCAATAAATGCACATCCTGTAAATGTTATCATTTACAGAAATTGATTCAACTACCAAAGTTCGAACTGTTTGGTCTCTCAGTCCACAAGAAACACAGTTTCCCTTTAAAGTGGTACGGTTGCCACACGCCGAACACAGCTCCCGAATTTTTAGCTGCCTGCCCTTTCTGTCAAAATGATCAAACTTTTAACTGTCAAGCCTGTCCTTCCTCATAATCTTAGTTTTGATATATCTTTGTTGCACATTTGTAGAAAGATTGACAGAGAATTGTGTAAAGTGTTTCCCAAAAACACCTGTCTGCCTACTAATCGTTGGTACATTTCATCTCAGGCCAACTCTCATAGCTTTGCATATCTGTCATCTGATAATCATTTTCTGCATCTCTCATTTAGTAGACTTCCTTCCTCTGTTTAGACTATATATGGGACAGTTGATATCCAAACATAAATGTGGCATTAAATGTCTCACAGGAAAGATATTTTCTGAATGTCCTTTAACGTTCATATTTCAGACTGAACGGCAAGGGATGAAAAAGTGTGAACAAAGTGATCAGCAATTTTTTTGCTAATGAATGTTTGAATTGGTCTGCCATCAACTTACATCTTGATTAGCAGATGTCAAACGAACGTTGTGGTGTAAATAAGTTGAGAAATTAAGTCACTCAGATATGTGCCTTATAAGCAGTTCAAACAATCCCTTATTTGCATTAAAATCCTCTGATGCAAAGGACACAAAGTTTTGTATGATTTCAATTGGTATTTATTTTCAAGTTTTCCTTCGAGAGAGGACGAGAGGAGAATATCGATTCAACCGTTGGGAAGCTTTACGTGATATTGAATTGCAACTGATGGTCTGCAAATTAAAATGCAAACCTGGATAGTTCATTTCATCGTAGTTTTAATGGTTGCAATTTACGCTGACACTCTCTCACTGTAAAACTGACTCCCTATGGAGATCCATCATTCACCACAAAGCAGACATCAGAACATTTTTTTTCAACGAATGTAAAACTGATGTGACGATTTGTTGTGGACGAGATTGTGACTTTACTTCAGTACTTTCATGACATTTCATCAGAAAAAGTTTGTGCCTATGAGAGCTTGGATGGTGCTGGTGGTTCGAAGCAATTTGTTCGTGCCTCAACTTGTTGCCTCAAAAAGAGGCCCTCATGGGAAAGTCTTTGTCTATTTTGCCACACCTACTAGCGCAAACCCAAAGATTACTTCTTCTGTTGTTGCAGTGATCACTCACAATTTGCTGTTATTTTGGCTTGAAAAAACTTGATGTTAGCAAGGGTCAATGTGAAAATAGAAACTCCAGCCAAGTGAAACCTTTAGGTTTAAGAATGTGCTCTGCCACAATGATTCCAAGGTAGTTGGAGACAAGTCCAAGGTGCAAGGTCCAAAGATTCTCTACTGGGGTGCTCTCTAACAAAATTTGTCACTGGCAGATCATTTTTTTACCACAAATCTCTTAAATTGATATGCCTCTACTCGATTTGGAGAAAGAAGGCAGGAGAAGGGTTCACCTGGGTGCATCGTAACATACACATGCAAAGATCATTTTGATGTCATCTAGATTAGGATAGATACCGTCACATGGATACAACATAAAAAATCTATGTGAAACTGCATTGAGAAGGAACAGGAGGGGAACACTACCATAGGCATTTTCAGATCATTGGGAGGGAAATATACCCCCCACATGAGGGCGCTGTGAGGGTTACTGATCGGGCTCCATGTTTTCACCATACTTGCCATTCATGCTGCTGATGGATGCATTGTGGACATGGTTATAATATTAATTTGGTTTACCTGCAGTATATATATATCTGAACTGATTAATACCAATATTTGAACTGGGCTACTGCACATCACAGTAGCTATTCCATTACAAGTGGAAGTAATTCAGGAAATGTTGGATCCATAGTTACAGATGTTTCTTGCATTTATTATTTTCCCGGGATGTCAGTTTCCCCTTGAAGACCTTTATCAGCCCACCCAATTCATTTTGCCCACTGGTTACATCAATCTGTTGAAGTGCTTTTCTGTAGCTGAAACCTTTTCTGCTACTGAGCGATCCATCCGGTTTCACACTTTGTAACATTTTTGAAAGATATTTATTGCACTCACTTTTTGATTTCCCCTCCTTGCAGATGATGCTTACAAGAAAAGTCTAGAACAGCTTGAGGAGAGCAGAAAGAAGTGGGAGAATGCAATGACAATTTTTTGTCAAGTATGTTACTAGAATTAAAGTTTTCCTTTTGCCTTCTCATTAACATGCATATGAGATTCCGCTCAGGTGTAGTTTTATTTTTATCAATATCTTTTCACTGTTTCAGCCATAGTATTAAGTAAGCTTTTATTGGTGTTGTACTGCACTTTTAACTGGGGGAGAGGGGAGCTGAGGCAATTTAACAGATGTTTCCTCTACTTCATTAGATCAGAGCAGACCTTTTAAAGGTAGTATACACCCCACCCACCCCTTCCCCTCATGCCAAGCAGGATTGCTTGTGAATCAAGGCATTGTAGTGACAACCAGTTTGTAATATGTGAAAAGTCTAGGACATTGCAGCACCATAGGGTTATTATGGAATAGCTCCATGATGTTGGATATTTTTAGTGTACAGGCCTATTGTCAACTAGTAATTTTTGTCACTATCATTTTTGGTTTTGATGAAAAGAGAAATGTATCTGGTTATGATTGTTTGTCTGTATGTGTAAGTGCATGTGTGTGTTTGTGATACTTAACTTGTTTACACAATATCTAGAGAACGGTAATTCCATAAGTTCTCATACTCATTGTGTAGATGCCCATATCAAGTAGAAGAACCCTTGTATTTCTGTGGAGGTCAAATGTCATCCTGAGGTCACCAGAGGTCAAAAACTGAACACTTTGGTTGCACAATATCTCAAGATAGGCAGTATGGAAACTTTTGATATTTAACATGTGAATGTCTTATATCGAGAAGAATTTCCATATTGCTTTGGTGGAGGTCAAAGGTCATCTGAGGTTGCCAGAGTTCAAACGCAGCTAACACAATAATTCATGGTATGAATTCTTTAAACTTTTGATACTCACCATGTGAATGTCTTATGCGAAGTAAAAGGACCTGTTTTTGTTGGAGGTCAAAGGTCATTTGACATCACCATTGGTCAAAGCTAAAAATTTTTTAACACAATATCTCAAGACAAGAATCATGGAAACTTTTGATACTTAGCATGATAATGCATTATATCAAGCAGAAGAATGTCACTGTTTTTGGTAATGGTCAAAGGTCAGCAGAGGTCAAATGCTGAAAACTTTGCAAGCAGTATATTTCAAGAAGGGCAACAGTGATAGTTCTCATCTGTGATATGTGGGTAGTCCATATTGACCCCATTGTTTTTGGTGGAGGTAAAAGGACATCTGAGGTTACAGTTCAAACCTTGAATCTTGAGATAAGAGACTTTGATGCTTTTCATATTTAGGTATGTTGAGGATGTACCATGTTATGTAAACAAATTCTCTTTGTTGGTCACTGTTCCAGAGTTGAAGAACTAAAAATCATCTGAATGCAATGGACCTCAAGAGAGGAAATATAGATAAAGTGGTTTCATACGTATATATTCATCTGTTTATCTATTAATCAATCTATGTATCTTTCTGTCTGTCTCTCTATCTCTCTGTCTGTCTGTTGGTCTATCTGTCTGTCTGTCTATCTGTCCATCCATCCATCTATCGATCCATCCATCTGTTCACATTTGTTCAAAATGCTTCTTCTCTGTCATGCTTTCATGCATTTGCATGAAACTTGGACACAAAAATTTGTGGTTTGAGGTCCCATGTGTGCCCATTTTATCAAATTCTGCAAAATGCTTCCCCTCCTGCAGATTCTCTTTTACAGTGTTGATTGTTTGTCACAATAATACTCTATTAGTGGCACCTTCAGGGTGTTCAGGAATTTTAAGTTTAAGGCCCCATGTGGGCCCTTTGGCCCATTTTATAAAATTCTGTTTTAAATGCTGCTTTTTACATATGCTTTAATGGATTTGTATGAAACTCGGACACAACTTTCCGTGAGTGGTGGTTAAATTTGGGGTATTACAAAGGGCTTGGTCTAAGGTCCCATGTACCCTTCTGGTCAATTTAAAAAAAAAAAATTCATGTTTTGTCACAAAAATTGCAATTGTGCATTTGTCCATCAGTTAACTGAACTTGGTGGATGGCAACATGATGGATGATACTGGTGTATTCTTGATCGATGAGGTCATGAATTGTTGATTTGGCACTCTTTTCATTTTGTTTCAATCCTCACCTACAAATCCAAACGCAATATTAAAGTTCTTGTTCACTACCATGCCAAAAACAGCTGGTATTCCATACATCAAAGTGGACTATCACCTCCTTCCCAAACAACCACCCAAAAATGCCATTTATTGATTCCTTGCCGAAGGCAGAGGAATCTATGCGATGGTGATGTCGTGTGTGTGTGTGTGTATGTATGTATGTGCGTGTGTGACGCCTGCTTGTAAACACGATATCTCAAGAAGCGTAACTCTGAGTGATCTCATACTTGGCATGTAGATTGCCCATATTGAGTAGATGATCCCTATTGTTTTTGGTGGAGGTCAAAGGTCATTTGGGGTCACTAGAGGTCAAAAGGTAAATACCTTGAAAATTGCTTGTAAACACGATATCTCCAGAAGAGTAACTCTGAGTGATCTCATACTTGGCATGAAGGTTGCCCTTATTGAGTAGATGATCCCTATTGTTTTTGGTGGAGGTCAAAGGTCATTTGGGGTCAACAGGGGTCAAATTGTGAAAACCTTGTAAACACGATATCTCAAGAAAGGAAACTTGTAGAAATCTCATGTTTAGTATGTAGTTGCACCATGTTGAGTAAAGGAACCCTATCGTTTTCAGTGGAGGTCAAAGATCATTTGGGGTCAACAGGGGTCAAATTGTGAAAACCATGTAAACACGATATCTCAAGAAGAGAAGCTTGAGCAGATGTCATATGAAGTGGGTAGGTGTATCTTATTGAGTACAAGGGTCACCAGAGATCAAAATGTAAATACCTTGAAAATTGCTTGTAAACACGATATCTCCAGAACGGTAAATGTGAGAGATCTCATAGTTAGCATGTGGATTGCCCATATCGAGTAGATGATCCTTATTTTTTTTGGCAGAGGTGAAAGGTCATTTGGGGTCATGGGAGGTCAAAATGTGAAAAACTTGAATCTACAATATTTAAAGAACGGTCCTTCTAGTGAATTTTATACTTGTAATGTAGAATCCTCTTGTTGATTTGAGAACTTCTTTTAGGACATACCAACATAGTCTCTTTGATAACCATAAAGAAAAGATGAAGACAACATTAAATTTGGTATCAAAGATTATTATTTTGCAAACCTTGTGCCACTATCCTCATAAGGACATGTGAGCATGCATGAATTGTAAATTGGAATTGATTAAATATACCACGGGTTATTAGCTTTATAAAAAGAACTAAGTTACTGATCATTTGGATCAAATACCCTTGAGCGTGCATGAACTGTGATTGCTTAATTGAATGAATCAAATTGTAACTGACCCCCCTCTGTTCAAATTGGTCACTGTTATCTGACATAATTTATCACAGTTGACTGCCAGTAGAAACCACAATGTCCAGAATAAATCATACAGTCTGTTGAGCCAGGTGCTCAATGGACTTAACCATTTACTGTATAAACAGTGTCCCTGTTTAGCCCTTAAAGGGAAATAGGGCGTTTTTACAGAAAACAACCATATTTTTAAAACCATTATTTGTGGACATAGAATGATAGATTATTCAAAATAACGAATTACAGTAGCCTTATTTTTAAGGAATAAGATTCTCACAGATCAGAAATTTAGCTATTTGTTGCTCAACAATAATTTGTTCACCCAAACTTTTTAAAATTCAAATGATGCATCCGTTACTCATCACATGCATAATGTTTTGAGGAGATGAAGCTTTGACAGATATTTATTGATGAGACTGAATGGTTTAACAATGGTTAAGGCGAATTTCTTTGTATGCCATGTTGGTGTATTCTAAACGCCCTATTTCACTTTACAGTAGTTCAGGTAAGCTTTAAACAAATGACTACTGTGTATCAAACCAGGGAAACTTGTACTGTGTGTTGTGTCTTTAAGTAGACTAAAGGCAAAATTGCAAGTCATGCTAGATTCTTGTTTAATAGGAATATCAGTTTTTGCTAATTTTCAAGGACCTCATAGCCATTGGGAAGGGCATCATGCCAAAAAATCAAATATGAAAGAGCTGCCACCAATAGCTGTAACTCGACAAAATAAAGTGCTATAATTTTGATTAAATAAACATGTTTACCTTTTTATCAAGTTATTACACACGACAAAATGTAATTTGCTCCCCTGCAGCATCATATCCGTTTGGGAGTTTTCTCATGTTTGTGTAGGTCAAAGGTTATTTGGGGTGACAAAAGGTCAAAACCTTGTATGCATGATATTTTAAGGGTGATAAATAAGAGGGATCTTATACTTAGTTTGTGAATTGTTCATATTTAGCATGTTGATGACCATATAGGGTAGGTGATCCCTATTGTTTTAAGTGGAGGTGAAAGGTCATTTTGGGTCACGAGATTTCAAAAGGTTTTGAACTTTTGACCTTACTAAGATGGTATCTCAAGTAGGATAACTGTGTGGGATCTCATGCTTGTCATGTGGGCGATTCATGTTTGTTACAATATATATTATGAGGCAAGGAATCACTAAGCCTTTTGGCTTTCTAGTTTTTTTTTTAAATGGTATGTACAGACTTCTTCCAGGATGTTCTACTTTATTGATTTATCATGGTCTATTCTTGTAAAGCGCCCTTATCCAGTGGTACTAACTGCTCAAGACACTTTAAGGCATTCACCGTTTACTTCCTCATTGAGTTTAGCAAGCCTCATCATCCATTGGATTGTTCAATACGGATCTTTTTTCATTGAATCATTGAAGGATCTTTTCATATTATAATTGGTCTTCACTGGCCTCCATTTCGTTCGTGCTGTTTCGTTCAAGAGGTACCTTATGAGATCGTAAATGCATTATTATGTGTTTCTTATCGCGATAACCATCATAAATTTGTCACTTTTGTATTTGCGATCGATACTACGTAGTCGTTATCATCCGTGAATTGTTGATTTATGAGATTGTGAGTTGCATATTTGTTTCTTGATAGCCTCATGAAATTGTTCACTGTTAAGGGTATTTATTGTTCTTGAATGGTAATCTCATCACAATGGTGGAACGCTTTCCTGTAATTAACGATTCCATTTGGTTTTTGAAAATTTGTCACCAGACACTTTTTGCACTAGTACTAATTCATATGCACACAGCCAGTACAAGTTAGGGTCAAACATTCAAAATGTTGACACGTTTTTCATAATTTCTGGACGTGAAACTTGACTAATTATGTTAATCATAAACATTGTCATGTGTTTGTATCCTTGAAAAAAGTTAACAATATCAACTCGATGACCCCCTTCAATACCTTTTTGTGGTTGTGACCAGATTCTGTGGTGCTCTGTGGATTTAGTTTCCTCCATTGTGGCTTTGCTTTATGACTTAGTGACTCTGATAAGTCTCATGATTACAACTAATTCGGTTTCCTCTTTTTCTGCACCAAGTGGTTGAGGTGATGAGTTACCTGACTAAAGGGCTGCCCCTCTGTTAAATGTTCTGTGATGTGATGAACGTGTTGGCACAACCACCAACTAAACAGAAGAAAGTCTGTCTTATTTTTTTTTTAATATTTTTAACATTCAATTTCTCAGTGAACTGACTTTTGTGATTCTGCTTAACCTCGTACAGTAGATATTTTACATGATGAGTCTGTTCCTGCATTCACTGAATGCCTTCAGCTCGTGGTCCCTTTTCCATTCTTGAGTAATTATCTGAGGAAGGAATTAGTGAGCACATAATAGACAAAGCTGTTTCAATGTAGACTCTTCAGTAATATTGTCCTCTCAAGTTTTAGAGACTTAAAGAGGAACGGTAGTGGGTGTTTCAATTTCAACCTACACTTAGTGGACATCTGTTTACAAACAGTCACGACAATATTGGTTTTATTTTTGTCCTAACTTCTTTCTAAATAAAACTTTGAACTTCCTGTCGTTGTTGCCC
The DNA here is from genome assembly GCA_021234535.1 of Stichopus chloronotus. Taxonomy (NCBI): domain Eukaryota; kingdom Metazoa; phylum Echinodermata; class Holothuroidea; order Aspidochirotida; family Stichopodidae; genus Stichopus; species Stichopus chloronotus. The sequence continues at coordinate 21,662,848 of CM037835.1, forward strand.
AGTGTATCACTGTTTTGGAAATGTATGACGTATCACATGCACCGGCAATGCTACGTGACATGTACAGGTGCATGTGTGATGTCACAAACCACATAATTTTGCAACAACATGGCAACTTGGGAGTGAATAAAATGTATATTCGTAAAAAGTTCATATTTTCTTGGACATGAATTTTTTGTACTCTGAATGGTGTCTTATTGTTTGGAAAACTATGTCTGAAGTGTCAGGACAATCTGGGAGGCTGTACAACGGTGTCCCTTTAAGTTTGATGTCGTAAACCCATTGTTGCATGCTGTATTTTACTTTGTCAAAAATAATTGCTATTATTGGGACAAAGTGCTATGGTTCTTTGGTGTCAGTGAAAAGGTGAACGGAGTCCATATGGTGCCTTTGTTCGAATGAGCTGTGTTCCTTTAATGCCAGCAAACATGAAAGCTAGGTTCCTTTGGTGTCAATGACTTGTGTTAATATTGCATCAGAGTGTACTATTATTAACGATAAAACAATCTGGTGTTCCTTTGGTATCAGGAATAGAGTGAGCTGTGTTCATATGTCAGAGTGATCCACTTTGATTGATCATTGTGTTCCTATGGTGTTCGTGATGTCCAGGCCCTGTGTGTTCTGTGGCATTTCCAACTTGAATGTTCTGTGTCATCGCCAACTAGAATGTTCATGTTATGTTAGTGATCTGCTGGCATTTCCTGAATAAACTCGATTCAATGATTCAACAGTCCTTAAAATGTTTCAATTTTTGCAAAGAGACTGTTATGAGAAATTATATTGAAAGCAACCTCAAAATTAGCTTTGTCAAGGACTTCAGTACATTTAAGTGTCAATAAGTGTTCCCTTTCATACTTCAATTTACTTCCATCACCATCTCACACAATTAAACCACTTTGACATAAGTAGAACAAGGCCCCACAGGTGATGTAATTAATTCCCTGCATGAGTGAGTTTTAAAACTTGAACTGTTACATTGTAATGATGTTTGTTTCCTTCCGCCCTTACTTCCTATTTTTCTTTCACTTTTGCATCTCTCCAGGAAGCGCAGAAATTAGAAGAGGACAGAATCCATTTCCTACGAGATGAGTTGTGGGAAGTGACTAACCACGTATCTCAAAGCTGTGTTCTCGTAGACGAGGTGAGCTTTCTTTTCCTTCGGTCGTCTGACGTTCGCTGTTCTTCCTTCATGTAATTCCACGAGATGAAGATACTCTGCATGACAATCTCTGTGCTTCTCAAAAAAAAAAAAATTGCCCACAAAAAAGAAGACAGAATTCATTTTCTTAGAGATGAGTTGTGGGAAGTAACTATAAACCATGTACAGCATCTCAAAGCTGCATTCTTGTAGATGAATTTAGCTTCTTGTCCTTGGTCGAAATGCATCTGGACATGGAATACACACACACATTTGCTGTTTGATGTTACCATTCTCTGTTGATGTAACTCTGTGAGATGAAGTTACTCTGTACGGCCATCTCAGTGCTCTTGAAAACAAAACTGATTGATAATGTTTTTGATATTTTATGGTGTTGACAGAATGACAAAGCATACTTCCCTGCTATTGACCGAAACCTTTTCCATTGTCACACTTCCAATCACATCCTCGAGTGTGATGTTCACATTCCTGCACTCACTCAATTTCATTACCCAATGACTTTGATGTTTCTACTATTCTTCGCAAATGAAAAAAAAATGTTCAGAGTTGATGCATATATGTGGACATGAAAGTATGTAGCTGCTTGACAGCCGTGTGTGCACTTTCAAATAGTTATTACAGCATCATTGATCCTGTCTGTAACCTTCGTAATGATTTTTCTGGAAGGCATCCATGATCATGGTTGCGCTGAATCATTGAAGCTCATACCCTGTTAAATATGGCCATCATATACTTACCCATCAGCCTCTTTGTGTGTAAAGTTTAATACACATCTGATATTTTTGAGATCCTTTGTGCAATCGTCGTCGTTTATAATCCCTGTTTACGGTCTCCAGTTTTTATCTCTGTTCCGACAAACAGGTCAGGTCTACTTCCTGATATTCATGTTCAACATACATTCAATCAATCCCACTCAAGACAAGAGACTGGCACTTCTATATTTATAAATTTAAAAATAGTTTTCCTGTGCAAAGGTTGTCCAATCCAACATTCAAGTCAAAAAGTAAACTGATATCAGCATCAAATGGCGTCACCTTGGTTCATATTTAACATACATCAAGTTTCATAAGCATTGCAGGTCAGAGGATTCTGTGTGTAATCTTTAAAATCCCAAAACTCAGAGCTTTTGATCATATCTTTAAAAAAAAAATGTCAGTTTCATCTGCATGAAGTAATTTTACTGTTTCTGTCAATTCTGGGAATTTTTTCAGGGTTTTTTTTTTTTTTATCTGTGTGTGATCTGATTAGTATCATTCCTTGAAACAGGTTTGAATGATACCAGTGGAACTATGACTTTGTTTCACGTTAACTAATCAAATACCTCTCCGCTATTTTTATCAGCGGCACCAGAATACACAGAGCTGAAAGATTTGCATGCGATAGTTCAGCATACTTAGAATGGTGACCCCACAGTTTGGAAATGGCCCATTTTTTTATCTGATTTTAAAGCATTTTGAAGATTGTGAGTGCTCTCGATGTTGTGACTTTGTAAGGTTGCATGCTGCGCTGTGTGGCCTCAATCAGTTACATTGTGGAATCAATCACATCATCCATGTCGAGTAATGCAGATATTGGAATAGTTCTTGAATGTAGAAAGGCAATTCTGTGCTGATCTCATGAAGCAGTTGCAGGCACTCTGATGTTCATCATGGAGTCATAATTAACAGACATGCCTGTAGATTTAGACTTTCTCATTTTAAATTAAGTATCGTTTCCTTTTAGAGTATAAACAATTAGCCATTTTTCATTTAATTTCACCAACGTAAAATGCCTAGTGCAATTGTAACAGCTAAGGTAGAGTTAGAGTTTTGAATGAAATATCTTGTGAAAATGAGTCAAAAGTCTGGAAAGAGGCCACAACACATAGAACTGAAATGCCAGTACTAATCAGAATTGGAGAAGCATTTTCTCCTTGATTTATTTTACAATTATTATAAAAGATTGAATTTACCGCATTTACCTGCAATGTGAGATTTAACCTCTCTTTCCTGAGCAAGAAGACTTCACTCACCCCAAAATTTTGACAGGTCATATGACATCACACAAAGCCATAGTAGGAGCGATTGTCACCTGTACGGTCATTGTGGTGGCCCATGTGCAGTGCCACACACAGCACAGTGCAACGGCACTGGACTCGTACAGGTCATATTACTAAAAATTCCACAACACTGTACTACATGAAACCAAATGAAGAAAGATGAAAAATATGAGATACAACCTTTATTACTCCAAGAGAAAAGAAAGGATTGAGAGAAAAGGAGTAATTTTCCTTCCTCTGATAGAGAAATTGGTTTTCTATTGGACTGTCAATTATCTGAGTTTGAAATCAAAAGTGATGACATTGGTATTGATAGAAGTGTCATTGATAGACAATGTAGTTAGTTCAAGTGACTTAAAGAGGTGCATTGATTTGTTTCATAAAATTCACTCAATTGTCCTCTACCTGCCAAGTTCCTTCACATTCTAATGACAAGTGATCAAAGTAAGACCTACATCTCCATGTGTCACATGCAAAGGAACATCAGTGGGTGAGTATAAACGAACGATTCAGTTCGACTATTGAAAATTCATGACTGGACACATTTTCACATGAGTGTTTAAATCACATGAACACAGCTAGTGCAATTCAGGATCAAAAGTTGAAAACTTTTGACTGTTTCCATAACCATCGGATGTGTAACTTGACTAATTTTGATAATTGCAAGCATTGCCATGTATTTGTACCTCAAAAAATCCTCGCTACCTAAGTCTTCATTCCAAGTTTCAAGTTGGTTGAAAGTAATTGTAATCCTTAAAGATCTTTGTCAACAAGGTTAACAACATCCCACTCTCACTTTCAAGTGTCAAATTTAATCAAACTGAACAATGTTGTAGCTCAGGTATTTGGTACCCATGGGGTTTCCAGCAAAACACCACAGGGCACCTGATAAGCCTCAGGGACAAAGGAAAAAGTGCTATATCGATAATCACATTTGGGGGGAGGGGTAATATTTTGAGTGCAATGACAGTCTATGGGTTGGTTCAGGAGGTTTTCTGTCAGGAAAAGTTTTGCTAATTACAACGTTACTGTGATAACAGTATAAAGGAGATGTTTGTTTTTTAATTTTGTTTTTGTTTGGCTAAAAGGTTAGCAGAACCTGGTCCCGGGGTTAATATACATCGCTTCCTTGCGAATAACCACAAGGAAACTTCTACGCAAAATTTTTTCTTATGGGAAATTTGGTGATGTTTAGAAAAATATACCATGGGTACAGATTTTTTATAGCTTTTTACAATTGTAAGAAGTATAGCCATTTCTTTGGTGCACTTTTAGAAATGCAGGGATACCAACAATTTTTAACATGATTGAATGAATGATAGGTTTATACACAGCCTCTACCTTGACTACAAGGCATGCACGGTCGTGCTGAAAACAAAATAACCAATGTTAAATAGTAGAAAACAATTTAAAATAATAGAAAACAAAATGGAAAGAACATCAAATGTATGCAAAAGGCACTTACTTAACATTGAGCGTCATTACAAAATTATTCGCATCAGAAAAGAGAAAATGTTTTAGGTGTTTCTCGAAACTATGTATACTGTGCATGTTCCGGAGATCAACAGGGATGATGTGATAAGATATGTTTTTGCAGACCTAGTCACAAATCTGTAGCAAAGAGGATAAATATTTGTTGTGATTAATGAAGGCGATGATGATAAACCTACAGTTGTTCATCTTTTTTTTCCGGCAACATGTGAAGTCTGCTAAAGCATGTTTGCCAGTTTGACTTAAATATATAGTTACAGGCCACTGGGAGATCCTCTTTCTCACTCATCATTAAAAAGGAAAATATTAAATCTGTCATCGCTCAACATCATTCTAAAGATTGATTCCCCGATGGACCATGTTAAAAAAAACTTTCCAAAAAGTGGAGATATGCTTAAAATAACATTTTGACCCATTTAGTGTTCTTGATTGCAAGTGTGAAATAAGCTGTAGATCTGGGAGGATATGAATGCTGTGTAATTGAAATAGCTGCGAACCCATGGGGCAATTTCATGCTTTACACTTTAACATCGTCAAGATCATCTAAAACCCTTTATTATGTAAATGTTGACTGCAATGCTTTGCATACTGAACAATTTGAGCCTAGATTATTGCCAATTACTGTATATTCCAAATACCCTTATATAAATTAATTATTCCCACCCAGTTTTTTCAAAGTGCATTACAGGCCACAGAGGAGATTGTCTTTGACAAGAACATCACATTGTTTGTTCCTCTTAATTTCCAACAAAACCAGACCTGGTCTTCTGCACAAATTTTTTGTTCACGATCGTCAAGATTTTTCCCCTTTCATCATCCAACGTAGACTTAATTTACGACAAATGACGTAGCAGCATTTTCCAACTTACACACAGGATCAACATATTGCAGAAATCTCAGAATTCATACGGAAGAAATATCTGAAATTGGCAAATGCTCTCTGGTTGCGGATGCTGTCCTCTACACTGAGTGACGTATGTAGTCTATGGCACACTGTGTGCACTTGAAAGTCAGTGAGAGTTACTATGTGACCCATGAATGGGCTCCTATTATAAGACCATCACTTGCATTGCAAGACCCGATGAGAGCTACTTAACACAATACTAAAAACTGCAATGTCATAACAGTCATTACTCCAACGAAGGTCAACAAAGTTTTGGATATCAATTCGTCCTTTTTATATTTTGAAAGAAAAAAATTCTCGTTTTAATTCATTCTTCATGTTTTGACCACTATTAGATGCATGGATCTACAAGTGATCATTGAGGCATAAACACAGCCATGATACACTCAAATGTAATGAACAAGTGGTACTTCACAACCAAAGGAATTCTTGTTGAGTTATGGCCATTATTGCCATCGTCTGAGTCGTATTTCAAACGGAACAATGTCACGAGTAGACTGCATCCGAAGTTGAATGTAAATGCATATAGAAGACATGCTGTTTAGTTGGCTTCCCGCAAAAATAAACATCATGTCGTTTGACAATTGTGTTTGATTACAAAATTTTAATATTCTGCAGGCTTCCTTAAATGGCAATGCACACGCCACTAGTGGCACGCGATGTTGATTGGAGTGGCGTGAAAAAGTACTGGCAGAATGTTGCAAAGAAAAAACTCTAGCTCTCTCTGAAAAATTGTAGTCTGTTTTGAAAGATTCCCTCGAACCTGAGATGATTTACCAAAAACGTGGAAGTTCTGTGGAAAAATTTGCCTCACAAAAGTGGACAAACTTGCACCATTTTACATCTGAGCCCCTTCTGAAGTAAAAAACGAAAATTTAAGGAGGTTTAAGGGAAAGGGGCCCCTCCTTAATAGCTCCCCAGGATGGTAGTCAGTGGTGCATTAAATCAACCAGGGTTCCTATGGGGTCTTGAGACATCTTGGAATAACTTGACTTTAAAGCTGTCATTTTCAAGGCCTTGAAATTTCTTAAAGATTGATCTTTTGCATCAAAGTCCTTGGAAAGTGCTTGAATATTTCTGATGGATATATTACTGTACGTTTTGCGTAAATATTATTCGGGAAAAAATGTTTTAAACCAGGACCAGTTTTGTTCCCTGCCAACTGCATGAGCATGTAAGAATTTTCTGAAGATATTTTCGAAGTGTTTTGAAAGTGGTTTAGTGTCCTTGGAAAGCAAAAGTCTGACCTTGAAGAGTGCTTCATTTTTGTCCTGTAGAAAAGTATACAAACCCTGATCACAGATAACTTTACCATGTGGCAGTTTATCAAATTTAATTGATTTAGCCAGATATATAAATGATTCTGATACGATTATTATCTGTTAAGTTACCGCAGTGTCGGATGATATGCTCAGTGTTTGTCAAAGTAGAGCTGCTTTGCGAAGTATGAGCCAATAAAAGGCTAATGAATCATACAGGAGTATTTGTATTTCTGTACCACTTGTAGACATGGATTAAAAAGTCACCAAGGATTCAATTTCAACCCCATTTTCAGAAATGCCAGCAATGTTTGGTGATCGCTACTTCAATCTATTTGAAGGCACAAGTATATTGGTGCTGTATGAATTTGTTTATAACATTTACAAGTCTGTCCAGCACTGATCATCAGATTGGCGACGTAAATGTCCTGTGGCATACTTTAACATCTATGTATCTCCAGATGTGACATTTAATTTTAAGGTACATGACAGAAGGAAGGGGGTTAATGAACATTCTGCTTTGTATACTTGCAGGTACAAGAAGAAGTTAGAAAAGTTTTAGAAAAGTGTTTAGCAGACAGAGATCTCCACCTCTTCGTCCAACAGAAACGAACGGGAAACAGAAGACCAGGTAACCTGTGGTGTCCAAAGGGGCAATACTGTGTGTTGAAAGAGTTAAGAAACTAAAAAGTGTGCTGCAGTGCTTTGGAGGTTAATGTATTACTTTGAGTAGGCGAGCAGTCTGTGGAACCCTCATGTTTGGCAAGCTTTCTTAATATTTGCAGAGAGACCGCTTTCAAATTACATTCGTGGATCCTCTGGGGATGGTGTTAGGGGTATGCCCTGATGTCATTTATTATCAGACTCCTGACTTGTTCATTTTGGTTAAATTGGTATTAATTGGGCATGGCATCACATCTCAAAATGTCTTTTTCTTGAAAACTGAACTTGTTTGACTTTGGTTAGTTTATTATAAATCTGCAAGCCTTCTGAAGTTTGGGTGTGTTTTCAAACAGTGAAAATTCTCCTCCCCCCTCCCAACTCCTGTGCTCTATAAGTGTCAGACAACAATGTCGGGGGGTTGAATGATTTATCCGTCCCATCAGGTAGCTTGACTCTCATAGAAAATTGTGGTGTTTCGGTTTTGAAGTTGCTATCAATTCACACTTGGCTTTCAGATTGAAAGAAATGGTCAAAATTTAAAAAAAAAAAAAACGCTCAACAAAAGGAAGTTGTATAATTTATTGCTGATGGAAGTCAGAGATTTTGCTGTCACACTGACATACATATCCTTTTCATAAAGGCAAGAATGAGCACATTGTTGTGAACCAACAGGAACTGTTGAATCTGTTTACTAGCAGAACACAGCAGAGCTATAGGCTTTGGTCTTGTAACAGGCACTGCCATTTGAAGAATGTGTTCACAACATTCTGGTTTTTAAACAGAAGAACTAGTGGTAATTTGTCCTTTTTTTTGGTAGCATGGTGGGGATGGGGGGTTTGATCATTTTACCAGCTCAGTAGTTCAGGAGGTGTCCAATGTTACCAGAAGAGCTATGTGTGTGTGTTTTTCATTTTGTGTGTGTATATGTGTGGTAATAGGTACACGGATGGAAAGGGGCGTTTTTGTTTTTTTTTTAAATTATTTTTTTGTTAGTGGGCGGTTGTAAATGGAGTGCATGGTACAGTTAAAGATTTGCTTGTCTGGTGACCATGCTTGGTTAATGTGAAGTCAAAAGCAGACTTCATCCAGTCGTGATCTTCCGATGGCCGGTTCGTTTGGATCTTTCATCTGTGTCGTCCCAACGCTGGCAATGAATCTCTCTTTTCTGTGACATGTATCGGCTGCTTTTGCTCCCAGATCCCTTTACGTACAAACCTCACAATACGAATGGTGAACCGGTCCAACGGATAGTCAACGGTTAGTACAGTGCATTGCATGTCTTCAGAATTCCAGACTTTCAAATGTCTGTCTTGTGTCACCATGGAAACACCGGTAGATTCAGGTCACTTCAAGCATGTTTCATTTTACGTGACACGAGCCTATTTTGTGACTGACGCCTAACGCATTAGCTGTCAATCGTAGAAATTTGTGAAGAATGCTGACATGTTTATCCAGTGAAGCTATGAAAGCTAGTGAGGGTGCTTTTGTCGTGCAGCAAAAAGCTGTATGATGGCTGTGTGACTCCATCCCTGCTGTGTGCTTTTCAACATGAAATTTGGAGCCTACTTTGCTGTCATTAGTTTCATCCGTCAGTTCAGTTCTTCGATTTAAAAGAAGAGACTTCAAACCAAGATGGAGTTGAGACAGACAAGTCTGTCACAATCTGGTTGGTAATCATGACACCCAAGGTTGTCAAAATCTGTTTGGGAGATGTGACATCCAAGCTGTCAAAATCTGGTTGGCAATTAAGACAGCCAAGTGTAGCCATATTTATTTCTATTTCAAGCAATCTTGGTGGACTAAGTGTTTGTATTTTGCACTTTTGCTCTTACCGCTTCAGAGAAGGTCACATGACAGCATTCTTCTCACTTATTTCTATGGCCTAAACAAGCCAAGTGTCTGATATTTTGGTGCTTTTTTTTTTCTTCTCCCTTTGTTTCTGCTTCTGTTTGTGGTGGATTTACTGTTCATTTCACAGAATCATCAAGTTCATTTTCCTCCCTCATGACATTCGAAATTTGACGTCACGACGTGGACATCACCGTTCACTTTTTTGTTATATTTTGAGTTTTACCACACCTAGATCAAAGTCAGGAGCGGTATGAATTACCTCGATTAGGTTTCCTTTCACTAGCTTCATTTTATCGATCCAGAAGTCTCATGCATGCTCTTAAACCACTTCACTCAGTTTACACTCATAAGTAACATGAGTCAGCCATTTCCACAATCTCGGCTTGAGGCTTGTGAGAGCTTACGACACAAACGGCAATTAGCCTATTGTGTTCCTTCCTTGTTTATGAATGTTAATTGAGGGTGAAAATAATTTTATTACTTTCAGTTTTTTTTTCTGCTAGACATCAAATGGAAATAAAAGCCTCCTAGTCATTAAGACACAGCAAGGTTATGAATTATCTCAATAGGGAATATATCAAAGTTTGTGTTATCTGAGGAAGAAGATAAAGAAATGTGAATCATAAATGAAAAAACGTCTGTATTGCAACAAAATTCAGTCATAAACAAGCATTGTGATAGACCAAGACATGGTGCCAAAAATGCTTGAAAGTTTCAGAGAAATGGAATTCAGGGTGTATCTTCTCAAACAACTTCTTCCAGAATGTCTACTCACGTGAATACATTGTGTATTCACGTGGTGTTAGCATTGTACTACACTTCGAATTCTCTCTATTAAAGTGAACTTACATAAATTAAACCCATTTGAGTATTCTCATGATGTGAATATCCTTCATACCCTTTACTGGGTGAAAATTCACATAAATTAAGCCCAAGTAAGCCTTCATGTGACATGGGATATTCCTCTGCTCTGTGAGTTCTCACCAAGTGAAAATCCACATGATGTTGAACTTCACATATATTAAACCCATTCAAGTGTTCACACAATGTGAATGACACTCACATAAAACATTGTGACATCATCCTCACACAGTGAATGTTCACAAATTTATACCCATGACATACAAATGTATTATCAGTTTACATGGACAAAAAACACATGGACTTATTTCATTATCACGCCAACTCCAGAATCCTTTGTTTCTCTGAATGGAATTGTGATATGACACAAGGGGATGCTTTAACTGGTGGTAGTGAATGTTCAGGAAAACTTCATCCTGAGTGTGAGGTTAATGAATGCCATGTCAATTTGTAGTGAGGTACCAGAAATTATCCAGTGATTAAGTGGCAAAAAAAGAGATTTATCAATGTTTTTGGACTGTCCCTTGTGCTGGAATATCTTCTTATCCTCTTTTCTTTTTGGAGGGGGAGAGTCTTAAAGTACATAATTCATCCAGTTCTTTAGAAGAGAAATGAAGTTTCCCTCACTGGAGATCAAGAAATGTATTCATGAAGTTCTCCCGATTCACCATTTTGTGCTCTAACTTTATCCATCTCTCAGTAATCAAGAAATCACCCTCTGTTTTGGGAGATACAAACACTTTACGTTCTGGCACACTTTTCTTTTTCTCACCACCAGTCAACATTTATTCTTTGTTGAACATGTCACCTCCCTGGCAGCATGCAAACTGCTTTGAATTCTTTCACAGACCGTGTCGAATACTGGAACTATTACCAAGATGAGCAAGCAGCAGCAGCAGCACGGGTGCACCCTCACCTATCAAACGGCAGAAACCCTGCCATCGCACCATCTGGGTTTCACAATCTCCATCGGGAGCCTCTACCGTCAGTTCCAGCAGGTGAGTCATCGTGGTCATACTGCCCTCACTTTAAAACCCAAGAAAGACCAATGACACCTCTCTCCATCACAAAAATGTTATGTATTCACTGGAGATGAATGGATAGTCAGATCGGATTCGGCCGATGTTTACCACTAATGGTAAAAACATCAAATCAATGAAATTTAGCAAATTCCGTAATTTGCCGACATTTTTCCAATGTTCAGCAATCTGAAATGATAATTGCACCAGGGAACATTCTAATCCATGAACCAAGGGTAGGAATTAGGAAAGGTCTCAGGAGCAAGGTTTATCCTTCTGAAGAAGTTAAAAAGTCCCTTGTGAATGTGTTCATGGGGACTACTTTTATCATTCATCAGAGCTCTTTTTCTCATACCTTTGAAATTTGCAATCTTTGAATTTTGACAAAAGCAATCCAGAGACCAGATTGTACATGAAATGAACATTTTTCGGGATAGAACTCACATGAGAGGGAAAGTACTGAATCAGATCAGATGTCGGCCGATGTCGCGATAAAAACATCGGCCAGTGGATTGGCAGCAAACCTACATCAGTTAGCCCTGGTATATACTCTTCCAATTTTCTCCAAGTTTGATGACTTTGAGTTTCACAGAAAGTTCCTTGCTGTGCGTGTAGATTTTCTGATTGAATTTCAGTCAGTTTCGTAGAATTTTTTGTCATTCAAAGTCAAGGGAACAGACATAGAAAATATCACTCGATGACACCAAAATTTAAAGCATGTGGGAGACCCGTCATTTAGTCCTTGTTCACTTATGGGCAATGCTAATTAAAGAATGAAAGGCATCCAAATGTTGAAAACAAGAAAAGGTTTCTTTCAGTTTAGACACATCGTGACCAGTTTTGCAGATCTAGCAGATTAGTGTCTAATACTTCAAAATACCGTCAAGGGCTAACATTGGAATCCCAAGTAATGCGGTTTCACTGCCACCCCCCGCATGTGCTGTCAAGTGCTGCCTGGGATCCAAGAACACATCTGCAAAAGAAAAAAGAACACATCTGCAAAAAAAAAAAAGAAGCATTCAAGTGTTATTTTTGCTGTAAAATCAACTCAATGGAATTTGTAAAAGATTTTATACACTTCACTTTCAGATCCACCAGAAGCACATGGTAAACTTTACTTTTTTTCTGTGTGTCATCCTCTCATCTTTATTGTTAATACCAAGTTGAAGTATTCATCTACCATGATTTTAGTGAGATAAAATTTCATAATTGCAGTTGCAAAGCTTTGCATGATATTTGTTGTTTTCTTTCCAGCCTTCAATGATTAATGTTAGTTTACGTAACACTCTTTTCAAGGCAGTAGTTCATCCAAATAATCGTGATCATCATCGAATGCTCAGTATGAACTTGATTAACGTGATGAAATGTCCGCTGAAATTAATGCAAATACAAAAAAAAAAATACAAAATACGCGTTTGACTTGAAACACAGTTTAAATTCAAGCAATCTTTCAGAGAATTTTCAACTTCCAAGGACAGAACATGACACACAAAGAAAATAGCTTTAGTCATTGTTAAACTATTCTGTCTCATCGATAAACATCCCACAAAGGCTTTATCTGCCTAACATATATATGCCTAAAGATTTGAGTTAATGAAGATGCATCCTGTGAATTTTTAAAAAAATTAGGGTGAAGAAATTCTTGAACAACGAATATCTGACTTTCTGTCTAATAAAAACTTACTTCTGGAAAAGAGGGCCAACGGCCTCCCTTATTTTGACTAATCTATCATTCTGTGTCCACAGATATTGGTTTTAAATATATGATTGTTTTCTGTGAAGAAAAAGAAATGCCTTATTTCTCTTTTAAGTTGAAGCACTTGTTTCAGGATTCTTTTTTTTCGTGAATTAAGGATTATGCCAAACAGAGCTTTTGTCTGATAAGTCAGGTTTTATCCATAATCTTGGTAAGATGCAACTTCCCTGGCCTATTCAGACATTACTATCTGTCTTCCTTCAAATAAGAATATAAACAGAAAGTAACATGTAGGCAAATTTTTTCTGTGCTCATCATTATTCTTTGCTTTTGTTTCTCAAATGTCTGCAATTTCTTGTCCAGGCACCCTTAGTGTCGTTTAACATCGTTGCAATTAATGACTCATTTACATATTAAAATATTACCCAAACAATCAATCACCAGTTTCAAGCATGCTCACATCTCTCCTTGCAGAAAGCTTTTGTCTCTTTTTTTTTTGTAGAACCATTAGTCGGACATTATGCATAATAAGATGACATATCTGGATGAAAATAACATTTGATAGTATCGTTACGCTCAATGTTACTTACGTTTCTTTCCTGAGAGTAGAGGGTGTGGAGATGTCATTAGTTGCCAGATTATTAAAAGTCTTAAAGTGAATTTTTTTTTTTGTTGCTTTGATATCATTTCAGTCTTTCCATTGTCTTGATATCATGTTAGTATTACTTTATTGCCTGATCTTGGTTAGCAGTAGTTGATATTTCCACACCTTTCCCAATTTATGTTCAAGTGTCTATGTTGCTTTATGTTGCTTTCATTCTTGGGAGGGCGACTTCATAAAATCTGTTGAAGGAATCATGATCTTTTTTTTTTTGGTACGATGTTTTGTATTGGCACAAAATATTTTTGCTTTACGAGATACCCCTTCGTGGATCCAATGTAATATCACTTTCACTGGCTTGGCGGATCCAAGTCCTTTCTTGGGAGGAGTCAGACTGGTGGTACAGTGATAAGGGGGGAGTCTAATGGTAGAGTGCATTATAAAAAAGGAGTGTACAATTGTGAATGTGGTTTTTTTTTCAGAAATTTTTTATTTTCCTAGCTATAATTCTTGACAAATAGTATATCAATTTTCTGCAAGGTCTTTAGAAATACTGTTTATGGTCCCCTTTTGGGTGAGACCATGGCCCCATTAGAACCCTTCCCTCACCTTAGATCAATCATGAACTTTGCAAACATGTCAAAATTAATATCTGCTATAAAAGTGAAATGTTCACATTGATAAATTAATTGCAAGTTGTGATCATCTTATCCGACCTTTCCAGTTGGTCATTTCTTGAAATTTGCGATGCTGAAAACCACCTGAGCAATATGCTGCCATAATACGAACTAAACTGATGTATTCTTGGAAAAAAAGACAAAGAAGTTAACATCAAAATATGTTTAATTTAAAAGATAATATCAAGATGAAGAAAAGTGAATGACATAAGGTTTAGTCTTGAGGATGGGAATTACAGAGACTGTTTTAATGAAATATCTCTGTGAACGGCATCAAAATAGCTCAAAGTTTTTAATACCAAGCTTTATCTTACGTTTATAAATTCCCAGACTAATTTTCACTTCAAAAGAGGACTTTCACACCTCAATTTGATTTAAACTTTTATATAAGAGTATTATTTGTCTCGTTTATGAATGTCATCACAGATTTTGCTCCTTTCAAATTATTTTCTGCCAATTCGTTATTACGGTCCATATCAGGGAATGAACTTACGCAAAGATTGTGTGCAACAGAAATGTGTTTCTTCCAGCATTGTGCTCAAAGAAAGTCTCATTGATTGAGATATTGTTTTGAAAAATTTCGTTTGTAAGTTAGTGGACATCTGTGTACATATCAGACAAGTGTGTATTAATGAATCGCTCACAGCTGGCAATTGGCCCTCGCGGCAGTGTTCACACTAAGGGCATGAGATTGCGTGAATCCTGCATTTGTCTCCTGAGCACTGCAGAAAGATAAATCTTTTGTGGGAAATCCCACACGCTTTTGCACTGCTGAGGTTGTAGCCACAATTATAAATACACACCATAAATTGCAATAGAATCTTCACCAAGTGACAACTTCCTTCTTGATTTTGAAAATCCCTCCCAAAATTTTTCTTAGAGAGGGATATCCCTCTGAATTCCCCAGTGCAAACACTGTCTCGTGGGTTGTCTCTATGTGATAGTCATGCATTGATAGCCGCCTATTGATAGCCTCACAGGGATAATCCCCCAGAGGTAGGGGCTTAAGTCTACAAATATATGAGTTGGATAAATCTGCACATAGGAAAAGTTAAGCAGTTTGCAAAAACTAGACAGCAAGTTATTAGAGATACAGATTTGTCAGGCCATAACTGTGTGCAAAGTTTCTGTAGAAACAATAGTAACAGAGCAACAAGGACAATCTGTAGAGTGGATGTGAAACAATAGCTCAGCCAACCGAATGCAGTGTAGGTGCGATACTGCCTATCAAGCAGTTTATGGACTGTACCATGTCGGTGGGAGGGAAAGTATTTTGGTAAGCGTGGTATCTGCTGTTACCATAGCTCAGTCACTGACATAGCAATCCTTTCAATTTTCAAAGCCACAGGTACCATTATTTTACTGATGTTGTATGACTTAATAGTGTGTTTCACGATGTGACCATGCTCTTAAAACTTTGACCTTTTTATCTTAGGTACAGGCTTAGTGAAGGGTGAGTTAACACATTTACGCTTTCTTGGATTGACTTTATGCCATTTTGTGCAGATCATTCCGCATATATGCATTTATCACAAGCAACACAGCAACTTTGAAAGTGAGAGATCAGCGTTTAACCGTCGGTTAATTATGTTCGTGACAGATGTGTTTGTTCGTGGTGTCACAGTGCTTTGTCAATTCTAGCATTACCTGCATCAACAAATAATTGCTGTGAACATCGGTCAAAAGTTGTGGCTCGACTTCGGTTACATCCTTTGTTTTCAAATAAGCAAATAGAATTCACTCTCAGACCTGTGAAACATTCGTAATCAAAATGCAGTCATGTGCTTTGCTCTTGAATTTTCCAGCATTTTGTTATCGTTGTTTGATTTTTAAAGTTCAGATTGTTGCTGATCAGCGAAGCTGTCTTGCTTCTTAAAATATTTGACAGAAAGGATCTGTGATATTTAACCCGATTCAGTTGTATCTCTTGCAAATGAAAGCAAAAATGAGCAGTTAGCTTAGTGAATGAATATCTAGTTCAATGCAAAGGTAATTAAAAATACAATTCAAGGACTCAGATTTTGAAAACGTGAAGGAATCGATGCAGTCTCAACCACTGCCGTCCCCCTGGCAATCGAAAGTCATCGACGAATTCGTCCAAGGTCGATAAATTTAGGAATGGTCTTAACTAGAGGAGTTGTGAATGTCATGATTTTGCCTTGAGCTGTGAATGTCAAGGAGTTCATGGAGGAAGGAGGTAGTTAACTTCTGAGAAAGATAGATCATACTCTTCTCTAGAATCCTCTTCAGAATGAGTGACACAGATCAAGTTTGCAGAGATTATGACAGCCAAAATTTTTATTCATGCTCCCCTCTCCCTTCAAGAAAGAAAAAAACTCTTTAAAAATCAGTTTAAATATCATTTTCTTTCTCTCAGTTTGGGATGAACTCGTGACTCATTTGAAGTCAATTCATATTCTCAGTATTAGCAGAATTCATCTTTGTTGCTAATTTTAGCATTGAAATATGATTTCAAGTAGTCTCTCTTAGCATTGTCCGGGGGATTTAAAGTTATATGTATAATTTACACATTTACGTTTTCAGAGGAGGTGAAAAGTCATTTTGGGTTTGACTTTCTTTTTAAACAGTGTGTTTATAAAGTTGGTAATATTTTGGTTG
Organism: Stichopus chloronotus; assembly: GCA_021234535.1. Classification (NCBI taxonomy): domain Eukaryota; kingdom Metazoa; phylum Echinodermata; class Holothuroidea; order Aspidochirotida; family Stichopodidae; genus Stichopus; species Stichopus chloronotus. The sequence continues at coordinate 21,679,686 of CM037835.1, forward strand.
CCTTGGTATTATCTGTCTTGTTTGTAATGCAGTGATGTCACAATGATAGAAATATTGTTCACAAAAATTTCCATCTCAAAAGGAGATAAAAGCATGTAATTTCTTTGCATACATACACTAAGAATCCAGATCATACATGTGCTATCAAAGTCTGCCTTGCAAACCGTATATTGTCCTTGGTACTTCTTTCCTTTGCTGTTTTCCTTGGATCTGGCCTCTGAAAGCATCCACAGTATATAAGTATACTGCCCTCTCTGTCCACATTAGTAGTATACTCTCTGTCAAGGAATTGAAAACCCCATTATTTGCTTTTTGTAAGCCATAGCCTTTTCTTTTGTCTGCATGTCATAAAAATTATCTCTGCATACCAGTTGTCCTTAAATGAGCCTGGTGTGCATCCTACAAGAAATTGCTTCGTTCATCATCTGTTCCATCCTACTTTCAACTTAAAATCGGATTAGTCACTAAGTCGAGTTTGATCCAGAAATTGATAGTAACCGATGAGTCAATCAAAAAATGACTCACTGTAGCATCTGACAGATTCTGCTTTCACGGCCTTTCAAGATGATGATGTCCGGTAATTTTGTGAGTCAAAAGATTTTAAACTCGTTCTTACACATGTGGCATAAGTATGTCCAGCAGACACAATGAGTACATCCTGTGATAATTTTGGAAACCAATGTTTCTCTATGCTCGGGCCATCCATTAATGGATCCCTCCAGTCTGCCAAAGTCTGTGCCATCTGATTGCCTCAAATGTTTATATGTCCATTTTAACTCTTCTCATATTGTTGAAATTAAAGAGTTATTCATGTTGGCAGAAAGCCACATTTCTCATCAACAGGCTTGTATCGTGAATCGCTCATTTGTGGTATTTCCTAAAATATTGCATTTGTGACTAAAAAAAAAAAAAAAAACCAATGAAAAGTTCACATATCTAAATCAAGTTCTAATATCTAAAACATTCGGGACAAATCAAGTGATTGGGACAATTTTGTTGCCAGAAAATGAAAAGTATTGATATGTCACAGAGGTAATATTTTTGATCGACAAAAGATCTTTTCGGCCGTGTCACTTGTTAATGGGTAACATGATAGAAACTGCAACCTTATTTAGATGTGTCCATCAAGGGGTCTTTGACAAGCAGCTCGGTCATAACTGGTGAGTGACATTGGCGAGCAAAAAGTCAAAATGCAACAAACAGTCGAGTTTCATTAATTGGTACTTGTGATTCACCAGAAGCATTGACAATACGATCAGCAGAGATAATCAACTTTTTTTCTTTTGCGTGCAATCGAAGCAATTTATTCGTTTTCTTTTTCTTTCGTTTGTATAGGGCAACCATAACAATGCATCTCCAGCATGCTATTAAAAATCATACATTTTGGTTTCAATGACCAAGTGAATAGGTTAAATATAGTCCTAGAATAAAAAGTGCTTAAATCTCTTACAACAGTTGTGTTATAATTAATGCAAATGCTTTTTTTTTCTTTAGCCACTTTGCCTTTGTCATTAATGGGTAACATCATTGAAACTGCAACCTTTATGGGTTGGCTGCAACAATCAAGGGGCACCTGACGAGCAAGTTTTCTTTTTTGATAGGATCATTTTACAAGGAAATGTCAAGTTAGAAGGCTGCTCTCAGATCAATTTTATTAAGACAATGCTTTGACTTGTTAAAAACAATAGCAGTAGAATTGAACAATCAGCTTTGACTCACAGAGGAATGTACCTGCTTGAGAGGATACAAATTTTTTTTTTTCGTCTCGCTGTCAGTGACAATACTACCGTTCAGTCTGAAAAAAAAACATTAAAAATGAAGACCAACTCCTGCATTGATGTTGAATGTAAGACATCAGTATAACTTGTGAGATGTGTTTTAATCCGTGTAGGCATAACATGCATTTTTCCTTCACAGTAGGGGTTAATTTGCATTAAGAGGTCATTTATGGCTCTTGGTTGTTTAGTTTCTGGGTTGTCACCAAAAGAGTTCTAGGTGGTAACCAGAGATAATCACAGAGCTATTACAGGAGGCAACCTTCATATGGAAAGATGGTAAAGTCCTTCGATTTACCATGTACGCTAAAACTACGATGCCCCCTTTTTTTGGTTGGTAGGGAAATTTTTGATATAAAGCTGTGCAACCACAGATGTAGAAAGTGGATCGGTACAGTGAGGCTGGCTAATCTCTCTTCTCTTTATACCCTCAGCTTTTACCACGACAGTCTCTTGCTTTATCATGTGTTCCCCTTTTTTGAGAAGCTTTTTTACTGCATGAATGTAAGCTTCACTTTACACCCAAAGGAAAGGGAGATAATTGTGGCTTTAAATGGACGAACATCTAAATTTTTCCCAACCAACTGTCAGCGACCGCTGTCTCCGATGTGTTACGGGGGAGTGACAAATCTTTCCGTAAATAAAATGTAAACCTCCAAAAAAGTGAAGATAAAATGTAAACCTCCAAAAAAGTGAAGATAAGATCGTTAGTGAAAACATCTTGCATTGCATTGCAGCGATGTTCAATCCACAAGCGGCGATGTTCAACCTACCGGCCTTACTCCATTAGTCACATGTGCTCGCTTTCATCCTACAAGTATTTGTCTTGTATGTTGTACCAATGTCTTTACCTTGCTGTATGTCTGATGTATCTAATACATGTGAATGCAAAGGTAATTGAACTTAGTTTATAAAAATCAAAAGATGCCACAGAAAATTTCCTGGTATGTACATTCCTTTTACGATCGTTGGTCGGAATGTGGGACTGACAGAAAATTAATTAAAATTTCAGTGAATTTAATATTTGTTTGAGTTATGTAAACTGAATAAGTGGCACTAATTGCTGTTTGATCTATGTGATGGGAAAACAAGACTTTTACTCTTTTGTAAAATGCCACTTTCCGTTTACTCTTCTGTTCTCTGAATGACTTCCGTTTTGCCAAAGGAATTTTCCAGTTTTGAGTAGATCAAATTCAGTACCATAATTGTGCAATGTACACTTGGTGGCATGTTTAGATTTGCGGAAGTGTGGGCCCATTGGGCATGTACTATTAAACACCCAGCTGCCATAGCTGTACACACTGTACTACCACGTGTAAAGTGTAAACTCGCCACATACTGCCCCATGTGAAGCAAGTGTTTCTCGCAGAGTACCAAAGTGAGAACATCGCATCAATTCTTTGCAATTTTCAGCTTGTCAATAGTGTCTTGGATCAGGGGTAAATGACATGATGTTTGTTTTAAGAGGATGGGGAAATGGGTCCAAAGTAGTGAAATTGCTCTACATTTGGACACTTGCAACTTTTCCCACAATTTTTTTTTCCCTATAGTTTGATTTTGGTCTTGGAATTTTTTGTTCTCCTTGATTTTTCGTTTTCCACACTTCTGCATTGTGCCCCTATTTCTGCCTTTTTGATTCCTTGCCGAAGGCAGGCAAGGAATCTATTTGATGGTGATGTCGTGTGTGTGTGCTAATGTGCGTGTGTATGTGACACCTTTGCTTGTAAACACGATATCTCAAGAAGGGTAACTCTGAGGGATTTTATACTTGGCATGTGGAATGCCCATATGATATAGAAGGTCCCTATTGTTTTTGGTCAAGGTCAAAGGTCATTTGAGGTCACCAGAGGTCAGAATGTGAAAACATTGTAAACACAATTTCTCCAGAAGGGTAACTGTGACTGATGTCATACATGGTGTATGGGTTGGACATATTGAGTAGATGGTCCCTATTGTTTTTGGTCGAGGTCAAAGGTAATTTGAGGTCACCAGGGGTCAAAATGTAAAAACTTTGTAAACACGATATCTCCAGAAGGACAACTGTGACTGATGTCATACTTGGTGTGTAAGTTGATCATATTGAGTAGATGATCCCTATTGTTTTTGGTCAAGGTCAAAGGTCATTTGAGGTTACCAGGGGTCAAACTGTAAAAACCTTGTAAACATGATATCTCCAGAAGGATAACTGTGACTGATGTCATACTTAATGTGTGGGTTGGTCATATTGAGTGGATGATCCCTATTGTTTTTGGTCAAGGTCAAAGGTCATTTTAGGTCATTAGAGGCCAAACTGTAAAAACCTTTTAAACAAAATATCTCCAGAAGGGTAACCATGACTGATGTAATTCTTGGTATGTGGGTTGGTAATAATGAGCAGAAGATCCCTATTGTTTTTGGTCGAGGTCAAAGGTAATTTGAGGTCACTAGAGGTCAAACTGTAAAAACCTTGTAAACACGATATCTCCAGAAGGATAACTGTGACTGATGTCATACTTGGTATGTGCGTTGGGCATATTGAGTGGATGATCCCTATTGTTTTTGGTCAAGGTCAAAGGTCATTTGAGGTCAACAGAGGTCAAACTGTAGAAACCTTGTAAACATGATATCTCCAGAAGAATAACTGTGACTGATGTCATACTTGGTGTATGGGTTGGTCATATTGAGTGGATGGTCCCTATTGTTTTTGGTCAAGGTCAAAGGTCATTTGAGGTGACCAGGGGTCAAACTGTAAAAACCTTGTAAACATGATATCTCCAGAAGAATAACTGTGACTGATGTCATAGTGGGTGTGTGGATTGGTCACATTGAGTGGGTTATCCCTATTGCTTTCGGTGGAAGTCAAATGTCATTTTAGGTAAAAAAAAAAGGTCATTTTGGGTTAAAGGCATATTAATGTGGTGTTTCAAGAAACAGAACTGTAGTTGATCTCATACTTGTCACGTGGATAATTCATGTTTGTTATAATATAACCATGTAGCAAAGAATCACAAAGCCATTTGGCTCTCTGGTTTCTGTTTTCCACAAAAGTGGCCGAGTTTTTTTTTTTTTTAATGTATCTGATGATCGATGCAGGGGAAGACAGAGAAAATCCGAAGGACCGTCATTTATCTTTAAGTGCTCTGTGTCATCTCCTGAAGAGAAAGTTTTCTTCAGAGGATGTTAGACATCAGTGCAAAGAAACAACAGATCAGTGCATTCCCAGTCTGTCATTGTTTTTATCAGCAAAGACTGAAGTTTTCTCCCTAACTGTTACGACCTCATCACCTATCTTTTACAAATTCTAAGAGTGACAAACGGATTTGGGGGGGCAGCAATTTATTCTGGTCACAAATCTCTCAGTGCAGTATCTTGATACAAGTCTTTGCCATCATCACACTGTACCTATGAGCAATGATGTACCTGTATAATGTGTTTTGATATTAAATAAGTATATGTTTAAGTTATTCCTGTCATGAATATTCCAAACCTCCTTCACATTTCCACTGCTGCCCCTGCAAAATAAAATTCTCCTCACACTTTATTTTCTTGATGTGTGTCAGCATTTGTATTCTTCTCCTTTTTTTTTTTGATCTTTCATTCTGTTATTGCTGATCGGACCTCAAGGATAAGGAAAAAGGAAAACACATTTTAGATTTCATTTTGTTGTTCTTTAAGTGGCTTCTGATTACTTTACTTTCTAGCAATTTACATCACTGAGGAGGAGGTGACTGGCTCTGACGTACTATTCTGAAATTATGACGAATGTAAAACTCACGACATCAAAAAAAAACTAATCTTCAATCTTGTTATTTTGTCATTGCAAAAAGCCTTCAGTTTATTGTTTCCAAATTTTTTTAAGACTTTGCACCTGTCAAGAAGGGTGCCACCAGCTGGGAAACATTGTCACTTACAGAGCAGTTAATGTCATCATGTGTATCTCACATGGAAACTCTTTAGGACTTTGACGTCCAGAATGCTGTTTTCCTGTGGCATTGATGGGAATAAACCCGTCGTCTAAGCCAGCCACCTCTCGGAAAACTGGAACATGAACCAAATCTTAAGTATGCACAGATGTACATCCTCTGCATACCACCAAATGCTCTTCCAGATTTTGTATTGGTCTGAAATATTCATAATTCCTAAAGAAAGACAAAAATTGAAAGATAAAATGGTATCTGTTTTGGGGAAAACTTTGTTGATTTCTGATAATGTTGCCTTGTCAATTCCTCTCATCTTTTTCCTTTAAAACGTTGGCATCATGCAATAAATTATTTTTTTCTTTTTCATTCTTCCCGCCTTTTTGTTTTGAATCATTTTTCTTCCAGATAAAGAGGATATATATTCATCAGTCCCAGAAACATACTCAGGAGGTAACAAACGTCCCTCGTTGGACAGAGGTCAAATTCTTTCAGCAAGTTCCTCTGGAACTGGCCAGACACCTTTCAACGCCAAAGCTATATATCAGTACACTGCACAGGTTACAGCTTTTTGTTGCTTTCTCAGTTTCTTGTTTGTTGCGCTGACGCACCTCGTCAGAAAATGTTCTGTTTCTTCATTCGGCCTGCTCTTGTTTTGTAAGCTGAATGTGCCTTTTAAGCTTTTTGAGTGTATTTCTTTATATGCATGAGCATTGTACAGAAAAAAATTTTTCTTTGTTAATGCAATTGTGCAACAGGTGGTGGAAAATTAGCAGCTTTGCATTATTCAAGATTAATTTGGCAGAGACTGAGAAAATAGGAGGATGTTATACCCGTTGGTGTTAGGAGAGTGAGTGATTATTGTTCTGAAGGGGAAGGGGGAATGTGATGAGGGAGGCTGTCTACTTGCAAATACAGTTCTTTACTCTGTGGGTCTTCTGATTTCAATTTAAATGTACTAAAAAAAAAACTTTGAAAGATTGTCTTGGAGATACCCACACTTTAATGGTCTCGAGCAACTGAGAACAAAACGAAACAATACCAGATTGTAAAACTGCTTTCTTTTCCACCATCTTTTCTTCTCCATGTTTTTAGAATAACAATCATGTATGCTGCACTGACATAGGACAATTTGATCTGCAGTAATCCAGATCATCTACTTAAATGTCAAACGTTCACCTCAGACTAATGATGGACTTCTTCTCTGAAATTTTCTCGATATCATCGACGGGAGTCAATTGAGGATTTTTTTTTCTTTAGTTAACAAGAAAGCAGTGGATTTCTTCATGAAACATTGACTCTAACTTACCTGTCTCTACACGACTCACTTCCATGCCATCGTCAATTGATATGAACATTTTACAATAAGGTCCATTGCTGTAGATACAACAGGATGGTTAATACCCTCTTGGTTTTATAGATTTAGAACGGGACACCAATTCAGTAAAAAGGTGACCCACGAGACATCATCAGCAAGTTACTCGTCATTACCATCATAGGCAGGAAGCTGTGTTAAATTTGACTTGTAGCAAGTGCATTTAGGGTAAGGTCAATATCCAAATATTTATGTCTCGGGACTTACGAAGGGAACTCTTGAGTTGGGCTTTGCAATTTTTGTGTGCTGCATGTTTTATGTTCAGAGATTCACATTGACTGTTTTATGTCCATCAGCAATAAGAGAAAAAAAATTATTGTATCTGTCAAACAAGGGACTAGCAGGAAATATAAATGGTTGAGGAAGGTTCTATCAAAGCATCATTTGGGGATGTAAGTTCATCTTTTTTTCCTTGATGAGACTAAAAATGTGTTTCTTTTCTACTGACTTTACGATTTGTGGGGGGGCACACACCGTCACAATATCCCTACATGTGGTTGTTTAACAATTCCTCGACAAATTGAAAATAGTCTGCCTCAAAAAATTTTGTACCACAACTTGTAGAGACCCATTAGCATCCTCAACAATCATCTGCTAATGAAAGTAATGAGACAGCATCAACTAACTACCTCAAGAAAGTACTCCGACCATAGTAGATCTCATTTACAAGATGAAAGAGATGGCTTTTTTCTTCCCCTTTTTTTTTGTATCTTTTATGTTTGTATGTCACGATTGCTATTTGTATAAAAATTTGAGCATAATAGCAACTGTATAGTAGCCATTATTCTATTAAACCTTGCAGTATTGTAGTACCTCATTATTCTTGTATCCGCCCTTGAAGAGCTTTTCCTTAATTACCCTCCCAGCTTTGCAACGCACGCTTAAAAGTAGCCAAAGTCCTCACGCGAGTTCACCTCGATGCACGCTCTTTCACAGATTAACTTCAGTGGGCTTAATGTAACTAATCTTGTCAACTTTATGGCTGCTACAATGAATGGTAGAATGGAAGGAGCAGAAGATGTTGAAGCCAAAGATCTTTCCTGTCCCTTCCTCTTTTAAAGCTTTATTGTTAATCACGAAAAACTGGATTTCTGGAGTGCCTGTCAAGTAAAAATGTGGCAATGTCATAAAAAAGGACTACTCTGATGACATTGGGTGCCATGGCAACATGTTCAGTATATTTCAGTCAATCCCAATCTTGCTGAGTCCTTCAAATATCGCTATCATCGCTTATTTGCAAGTGAAATTTGTTTGCAGAATGGACCAGTTTAATGGAGAATTGATTTTTCATTGTAAAGAAGCTAATTATCTCATCCCAGTCGGAGATCAACTTAGGATGGTTTCATCTCCTTGTAAAAACATGGCAGTTATTCGATCAGCATAAAAATGTAATCATAAAAGACATAAATATAAGAAAAAATAAAAATGATTACATTGTGTCTTCTGCATCTCGCACCCACTCCTCCATCTCCTCTTAATATTGCGACAAAGATTTACCTCCAAGTCATGAAAAGCGATTGTTTTAAAAGAATCCAATTTGGAAATTTCTCCGTGAGTAGCACTGTAATTTAGAAATTCCAAGGGCTTTATCTGCAGAAAGAAAAAGGGAAGATTGGAACTTTGACAGGAAATGATTCACCCAATTTCCTCAAGAGAGTTTAATTTGTTTCGGTGTCGATTGAAGTCACTCATTTTTTTTTCTCTTCTTCCCATTTATTTTTCTTTTTAACCTTCAGTGTATCCACTTGGCATCCTCTGTGTCCATTTCTAATAGTCAGAGTTTCAATTTTTCGGAAGCATTATTAAAATCTACATTTATAGTGTGACAGTCACTCTGACTGTTTCTTGTCATGTATTTTTAACATTCCTTCAATTTATTTAGTTATGTTTTTCTTTTTGAGCTATGACTTGAAAATAGGAGAATCTGAGACAGCTTAGAAAATCTCTTACGATTAAAGATTGCATCAATATTCTTTGATTTGTTGGTACTTGTTGGCTGCCCCAATCTTATCTTATTAAATGTTCCTATTCAGACATGTCATTGTTGGTTTTACTTGCTCTAGGGATTTAAGCCACAGCACTTTCTTCTTTTCTTAGGGATTTAAGACACAAAACTTTCTTCTTTCTTTTCTTTTCTTTGGAGGGGGAGGGTGAATGTCACATGCTACCCAGTAAATTTGTAAAGATCTCTTCTACCATGCTGACAAAAATTTACATCAGTCATCACTCGCTAAAAGGAAAAGACTGAGACAGGATGCCACCGATGAGTCCTTGCTGGGACTCATCGGTGCAGCTCAGAGTAAATTTCAAGACTGACAGGATTGATACAAGCATAGCTTGCATCGATCCTGATTTTCATGGTGCATATATATTCACGGTATATATATATATATATATATATATATATATATATATATATATATATATATATATATATATATATATATATATATATATATATGTAAATATAGAGACTGTCAAGTTAATTAAACAGCATTTCATTTCCAAATTTGGTTCGTACAGATGATGGTACGTCCTCACTTTTCAGAATGCAGATGCTGAATGATGGTTCTAAGTCAATGAAGGAAAATTTACAATATACGATATTACATAGGTACAAAGATGTGCTACATTCAGAAACAAATGTGCAAATTGAGCAAAAATCAGTTACTGATCCAGCCATCAACACCCTAGCGGTGAACACAGAAACTTAGATAATGAATAGTTAGGTTGGGTGGGTAGCGCCATGCATGTGGGTCTTGATTGCTGGTTTAGGTCATATATAGTTGCGTAATAGGTGCTAAGTTCTATGTTCACACACTGTCACTAATTCACTTCTGTTAGTTAGACTGGCCATGTGGGGCATATATGTAATAAAATGCTTTTCCTTCAGACAGAGATTCCATAGTTTGGTAGATGTAGAATAGGGTTTGCCTTTTGTGATAAATTTGTTACCGAAGGAGTATGGGATGTCGTTGTCTTTCAAATCCAAAAATGTACTGGCTTAAGGTTGTAACTTATCATACACAAAGAAAGCGACCACCCACCATCCATCAACCATATCATTGAACGAAGAAGTCTTTTATGAGGCCGCCCCTCCGTACCAAGAGGCACTTGAGGAAAGCGGATACAGATATAAATAAAAAATATGACAATTTGAAAACCACCAAGAAGAGCAGCACCTCACCTGCACACACGCATGCTTCTGTTATTTAGTGACTCATTCACCTACAGTACGTTTTCATCTACAGTTGGTTTGCAAATCAATTTTGAGGCGATCAAGTAATATATGAGTTTCAATTTTGCGTTACTCTGTCATGGCAGTTAAGATTATTAACTTCTGAGCTTGCCGCCAACATCAAAGTACATTTGAATCACATGATACTCATGCATAATCATGAGTACACATCCAAGATGAAAAACTCAATTGGATAGTACCATCAAGTTTAACTAACCTAATCAACAGATAAGGAAAGTGCAATGCTTCCTTGAAGTTCATAATACGATACCATTTGTGAATCAATAGCAAAATTTGTCTGAAATTATATAGGAAAAAAATTGAACAATGACAATCAGTTAGATTAACTAGATGATATACCAGGGGAGGAATATAGTCTGTGAAAAATCAATGAATCTATTTTATTTCTCCTCAGCTGGTGTTTTTATTAAAGGAAAACTATTGTACAGCCTTTCAATTTGTATCCATAAATCGGTATCTTTGGTAAAGAAAATAGGCACTGATTTGTATCTATGTATTTGGGGGGGGGGGGAATTATCTTTTTACACACTTGTGATCAATTGATATAAGTTTATGGAGCATATATGTAAATATGTATGCACAGCAAACACTTTAATGTCACACCTCACTTTGGAGAAGACCTCAAAGACTGAACTTTATGGCAACTCAGCCGTGATGTGACATGCTCACTCTGGAATCCAAATTGTACATTATTTTCTCCTGGAAATTAAAAAGCCCACACACAAACCTAAGGACTCTCTGCGATTGAAGTCCAAATTTTCGTTCATATTCCATGATATGATTGTGGAGTGATTCACGGAAGGATTATAGCCACCCATCAAGTCCTCAAATTTGCACATTTCCGCTCCAGGGAACGTCTTTCCACGGCAATGATGGCAATAGCTTCGTTAAAAGTGATTCGTGCCTCTCGGAAAGTAGCTGTTTCGGTCCAGACTTGTTTTTCCACTTCTTTATTTCCTTTTTCTCCCTTTTTTTTTGTTTTTTTGTTTTGGCCTATTTGCACTTATATTTGGTTGGTCTAATGCATTTTTGGTAACCAGAGGAAAACACTCATAAACATTTACAGATGATGCATGAAATATCATAAGGATATGGAAAAGGACAAAGCTTGGGTAAACAGTAGCCATATATTGGCTGTTGTTCTACGATCAGAGTTATATTAGCTCATTAAAAGAAATGATGCACCAGCTTTTAAGACTAATGGATAAATCACGTCACCAGCTTAAAAGATCTTTTCGAAGATGTGGAAATTGACGTTCCATTTGCCTAGTGCCATATTTTGTCATGTTTTGAAGAGGTTACATAAATTATCTCCTTGTGACTACCATGCTCCGTCTACTGTGAGAGAGACCTTGTAAGAGTTCTCAGAATATGTTGGTGGGCGTAGAATTGTCGTTAAAATTGTTTTTGCACGAGAGATATCGCTGGCTTATGTCCTTTTTAGTTGCAAGTCATCACATAGTAAACATGGTGCAAGATTGTGTTAAATGGTTGTGTAGCTTTGTGTGGCTCAGTGTAGTTGCTGGTGGATTTTGCATAATGCTCTTTGTAGAAAAAAAAGAAAACTGTAAACCAGTAAATACCAAACCGCTCTTGACAGTGAATTTGATCGGTGGATTGTTTGTACGCAGTTAATGTCCTTTCCTTTACTCACGCTTTTCTACTGCCCTTCTCAAATCTACCTCTTTCTTGTCCCTTTCCCCCCATCTCTCTCTCCTGCTTCTCCATTGGTCACCTTGTTCCTTGCTGCATCACCTGCTACCCTCCTCTTGTGTCCCTCACCGATCCTTTGGTTTCACACCTTTCCGACCACTTGTCCTTTGTCAGACATTTGAGTTTTCTTGAGTTTTCAATTGCCTCTGTTTCCTTTCATCATCTCCAGGATGCTGATGAGTTATCTCTGGAGTTTGGACAAACCGTGACAGTTCTTTCTATCAATAATATCAACTGGTGGCTAGTAGAGTATGAAGATAGCCAAGGGCGTGTACCCAGTAGGTACCTGGAACCAATCCAAAGCAAGATTCTGGTTTGACAGTGACTCATTAAAATTGTCCCACTATCACTGCTACCACAAGAATGGCCGTCCAACTTCTCCATGGAGTGGCGCTTGCCTCCATCAGGCATCTGTCGATCGTTGTGGCCATCCGTGAATTTTGAACCAGATCACCCTCGTGGATTATGAAATGGAGGGTACATACCAGAGACAGAAGAACAATCAGAAGAGTCCAAATAGGATGAGATCGTCTTCAAGAGAGGCAGCAGGCTTTTGAGTTGGAACATTATGCATTCTATGTAAAATGAAAACTTTAAAAGAAAATGAAAACTGTAACGTCTTCCTTTTCATGGCTAGGAGTTGATGACTTATGGCGTAATTCCATCAGATCCATGTAGATTTTTTTTATTAATTTTTAGTTCTTGTTGTTGTCGTATTTTTGAATCTGTGTTGTTTCCCAAAGTGTGACAGCACCAGAGCTTATGTAGAAAACAAGTAGGTGCATGGGTCTCTGGTTTACCACGTATTGCTGAACGTGGACCATTCACTTCAATAGTGTTACGTGTCACGTTATGTGACACTCCGACATACTTTTGAGAATCAATGCAATTAATGTGTCTCGTGTTTCTGTTGTTTTGTTTTTGTTCTAAATCGTTTTGTTCTAAATTGTTTTTTTTTTTTTGTTCTAAATCATTGTCATTGAAATGTTGGAATACGTAGTACGCTTTTTAAGCAGTTCCTTATTGTTAGGAGGAGATGCACAAGGTGATTTTACATTAAAAGAAATCATGACTTTACACTGCTGTAACAACTCCAGGAAGTCCTCAAATGAGCCTACGCTGCACTCTGGATTTGTTAGCATCTTTTGGTTGGACAGCTCTGGGAAAGTATGACATTTGCGAGTTAGAAGGATGGGTTAAAGGGAGTGCCGTTCCTTCCTTAATGGAAGGAAGGGGCAGGAGGTTTAACATGTCAACTGTTGGCATCAATACAATACATAGTCATTGAATACATTTTATACATTGGGGTTTATGCAGCAATACAGTGTCATTGGAGTGTATGGTGACATCATTTAGTTGTAGTATTTTCGTTTACAATTTCCTTGATATGAAGTAAAAAAGTTATATTTAAATATTTAAGGACATTTGTCAGTGTAGTTTATTGTAGGTTAAATATGTCAGGAATGTGATGCTGTGCTTCAAAGTAGAAGAAAGCCTGGCGTCATCACCACGGATAGAGAGTAATTCCCAAGCCCTCATAATTTGAAAGAACCCTGGACAGAAGTTGATTGCTTTCAGTTCAAGCAGCTTTCACTCATTCCACAACGTCGACTTCTTTACTGATTGACTTCCCACATACGTATTTCAAGAGAGTCATTTTCAGTTAGATCCGTACACAGGAAGACTCCATCGGACAAGCATAGATGTTTCTCTTTACTTCCTTCTTTTTGTCTTTGTGGATATGAACATTCATTTAAGCACAATGTCCTCTTCAACCCACAGCATATTTTTAATTTTTTTTTTTTTTGTCGTCAGCTTTATCACTTTGATGCGGTAAATTATTTAGACGCATAGTATTCACATATTAATATCTTGCACTGTAACCAAAAAAACAACTTACATATGATATTTCCCAATGTAGCATCGTAATAAGTTTAGTATCATGTCCATTGTACAAGAACACTTTCAGTCAACATTTTAATCCTATTCCTTTTTTTCCCTTTGCTGTTTTAATATCGTCATAATCGAGGATTTTATATTATTGGTCGAGCCGCAGAAAGTTGTCCAGCTACTTTATTTAAGACTCCCATGTCTGTGTTGTCATCCTCACGCTGGCAAAAACCTACACATGAATGATCAGTTGTGCACATGTGAACAGTTTGGATTTCATACCATCGTCAGGCATGATTCGAGCATCTCACAGCTGTACTAAGTGGAGATATGAACTACGTATGTATGTATGCATGTACATCATACATACATACATACATACATACATACATACATACATACATACATACATACATACATACATACATACATACATACATACATACATACATACATACATACATACATACATACATACATACATACATACATACATACATACACACACACACATATACATACACATATACATACACACACACACATACATACACACGTACATACACGCATACATACATACATACATACATGATACATCAGGATAACATAAGCAGGACACACACAATACTAGATTTACATGCAGCTAATTGTCCTGCAATATTTTGGAACATTCCATGCAGTGTTCTGATGTGTGCAATTCTTAGAAATTTGTTTCTTGGTTTTGCTTTCAGTATTGCCACATTTAGAACATAAATATTCTAAATATCATTTCTCTACTTTCTTTTGTTTCCCTTCTAATTGTTACAAATTTTCACAATCCTGCTTACAACGTTTGTACCTTAAACAAGTTGTAACTCAGTGATAAACTCACAGTCAATGTGAGTATCTGTTTGGCTGTGTCCAGGTAAGTAACCACACGTTTCAAAGTCAGTCATGTTGCCAGACCAAGGCTCCATGACCAGACCATGGATAAACCACGGCAAGTTTTTCTTTTCTTTTCTTTTCTTTTGTTGTGAAGCCTTCTGCAAGAAAAGATGGTTCTAGAAACAGAAATCCTCAAGCATCTCCAAAAATATCCCCCCCCCACCGATGTTGCAGTTTGCGGCTGTGCATGGTTCAGAATACAGCAATCTCAAGTTCATTCACTTTGAAGATCTTAGTTATGTCTTCCTTGATAAGTCGTATTTCTCTTCCAGTGAATGTATCGAGAGGTGATGTACTCGTCTTTCCTTTGTCGTTCATTTGACTGTTCACTTCATATGCCTCTCAATCTTTGTCGCCGTCAACCGATGTGCTTGTGTAGCGTCAACGTAAGACGAGAAGACGCCTCAGTCTCCTCACGTATCTTGCTACCGTGCCGATGATCTTATCCATTATAGATGGCGTTGTGCAAGGCTTGCCAAAGTTGTTATTTGTTTTGAAAATTAATAAGAATGCAACCAAAGAGATATTGCTTTGCTATGTTGTCACACACTTTCAATACAACTGTGAGTCGTCATGGTGAGGAGTAAGTGCAAAAAGAAAAAAAAAATGAATTGAGTAAAAAAAAAAGTAATAATTGAGTACCAGCTCTGTAAATCTTTGTTCTTGGCTACTTCAACTCGATCCATCCAGAGAATGTCGCAGTCTGCTGACAGAAAACCTCTGAAATGAACATGGTCTATCATTTTCTTGAAATAATTTCATTTTATGAATGAGATCGAAAAGTATACCCGACTGCTACAAGGAAATTTACTCGGACGATTTTTTTTTTTTTGGAGAGGTTACAGTGATATTGCCATGATTACATATAATGGGTGTGTGCTTCATCACATTGTTAGGTGACTGTTCACTGGCTTCGTAAGTTTGTCAGTTTCGATCAAACACAATCGCGATCCTTGTTATATCCTTTCACGCGACTGACGTCATCACTGATTTTTTTTCTTCCTTCTCCTAATATGACTACCGTTTCTACATTCCATTTACTTTGTTAATAAACAGCATTTTCATTAATTTGTATTATATTTAAAAGAAAAAAAATCGTAAAGTACAAATCAAAGCCAAGCGACAGTAACGTTGACCCGGGTAAGAGCAAGGAACTTCAACTGAAAATAATTTTTGCTTTGATTTTTAACTTGAGCGAGTGGTGTTGTATTTCTTTGTGCTAATAGAAATGCATTCGGTTAAAAGCTGATAGGGAAATGTTCAGTCAAGATTCATCATTAAACGACCCCATAACGGATGAAAACAAAACACGACAGAGAAAACAAAAGGGTACTTACAAAAGGAGATGTAGCGGTGTTTGAAATGCTTCTTTGACTTATTTTTACTCTTTCTGTTTGTTCACAATTATTTTCCTTCCCAGGTTGAAGTTGATCGAAAATTTTGCAGCGAAGTATTTCGGATTCTACGATTTCAAAGTTGTATTTCCGTAGCTGCCGGCGAAAGGCAGACGAAATGAAAAAGAAAAAACAATAACATGAAAAGTTAAAGGTTGGGTGAAACATAACATGCATCAGTCCATTCATACTGCAGTGCATATATAAGTCTTTTAGGGCAGATCTGTCTCCTGGTAAAAAAAAAATGTCTTTGTTAATCAGGGAACGAACACAAAGATAACCGGCATCTGATTACCAATCTATATTGGTCGTCACTTTCTCCGTCGTTATTTTTTTAATGACAAGACCTGCATGCACGAGCAACATTCCCGAATACCCCCCCCCCCCCCTCTTCAGAAAATCACTTTCAACCAAACTCACTTTTCTTCAATTTGCTTTACAACGTAGACGTATTCAGCGATTTCAGAACGGTTTGAAACGTTTCGAAGATGTTCTGCAGAAAGATTTTGTTGAAAACAAGTTGTAGGAATGTTGCACTATTGAACCAATCCGAAGTTCAGGTTGTGTCACGTGACCAGCTCATCAGAGTCACATTCATACAATATGGTTTTGCGAGTGGATGGTTTGAGAATGTTTCTCGTGTATACAGGCCTGGAAAGTCCGCAACTTTTCCACAACACCGTTTTGTGGTAGAAATGTTTTCACTCAAAAGTTTTCGACTTTTCCAGTCAATAACGGTATATTCTTCTGTTATGTGGCCCACTTCATTGATTAATCTTTGACTTTTCCATTTGCGTTTGTTCGAGCGATGTGTGTTTGTGTTAATGCCTTCCTCTCGTTAAAGTTTAAAAGAAAGCAACGGAGATTAGACGAACTCATATCAACCAGCAGTGGAGATCGATCGGGTTACATCGTATTTAAGATTTAAGACATTGAACGTAAGGGTCAGAGCACACTTTCACTGAATAGCGTACCCCTGCTTCAACGTACCCGAAAACCGGGTACCGAATTCAATCGTACGTGCCGTCGAGACGGGTCAGCGGTTGCTACTCTTAAGTTGACAACTCGAGTATGTAGTGTGTTTGTTTTTCTATCCTTTCTGGGAAATGTACTACTTATAAAGGTAGCAGCACCCATATACTCAGTGTTTCGGTTTTGATTATTTCGATGGATTTGGTTTTTTTTTTTTACCTCTTTTTGCGGTTATCCTCGTTATCTAGAAAAGAAAACAAAAGCTGTTTGAGAATCTTATTGACCTTGGAGTTAACTCAAAACAGTGATAAGATAGATAATGTAGTCTCTTAAATTATATTATAAGATTGTCAGAAGAATTTAATAATGAATGTTTTATTCGAGGTAGAATGGAACTGTTTATCACAGTCAGTCCTTAAATATGGAGAGTTTAAATCGGAGATCGACTGTATCGCATTTGTACTTAAAATCCAGTACTTGATTTAATATCCCTATGCGGCAATTTACAGTTTGAAAACAGTTTAACTGTGTAGAGAGAGAATTGTTTATTAACTATCAGAGATTTTAATTATGATAACGAGTGTAAAGCACTTGTTAAAATTGAAATAATAAGTAAACATTAAATCTATTTTTCATTAACGGAATTTCTATGAGAGCGTGAATTCGATTTAAATATATATATCACGCAGTTGTGCAAAGTCCTTTTTAATGCGTAATTGATTGTATGTGTTTTTTGGGGGGGAGGGGCGAGGATCGCTGACCAAGGTTTTATGAAAACTTGCCCAAGTCTACTTCTGTTGACTACGCTGAAAAATATTCATTAAGATTCCTCCCCAATCCCCTCAAATTCCTACCAATACAAACACACTCGTTACAGGTACTAAGAAAATCATGGCGTCGGATCCTGTGGTGGGGGTGGGGAATAGAAAGAGTATGGGCCCCGTAATTGTGGGAGTGAAATCCCCAGACCTCGGAGTTTCCCTATAGCTCTCCAAATCCCTATTCATGAAGTCAATTGACGGTCTTTATCCATAGATCAGACAGCACCAATATGGTGCAGTGAAAGATTGCAGAAGAAAGAGTTCGGACGTGGGGGGGGGGGGGGGTTGGCGAATGGGTTGATCAACCCCCTCTCACATTCCCTTCCAACTTTCCCTTTTGATCAATAATGTACAATATAGATTGGGCTCGTGTATATCGGGGAGTTGCTATTTAACTAGCTGTGTGTATATTACAACACGAACCCGATGGAAAATGGAGGGCAGTTGAAGTACTTTATATTATCACGTGTAAGCTGCATGTCGTAAGGAGAGTATTTTGTGTCCCCGATATACAGTCTTACATTTCTTGCACTGACGAAAGATAACAAGCTAGAGGGGCATCACATGTGGGGTTGGATTGCTTCGTGCCCCTTGTGGCACCATTATAAGGGCAGGAGATAGGGCGATTCCCGATTAAAAGGGGGGGGGGGGAATAGGTAAGACTTTAAGGTACAAATAAAAATGTTACAAAACGAGAATTGACTCAGGATTATTTGCGTCCTATGACCTTCCGACCAGTTTTGTGAAAGAATGTAACCATACTGCATTTGCATTATGTAGCAACCATACTGCAACCAGCATTCTGTAGCCCGCGATCTTCACTGCCAAGTAGGCACACTCGGGATAGTCGGCAGGGTTGTTCGGTCGCGTGCAAGCACGCATGCGTCACAAGTTTCAAATGAAAGGAAATAAGTCAATAAATATCTAGTCAGTCAGTCACGAAATATTGGTTCAAAAGCTGTTTTCATTTTACTTATGTTAGAATGGTCTACACCACAGAATGCTCATCGAATAACAGTGAAATCCTCCCACACTTACAGCACTATACACAATCCCACAGGTAGTGCAAGAGACTTCGTATTAAAAGTTTCGAATGTGTCGGAAACAATGGGATGGGATAATTTCATGAAGGAAAATTCCTTTTAAAGAAAAGGAAAGTAATCACTGATGAAACCTTGTCAAGGCCGCTACTCGCCATTTAGGTTACATACTGATACTTCACAGTATTGAGAAAAGTGGAGTTGAATTCCGTCTTGTTTGATAATAGTAAAAGGATCCATTACTTCGGCAACCTGAAATTGTTAACATAGGATCAATAAATTTAGTTCGTTGTAGTTTTGAACTCGAACTAATTTTTCTGTTGCACTTCTCTCGTGAATTTTAGTTGAATTTATTATTGGCTTTTGCCCACCAACCCTTTCAGCTGTTCAGCCATTCGTAGAGAACAATTTCTTATTCTCACAATCGTAGGCCTTATACGCTAAGAGCCTTAAAGTAATTTTGTTTCACTTTTACTGTTTTGTTTCTAAGTTCGTGCTAGCATCGCCTTTATGAAAGATCCTGCCTTTACGAAAAATCTTGGCCCGACGTTTCGGCTCAAGTGTTCGAAGTAACCGTTGGTGTTATCGTCACTTCCTCGTTACAATTTTTTTTTCATCGAAAACTCATAACCACTTAATTTTGTATGCGTTTCATGCGGTGGATCACTTGCTTGCAAACTTTATATGCTATCGTGTATACAACGAATGTATGTATATTTAAGCCATGGTATTTGTCATGTTTACATATCAACGGGAAACAGATGAATTCTTTTGGCGTATGTTTGTGCGACACTTCACTGTGAGCTTCGAGGAGTTCTCCCTGTAGACCCCACCCCCTGCCCTCATACTTTAGGGCGCGGATTTTGCCCTCGTTACCGTACACGAAATACTGCAGTCCCCGGTGCGTGGTGCCCTATAGATAACGTTTCCGGCTTGCACTATCTTGTGATGGATATAATTTTCTGTGAAATCGTTAAAAAAATCCCGCAATTATTTTCCAAGTTCTTGTTTACCATTTGTTTCTTTTGGGTTTTTTTTTTTGTTGATTCTACGATGTGTTTGAAGCAAACTTGAATTCAAAATGCTATAACATATTTTTGGCTGACTGGTAAACCTGCCCCCCTTTCACGTTATATGTACCACGAAGCAGTAACATTTTTTTCTCTTTTTTTTTCACGATGACTAATACAGATATCACACAACCTAGAAGATAGTTCATCTCATTTTGATAAAATTTTAAGCAAGACAC
Organism: Stichopus chloronotus; assembly: GCA_021234535.1. Classification (NCBI taxonomy): domain Eukaryota; kingdom Metazoa; phylum Echinodermata; class Holothuroidea; order Aspidochirotida; family Stichopodidae; genus Stichopus; species Stichopus chloronotus. The sequence goes on from CM037835.1 coordinate 21,699,994, forward strand.
AATATAAGTTTTTTTTTCTTTTTGCATATTATAGATGCCTCACATGTTAGCAATCTTATTTTTTAATTTATTCATTCGTTCATTTACTTATTTGCTTATATTTTTATTTATCAATTTTCATACTTACCTCCCTGACGGCTCTTTTAAAGTTTTAATAAGGAAGGTGGAAATTATTCCTATATCCTCTGCGAATGACAAACCACGGAGAAGCGGAGAAGAAAAAAAAACATTTTTGTAGCTTTTAATCCCTTTTTATTGCCGACGTCAAATACATACACCTCACATCGTCTCGTTTTGCATTTTGGGGGGGGGGGGGTGGGCTCAATTCTTTCGTCTCAGTCATATAGAAACCTACATTGATTGTGACCACGTGAACAGGAAGTATCTTCTTTTCTTTGTTTATTGCATTGTATATACATATATTTCCCTTTCATTTGAAGAAGAGGCCTATTTGAAGAAGAAAAAAAAAAAAGATCTCAGTGAGTGCGTTGTTTCCTCTCCCGTGGCTTTTAGTCTTTGAACTATTATACCGTTTTGTGGCCGGTCATAACCTATGCCAGCGTCTCGTCCGAGAGGAGGTGCATGGTACTGTCACCGTACCTACACCTTCACGGTGTTGACATCTCTGTTGTTACAATGCCATTTTAAATTGACTCTGAGGCACTATTTTATAGCTGTCTGCCGAGGATTCTTCCTCCTGAAGCTTTTTTCGGAAGTTTAATACCTCCGTTTATTACAGCGATGAAGATTTAAGTGGTTTTTTTGCTCTTCATAAAGTTTGCTTTGTTTCTTATCGGATCTGCTAAAACAAACCTTGTCATTTTTTTTTTTCTCTTTCCTTGTTTGTAATTTCAAGAATGGTGCGATGGAGTGCGCGCGCGCGCACGTGCGTGCACTGCTGATGGGATTTTTTTTTCTTCTTCATTCCAATTTAAACATGGACAGTAATTGTGTAACGTTAAGCTGGAAGAAAAACCTTGAAATTAAAACGAATTTAAAGATGAATTAAGAGCTGTAAGTTATTTCCTCTTTGCTTGAACTGTCTTCGTGGTGACCTTGCTCACGTGACCTTACTTTCAAGTGTATGTTAGGCTTAACAACGATATCGAGAGGATACAAAAAAAAACGGAAAAAACGTGCATGGTCGAAAATTTCAGAGGAATGCTAAAAGAAATCACCTACAAATAAGTTTGATTTGCAAAATTAACACGCTCGAATTGCGGATCCTTCTCCTATATTTAAAAGTACTTTAACGGCTCGTTGCTAAGGTGATTTGTCGATCAACCTTAAAAGCCAAACTGAAGATGACGCTGATATCGGAATAAATTATCTAATTAGCATGCAATGTTTTTACTGATATGCAGGTCGAGAAATGTCCCTCTTGAATGCTGCCTGAAAGTTCATGAAAACTTAAAATAAGAAGCAACCAACCTACTTTTGTCTTTTCTTCTCACACAAAACGTACCTAACATCACCGACGCTGTTAATGAAAGACCAAAAAGGAAAAAAAAAAACTTAAATAAGAAAACATAGATCCTGTAAAGTTCTGCATTTGACGTTTTCTTACCTATTCTCTTTATCTTTTTTTTTTTGGTGGCATTTTCTGAGAGCAAACGGCACGCTTTTGCAATTAATTGTGTCGAGACGTATTTAAATTTCGATTCTTTAATACAATCTTTTCTCTCATGCAGGCCTTGTGAGGTAGGCTATTTTTTTATTGAAGAAAACAGAAGATAAGATACCTTGTCCGTAATTATTCTTAAAACATCAGAGAAAATTGTGAATTTCTAAGTCATGCAGTGCTTTTTCTGATGGAGATGCCACTTGTTTGTGTCAGTTGGGTGTTCCGTTAATGTATGTTTTCATACCGTGGTACAGTGAATTTTGTTTCCACCAAGCCTCCAACGGCTAGGTCCTGTAACTAAAACACAGATGTCGTGGCTTTATAATAGATATGGTATGAGTAATAGATATGGTATAAGTATGGGAGTAAGCACCTCATCACCGATTCCTCTGCACAACTTACATACTCATTTCATTTTGCCTCACTCTAGTTTGCTCTTTGTTTCCGTCAAAAATAAATACAATAAGCCTAACAACTTAATTCTCTTTCAACACATTGGAGGGTGATCACCTGTAACACCTATGCGCATGCGCGCATCTTGCACAATTTTATTTCAAATCGGTGATACTTATAACACTTCAAAAAGCTAAAGGCTTCTCCATACGGCTTAGATTGTAATCATTGGACATTGGATCTTTCAACACTGTGGACATTTGATTTTGTGAGATTCAGTTCACACAATTTCATTTAATATAATGTTCATCTCAATAAAATATTGACATCTTTGTCCACATACGTAGGGGACGGTTTTCGTCAGATTGCGGGAACATGCGTATCTCGCACCTGCAAGTATCCTCCCCTTCTACACACACAATCACACACTGGTTCTTTACTCTTCTGCGCCTCCAATCTCATCTGTTACAATGGGGAAAAGTCTCCTTACGCGTCAGCAATGAAAAATACGAAAGGTTATTACACACAAACAAAGAAGAAAGAGAATCTTAAAAAAAAAACAGTATTTAATTAAATTCTGCATGTTGTTGAAACAGACTCCGTTCCCTCAATCAGGGAGTTTGTTACAAGTCATCGGCTCAGTGAAAAGGACTTTGGATAACTATTCACGGAAAGAACATTAATCAACGGTGTACATACGTTGTAACATTTCGAATAATTCATAGAATACATGCACTGAAAGTCGATTGTATATCCAGAGGCAGTGGCGAATCCAAGGGAGGTGCCGTTGGCGCATTTCCTCCCCCCCCCCCCCCATCCGTAAGAAAAATTCCAAAATTGATTAATTTTTGCCTTTTATGATACCGCAAACATCTCACTGTTGCTCTTTTTGTCGCATTTGTGGTATAAAAAATCGTTCACCTTACTGAGAGTACTATTTTTATGTAAATTCTTCAGATGGGGAAAGTCTCCCACAATGCATGGATTTATTGCACACACCCCGTCCAGTAATCCCGCCCAATGAGCCCAATAAAAAAAAATCTGGATTTTCCCCTTACAGATGGTTTCATTAAAACATCCTCTGGTAAAACATGTGTACTTCAGCAGTCAACGGGAAGTTAGCAAACTTTTCACCATCCTTTTCTTACAATTGTAAATAGCACTGTTCCTCTCTATGGTTTTGTATGTCGTGTTCATTCGTTGCTTTCTTTCTTTCTCTTTTTTTCATGTTTCTAGTTTTTCTAACTAACGTCATTTGTCAAGCATGGTGTTTGCTGATGGGATGTGTACCCCTGAGCTGAAGCCTTGTATTTGACATCATGTGATCATTAAAGCAACGAGAAGTTGACACAATTTTTCACACCTTTTTTTTTCTTTTCTCGTATAAACCTCTTCCAAAAGATAATGTTAGCCTTTGAGGACCTTATGTACATAAATCTCTGGGAATGTTACGTTTAAAACGAAGCAAGATCATAAAGTTATTCAGAGGCAGTATATGAAACTCTCACGTTGAACTTAATAGAGTGGAATTACCCCGATATGTCGTCTGGAATTCTAACACGAAAACCTGCCCTGGATAACAATGTTCATATACTTCCCTTGTGTACGTACGTTTATGTAAGTTCTTGCAAGTTACTGCAGGGATTTACATTTCAATGTAAACGATATCAGACTCACGAGTCGCTATGCAGAATAAGTTCAGTACATAAGTGATGTCACTGTAATTATTGACCGTAGAGTAAATTCTGTAATACATCTGCGTCTGCGCACTACCAGTATGTTATAATCTAGATAGGAGAGGAGCATCTTCTATTCATTCATTTCTTAGTTCTTAGTTGTTGTTTTTTTTCCATGCTTGTATTGGCTTTTTCGTTTGGTGATGATAATCGATTCATTCTTTCCTCTCTCTTAATGTCTACCCCCCCCCCCTTCCCTCGATCTCTCTCCATTTTTGTTAAATGCTGCATTGGTCGGGGTTTCGTTGTCTCTCGATTACTCTTTTTTTCTTCACGTAATATAAATCTTTTTCTATTCTCTTGTCTCGCTTAATATGTCTCAGCGTCTCTATAAATTTTTCACTCCATACATTGTCCTATTTATAAGGAGAATTTGGGCCACATCTGTGCTAGTTATGCATATCGTCGCCAAATTTCATTTTAATTACATCTTCATCGTGATTATTCATTGTTATTATTATAATTACAGAGAACGATGAATCTGTATGTCTTAACAAGCCTGCATAGCATATTATTACCAGTATACTATTAATAAGTTATTAATTTAGTTATTGATATCAGTAATACTAGTAGTATTTTATCGTTTTAATTTCTTTTATCTTTATATTATCGTTATTATTGTTTATCATTATTACTTGTTCTTTCTCAACTTTCTAGTATTGGTACTTGTTTACCTTATCATTTTCCTTCTCGACTATGTGTGAGTCTTTGGGTATTGCCACATCAACTATCTGTCCTTCCTGTCTTTCTTTGTCCATGGTTACCAGGTCCGGTCTACTCTGTCCTCTACCAGGTCTGTCTTTTCACTCTGTCAGTCCCGATTTCGAAGTCCCAGAGGATCTTAGTCTTGTCGTTTTCTTCGGTGGGGTTGGGTTTGTGTAGCCATGTGTTCTTTGTTGTTTTGATTCCGTAGTGCTGACATACTTCGCAGTGTATTGCGGCTGCTATGTTGTTATGCCTGTTCTTATAGAGACTTCCGACATGTGATTATATGGGTCTGTCTCATCGCGACTGTCTCATCTTTATTACTTGCACATTCTACACTTGGGATCATTCAACCTATGGAGAACCTTTGTTTTGTGGTCTTGCAGGGATCACTCTGTCTGTTCGTATCTCGACTTTTGTTGTTTTCTTCGGTCTTCATTCCGTATTGCTGACACACCTTGTGGTCGAGGGTTGCGGCGATGTTGTTATGTTTGGTTTTGAAGAGGCTTCCGGCAATCTTAGGGGCAAGCAGTCGTTATGTGGACAACAGTCTCGTCTTTCTGTCCACACGTTGGGTCTGTTTATCAGTGGAATACTTTAGTTTGATTGCACTTGGTGTTCAGGGTTTGGTCTTGAGCAGCCGTTATTATTGCCCCAGTTTCAATTTTGAGCCAAGTGCCTTCTCTCAGCCATCGGTAGCTGTTCTTCATGAGGGTGATTTGTGGGACTTGTCTACGCCATTGCCCGTGGAGCGGCTTTGTGATCCACCTCCCTTCATATTGTTTTTTTTTTTTCATTCTGTCATTGTTTCCTTATTAGGTTATTAACTGGTCTTGACATACATTTTCTGTCAATGGGTCTGAGTCCTTGGCTTCCATGGTGTAATCTCGGAGCCCAGCACACTGGAATGTTACAATGGCTGAGACTTCTGTCAGGCCTCTTTCACCGTTCTCTCTCGGAAAGTACCGGCGGTGCACGTTCGCTCACGGGTGTAATCCACCATACATCGTTAGTGTTTTCCTAGTCTTCCTTTCGAGTTCTGCCAGTTCATTTTGCGACCAGTTTATTATGCTTGCCGTGTAGGTTATCACAAGTAGGGCATACGTATCAACTGCTTCTATTTTGTTCCGACTATGGACTTCAGACCTGTCTCAGTCTTTTCCTGTATGTTGCCTTGACCATGCATCCTCTCTTTGTTTATCATATTCTGTGGTATGCCCAGGTATTTATATCCTTCATGTAGATCGGCATTTCTTATCTTTGCAATCTCAAGATCAAGACCTTCGGTCAGCTTGATGTTTCCTCTGACGATGACCTGCTTGGCACACTTGTGGAGCTCGAACCTCAATCTTGATGTCATTGGTGAATATTCGAACCGTTTCGAAGAGGGCTGTCAAAAGTCCTTTTCATTTTTGTCGTATAGTTTGAGGTTATCTATGTACCTTTGTGCATGAGGTGGTTGATTGTGCAGCCTGTCTTAAGAATATATTGCTTGGCCTGTCGAATCACGTAGCTCAGAGGACTGAGAGCTACACAGAACAGGAGCGGTGAGAGCGCATCACCTTGAAATATACTGCACTTGATACCGATGTTGGTGAGATGCTCCCCTCCGGAAGTTATGGCGGTGGTCCAGTTCTTCATTGACATCTCTATGAGCCTCGTGATCTTAGGGTCGATCCGGTGTGCCCTCATACTGCGCAGTATCTAGGAGTGTGGGACATAGTCATAAGTCTTCTTATAGTCTATCCACGCCACAGCTAGGTTGGTGCGTCTCTTCTTTGAGTCACCGGTTACGGCTTTGTCGATTAGCACTTGATCTTTAGTGCCTCGACGTTCATCTCGGATGAAAATATCCCAGCCCTTCCCCCATCAACGCCGGTGCCGTTTTTGCAATGCCCCCCCCCCCCCTCTATGTCACTGCATTCCAGATTTCCTTTTAAAAAAGGAGTTTATTTTATGAACTTTCAATGCTCTATTCGCCCTCCTCTTTGATACCTTCTTCAAAGACCATGGTTTCCATTTCTCGGTTATAATAACGGCACAATCTGCCATTAGGCAGATGGTCGTTCATCGGATTCAGATGTGCCGTAACGGTTTCCTATTGTATGTCTGTCCCTTGTTCGTTGCAATTGATTCTCTTCCAACCATCGTAACCAATGACAAAGCGTATCATCTTCCTACGATGAAACCGATCGTCAGCGAATGTACATATACATACATACACTGTATAGTTTCATACGCAATTGCCATCACTGTTTTAAAGATACGTAGAGTCGAGGATTGGAGAGATAAAGACTGATCACACCCTGGGGGTTTTCCTCAATAGGTAACCTATTTTAATTAACAAAAACACAAAGAGAAAAAAGACAAAATTCTGTGCCCTGCCACTCACTGCCTTGAATAACATCAATCCTCTCTGTTCAACGCCTACTATCATTATTATCCTTTTTTTTTTTTGAATCGTCAGTATAATTTTCATCTGCTGGGAGATATTCCTGTTTTCTTCATCCTCGTGCGATTGAAGCGAATATATATATATATATACAAAACTCTTCTCGACTTCATTACACATCCTGAATTATAAAACCATCACGGGCCAGCTAGTTATGTTTTCTAAAGGACTTTCCTTTTATTCATCGCTCCTACTTGAACTGATATGCTCGAGACGTCATCCCCAATGATTCCAGTCAGCCATCAAAGCGAGCTAATAAAAGCTAAAGTACACAAAAGCCCAATATAAAACGCTCAAAAGACCGACAAAACCTGTTGATTAGCACAGTTAAAGTGGTATACGGCACTTCTCCCTCCTTTTTTCTTTTTCTTTTTTTTTTTACTTTTGTCTTTTCTCTTCTTTTCACTCTTTTTTATTTGTCTCTATTTAGAAGAAGAAAAATCGATGCCAAGATATCAAATCACGAGTAGAAGACGCACAAAGGATAACAAAGACGTATAGAAGGGGTCTCTCCGAGGCATATGAAAAAGATCTGAACTTGAGCCGAGATGTAAATGAAATTTAACATCGATGGATGAATGGATTTTTTTTTCTTTATCTTTCTTTGTTTTCCGTTTGTATATTTTCTCCTCTTTTCACAAATATTTGTATTCCTGTTGCATACAAAGCTTGTGAATATTAACATCCTTTTACTTTTTCTTCTCTAACTCCGTCTTGCTCTCTCTCTCTCAAGGCTCTCTTGTCCCATCTGATAAACACATCAGTAAATTATTACTACATTATGAAATGAAGGAAACGAATATGGCAACTCTGTCATTGGTGAATAGTCGTTTACATGTAAAACTTCGCTAACAAACGAAAGCGTCTGAATCTGGAAGTCAAATGTTCCCATAATTGTTGATGTTTAATAACCGAATCAAACAGGACATGTGCATCATGGGTTACTGTCCTGTGATCATTTCCAACGTAGAAATATTCATCTATACGTTATATTCCGTGGCAAGTAACGAGACTGTCATACAATGAATTCTGTAGGATAACAGAGAGTCTTCAACAAGAATAAATTGTAATCAATTGTATATGATATTGTAATTATTACTTCGAAATGTTATTTCGTCTTTTATACCTCATTTTAAATACCTGATCACCCGAAACTGCTATTATACACAATAATAATATTTTATTCTTGGTTATGTTAAAATACAATAATTTTTTTTTTTCTAAAACAAAAGTTTTTCACTATTGCATACTGTACTTTGTGTTGAGCTCACTGCGAGGAACTCACCGATTAGTCAGTGAGTGTTAGTGAGTAAGTTATCCAGGAACTGATTTTGATGGGTCTGGTTCGTTCGATTGGGACGTATTATGTAAACACATCCGAGATAACTTGATGGTCACCTGAACAGAACGAAAGTAGACTCACCAAAAGTGTTTTTGTTCAGATATTCCATATCGCATGACGGTAGGAAATTTCAACCTACAGAAAATCTAAATTCTCAGAAGGATCGATGGAGTTGTCAACCTTCGACCAATACGTCACTACCGGTTCTCCCAGTTTAAAAACTTTTCCAGGCCAGCTCCCCTCTCACAGAATATGAATACTCACCAAACACCTGCCTTTGCCTTCCTCAATTTTAAACAAAACGGTTATTCAAATTACTTGTAATAATGTATATCAGTCTAATACGGCCTATACTCGTAGACAATTAATCACCGGAAATGACTTTTGAAAACTTATATGACATCTGTTATCGTTTATCCCACCCCTACCCACCCCACCCCCAAACTATTAACAAAGCATCCCTGTCTCTTCATTTGCCAATCTTGGTTTCGTACCAACTCACTCTTCTGCCGGTCTTAGTCTCCCATTTATGAGAGATTCTCCCTATATATTTTAAAATATTGCAACAGGAAGCGTATCTGCTTTGTAGAAATTCCTCCCATCAAGGGCGGCATGTCTCTTTAAAAGGATCATTTTCGTGATATTAAATCTACCCCGTTATCTCGAAATGGCAATCGTAAAATTGGCATTGTGACGTAGGAACCATTGTTAGAAAGGAGAACACGAAGACAAAAAACGGTTAAAGGGTTAAAGAACAAACCGAGACGAAAGAAAACGGAGAATACGTTACTAGGGACTCTCGTTCTTAGCCTATTTACCATCTTTAAATCTGTCAAATAAAATCATTCGATCTTATCAGTTTACTTTTTAAACCGTCTGATATTTTCTTCAATATCCTTATCGATCACAGCCATGTATAGTTAAGTGCTTCCAATTAGCGACATTCATTTATCTCTGTAAATCCCCTGTCAATATTGAACGCAGACGAGAGGAAAAAGTTTCATTATATCTTCCAAAAGAGATGTCGAATCTGAAACTTGGTCGAGTGACATAGATTCACAGAGAAAGAAAGGGAAATAAAAAAAAAAATGACGCTCTACAAGTTCGTGGTATAACGAAAGAGACTATTATAGGTTCGGATTGGTGATTCATATGTCACGTGAACGATACCTTATTAGTCGCCAATGGTAACAGATGTTAGCCCTAACGTGATAAGTTTTACTGCGTTTTTTTGTTTTTGTTTTATGTTTTATTTTGTTTTAAATTTTGATGACTTCATTTGTTTTTTAGGATATGCTAGAACACAACGCCAGTGAACAAACATCGTGAATTTTGTCCACAAAATTACTCTTATTTTGTTCCTTTTTGTTCTTTTAGGGGTTTAATTAATTAAAACTTAAGGAATTATATAATAAAGGTATAGTTTATTTCTCTCGAGGGAGACAGCGAGTTGGATAACGTGTTATGTCATCAGTGGTGAAACCTCACTGGCTATTGAATATGTTCTTGTATTAAGAAAAAAAGACTGGGAACTTCTCTTTTACAGGGAGGTATTTTGCATTTTTCTAAGATTTAAGGCAAAACAGCTGATCATTGTCCCCATTTGTCATGTCAGCAACATTTCGTTTCAGGTTCTTAGGATGGGACAGGAGTTCTCGAGAAGACTGAGAGAAGTCATTTGCTCAAAAGTTGAATTTAGAGAACTCAGAAAATATTTCTTTCCCTTTCAATTGTTTATGTTTTTCTTACACTTTTTTCAATTTACTGCACTGGTGTGTATAGTTTGGTTGATGGTGTTTTTAATCTTTAATTAACCAATCAATCTTTACCATTTTTTACGTCATGGACTGAGACTTACCAAGTCAATACACTTGCAGAGTGTGTTTGCTGTGACCTGATGCTGTAACCAAAGTAATGATCAATTAAATGCGGCATTGAATGTTTGTCACAAACGATTAATGAAAAACGACATTACGAATATGAAACCATCCGGTGCATCAAGTACAAATTTCCGTCTAGGGCCTAACAAGCACGATAATTTATGAACACTGCCATTCGTTTGCATCTAGCTGAAGGAAACTTGTAGCAATAAATTATATATATATATCATATTCTGACCGGAAGAAAGAAATCGTCGGCGAAGAGAGACGACATCGTCTCATGTTGTTTCAAATGGCTTTTATGAAAACGCAGTGATTGTTAGAATTGATAATGATTATTTCAGTAATTGTAATAATTAATTTGACCATCGACTTGGGAGGGGGCATCAAATCATCAAATGATTTCAGAAATTTGTATAATGCAGTGATTTCTCTACTGTTGTTTCTGATTGGCTGTAAAGTAGGTTGTCGTCCGACAAACTCAGTGAACATGATCATCAGTACTGAACCAGGCATGCATGACATCAGCTGCCAAGTACATCAACCTATTATAACCATATCTTTTTTATGTCAAAATCAATAAAGTAATGACATTAAAAGAATGTGAATGTTATGCTGTAAAAAAAATCACAGATTTCCTGGTCTTCCATGCACTTCCAACCTGCTAAGTCCAGCTGTTGTGATATATCGACAACAACAAAATTGACAATTAGAGAAAAAAGTCAAGCCAGTAGGCAATTTACTGAGGTGTAAATCCGATGTCTATCGCTTTCTGTATACTACCTACAGGGATAAAATAATAAAAGTACGTCTTCTAAAATAGAATGTACGGTAACCGGATAGGAGACGTTTCGACATGTTTGAATTTAGTGAGCCGTCATCGATTGCTAGTGGTGATGCGTTGGGAAGATACCAACTTTCCCTACCGTGTGCAAATGTATAAACGTGTACAACCTATCTTTTTGTGATAGGTGAATGCCCCGCGCACCATTACCACTAAATGGGTAGCTACTAACCACTTCATTTTATTCTCACCTGATATCTTCCATTATATATCACATTTTGACTTTTCAAAACATGACGACTACATCTGCTCTAATGACGGTGAAGTGTCTGTAGTCTCTGGTTTCTTTGGTTTCTTGACGACTATATCGATTAACTTAAAACAAGTTGATGTTTTCAGCTAAATGATAGGGCAATAGATCACAATATAGGGCCTATTTGCATCAATTTACAGAAATGTGTACCGACCAAAAACAAAAAAAAACAAACAAATCAATACTTGTTTTAAAGGTTATCAAGCCTACCGCGAAAATGGCATCTTACTCTCGAAATATTTGCGTATAGGACTTTAAGGTTGACTTTTGTTCATGATAAACGAAGAGGAAAACCGATGCTCTTTACATGAAAGAAAATATGTCGTCTCTTTCTCTTTTTGGCAATTTCGACGACTGATAAATCCTTCAGCTGCCGAGATTATTTTGAAGTGATCAAAGATTATGTCAATGCCTAACGTCATCGGCGGTGAAAAATCTCATTGGCTAACTCGTAAGAGAGTAAGATCCTCTGGAAATGTTCATCATGATCTATCCATCCATCAGTTTGGTTTTTTACCCTCTGTTCACTCCTTCGTTGGTCCGGACATGTCAGAAAGGAAATTATATATAACTCCATGTAATTGTTACCGTAGGTAACCGTAATGATGAACATTTATGTGTTTAATAAAGATGTCGATCGTTATGTAGGATTCGTACATTATACGTGAAAACAAAACTGCATGACAGACAAAATTTTTGAGTGGGCCTCACACTTGATAGTGAAAAAGAGAAATTGAGACTGTGATTTTTGTCGACTTAAGTGATATCTGTCTCAAAACTTTCCACTTTCAAGTCAGTTGTTACTTATAATCATTTCAGGATAGATGCACTTAAGGTTTCTACGAGGAAAAAGTATGTTAAGTCTTCCTTCCGTCTTTACCTATCCAAAATTTAAAAGAATATAGTTTTTGTTCTTTAAATAGATAAGTAAAGGCAAAACTGTAATTTAGAAATAATGTTTCCATTTACTTCGATACGTGTTTCAGTCCAGTTTACCAACTGTCTTGCAATGTCTTTCATATAAATAACAATTGCAATATATAAAACCTGATTTCATTGATGACAGAAAGAGACTGATGGGGTAGTAACAAGATGCCGGAGAGAGATTATAAATAATTAATACAAAAGAAAAAAATCATAAGAGAGAATTTGTCATAACCAAACGAAATCAACAAACAAAACAACAAACAAAGAGAAAGTAATGGGTACCAACAAATAGTTCAGTGAACTCTGGTAATGAAAAAGTTTGTTAAAGGAAACCATTCTTTCTTCTGAATTTAATCCATCTAGATACTGAAATATCAATTATTCTAATTATTGGATATATATCGTACCTTGTAATGAAGTGAAGTACATAGTAAGTAAAATAATATATATAAGGAGGGATGTATCAGGGTTGGCAGAGATACAGCCTGTACCTCAACTGTTTGATGATTTGGATATTTCGTTAAACTTAACTAGTCTATGCTGAAAGTTCCAACTAGTGTAAAATGTTGCAATGATAGGTTTGAAGTGAAGTGAATTTAAAAAAAGAAGAAGTGCCCACAGCCATAGGTATGACACTCTCTGTACGACTGTTATATAGAAAAAGACAAATCAGCAACTTTTGAGGAGAGATGTCAACGTTATTTTGGACAACAATTTGATTTTCTGTGAAAATGTAGCAGCCTTTTCTTTTTCTGTAAAATGTTTGATTCGATGGTATCAAGAAGTTGGACCTTCAATGAACAGAAACGGTCTTCTGTGGCAAAGTCATCATTATAACGCTGTCGTTATTTTACAATCTGAGTGGCAAGGAAAAAATGGTGAGAAGTGTTGTGTTAAAGTGGTTGTAGTGAAGGATAGAGTGCCTCTTGATTTACCTTTAAAATATGCATGTACTTTCCGGAGACACCTTGATGAAGAAGTAGGTACACGTTTAGTTAATGCTATTATTTATGTGTTTCCATGTAACGTTAAGTTAGTAGACAGTTTATCATGCGAATTGTCGACGCCAAAGTGACGCCTTAGGTCAAGTTTTATCACCTCATGCTGTGATGATCCACATGGTCAAATACACTTGTTCTCGTAAAGTACTTTAGCTCTGTCAATCCAATGGCTAAGTTTTCTTGAGCTGCATGGCAAGCAAGGGGCATCGTAGAGGGTATTAGTTGTCATGTCCATAAGTAGAACATACGTAATCGAGTATGTAGAGGGTCTGTTGAATATTTTAGCATGTTCATAACACCATAAATTGAAACTAAGCTTTAATAACCGGCAAAATCGGACGATCGGAAATCGTACTTCGGTACAATTTGGGGCAGCAACCATCGATAAAGGACCGATAGCCGTTGTCGCTGGCCTCGCTGCTGTTAGTAAAATGTCACCAACAGCTGCCGACGTTTTCAATCAGTTTATTTCTCTTCGATTCAAACTGATGTTTCCACAATTATCACTGTCAATATTTCGCCACAACTTTCGATACTTCACGAATATCTCCCAGATTACGATATTATCAATTTTATTTATTTTTTTTTTCATTCTTCTTCATTGCAATGATCAAACAGAATCGAAAACGATTATTACCAGTTTTGGTTGTATAGCCGGTTAACCTTATCTGAAGCAAGCTTCCTCTTTTTCATACAATTTCTATAGAAGGTCATTTCTGTTGTCTGAAGTATACCCCAGCATGGCTTTTACCAAGCCAGGTCTGCATTACTATTAAATTTTAATGCATTTTCTTTTTCTTTTTTTTTCATTGTTCCTCATTTTTTTCTCTTTACTTTCGCATGAATGAACAAAGATGTTCACTCTGAACTATTTAGTATACCTGACTGAACACCCTTTTGTTGACGCCTTACATGTGAAATCGAAGAAAGAAGTGGGCCAAAGCACTTAATGGAAGACGGTTTACCTTAATTGAAAGGTTCCCAAAAGGATCTTCAGAAAAAGAAGGAAAAAAAAGAGGTTATTTGCCAAATATTTTATGTGACGACAACAAACCCTGTACGTCGGTAGTCGTTCCCTTAAAAGCTCCATCACTTAAAATGAAATGCCACGCAGAGTCGGATCACATCCTTTCTCCCGCAGAGCGTGACAAATCCCCCCTATTAGTTCGGAGTCATACCTAGCGTGTCTCTCATTTTATCGTTTCAATTAAAAATCGATCCAAAAAGAATTCTGCCGAGTCTAGATTTTTCTTCTTTTTTTTCTGTGGAAGATTTTAATCTAGTCGCCCATTTTTGTCGGTACAATATTTTTTTCCCTTTCACTGGTTAAAACAGAGAGCGTAATTTAATTCCTCGGTGCACCTCGCAGACCGATCACATTGTCTTAAATAATCTAGTTTTTATTTGTTGGTTGTCTTAGTGATTCCTGCAAAATCTTCCAATTTCTTTGATTCTGGAGTCCCGTCAGCCATTTTAGTCTATTTCCTTCTTATTCCTATTTTTATACAGTTTAATTAGATTTTATAAAGTCAGCAAAAATCGATCGGACTTACACATGTATAGGATATTATATTGTTTGTATAATTTGACATCTATTCTATTGACATCTATTCTCATTATCAAGTGAATTATTTTTAGGGAAGACTCTAGTCATCGTTAATTGTTGTCTTTGTTTTCTATTTTGGATTTTCTAAGATGAACAAAAAAGGTCTGAAATGAAAATTCTTCGAGTGTTTCTAACTAAGGTGAAGTGCTTTGTAGCGGAATAAGAATTAAATGTTATGTATACGTCATATCCATTAGACGTGGGTCCATCCTCATCTCTCTGGTGGTGATGGTAGTGATGATGGTGATGATGATGATAATTGTGATGATGATAATAATGGTGATGATGATGGTGATGATAATGGTGATGATGATAATAATGGTGATGATGGTGATGATGATGATGATGGTGATGATGATGGTGGTAACGATGGTGATGATACTGATGATGTGATGACCACGGCGATGATGAAAATGAAGATGATAATGATGATGATCAACATGACGAAAACAAAAGTGATGATGAAGGTAACCATGGTGATGTTGAACATGATAATGATGATGATGATGATCATGGTGGTGATGGGTATCTCGATCTGTATCTTAGTTATTATTAAGATAGTTGACCAACGTTTCATCTACAGAGAATGACCTCTTTGAATGACCCAATGGTTATATGAATCAATTTTCTGTTTTAAATACATATTTACCTTAGGTTACATTTACAATACAGGTATTACGCATAAGACGAGTTGCAGAAGTTAGATCTGAATTTTGAAAGTTCGGGTGAAAAACAAAATAATCTTGAACTACAAATAAGTGAATTTCTTATTTGACAGATACTTGTCTGTTAAAAAAGACTACCGTACTGTCTTATTTTGAATAATCTGTGTCAGTATGGTTTCAAAAATATCATTTTTCGTTTTCTGTAAGACAAATTCAGTATTTTCCTTTAACTCATTTTCTTTTTCTTGTGGATTAGAGGGTGAATCACTTCTACTTCCTACTCTATGACTCAGTGAGTAATGTAACAAGCAAGTTACAAAATGTAAAATGGAGACACGCAAATCAAAGATTCGGACGTATGTGAACAACCCAGTGGTGGCGACAAGGTCCCTCATCAAAGGAGGCGATTTCCGGCCATCCAGGGCGGGGGGGGGGGAACTTTCATCCAAATGTTTTCTATTATTATAAGTGAAACAATGATGACCTTTAACCAAACAACATTCCATGTACCAAACTGGAGAGAGCAATTATCTATGGGACGTCAACGAAGGAAAAATCAAAAGTTTGCTGTATCATTTTCTGACTAAATTTGCCCAAGTTCGGCAGATCCTTTCTCGCCACAAATCTGTTAAATAGATATGCCTATAACAAGTTTGCAAGATGAAAGTGCAAAAAGTTGTGTAAGAGGTAGGTCACGATTACCTATCCTACTTTAAAATCATCCTGAATACCACGATGTACCTCAAGATAAGAAACATTGATAGTTTTCACACTTGGTGTGCTGACTTTTCCAATTAAGTAGATGAAAATAACTGATTTTGGTTGAGGTGAGAGGCCGTATCGGATCACCAGAGGTTAGTTAACCTGCGGAAGCACAACTGGTGCAGTATGAAATGACCTGTCTTTGTCATACGACAGTGGTGCCGAGCCCACAAGAGCTGTTTCCGGTCATGACAGATTGGTCTAAATGTTATGGAATGAATTCATCGAAACCGCAATTCATTTCTTGCATTCGGGTTTGGCCTCTTACGATACAAAATACTTAGAAGTAGGTTACATTATCTGAAATTAGAATGTGTCGAGTTCGGGGGGCATTTCGAAAATCCATTGTTTTTGTGATGACAATGGGCTCCATAATTTCAGACTGACCTGCCGCTCTCACTGCCCTTCTGTCAGTACGGACTCCACAGAAAAATGCCATTCCCTTTTCTTCCTTTTTTTTGTAATTTTTTAGTACCACGTGTTGCCCTCTTTGTTAAAAGAAGCTGTCATAGCCAAACCTCGGTGTGCTACTTTTCAAGAAGTTAAATTAATTAATACGACTTCCACGTCACTGCGATACGTACAATTTGTGTGCCCATGTTTTGCTAGAGCTCCTCCATATTATCACCCACTCAGTTTAATCATGGCTTTTCATTCTGATCATTTGACTCTTTTTTTCCACTCCCACGATTTACCCGTTCAATGCGTGAGGGTGCAATGCAAACAACCGACTGTGTCGTATGTTGTATCTATAGTGCACGTAAGGCTATATTTGGAAGAAAGCTACCAATGCAAATAAAAAAAAAATGTGAAAACAACGGTAAAATCCTCCTCCTGTCTACACACACACACACACGCACACACACACACACACAAAAGCGAATAGTAACTTTTCCTTTGCAACGATGTCAGACAATATGATGAAGGAGTATAGTATATGAATAATTTTATTCATCCATTCTCATTAAATGTTTAGTCACTCACGCTCATATTTTATTTGATGTAGGGTGTACGTAATTGTGTGTAGTATTTATGTACATATATGGATGGATGTGACTGCACTCTTCGGTCCTATTTTGTCTTTTGTGAGCCTTATAGTCAATTCTCTTAAAAAATAGCAAATTTTCCAATAAATTCGTTTTTCCTTTCACTCTCTCTTTCTCTCTCCGTGTACTTTATTTTGCTTCAATTCACAATAGAATCTTCGCCATTGTGACAATTAGTTTTGGAGAGTTGGTATGCACAAATAATACTGTAAGTCTGTACCGTAGCCTGTACAAGCCATATCAAATGACTGTTTGATGTTAAATCCCAAAGTCCAATCGAAGGTGTAATGCATACTCATCGTGTCAAGAGTATGGAAGCTGTACAACGTTACTGTCAACGTGTGGCACAGATCTTTTAGTATTCTCCTAAAGGTCGTTTTTCCAAGGAAACTGTTGTATTCGAAGGGTGCCTTAGCTTCACATATTGCATTAAAACCACGATACAATTGTTCCTACTCACATAACTTCGATCATACGAGTTTAATCCAATCCAACTTAATCCCCTTTATTTCTTTGTTGGTAATGATGATCTATATGAGGCAAATTTGATATCATACAACGGTAATTTTGATCACGATGTTGTTACTTAGGTGATATTACGCTTTCTCGTAGCAGGAACCGTCGTTCCATCATTATTTCTATCGCGTTCTCAGTCGTCGCATGTTCCATACTGATATTAAATACATTGGCTACTGCATGGGACTCAATATACTGTTTGCCACTCGATGCGTCGATCTGCAACGGTGTGAGGTTAATGTGTCTGTTACTTTAAGTAATACTAATAATACACGTCTGCTTATTGTGTGTAACTTTTTGATGTGTCTGCAACTGTGTGCTATCGATGCGTCTGCATCTGTGTGCTGTGTAATTTCAGCTATACGAGCCGCCGTGATGTATTTAAGGTTGCGTATATGTTACTTGCTGTATATGCAGTTGTCTGAGTCAGTTCTTGCTGGTGTCAGGGTTATCAAATGCGGCTTTTACCTGCACCATTTAAAAACTGTTATATTTGTAAAATATGATTACACATTGATCCATATTTGTTACCGTATATCACAACAGTATGACTTTTCTATGTGTAATACATTATTTCTAGTTTTAGCCTTGTTTTCTCTATTTTATTTATTTTTCTTTTATTTATTTTTTCTGCTGTCTTATTCTGTGTAGTGTCGGTAAATGTCTATGTCAGTACATGAAGCATACATAAATAATCATGACAAAGGTGGAAAAAAAAGCAAAACGGGATATTGTCGTGCTCATACATAAATAAAAGTGTGTTTGACATTATTAATTACACAAACGATACCTAAGCATATAAGCTCAGTATAACACCACCGATAACAACACTGTTACCTTATCTCAGTGCAAACATTGCACATCTATACGTATATACATAAACAACGCAAACACGCATAAAGTGTTTGATACACTACGTATACCTGCATCTCATTACTGCAATACAACGATGAAATAAAAAGTGTCAGTGGTAAGGACCATACACACTGCATAGCATATGAAATGATCCTAGGTGACCTCACACATTAAAATTACATAGGGTGGTCTAGATGCAAAATGGTGCAACAGTTGATGGAAGATTTTGAACATGATCTCCAGAATTTCTATTATTTCAGTCATTATGTTATTTTTTTTTCATCTTGTTTGATGAAATATTCATTCTTAGACCTTACCTTGGTGATTCAGAATGAAAATCTGAGATCCCTCACAGAAAAAAATTGCTAATCGATATGTCAGCCTATGCCCTTGTAATGTGCACGAAGAGCCGTCGGTAGCTAGAGACATAACTTTAGGGGGTGTGAAGGTCCCAAATTTTCTATCTGGTTGAATGTTTTTCTCTTCAACCGAGTGGCGTGCCACCTCTTGAGTTTCAGACACTATCTATACCTTATCAGGGAGGAATCCAGAAGTTTTATAAAGGAGGTGGTGCAGTCACCACCAAAAGGGCACTTTCAGGTTCGACGAAACAAAAGAAAAATATATAGGTGTGGGCAGGGGGGGGGGGGGTAACAGCAGGACTATCAGCGGAGCATCACCATTGGTTGGCGCTTCGCAAAGATA
The DNA here is from genome assembly GCA_021234535.1 of Stichopus chloronotus. Lineage (NCBI taxonomy): Eukaryota > Metazoa > Echinodermata > Holothuroidea > Aspidochirotida > Stichopodidae > Stichopus > Stichopus chloronotus. Next base: position 21,719,306 of record CM037835.1, read on the forward strand.
GTAGATGCAAGAAAAATTTGACTTTTCACAATACCCGCCCCTCCCCCCGCCCCCCTCCGATGGCCGGAAACTGCAATTGGTACTTAGAGCTGCATGTACCTAGCGGTTGACGTGTTAAAAGCTAAACCTAGCCAAAACTCTCATTTGGCCAACCCAGGAAAATGGGTAATAATTTTCCCGAATTTATTCTGAGTGCAAAGGAGATAGACGATTAAAGCAAGTTATAAAAAAAAATAGGTTACAGCGTTCGATTTTCAAATGCAAATTAGCCACCAGTTTTATGTAGTACAAAATCTTGATCCAAAGAAATTGGGTACTGTTTCTTCATATTTAAACAATCGGGAGTTCAAACGGGATACCTTATAATAGCCAAATAACATAACCCGGAAAAAAGACTGTTTAGGAAAGTCACCAAAATTCAAGGGGGGGGGGGATTTAAACCCTTAACCCCTCTCCTTTAGATCCGCCACTGCCGATGGGGGTATATGTCAACATGTGATTTAGAAACACGTAATGCCCGACTATACACAGTTTCTCTCCCAATCCTGGCAATAGCCATTACTGAATCACTGGCATGATAAGAGAATCAAATCGTTGTTGAAATTGACTGCTAGTTTCAACTTCTTCAAGACGCTTTTTACCTCAGAGCCAGCGTTATTTATTAGAAGGTTTCAGTTGCTTTTTTCGTTGTCTTTGTACATTTTTGTGACGGCGTCCTTATGAGTTAATACAGGTAGTCAATATGAAACTCTGCCTTCCATTCATTATAGTATCCATTATTGGTCAGTAGGGTGCAACCATGTCAGCTGATTTCCAAAACGGCAAATTCTAGTAAAAATAACCTCAATGCACGACCTTTGCCCTCAAATTGCTGAACACCAAATTTTTTGTACCTTTAGGGTCTACCACTGTTCAATGATGATGCTAACCACATGTTATGATCATTAAGTTAAATTGGGAGAAACATTTGACTGTTTGGTCGCAAAATGTTTGGGTCAAAACACCCCTTAGTTGTCATTCCAAAAAAATACTAAACCAATCAGGTTTTTCCCCTTTTAAAAACTCTCTTGAATGAAATCGGTTACTTTTGACAATAGGTCTGAGAAGTGAAGTAACGAAGCCACTATATTGTGTGGCAACAGTGCCACCGTCAACGGAGTTCATTTAATGCAATGGCTTCATAATTTGATGTGAGTCCAAACCCTGAGGGTATGTGAACCATGACAGCTACTGACTGATGGAAAGAAACACACTTTCTCTGTTTTCAGCCTCATGTTTGAGCAACTAAAGATGGCCACCTTGAAGGTGACAAAAACATCACTTCCGGTAGCTTCACTTTGCCTATAGGACAACAGTACCTCACCGAACGTCCAGTTTATATTATGTCTATCGTTGTGATGTTTGTTTTGAGCGTTTTTGCTTTGAAACAGTGTAGAATTTAAGGTCAAAAATTAGTTTAAGCTAAGACTCCTTCAAAGCAAGATGTATCTTGTAACTTCTACGTATATGTCTATCCGAATCTAAACGAAGGAACCCCCCTTGTCCGTAAATCCATGGAGTGTCATTTCAAGACTGAATGGCAAAATGACATTTTGGAATATTGGCAGTATTAATTATTAAAAATGTAAAAAATAGCCAACGATTATGTCAAAATCCATTGAAAGTTTTACAGGCAATCTCGGTCTTACATCTGCATCATGAATAAACATTGGGTAAGTATGCAAATTTATGACGTCAAGAGAGATACTCACACGGTATGCCTGTGCTATTCTTTGTTTATTTAACCTTTATACACTTTTATATCAAGGACATTTGAGAATTTCACATGCCCCGAGGGTTTTGCTTTGAAAGGGTGTAATTTCTTTTTTCAAAATATTGATATCACTGACCAAGGTGAAATCCCATAATTGAGTAATTAAAAGATAATGCGCATAGGTCTAACAAAAGAAATAACCAACACCGTGCAACACTCTACGCCATCATATTTGCATTTTCATCAAACTTAAAAAGCCATATCTCAAAAACGGTAATAGACAGGAATACAATTTCAACGCATTTTCATTCAGGGTTTCTCTCTGCAACTTTTGAGGAAACCAGCTTTTTTCGAGATGTCACATGTCACATGACGTTTAAAAACAAAGTGCAAGTGATACAGAAACTGTGCAAGCGGAGCGCCGCCATTTGTGCGGATAGTGTCATCCCACCATAAAATTTTTGATAAAAGTACCTTTTAGACCGCCGGATATCGCCCTACCAAGGGTCAGCAAGGTACGTTCCATGGTGCTGGCATTATTTTCGTGGATCGAAACCCCTTTTCCTTAAAAATATTGGAAGTTTTCGTTTCATACGACTGACAAAATTTGTGCACACACTTTCGTACTATAAAAAATGAAATACTTGAACTGTGAAGGTTGAAAATATTCACTAGACACTGACAGCACTTAAAGTACACAAGCTTCCATTTTCCTTTACCTTCTCTCTCCAGTTTTTTATTTTTATTTTTTGCCTTGGGGGTGAATTTTTGAGTGACTCGTGATTACAATGGACCGGATCAAGATGTCTATATGGGCTCAATAAGGACCGTATGCCATAGATGACCCCTTCGGCCTTCCCTTCCGGTAGACCAATTAGGTTGTTGATCTTTCATATTGAAAGTAAGTTGGAATCGCAACTGAATCAATCTAACAAGTAGGATGAATTAACCACCTGTACTCCTCAAGATGGGGGGGGGGGGGGCACAGGTAGTAGAAAGTGGTTCACGATAACATTGTTCAATACATTTCAGTGATGTTCAAGTTCTTATTGTAGGAATCGGGTACTCTCAAGATCTTGGGGAACTCGGGGACGTTTTAAATATTTAACAAATATTAATATTTCGGATCCCATGCATCACATATATAGGCTTGAAAAGAATCTAAATCATCAATTTGAACGTTTGATTAAATTTAGCCGTTTACATAATATTTAACCAAGACAGATGGCAAAATGATGAAAACTGGTTGTTAGTGATATGGCAGAACTCAGATTTCGTGATTTTGTTTTAGTCTCTAGAATGTCCTTCAATACAGTGACGTCACAGGAAGTAGTTTTCCAGATTTCCCCAAGATTTATGAGAGCCGAAGTTTCGGATAACAAAATCATAGCATGTTGTTCCCAGGGCATTTGTCTGAACATGTTCACTCGTACATAGTGAACACCATCGATGAGGAGTATTTTGTTTTGCCTTATGTCTTTAACTTACCCTCCCCCCCCCTCCTGCAGTGCTTTGCAAATTTCAGCCTTGGCTCGTTGACTAACGTTTCTATTCGAGTAAGCTTTCAAAGTCAGATTTTAGATGCATGGTCTCTCTACCCACATGGTCTCTCTACCCACATGGTCTCTCTACCCACAGGGTCTCTCTACCCACATGGTCTCTCTACCCACATGGTCTCTCTACCCACATGGTCTCTCTACCCACAGGGTCTCTCTACCCACATGGTCTCTCTACCCACATGGTCTCTCTACCCACATGGTCTCTCTACCCACATGGTCTCTCTACCCACATGGTCTCTCTACCCACATGGTCTCTCTACCCACATGGTCTCTCTACCCACATGGTCTCTCTACCCTTATGGTCTCTCTACCCACATGGTTACAAGCTCGTCGTCCATGTCTTTCATCTTAATGTCCTGCAATGCTTCTTATATTATGGTTGGTCAGGCTGCATGGCCAACAGAGTCGTCACGTCACTGTTTACTGCTTTGTCATTTGCTAAATTACAAACGATTGTTTCAATGTTTAATAGAACCGACGGCTGACGACCCCCCTCCCCCCTCCCCCCCCAAAAAAAAATCGATGGAGAGTGTCGCTGTAGGGTGGTTCACACCGCCACGATTATATCAGTCGCGAGTTTCGTCGAGTCTCGACGGGTCGTGGGCAGTCGTTGAGGTGTGGTCTGCGCTTTATCTTCTGCCTGAAAGGATTTTAAACTGTGCGATAGGTCTTCCCCCTCTGGTCAAATATTTTAATAAATTTCTCCTTTCTCGGTGATAAAGTTGTTCTATCTGAGACGTTGGATCTGCCGATTTGGTCCTGCTCAATTAAACTCTATAATTATATCTATTTGAATGGATGAGAAGGAAAGCCTCGGAAACTGACGATGAGCATTCTAGCAATTGTGTTTAGAGTAAATACTGACGATATTCACACTGACATGCAATAGCCCAGTCCAGAGAGGAATCGTCTGGCAATTTTTTGGAACTTCATTGCACTGGGTGGAAAAAAAGTTTCTTTTGGATGAAGTATAACGTTATAAATAGTATACCAGTACCTTCCTTCAGTATACCTACCGTAACAAGAGCTTTTTTTTATGGGAGGTAGGCCTATATCAATGTAAAATGAATAACATCGTCAAATGTGCATTCGTAGAATGGAGGAAATGGACAAATGTGACACAGTCAGACTCGATATTGAGAAGTACTTGGTTCTCACTCACAAATATATGAGAAATTTCCAATTTTAAACGATAACTCATCCGAACAAAATATAACGGCGCGTACCCGCAACTTTTCTTTTTCTCTTTCTGGTCTGGTTCATTTGGTATTTGTATAACGGTATGGATCCAGTCAACAAATCGTTGTGAAGTTATTATTTTGTGATCCGTGTTCATCAGAATGCAGGTTACAGGACAAGGCCGGATTTACTTGACTTTGGCATCTCGTGATATATACCGTGCCATAACTTCTTACGGTCGTATTTTAGCAGAAACGAGCTCCTGCGCACCCACGGCTAAAATTGGTATATCTACAGGAACGTGTTTGACTCTCTTGTTTATGTAATTGATACAATTTGACAAAACGTATAAACCAGGAATCGATATGTTGAAGTTGTCATGGAATGTAAACAGAGCTGTTGGCCTAGACAGTACAGGTTTCAGGGCTCAATTCAATGTTATCTAACCATGGAGAAGATAGGCAGACAGACGGAGATGAGTTTGCTATGTCGGGTTTCGATATAGAAGACCAGGTAAGCTTGTTTTCACTCGCAATCGGTTGCTATACAGTGAGACCGTATGATAAATGCCTGTATCAAAATGACGGGGCTGAAACATCGGATAAATTGATTCCAGAATTTGGGTCAAAACTTGAAATTTTCTTCCTCGTGCATGACGAATCCTTGAAATCACCCAGTTGTCAATAAATGTAACCCTTATCTCATAATCTGACATTATTTTCCATACTTTTGAGGGTTCATACAGCTGACTTCTATAACGTATTCTCGGATATGCACGGGTTGTATCTTTTTTGTTGCCGGCTTGCATGTGCTACCGTATTTTCGTGACAATACTCCACTTTATGCTGTAAGTTTTTTTTGGGGGGGGGGGGAGGTCTTCAGATCCCAATTGTCTTTGCTTAATTCTGTTGCCGATCTCTCTTTTTGTTGTTGAATGAGTTTTTATGATTGCTATATGTCTTTTTTATTCGGTTGCAGTGAGCCCGTTTCTATGTCTCCTTGTTACTTTTGCTTCTTACCTCAGCCTGGTAGATAACTTCTGGCTGCAAACTTTCTCTGTTGAGGGGGCAATTTTGTTTGTTTCTGCAGTTGCGTTTCTTTGTTTTCATTATTTTCGGTCTTTTTTCTCCTTTTTCTCTTTGTTGATTTTCCTTTGTTTTCTCCCTGAATGATGGTTTTGAAGTTCGGCATGCAACTGTTTAAAATTTTGATAGTATCTTTGTTGTGTATTTTATGAAGTGGGCGATTCTTGGGGGAAGCATTTGTTGACGATCTGTAGGAATTTTTGCAAGATATTTGTTTTCATATCCTCGTTGTGAGGAGGATACCATGTAATATTTCGCTGCCTGTTGCTTTTTGTCTCTTTCGTTTTTGATCGTATTTAACCTTGTAGTCATATTCACCGAATCCCCGAATCGAGCCCTGTTTTTGGAGGTGCAACGAACTCCCATAGTATTATATATAGGGCTAGCGTTAGGAATAACAATACTAAAATAAAAAGAAACCTATACAGAACAGGAGAGATCAAAAATATTTAGGATGTCTTTGTTTAAAGCAGGATGTGCTGTTTGAAGAAGCAAAAAATAGCCTTCATTGTCTATTCTCCATCATTCTCTTCCATTCAATGCCAATCTGGAAAATACCATCTATGATATGTTTCTTTCAGGAGAAATTTCATTCATTAGATTGTTAATTACGGCAGAAAGAAGAGTGATTCATTTTTTTTCGGGTAAAAAGTTAGCAGAACCAGGCCCTGTAGTAAATGTGCGGCTTTTCCGCGTGAAGGCTCCACAACAAAAACGCATTGCTTCAGGAAATAAGGCTTCTGTTGGAGAAATAGGCCATGCTACGGTAGTTTGTACAGCTTTTTACAACTATACAAGATATAGCCAGTGTTTTGGTGCGCCTTTGGCATTGGAAAAACAGCACATCCTGCTTTAAAAAGAAATATCTTAGGGTGATTAAGGAATTTGGACAGCGTTGGTAGAGGTTTGAGGTGATTGCGTCAGTAGGCAAAAAGTAAAAACATTGAATATTCATGTCCAAAAGTTTAGTAAGAATTTTAATTGCCCCTTTCAGACAATTTTGGAAAATAAATTGGTCTAAGGTGCATGGTAAATTTTGCGATATAATTTCAAATTCTTCTAACGTAACGACAAAAAGTAAAATACGATAATGAAGTGGTTAACAGTTTTCATTCAACGTGTGCTTCTTTCAACAAGCCAATGGGGCGTACACTAGTAATGAATATTCAGTTAGTCAAAAGAACTGATCCCTGACGATCCCAAATACAGTGCTTTGTTTCGAAAGATACAACAAGTCCTGATATACCGACTGCAAGGAGCAACGACTTGAGTAGTACGTTTTTGATACACCAGTGAGACTTACAATGTTGTGTATACATTATTGTAGCGCATATATTGAGAACCGTTAAGTTTGCCAATTTCTTTGCTTTTCAGTGTAGTTACTGACATTTTCGTTCATTGTAAGACGTAGGTATTCCGGCCATGTGCAACCTCGAGTGTACATATAAAGATAAAGGAAAACCTAAGATCAAACTTAATCTTCCTGGTCTTTCTCTACACTGGCAATCACTTTAACTTTCAAAGGCATTCCAAAATGTAGGCCTGAAGAACCGAACCGTACTTTCTTTAACTTAGAGCTATGCGAGAATAGGCAATGAGGATGCGTGACGGGTAGAATAAGTATGGTAATGAATATTGATATTAAAGAAGTAGTCAAACCAATCGGTAGTAAAGTCCTTAAAGTACTCATACACAAATGTGCCTACAGCTGAAAAGTGGTAAAATATCACAAATTGCCAAAATTCGTAAATTACTAAAAATAGGTGCTGTATGATCACATTAATTACAGTGGGTAATTTACCTAATATCCTTACTTCTGTAATGAATACAATCATCCACATATGTTTTCCCGAAGGATATTATACAATACTTAAGCTAGGGGTAAAGAAGAACATAGTACAGGGATAATGAAACCTGTTTGGGAACATGGCGTATTACCTTGCACAGAATACCTATATGTTCTAAGCAGTCTTCTTACATGATTTATCAGTTTGGAAATTCTAATTGAAATGTGGATCAATGAGAACCCCCAGAAGTTAACACAAGTGGTTTCATTTATAATTGCGTTATTGAAAAAATGAGTCGTAAATCAGAATATTTGGTATGAAGAATGACAAAATTGGTCTTATTGACATCGAGAGATAATTAATTTGTTTGCATGAAACTAATTAGTTATTAATTATGCGACGTTATGGAGGAACAGAATGCTAGTGTCGTCAACAAAGAGACAGAATTTTAACTTATTTGAGCAATTAGGGAGATCATTGATTTAGATAAGAAATAAGAGAGGTCCTGGAATAGATCCTCAAGGAATACCACATGAAATGTTAAGATAGGGTGAGATATTCTTACCGATTGCAACACAATGTTTACGATTCGATAGGTATATTTTTTAATATAGTCCGTTAGCTATTCCTCTAATACTATAGTGATATAATTTATTTAACAATCTGTTTTGATTCACAGTGCTAAAGGCTTTAAAGAGGTCTATAATCTATTAAAAAAATACCACCTTTCGACTGATTTATGTTAAGACCATTACATATAAAACCTACAACATCAACAGTTGCATTAAATATGGATTAATCTTGTCGAAATCCAAATCAATAAGAGAATAAAACATTACTTTTACTATGAAAAGCTGCAGATCTTGAGTACACAACTTTTTTTAAATTACTTTGGATTTTGAAGTAAATACAGAGATCGACCTCTATAGTTTGTCTGCAGGGTACTAGTAGAAATGCCATCAAATCCGATAGAAGACTTACTCTGAAGTTGTCCAATAACATACATATAACTTGCATTCATTACCACACGTATGTATGCACTGGAAACCTTTACTATATCTACTTTTGTAGATGTCACTCGCCCATTGGAAGACTACGGTATCAGCTTCAATCAAGCTCTGGATATGTGCACCTACACATGTTGTAGGACGGTGTTTCCCATCCTAATTCAGCTAATTCAGAAAGGGGGGGGGGGAGTGACCTGGCCCCCTCCCCCTTAATCCGCCCCTGACATAGAACGCAAAGATACCAATGCGTCACTGTCGACTTTCACTATCATTTACATAGACCTACTCACTAAAATGCGTTGCTACACAAAGTCTTGAATATTATAACGATTTGCTGGACTTGCATGGAATCTTTATCCTTCATACACCTAACATTAAAAAAAAAAAGACCATAAGCTCACAATTCATCAAACTATTCCAAAAAAAAGATGTTAAAAGGAAAAGGAAAGTCAGGACTTTTGACAATAAAATATTACTGTTAAATCAGAGATAACATTTGGTGAACGCCGTCATCAAATTTTATTTAAATACGTTGTGTATTTTCCTAGAATATTGAATTCTGAATATTCATAAGAAATATTCAGGAAACTGCCATTCTGAGATTGTGGTGACATAATGAGACCACATGTGATTGAATGGCTTTTTCTTTCTCTTTACAATTAATTTTCGACAGGTTGTATAGATTCAAATCAGAGTGTTATTAATTTGATTATTTTAAGCCACAATGTGTACAAATGGCATTTATGGAAATTACAGATAAAGGAAACATGGAAATACATTTAAACTTATCCTACCAGCGGTTATGTGACATCATAGTTCGACTTACTCAAGTAGGTTTACATTCAACGAAAGCAAAAATGGCAGGCAAACTTTCCATCAATTTTAAATCCATAACTTGGGAAAGAAACAATATTTTTTTTTTTTAATGAAATTTTGGAAAGATATTTATCAAACACTTCTGCCCAATTTTCATGTAGATATTCCAAGGGTTTTTTCCTCCTTTAATTTAACGAAAATCCTAGTTGGTTACGGTTACTGAATGCGCAAAGTCATATCGCAATATCCTAAACTCTCAACTTTACCATTATCATTGGCATGAACCTATAGTCACTTCAAGGAAGTTGCTGTAAAGAAAATCCATGCATACTGGTAACGTGCCACTCGCGGACACCATTATCGACAAATCAGGCATGCCCTCTTGCAAATCTCCTACCTGCATCCGTATTTCCTACTCGGTTAATTTTTTCGATCTTCATTTACACTGTGGTAACAATATGAAGTTTGAACTTAAGCCGTGGCAACAGGCCTCTGTTGATAAATGTAATGAATTGTAAGTCACCTCGCCTGTGATTAAAGCTGTGTGTTTCAGTGTATCTTTTACTTTTTGCTACTTTTTTCCGTTTTCACGACATGAATTCATGTTATCTTTAATATTGCAGTTCACTCATGAAGAATTTAACTTTTTTTACCTGTTTTCTTTTCAATTGTCTTCAAAGTCGTTTAACGTATAATCACTCCAAGAATTTGCACAACGTGCAAACACACTTATTCTCAGTAAGATCTGTTCGTAACCGAAGATGTGACAAATCCCGTGCAGAGATACTATTGACAAATTTCATACATGCCTCAAAAAAAAATGAAAACATTTCCCATCAGCAACTCATCACTTTTAAACTTTCTCTTCAGAGAAAAAAAACATGAAAAATTCATTATTATTTCATATGTGTGTATCCTTTGCTGCCTTTGAAACTCTGCTTTACGTAAACCAAAAACCGGCAAAATACAAACAGCTTAACTGAATTGTCACGGTGCTTTCACTCGGATGGCCGTTGAAATACTGCTGCTCATGCGTATTACAAGGTGAGAAAAACCTACCGGGCGACTTCTTCAGCGTTTGATTATTGGTCAGATATTATCTTGAAAGCTTTTAACCAAGCTCTGCAGAGGGTAGCAGAAAAACGTGTAGGTTGTGTGTGGTATGCTATACCTTGGAATCAGCAGTATGAGTTCCATACGGTGCAGTTGTAGCTCTAAGGCCTTCCTTCTACGATCATGCGCACAAGGTTTAAAAAAAAATTCTTTACAAATACCTACATGTTAGATACGACTCGATTTGGAATACTATTAGTCTATTCCACAACCAGAACAGACCCGGTAACTCAACCAGAAAGGGATACGGTACGAGAGCTACTTTGCAACTAGACCGGCAAACCCGGTACACGGATCAGGAGAGACTCAGTAAAGTGTACGATAGAAAACTAATAGATCTGTTGAGATACACTTCATTGCAATAAGAAAGGATTGTAACTTTTCTCATCGGAACTGCAAAGGACGTGCGGTTGTTCTCTAATATCAGAGAGGAATATCGAATATTTGCTGTTTTCTTTAAGTTATCTCTAAATGAAATATCCCGACATTGCTGATTCGTTATTCTTTGTGAAGTAAACGAGATTCTGACATGCGTTGATCATCCAACACCGTGAAATCGTAAGTTCCCGACTCAATTCGCTTGATTCTTCTTATTCTGTTTTTAATAGCCTTAATTTTGTTTTTCAGTTGTAATGAAAGTGAAATGTCCTCTGGTTTTACAGTTGGTATAAAATGGATACGATGGAACCTATGAGGAATCGGTTTAGCACCATCGGGTAACACAAAACTTGAGCTTCATTACGCCGAATGTACTCTCCCCTTAAACACACACCATATACTGGCCATCTTAAGAAGACAACATAGGTAGATTAATGGGTCTGTCGTCGTGTCATTGTTTTATCCACGCAAAACTGCATATTCTCACTTTTTTTATAATTAGCAATAGGATAACTTTAATTAATCTGTCAACTGATAGAGTAACAATTGCCGTAGATGTACATTCCCCCCCCCCCCCCGGTTCTCCTACTGCTCTCTAGAGGAAAACTACTTCCGGGAAGTAATTCCTTAAGCAAAGCATGTATCATTGTAATGTGGGAAACCATCAACATGGGAACGTGATCTTTCTTTTTTTAAGTATATTCTAAGTTCACTTGTATTCTTTAAGGAAACATAATAAACCGATGTTTAAAAAATGATGGAACTGAGTAAGTTGCAACAACAACAACAACAAAATGCATTTTCCAGTTGCTCCAATATTTCTATATTTTGAAATAATTAAAACATGGACATTCTTTATGAAAGTGTACAATTCTTTGGAAGCAAAAAATGAAAGTGACGAGGCAAAACGTTTTTTCCTGTACCAAGGGCATACATTACATTGTCTGTGTGGGAGGGGTGGGGAGGGGGTGTAGGAAGGGGGTGTGGGAAGGGGATGGCGACATATTATGTCTACTTACTTGCCTGGAGTTCCCTTAAAAAGTTTAAAAGTGTTGCCTATAATGCTCCCATTGTAACCGGAAGTGCACCTCACCATGGAAGGAATCCAAATGTATTTTTAGTACAACAGCTGTTATCCTGTAGTCTAACCATTGATTTTGCATAATTATTACACTGTTTGCTACTCTCTTAACATATCAACAACAATAATGAACCATATTAAACTGATACAGGTCAAGTCTAGCTATTTCTTGACAATTTCTTGTTTTTCTTGTTTCCTTTTGTATTTTTTATCTACATTTTATTGTTTCGAGAAAATGAAAGATAAAGAGGCCGGTTGGTTTTGATGTATGAGTTGACACAAACTTATAATGTTCAACTCGCTGTGGGTTGACACACGATCGCCGTTCGTAGTAATTGACTTTCGAGGAGATCCAGTATATTTGTGTGGGGGGGGTGTACTAAATTCACAAATTGTGGTAGATTTTCTTCCGTCTGAATGATTTACATAAAAAATAGTGCTCTCGATACGGTGTACGAGTTTATTAAATCCAAGACAAGAAGAGCAACAGTGAGAAGTCTGCGACGTAATATAAAAGGCCTGCAAAATTGATCAAGTTTTGAAAATTTTACACCTTCGGTACTGTCTTGGTATATCGGTCCCTTCGTCTATGACGAGACATGACTGCTGCCACATGGACAACTCAAGTCGTTTATAATTCATTCGTGCAAATGGAGCGAGAGAGTGAAACAGTGTGTTAATGAACTGGCTCCACCCCCTTCCTCCACTATCCACTGTGATGATATATATCTTTAGTCAGTGTCTCTCAAGATATTCAACCCCCAACAACACACACACACTCACCTCTCTCTTCCTCCCTCTTCATATATAATGAATATTCATGATTTTAAGCGGTTAGCGGGCTGCCAAAATATGAATGCATTTATAGTTTTGTTCTGAACGGTTTACCGCCCTTTCCAAATTTGAATAGTGACGCATTTGTTGGCCCTAGCGACAATCTAGACTCGCACTTTTTTTTCCTCATTTCATTTTTTTTAAAGATATTTACTTATTATTATATGTATTTCGTTTAATTCGGAGAAAAAAATGCGACAATTTGGCTCTAAAGATAAAATCATTAACCTTCGATTCCGCCGAAATGACAAGCCATTATGAACATAAGAAAGTAGTTGAGAAAATAGTAGCTGACTTTGAAATATTTTACACACGGCATCTTGGCTTCGAATTGCTCGTGAATCTGCTACTTACTCCGCATTACGATTCAACATTAGAGGTAACAAAATCAAAGACAAATAATTTTAACAATATTTCCTTGTTTTCTTTGCAAATATTTTGCGAAAAAAAAAACAACTCGTGAAAATAGGAACCTTTTCTTCATATAGTTGCGATATAAAATAAATTTGCCCAAACATATTACTGTTTCATCTGTTTTTTGGGGGGTTGGGGTGGGGGAGGGAGTGGCTTTTCGGCCCTACTTTAGAGAGACCAAGACAAACTCAGTCATGTTTACGTACACGTTAGGCTGCCTTCTACAAAATTTAAAGTTGAAATAAATTCAGGACTTTTGACAATGTCAAATGAGAGACTAACATATGGTAAACACCATCACCAAATTTCATTTAAATATGTTGCTTACTTTCTCTGCTTTCAGTGGTTATGTGGCATAATTAATCGACTTACTCAAGTTGGTTTACATTCAACTTAGGCGAAAATGGCAGCACCCTTCTCTGAACTTCAAAAGTGTGGAACTTGTGTAGGAAACAATATTTGTTAATGAAACTTTGGGAAAACGTTTGTCAAACACTTCCGCTTCACTTTGATAAATATATTCCCCATGGTTTCCTTCTCCTTTAAACGATTGGGCATGAACCGTATAATACGTAGTTAAATTTAATTGACATAATCCATTTTTTTTCTATATTTTGATGGATTACGTCAATTAACAAATAGTTCCTTTTTTGCCGTTTGTTGTTTCTGCCAAAGCTGATGACACACGAAGTCGATATCTCGGCATACTCTCAGCGAGCGTGACAATATTTAATAAAATGTAATACTTTCTACACTAAAACTAGGCATTACATGTTATCTTCGTATCATATTTTTTCTCCCTTTTACTTTATTTGTTGTTTCTCTTTCAGTGACGGAATGAATTTTATCGATATATCTATCATCTGAAGTTTAGTATGCTGCATATTTATTCCAAAGAGTCGTAGCAAATCATTTCTTAATTGTTTATGTGTGTAGATGTGCATGTGTGTGGCGTTGTGCTCAAGGGTATTTCTTCTTTTTCTTTCGTTTCTTTTTGTTTCTACGGAGAGAAAAATAGACGATGTTTCATACTGTCAATATTTGATAAAAATCTCTTCAGAATTTAAAGCTTCCAGAACTGTTATAGAAAGTCTATGTATGAACTCTTTCCAAATATCAACACTATTCGAACGATTAAGGATCAGAATATATTGAAGACAGGGAGCCTCTCAGAGGAATGTAGTTGAAACATGTTTTACGGTATAGCTTGAAGTAAGACTGAATTTCCAGGCATGGTATCAATAAAATGAAGAAAAAAACAAACAAAAATGATTGATGTACGTTTGCCACATAATGATCTCTCATCAAGTGAATTATAATTCAAAATTATAATTTGCAGATATCCTTCTGGAGTAATTATAGTTCCCTTCTTCATAAACTACTTCTTACGATTTTTTCTGTGTATCCCTTTGTCTTGGTCAAAAATACGTACGCAGGGAGAGATACTGTACTAATCGAACTGGTGTGCAGGAAATAGCACTTTAAGGGATTTGGGTGTGTACGAAAAACCAGAAGGATAAGATTACGTTCGATCTAAAGCGCATTCATCGGACGAGAATAACTTAGCAACTGTGAAAAGTAACGGAACCGGAATAAAAACAATCCAAACAGGATTTACATTTGAGAATTAACGGTTGTTATTGTTAGAAGCAGACCACGCCTACAAACATAATGAATGCGCAGCAGTGAAGGTATCTATGATATACCGTATCTAAAGCATACCGTATAATACTCAAGTCGTTGTTCCTTGTTCGGTATCGAGAATTGTAGGACGTAGCTGAAACGAAGCTCTACATTAACCTAGAAACTAAAAACTGATCACGTTATTACGGTGTCAGCGATCAACCGTTTTGGCCAACACGATATTTATTACCAGTCTATACTTCCCGGTTGGCTTGTTCAAAGAAGTGCACGGTTCATTTGAATAGAAAGTTTCAGCCCCTACACTATTTTACACTTTTTGTCGTTCTTTTAAAAAATTGGAAATCATATGACAGAATCATCATTTACACCTACTTGCTTTCCCAAACCGTCTGAGTGGTGCAAACCACTAAAGGCAAACGAAACTTTTTGACATAAAATTTAATAATTTCTTCTTTTGTGTATACACATGCAATCACTTTAAAAGGTAGATGCAGTCACCCCAGTTTGCATTAGTATAGTCTATAGTTCTTTTGCATCAAGGGCCATTATTTTTGTTATTGGATTGCTAAATTTATGCGAGGGATTTCTTTTCTTTGAATAGACAATAGTTTGAAATACCATGAAAGATATCTGTAAGGTATAAAAGAGGAGATTTGTAAGATTTAGCTGATGCTTAAGAATAAAGTCGGGTGACTGCTCACTACCTTTAAAGAGTAGTTCACCTTTCTCCCATTATGGTATTCCAGTGGAACGTAGTGGATAGAACAGCCTTATTATCGGTGTGTACTTTCAACCGTCACGGGGTCAACGGCAAGTCTCCCAAAGTTTCAGAAAAGTGTGTCACGATTTCTTTTTCCAGGACAGCAAGTTTGATAAACTTATAAACTTCAGACTTGGTACCTAGGTATACCTGAGACGTCAAAGGTCAAGTGTCAAAGACCGCTAAAACGAAAGCACACAAATTGGCTGCATGCATGGATCAATGTCCTATGATCACTGTTGTGTCCTATGATCAATGTGTGCTGGGGAGGGGAGGTGGCATAGCATGATATGAGTGATTGCTGGCGTGGGTATGGGTCCAAAGATTTTGAGAGGGGTCTTAGGGAAATTTTTGCTTACGTATGGTGGGCTAGATGCAACATCGCGCTATATTTGATGCTAGATTTGGATTCCTATTTTTTTAGAAATGAAATTATATATATATATATATATATATATATATATATATATATATATATTATATACATTATATAATATATATCATATTATATATTTCTGTACATTTTAAAGGTTTCTACACACAATACAGTGTGTAATTGTAATGGAAACTTGAAAAAAAAAAAGAACCAGTGAAAAAAACACGAAGCATCGCTACAAAGTACTGTTAATACTACATGTTTGGTCAATAATTCATTATTTGAACACACTAACCACACAAGTGCATCCATTCAATTAGTAATACATACCTTGTAGGTTCTATCTGCAGATCTTCACTGTGGCTTCGTTTGTGTAATAGACGCTACGCTCCATGTTAACGCCTACACGTTAAATTAATTCATGGTACACATATTCTAACATGAGAGTAACTCAGTACATGCATATCGTATAATTAATAAATAAAACCCGCTTGGGTCACACCACAGCGATATATTGGATCAGAATTTCCACACGCTAGAGCGATATGTCGAATCGAATTCTAGAAAATATCATACCAGTGGTATTATATTTTGGTCACTCTACACCATTACCTTATCGGGGGGGGGGGGATATTTTCACAAATTGTCCCACTCCGATCGAAGCTAATATTTGAATCTGCAGAGAGCTTTTTTTTTTAAATACCGTTCAGATAATTTTTCATTCCTTTCCGATAAAAAAAATATCTGTTGAGATGACGTCACGAAATAATGGCAAGTTTGACATCCTATTTTGACGTTCGTCAGCCAGTCCCCATATACGATTACGTAAGATCTCTAAGTTTTGGATCTTTTTGGCTGAGTTTAGGGAAGATTGCTTTATGCTGAAAATTACAGATATCGGGATCGGAAATGAATCGGACATCGCTCTAGTGCGACCGACGCTTCACGGTTTTTGCTCAAATTTCCTCTCCTCTTCAGATGTGTTGTGGTGGTACGGTTGCAATGTGTTCATATTTTAACTTGTATATTCATATATCTTGTATGTGAGAGGTGAGGCTACGTGAGGCTACGCGAGGCTACGTGAGGCTACGTAAGGCTACGTGAGGCTACGTGAGGCTACGTGAGGCTACGTAAGGCTACGTGAGGCTAGTGGAACGTCGTTACCAAGGACAACTATTAAACTCGGATATATATTTGTATATAAGCGAGTATATATGTTACTGTCCTATGCTGTCTCACTTCGATGATCGGGGCAAAAAAATACACCGGTACTGGTGGGTTAATGGTGTGCGCACGGAAATGTATATTTCAGTGGCTTGTAGAATTGCACTTACTCTCGCCGAACACCCCTCGTGAACCGGATTCTAGAAAAACCAGAGGGAATCCTGCATGGTTTCAACATGACAGATATGACGGTTCGCAGTTATACTGCATCTTTGATATTTTAGTGACTCTGTCGTTACGTTGTTGCTTATTAGGGCTGTTTGTTTATCTTGTGTTAAATTGTAAATGCGCGTAGATAATACCCAAGAATACAGTTTATGATTGTGCCCTGGCTCAATTGTGTACATGCACTGACTAAATATACGATGATAAAGTCACCATGCAACTTATGCGATATTACAAATTATATTCTAGAATATTCTAGACTTTCAAATGAGCCTTTCGATGTGACCCATTTTAGTACGCAACTGTACTGGACAATTATTGGTACCTTACTTTTCAAAGTAGCCTATAACGTGCGGAGACGGTGTGTAAACCCATTTGGGTTACTTTGCTAAACAGTAATAATATTTTATTTCAAATATTTTACAATTAATTATTTTGATTCATTGAAACAACCAACCATATGTGCCAAGTATTTTCGTCATTCCATACCAGTTTTAATGCAGTTTCTTAATTGTTAAATCGATCTCTCAAATATATTATAATAACAGGCCATACCATCACAAAGTAATAAACTTGGAAAATTAATCAATCTACAGTTTGAAAACTCTAAAGTCTATGCGTTTTTGCCTTTGCTCTGTAATTACATTGAAACGCAGGTTACACGTGTTAACAGATAAAAAAGGGAAATAAAAACGTGCTCTTTGAAGAACCAATTGTTGAGGTGAGATTTGAGCTTTCGATCCGGTGTCACCTTCAACGAGTAAACACTAACACACATTAACAATCAGATGCATCTGTACAATGCTCCACGACTAAAATGGCATATCTTTGAATCGTTCCTGAAAATCGTTTAAAGTTAGTTCTTCATGTGAAATATGAGGCTCATATTGCACTGTAATCTTCAAACACCAACTGCAAACGGCAGCTGTAGAAAGCGTATACACACTACTGCAGGGTATTTATGCTGTTTACCCTCGCACTGACGCACAGCTATACCTACCAACAGACGCGGACCGAAACTGTATGTGACATTTTAGTTATGTCCGCAGTCACATTTTATATGAAAAACCGTTAAAGTATTTGCGACGTTTCATGCTGGTTACACTGAACAAAAACGAAGAGTAAAGGATGGTACCTATACTTTCACTTTTCTATTTTTGTAATTTTTATCCATCACTCTTTCATGTTCTTATTACATTTTCTTACCATGGGTATACTGTCACAAAATCATGAGACTGGCGAATGGATATATATTAGCATAGGCCTTCGACTAGAGCCTCCCTCGAACTTTGTACCAGTTCTAATCGACACATCAGTTTTCAGGACCAAATCGGGGTCATTAATTATGATAATGAGCTAAACTTATGACAGGTCAATAACTGGTATATGACCATTTACACTGGTAGAGGACCTATAGCGATTTAATTGGCTTAAACTACGTGTACGGATGAACCTTTGAACATATCGACGGTTTAAACTGCTGGTAAGCTATTTATCGATTTAAATTCGCATGTAATGACGGTTTCAACTTACGTAAAATATCATCGTTGAATATTCATATATATCACCGATGTATGAAGTATTTGACAGCCCATTGTAATATATATATATTTGAACGTCCACGCACCCAATACATAACATGATATCATGTATTTTGACAAGTCGTAAGGTTTGTATCTCAATGTAACCCTTATGTCTCTGACCATGTATAACCTAACCTTGTCAGGTCTTTCGGGTATGATGTACATATCTCCAGAGACTAACGTGAAACCTGACAAAACAAACAATTGATTTAGTGCCATGGAACTCTCATATAGTTATGCTCTCCACTTTAACACAGTATTGCGATAACAGAAGCAAAAAAAAAACAACAAAAAACAGTAATTTAAGTGCAAATTTAATATTAATTGCATACTGTAGGAATATGAAAGCATATAATCTGGCAGTTTACGAGGGACCCTCATAATTTTCCGTGGATATAACAGGAAGCGATAAAAATATAGACAGCGCAGTCATTATCACTCGTGTATGTCCACGAATAAACCACATTTACTGGGGTTATCATGAGTCCGTTACCTAACAAACATTTTTATCTTAAAAAGGTATGAAAACAGTGCATGACTTAAATGCAACTTTACAGTACCGTCATAGTTATGAATGTTGTCTTTTTAATTGTGCTATAATTTGGTTTTTCTGTTTGTTCGGAATCAGCAATCCTTCAGAAATAACTTATGTATTGAAGGAGGACACTCGTCTTGCAGTATACAAATGTCATTAATGATTCAACTTCCGGTGAATCCGAAAAAAGGCGATTAAATAATTATTTATTATCAAATTCATATATAACAATGTTAACTTACAACAAGGGAAGATTGTCTTTGTTATCGAAAGTTTGAATAAGTGCTTCATAGCGTCCAGGTTATTCGGATCAATATTTTTGTTAAAATTGGAAACTTGCATAGTTACCTAAGTCGCTGGAACTTGAAAACTTGGCGGCGCGTCAAAATATTCTTCCTCGAAAATGCAAAATAATACGACAAAATTACTTTTTTTTTTTTTTTTCATGTTTTATGAAGTTAGGTTCGACGCAGACGGTGCTTACCGCTGAATCATAACAGCAAACAGTTAATACATTGAAGTTTAGAGTGGAAATGGTCGATCCAAGATTCCGATCGGACTCATGATACACCCTGCAGTATGCAACCCACGGAGGGAAAATTCCCTGGACATACTCATAACGAACGTACGAAAGATCGGTCCCACACATGAGCGCGGAACCACTGTTGGTGATGAGGAAAAGTTGTTGATCAATTCGCTTTTACCAAGGAAACGCAGACAAAAAACTTAGAAAACTTACAAAAGAAAGTCATGACCTCTTTTTCACGATTGTACGAGGCTACAGCTCCAATCAAGCAGCATGTATAGGCCTACCTTGAGTTGTTTGAAATTAGGGTAAGAAGTTATGTGTATCGACAAGTTATCCACGTCTTGGGGAAAACGATCAAATTTATTTTTAGAAGAAAGTGTCTCGGACGGATTACTAAAGGTGATAGGTCGTTTTATTTATATCTCACGTGACGTCATTCTCACGTGACGTCATTCTCACGTGACGTCAGTCTCTTCCTGGTAACACTCTACAAACGTTTTTTGGTTTAGTCTTTGCACTTACTAGCAGTGTGCAGTAAATAATACCACCGTGACAGCAAAGCGGTATACCCAAACTCGAGTGAGCGACGTTTCACTGCAACTTCCAAAGAGTGACAGTTAACTATACAGTGCGAGTTATCTAGCGAAAATGAGATACTAAGACCACCAATCACATTTTAGAGATTTCTTTCAAAATTTTGGTTGTTAAAGTGATTGTGTGTGCACCCAAAACCAGAACAATAAGATCACGTTTGATAGCCCAAGTTTTTCTTCACTTCTAAATGTACACAATAGGTTGTTCATGGACGCAATTTTCAATGTACAAAAATGACAGAAACCACTTTGAAAAAAGCAACAGAAAACGATATAAAAACAGCAAAAACGAGAAATCATGTTTGAAAATTAAATGTTCTTATCGTCTACATAATGAATATGCAACAGGTCTCACTGGTCTATGGCGCTCCTTAATCGGTATCGGGAGTTGCAGCATTTGATGGGACGAAGCAATGTATTTACAAATAATCCAAAAACTGATCATGACCCACAGCGACGTCAGCGATCAGTTATTTTGATTGGCTGAATATTCTTCACCATTATACTTCCCATTGGTTAGATCAAAGAAACGTACGGTTTTGTTGAATGAAAAACTGTCGACCAAGTTATCATATTCAAGACTTAGAAAAATTTGAAATCACTTGGCAGAATTAACCATCTGAAACCTATTTATTTTCCCAAATTGTCTGAGCGATGTCATTAAGAGACACACTTAACTTTTGGGCAAGACATTTAAGTTTTTTTTTTACTTTTTGATGACGCACGTAATCACTTCAAGTTAAGTGGCGCTTATTCAGGTTCATGGGGGCGGGAAGGGGGTTTGGAGTACAGCGCAATTTATTGTAAAAGTCTTGTTCACATTCAGCATTCTTTAAATCATTGTAGTTTTGAAAACTATTTGATCAATTTAATATGATAACATAAAGAGAAGTCTATATTGTACATCCATGTCTGTCATGCATGGGCAACGTGAACGTCATGTTCAACCCTGCTAGATTTCAAAAACCACAGATCTAAATACCATCATATTTAAATCTCCCACAGAATGCTTCTGAACAGTCATTCCCCGATATTAGATATTACAAGCTTCCTTACATTGGACATATTCTTACCACACACAACAAAATATCAGACAAACAATCAAATCCCATTGGACTAATATTAATGTCAGACTTGTGTTCACTTCCTTCAAAATAAGTAAATTGTTTGTTACCAAGGATTCTATTCCAACAAATCTCAAATCCCATGTATAGTCAGGCAGCTTAGCGACTTAATGTGGACACTCTAAACAAAAGCACCAAATTCATTTTGGTAGCTTGTTGGGTCATACAAAATACATTTTGGAAGGGCTGCCAAAATTTTGATGTATATTTTAGAAAATAGAGGGCGTTTTTCAAAATGGCCGCTGAAATCATGAAATTTTAGGATGTTGACGTAATGGCGTCACTTAAATATTGTTGCTGGTCAAAACAGGATGTATTCATTGCCAGGAGTGTACAACCAGAGAAAATTGACACATATGCAGTTCATTTCAAAGTGAGGGCGCGCTTCAAATGACCGGTTCAAACTCATTGAGATGGTAGCTATTGCACATATTGTCTGATATATACATTGTGACTCCCTGTGTAGATGAATTGAAACGTGACTTACAACAAGGGCGGTAGAAGAGGGGCCCAGAGGGTGCGGCCCCTTAAAAATTCAGCTAGTAGCGAAAATTGGTGAAATGATTTCCTGTTGAGGTGTACTTTTGAAACGTTGGCCTATAACTAGACAACTGACTCACTACACCATTTAATGACAAAAGTAGCTCATCTCTATGTATGGCCCTGAATTTTCCTGCAAAATAGTAGATAGATAGTATGTCTGTTTTTGTGGCAGAAAGCTTACAATCCCCCCAACCATGAAAAATTCACTCCACCGGTACTACACATATATGAATAGGAGACTCCTGACGACACATAATGTCTATAGATTTGCTCGGAACTCAAGATCATCTATTTAACAACATAGATGATTTGATCCCTTTACCTGCGTATTGATGAGCTCTGATAGAAATGAGGCCCATATTCTCCGCATTTAGAATTGTATCCAATTACTGAAATGTTGGACTTTTCTCAATCATGTCCTGTTTCCAGACTAATATGTCTTTCTCATTGTAAGACCCTCCATTCTGCGTGAATGCATCCCGTTGGAGCTTAGCTAGGGCAAGCGACGAGAGTGTCTAGTCCTAGTGAGATGGGAGTCTTTGAGAAATGAATTAGCCGTACCCGAAGAAGCAATACCAGCATTTGTTAGAGCAGTGGTCCATCGGGACTCCTCTAAATAGTCACCCAATCTATCTCATGCCATCTCAATATGAAGGCCCGGAACATCAACGTGTAACTATTTTCACCATGGGTATTAGGCCATTGCCACTGAACACACTTTCCTAGAGCAAAGAGTGGTGCATCCATTGCAATAACAGGAATCTGGCCAGGAATTGTGTAGCTCGAAGAATCACATCCATTCCGTGCTTGATCACGGCGGCTGTAGCTGCCTTCTCGTAGAAATGAGGTAGGAGCTGGATAAGTGCCTTCTTCTCATCAGGAGAGTTTTCTTGCAGAGATGCATGAAATGCTGGCCATGCCGCAACGTCCCCTGTGTCCAATTTTGACTTTCCCAATAAACATTGACCATGTTCCAACCACATTTTCTCTTTATTTTGTGCTTCCTGCATGTGTCCGTCTTTTACTGTGATAAATCTGGGGGAGGGGGGCTTAGGAACAATAACGTTGCTCTTCTTGAAAGCAACAACTGGCACCACTCTGTAATTTTCAGGTAAAGTATGATCTGTATCTCCGTCAGATAAAGACATACTTATCGAATTCTGCTTAGATCCAGTGCTATTACTGGCGGGACACGGGGTTTCAAGGCAGATCTCTCACGACTATACCACGAGCACTTGCGTGGTAAGTTGAGGAAATATACTTCTGTTAACGATCCATGCAGCATGACTAACCAAATTAGTAGCATGTGCAGAAGACAATGGGGAAAGAGATCTACGAGTTTCTGGTTACTTTCCCTTAGATACCTTCCTGCAAATACCTTCTTTTTTGATCGAGACATATTACATTATTCGATTGGTCCAAGACTACAGTATGGGCTTAGTGCAAGGTGTACCGAGCCTAACGTTTTGTCCTCGTCATACTTCGACGATTTCATATCTATGAAATGTGGACTCCTTCAATCAAAGAAATCTCATTCATTTGTTGGATTTGTTGATACCTATTTATTCATTCTGGGTTTGCGGTTTCTGAGGAGGTTGTCTAGGCAAAGGTTAGGCTAATGCCAGGCTAGTGTTGGGCTAGTGTTAGGCTAGGCTTATTCATCCAAAGAGATGATCTGTATTGGTAACATTTGAAAAATCACTTAAACTTTAGCATAATACAAAAAACAAAATTACATTACTCGTGTGGTGAAACAGATGTTTTTCTCCTGAATCTAGGTGAATTTTCTTGTGATTGCCTTAAATGAAGTAGCTTTTCATATAAAATGTGATGAAACCATATAATTTGGTCACAGTTATATAAATAGAGGGCGCAATAACATCTAAAACATTGCAATTAAAAGTTATTTTCCTAGGAGGAGGAAACAGTGTGGTAATTTAAGATCCTATACTTCATCTTTCATTTTCAATGAAGTGAATATATTTACCCTGAATTTAAAGGGGAAGGATGGGCAGGTGTGTTATCCTTCCGACCTCCCCTTGTCCTGGGGACTTTCCTGCCGCCAGGCACATTACCCCGACCCAAACACCCCCTCCCATAGATCAATCATGATGATTGTGGCATGGATGTTGGGTCCAAGATGTGCCTTGTCAGTAGTCTGAGCTATTTTCGTTCCTAAAATCACACATACTGGGGTAATTAATGTCGGCCATTTTGAAAAACGCCCTTTGTGGGCCATGGATGTTCCACAAAATTTTGGCAACCCTTCCATTTTGAATAGTTATGCTCCAAGGATGTCACATGCCAATTTTGGCGCTTTTGTCAGGCGTGTCCGCATCTCATGAAAATATGTCGCTATGCTGCCTGACTAGTAGTTCGACTCCCAATTCAATTGTTCAAGCTGTAACGATTGCTATATCGGGGAAACCCACAGACATTTGGCTACAAGGATCAATGAGCATCTAAATTCCGACAAAAACTCACATGTTTACAAACACTTATACAAATCCCCCTCTTGCGAGGCAAAATGCGATCACAACTCTTTCAAAATAATTGACTCGGCACCCACTACGCTGCAGCTTAAACTCAAGGAAAGCCTTCATATCAACTGGAATCTGCCCAATCTCAACAAACAACTGGCATCCCCATTATTTTCCCTATTCAACTAAGTGTTACTTCTAAATATTTTGTCTTTGACTCACCAATTGGTAGTCGCACATTTATCCTTTTTTAGTCTTATCAACAACCTGACGATGGAAGTTGACTTTCCGAAACATGTCGTATGTTTATTAGAATCTTTGTGTATACTGTTTAGTACATTGATGTTTTCCATCAAATCAGTGGCGTATTGTTTCATTTTATTATCTGGACTTGCGCTTCGTAGAACATTCGGATATATGTATATATATTTATTTCGCCCTGAACGCAGTGTATACCGCATGTAGGGAAAGTTCGCCCAATGGCAGTAGATCTTCGAGTCGGCATTGATACTCCCAAACTGACATGATCCATCGTTCTTCTTTAGTGATATACCTATGCTCCTATGATGGCTATCATCCAGACAAGTTTCACTTTCACATTTAACTTAATTTAGGTTCCAATACAGTCTTGCAGACAGAAAAGAAATACATATTATTTTCTCAATGACATTGTAAACTTCTATGACTACAACTTAGATTTTTCAATTTTCTCTCGTGTACAAATATTAACATGAGGAATTGATGTTGTGTCCCTACCCAAACCCCTTCTCCCACATCCCCACACCCACCCCTGCACACACGTAGGGGCCTATGTCACCCTTAAAGCAGTTGAATAATCTTTTACACTGCCTCCTTCTAAACTGTTGGGTAAATTATCCTAATTGGTACAATAACCACCCTCATTGGTTTAAAAGTTACGAAGCAATGAGTCTACTTGGGTTTTTTTTTTTACCCAACAGTTTAGCGGAATTCATAGGTACCGTACCCAATAGTTTATGTGTACACACATATGTGTGTCTTTGTCATCTAGTAACTATAAATATAGTGAGATGACACATTGTAGTTTCTTGAAGGTTAGAGGCAAAACCATCTACTCAAGTAGTTTGGCCAATGGTCGATTTGAATGATCGAGAGGTGACACAGGACGCCATTTTTGTTCCAACATCATGTTTATATGTTTTGATGTCAAAGGTCATTGTGAGAGATCAAAGGTCAAATTTGTTGCTGAAAAAGTTGCGTTACAACTCTTCTGAGACCGCCATGTCGATGGGGGGGGTCAAAGTTGGCTGCTAGGTGCTCATGGTCTGACGGTGTGTCCCAGATCTCAATCAAAGGTCAGAGGTTAAAGGTCATTAACCAATGGTCAAAAGTACTATAGAAGGAAATAATGCAGTACAATATTTTGGGTGTTAGATGCTGGTAGTACCATATACCAGTGGTAGTTGTCTTGGTAGTTGTCTCAAAGCTCACTAGGCTGTTTTCGCAAACACGACGGAAGCGCCGAAAGTACGGAAAATAATCAGTCGTGACGGTATGTGTACTCGGACACGCGTCGTTCATTTGTACGGTTTCGCACTTTAAGAACAGAGCGCTCAGGATGAAACATACCTAATAGCATGTGGTTACTGGCTGCGCGCACCAATCTAGAACGAACGTTAATTTGCCTGAGAACGGTTGTAGATTTCGCCAGGACGGAGGATATTCGCGTGGTCACTATGGTGACTGTCCCATTTTGCACACTGCACACTGAATTCTACGCCCGCGTCTTGTTTGCGAAAACAGCCTACTGTCTCAGAGTCGTACACTATATAGAAAAGGACAGGATCTGAGATGTTTTTACCAAACAACCGAATCACGCACATGACGCCCATTAAAACGCGCCCAGAACGCCCAAGACCGACTATGTGTGTTCTGAGGAATAACTTTGATTAAGGCGAATTATGTGAAATAGTTTGACGCGCATTCGATTCCTACGCTTACCTACAACAATTTTGTTCCATTCGATGGTACGGTGACAGTGCCAAGCTGGCGCCAACTCAATAATATTGAATATTCAACACTTCTGCCCACACTTCACCAAATCTGAATAACAGGATATGCAGTATACAACTCATTGCGCTGAACTGAGGGTTCACAAACCCCAGAGGCAGTTACGCTTATTATGATAGGGCACTTGGCTATTGGTGATGATGGGACATTCCAAATTTCCATTCATGAACAATAAAACATGTGTTAGAGAACATGTGTTCACATGTGAACATTTGAAACATGTGTTATCATTATGGAAAAAAAAAAAACTATAGGGATGAGATACACATCTCCGTGGATTGCCCTCTCATCATCTTTTCACTTATGTAGATATTAATTTCGTTCCTTTCTTTCTCGTGTTTCTTTCTTACTCATATGTCTGTCTTTTCATGTTCCTCTATCGCTCATGTTTCCCAGTTTCTAATGTTTCTTTCTCAGGTTTAGAAGCCTTCCTTTCTTCAGAGGTCTAAGATGAGATACACTTTATTCGCATTATGCATGTGATTGACTTCTACTCCTCTTATACATGGTAATGCAATGGGGTTCACATATATTGTCTCCATGGTGCACAAGTCATCCCACTTTCTCTTTACACCAACCGAACCAGCACCGGAAGTTCTGTGACTCTCATATGTCTCATTTGTTTGTAACGTATCCGTCTGGTACTGATACGGTTAATTTTTTTTAATCTTACTTTTTCATTTATATTTTTTTTTATTTTGTTCTTTTTTTTTTTTTGCAGGTGATTTTATAACTACTATGGAAAACAGCATCAATTCGACGAATGCTCTCTCTATGAACGAGAGGCAGGACGAGAAGAAACCACTCTGGAAGAAAGAGAAGGACACCAGGAATACATTCGAGGCTTTGTCGGACTCCCTCTGTAGATGTTGGCATCAAACCTACGAGATCGTCGCAGAGCGTAAAGCCCTCCTCTTAGTGCTGTTGTCGACCATCTTCTACGCCTTTCGTAATTTAGGAGCCAAAGTTATAACAAAGACTGTGGATCCCATGGAGATCACGGTCGTGGAAAGGACGACAATGATGTTATGTTGCATTCCCGCCATAATAATTAAGCGACATTCTCTCAAGGTACCCCCATCTGTATTCGGCATCATCAGCGCGACCGGCGTTATCAATTGTCTTTCTATGATACTAGTTATTTTATCTTTCAAACTCATCAACGTCGGGGACGCCAACGCCATCGTGGCGTCGAAGCCCGTCTTCGTCGGGTTCCTCGGTTGGATATTCCTGAAAGAGAGTCCGACGTTATTGGATCTCGGAGCCGGCTTAGCGTGTATATTAGGAATTATATTTTTGTCCAAACCGACCATCATTTTCGACGGCAGCGCCCTCTATCACGACGACAATCTGTACGGGGTGATAGCGGCCGTCTGTGGTACAGGGTTCGCAGCTCTGGCGGCCATTTTTAAACGTGTTCTAGGTCTCAAGCAAGTCCAACCTCAAATAGCTATCTTCTATTTTTCGATGGTGTCCGCCATCACCAGCAGTATCCTCTGCACTATCTTTCAAAAATGGTCCGTACCAGAGTCCACGAAAATACGTATATTTCTAGTCGGATCCGGGGTGCTCGGTTACCTTGCCAACGTATGTTTGATGATCGCGCTCTGGACGGAGAAGACCTTCCACGTGGCTATAATTGGTTCATCTACGGTCATATTTATGTTTTGTTTGCAATATATATTTCTACATGTCGCCCCAGATGCTTACAGTGTTATCGGCTCTGTCTTCGTGCTAGCTTCTACGATCGCAATAGCCATGCGTAAAACGGACACACCCTCCGAGTAGGGTTGTCTATTTATCCCAAAGTTCAAACCATACCATAATCGACCGATTGGCTTTTCATAATTTAAATTGAACAGGAGAAATCTAAACAATCAGGAGAAATAATCCCCCCCCCCCCAAGAAAAAAATGTATTCACCAGTGGAACCAACCAAGAACGATTCTCAAAGTATGTGCACAGCGAAGCTTACTTGCTGTACTAAGAGACATGTTTTTATTCCTTTATTGGTTTCATTTATAAGAGTCAACACTTTCTGCGAATTTCGTTGTAAGATTTAAACTTGAGAGACCATTAGATAAATACTGTAGCGACATGTTGTTAATACATTTCCCATGCAAAAAAGAAAAAGAAAAGAAAAAAAAATAGATGCATCCTCTAAAC
Organism: Stichopus chloronotus; assembly: GCA_021234535.1. Taxonomy (NCBI): domain Eukaryota; kingdom Metazoa; phylum Echinodermata; class Holothuroidea; order Aspidochirotida; family Stichopodidae; genus Stichopus; species Stichopus chloronotus. Next base: position 21,748,082 of record CM037835.1, read on the forward strand.
ACATCCATCAAACAAGATGACCATCACTCACCGTCTCAAACATAATATTCATCTCAGTTAGGTTTGCGTATAGAACAATTACTCATCCCAATAGATACCGAAGCCAACTTCTTGACAAAGTTATGTTTGTGGTAAGCAAACAGCACATGCTGTCTGTGTCTACTCAAGTCAGTAGTCAGTTATGGCGTTGATGGTTAGATCAAGGAGGTTCAACCTCATAGGTTAGATTGTTTGGCGGCTTCCTTTCAGCCTCCCTTTGTTAACACCTCGGAGTGGTACATTTACGTAGCAACCAGCGAATGTAATCTAGAGTTGGCTTATACTTATTATTTTCCAATTTCTTATAGCAGCTAAGAATCGCGAAGAACCACGAAGAGCTACGTCTACTTAACTGAGAGCTTTTCCTTTTAACTAATATTGAAATTGGCGTGTCTGTTTCAATATTAATTCCTTTCTCTTTGAAGGAGGTACGTGTGTGAATGCACTTGACCAGAGGGTATTGAAGGCTTGTACCAAGAAAGGAGAATCTGTATTAATCCAACTCATATTTGATGCTCCTATATGACAAATACTCTTCTATTTATCGTCATATCCTCCCATTTAATTAGCAGAGGAGAAAAAGAAAGGAGAAAAATCTGACGTCAGAAATTCCTGCTTGTGATGTGCGTTAATTTAGATGAAATAATAAAGACAATGTTTGTCACTGTCTTCACAACTTTCACTCTCAAGAAACCACCCCTTCTCAAAATCTGTTCCCTTTCCTGTGAAATTCCCATTTTACCGATTACGTTTCGATCAGACCTGAAACTTTATGCAGAAATGATTTCACATTTTTGCACATGATGCATGGTGGGACATGAGTGGATGCATACGTGTCTCTAAGGCCCCCTTTCTGGTGAACAACTCAAAAGAGAAGCTTTACTTCTGAAGAGCAGATACATATCATCACAACATCAATTAATCACATTTTCATTAAAAAAAATTGTCTTCACCTTTTTTTCCACTTAAGAAACTATGACAATGAAATTGGTGCACATGTAACTGTGACAGCGAGGATGGGCCCAAACTTAGAAAGTATGTACTTTTCGGTGGGGAAAAGGGTCACATTCCGGTTTAAACTAGGGTCGAATTCCAACCTGAAAGGCACACACAATGGAAGAGTTGAATAAAAGAGGAAAATTTTCCATTATAGACGTCTCAAATCCCACGCCAATACCTTGTTCCTAACTCACAGAGATTGCTGTTTGAAGAAAGAGTTCTCTAGTCAAGAAAGATTTCCAGTTGTGTCAAGGCTAGGAAAATGCCATGTAATATTGGAAATTACTGCAAGAGGTCTTTGTTTTTTGTGTAAGTTCTTATTTAACCTTGTAATTTGACACTAGTGGAAATGTAGATTGGGTATATTGCAGATTTACCTAAATTACTTATCGAGGAAATTGAGGTCACATCTATTAAACTATTGTAATGTGTCTTTTAAGACAGTGAAGATTATAAAGAAGTACCAAGGATGTTCATGCAGTTGTGCCTGGGTGACATCACAAGTTTTCCATTGCCCAATGTACCATTTGAAATTTGTATTTCTATAAAAAATTTTTTAACTGTATTCCGATTGACCGAACATTCCACTGAGATATTGTTTTTACCAATAAAGTGAGAAGGAACTTATCCCATTTTTTTCAATGAAATATCATATTTTTTCCTTTTCCTCGGTGGCTAATCCCTTTTAGATCTGGTCGCTCGGGATAGAAGATAGGCCTAACTGTAAATAGAAAGAAAATTCTCCTGTTACGATGTTACAAACCTCGACGCAGTTTCGCACTCTTAGCCTGGTGACATTTCCATCGTTCATTTTCACATTCGTTGTTAAAATAGTGGGGGTGGGGGAATGAGGGATGCCTGTTCTGTGAAGGGTATGCCATGGTGTGTTTATGTACCGGTATCTTTCCCTTCATGCAAAGGACGCCACCTTTATCGTTTTTAGGTAAATATTTATTTAAGTTAGTATATTCGCGGTAATTACAAGGAAAAAGGAAAAACAGAAATGAGTTAAGTCCCTCCAGCTCCCTCATCTGACTCCTACGAGTTGAGAGGCACAGATACATATACAATAAGCTCTCATATGTATGTACATAATGTCTGTAGTGAATAGAAGAATGAAGTTTGTTAGTAACGTCATGAAGCCATTTTTTAGAGAAATTTTTGGATTACTCTTTTTTTTTTTGGTAGATGAGTTGTGATCCAACCTCCTATCATTACTTAACCTTCTCTTGATGATACCAACAGTCGCGTATCATTTCACCGCAACTGAAGTAACCAACACTGTGTAAAGTTTGCTATGACATAAGGGAATTGGTTACACGAAACAGTAAAAGAACATTGTTTCATTATCATGAAACATACAATCAAAAATTATCATTGTCACTCATCTCAAAGTAATGTATTTTGTTCTACGTTATTTAGACTCGATGCCAAAAAACCAATGCAAATTGTACCAGAATGCAAACAATCACGACTTCGAGACCTTTTTTCCCGGTGTCCAAAGAAATAATACAAAAGAATGAAATATTAGGTATTTTCAATCTTGGTCATTTATTCATCATTCCATTCTTTGCAGTTCTGAGAGCAATGTCTCAGGGCCAAAATTAGGAACGTCGTTTTACGAAACTCACCTTCTTTGTTTTAGCAGTTTGAATACGTTATGTTTAAGTGTGTTACTGCGAGTATATCTTATTCGTTTTGATTGAAATAGATCTGCGGAACTGTACGAATGTTTTTTTTTTTTTAGTCACGAATTTTTGCGAAAGATTGCGCTTGGTTAGAGTCAAACCTAAAGAAAGTATCAGTTAGTCTATGGATATATTTTCACTCAATTTCAGATGGAGATGTTATCTATTTATTTATTTATTTTATTTTTTATTTAAAATAATTTAAAAGTCTATTATTTCAATCGCTGCCTTTGAAGGAACGACAATGCAACTACACAGTTCAATGCACGGGATCAATTTAATTTACCATGGTGAACATTCCTTTTATTTACTTTCTATCAGTTTATTTCAATTTAGAATCATTTCAATTTTAATTCTATACTTATTGTATCATAGACACCACGTGTTTAGATGGCCAATTATGAATATCATTTGCATACAATCAACACCATCACTCATCACTCACCATCACTCATACAGTCAACAGGATGAAATATGGTCAAGGAGAGTTTTTTAGAGTTTGATGTTAATGTTACCCACAAAGTAAAGTTATAAGTGCACAAAACCCACTAATTCGTTAAATTTACCTTGTCATTTTTTTCTTCAAAAAAGACATCCATAAATTAAAGTGCGTTTGTTTTTCAAAGATATTGTTTAATACCTCTGTATTTTTTTCACCCACCTTGAGACTGAATTCCTAGTGGAAAGAATTCGAATGCATAAAATGTTCACAATTTAGAGAAATAAATATCAATATCTTCAAACTAAAGGCAATATCGTGTTTTTTATAATATTTCTATGCTTTAATTGAACTCTTTGCCTGTCTTGTATTTGCGTGTTATTCATCCCCTTACCTGTAAACAAACAGCTGTAAACAAACAGCTGTAAACAAACAGCTGTAAACAAACAGCTGTAAACAAACAGCTGTAAACAAACAGCTGTAAACAAACAGCTGTAAACAAACAGTTGTATATATAAGTATGTCCTGTTCTCAGTGAATTTGACGACTGTATATGAAACATTCGCAGTAATTCATTTTCATCTTAATTCTCCATCTATGATGTTATGATTAATGATTAATATTAACTGTACTGTTCAAACTCATATTCAAATTTCTAGTGACTTGCGTATATCGGTCGACCACGTGACCTGTGAACGAGAGCAGCACATCTGCCCAACACCCTCCACCTATACAATGTGGGCCAGTACAGTCACACCACGTAAACTCAGGGCATATATAAGAAACAATTTTGAGATGAATTCAATATCACAGTTGCAAGCGAGCTGGGTTAATGGCGGTTATTGCTATATTTTGCATTCAAGTATTGATATCAACTTTTGTCTGGATTAAATATCTGAAGATCCAGAATCGCTTTTTAAGCCCGCGGAAAGGATCCTCTAGTAAAGAGACGATAGCGATACTAAGGAGGACATAACATGTTGACTTTGAACATCTCATTGTGTGAATGTTGAACTTTACATAGTCCACACGCAAGGCTTTGCGTTGATTGCTCTTAGTCGCGTTTAGTAAAATTGATAATTTTTTATCCCGCGCCCCCCCCTCTTCCTCCTTATGTGTTCCATGGTGACGTGTAATAAACTTCACTCGAGTAAATGCAAGGTTGGTCTTATACGTTGCGACATTTTACTTCCGAGTTTTCACCCACAAACCCTCCACCACCCCTCACCCTCCCCCCCCCCCTCCCTCTCTGCCTTGCACAAACCCTTTACATACCTAAAATGGAGCACGAAACAAAGACAAACACGAAATAGCGCTAAAGCCATGGGCATTAATCCTGGGGGGGGGGGGGGATTCCGCTAGTTCCCACACACACACATTTCAATTTGGATTGGCTCCCCCAAAGCAAACCAACACTTTCTAAAGTAAATTATCTACTTGTATTACGTCACTATACATGATATAGAAAAGAAAGATATTCTATATAGAAAGAAAAGAAGTAGAAAAGCAGATTTGCCCGACTCACCTCCTTGCGTATGCTTCCCTCTGAACCAATAGCACTACTTTTCTAAGCCGCACCAGATGTGTGTTTGACTGACTGTAATTGGTTGGTTTCACATGACATAGACGGCAACCATGTATCAGCCCAACCACCCCCTCCTTTTCACGTCCTTCGTCTGTAGCTAGTAAACAGTTTATGGGATGAATAAAATTACTGCAAAATCTAATCTTCCATCCTCCTCTAACCACCCAACCCCCCCCCCCCCTTATCAAACAACCGGTCCTCCCGAATCAACATGTTTTTTGATATACTCGAAAGAACGATGAAACTCCATTGACAAGTTGTAAATGAATATTTCTATTATTTTCTTTTTTCGTAACATTACCATCAATTTGTCTTCTATTCTAAGTCTTCCTAACTACTTCAAGGTAACTTCTGTATCTCAATGAGACAGAGCATCACTGCTTGGTTTTGTATAACATGGGGAAGATGCAGACACACAGAAGTCAACCTAGAAAAAGGGAAGAAATCATCATGATTCGACAGTACATATCACCAAAGTTGTGTGCATATACTAATGACCACAACGTGTCCTTGACGCGGTTATTTTGTAAGATTGGAGTAATAAATGACTGCTTGTATAGACGGGTTTATTGCCCATTACCTATGTGTTCTTTCACGAATGGAGATGTGTACGGAAAAAAAATGCAGATCTATTACTGATGCAAAAGAAGAAAAATCGTATACAGGGAACATATTGCAGGAGCAGTTATTTTTCTTTACAAACGTAATGTATAAAAGTACACAATCACATGCGCTTCGCAAATGGTTTGATATATGGGCCTACATCAGAGAGTGGCTTGCATTTTTCTATTGCTTAATTTTTCGTTGCTACCCTCTTTTCCTGTGCTAGTACATGCCACATCAATAAATCAAGCAACCGTGATAGACATACGTGGCATGCAACTTATTTTCACCACTATAAGCAGGTACATTGCCATGTCCTTTGTTTTTGTTTCTCTTGGTTTTTTTTTCTCTGTCCTTTTGTGTGGGTGTGTGTGTGTATGTGTGGGTGAGTGTGTGTGTGGTTTTCATCTGTTCTGTGTGTCTTGCTCTTCTACTAAGGCTCTACCAGTCACTCACTTAATCAATCACTTGTACGGTTTACGGTATGCAACGAATTGAAACCACAGTCATAGACTCATTGCCACAAAACTCAATCGAAATATGAATATTTATGAAATAATCAAGAAGTTTATTTTGAGAGTTCTCGACTAGAATTTCTCGGGATTTATGAGAGAACTCACAAGTAAATCACTAACATTTCATAAATTTATTTTGGATTCGATTGTTCGAATGGAAAATGTGCTCGATCCAGTCATTAATTTACATACCTTAAAGACGAATGATTCAATTTCTCGTCATCCATTCAAAGCAATAGCCTGTGATGAATGCATTTTACTTATACTGGTATCTTGCTATATATAGTTTTCTTTCTGAAAATGATAACACTGTGAAGGTGCAACATTCCCGAAGGAAGGCTAAGGACCTTTATAAATATGCAAAGCTTTAGGAATTAGCAGTGATAGGTGAAAGTTTGGTATGACGTCTATGAGATAACGAAGTAGTCGATTTCCGTGGTATGACAAACGAAACCAATTTGAATAATTCCGAAGGTCACGAAATTTGTAGGTTCGATTGAGAATAAAAAAAAAAACCACATCTATACACACATTGTTTGAAACGATACATAACGGCCTATTACGCAACGGATAGATGGCTAACATATGGAGTTTAACCTGTGATTGATCCCAAAGTAATCATGCAAAAGTTGAAGAAAGGTGAAAACAGTGTGATTTGAGTTGAGATAATACTTTAGGTACTGTGTGTGATCCGATTTGATGTCTGAAACGTTTCTTTGAAAGCGGGATATTTCTTGCATCAGCAAATCGGGCAAATATGAATTAAGACAAATACTTCAGGCACACTACGTAGTGGATAATATGTCGTTGTTTTGCAAGAGGAACAAACGTATAGCGTTTCCACTTTGTATTATTTTAATTTCTCTTTTTTTCTTCGAATGTGCAGGGTAGTATAGACTACAGTTCTCTGTTTTTGACCAGCAAGTTGTCATTTAAAGCTAATAAAAATATATCTCTAATCATAATGAAACACTCTGCGAAACTGCAGCCTTGTCTGTTCTTATTAGCCTATCGTTAGACTTGCTCATCATGAGTTAAGATAGAACCAACACCCGAGGACTTCTGAAACACATAATCATCTGCCCAAATGTATAAGTCATCAATTACCCACAATTCAAAGTCAAGTTCACAAGTGGAATTCTTTAAATTCGGTGTGATATATATGTAAGAAAACGTTCAATCATACCTGACGAAGAGAAAAGAATGGCAGATCTAATGTTAGTGAGTAACCCCCCCCCCCCCAACAAAAAGCAAAACTGGTTTTCACTTTAAATGATTGAACTCTAAAAACATCATCCTCGTCCATGAAAGAGGTTTCTGTCACCACGTCATTCCTTTTTATTCTTTAACACTGCTTAATCACGTCGTAATGAGATGAATTAACTCTTTAAATCAGAGGACGAAAAAAAAGAAGAAGAAGAAGAAGAAACGGAAAACGTTATCCACTGGTCATCGATTTTCGTTTAGTTTTGTAATTTTATGTACGTCTTGTTGTGAGGTTGCCTTGACTATACCACGTTCATACTAAGAATTACAAGAGCCATTTCCATTTCACCCATTGTCTGAATTCAATACCTGTTCTTTCCAGTGTCCTTCAGCTATAGATCGGATAATGTACATTACCGTCGCAGTGGTGATATACATTGGTATAATAAATAATATATAACAGTGGTGACAGCTGACTTCGACATTGAAAATTCGATAGCCTTCTACGTATAAGTTCTACCTCCGGAAATCATGCATTGTTTTGCCCATAACTGAATTCAACACCCATGATAATGATGGTAATGGACGTGTTGAGTTTTCAGAGAAAATTCCACCTTGCGATAATTTGAGACGGTTGTCAATGTAGTAACGTACATGATCCCAAGAAATTTGTTCAATTAATATTTGATATATGCTTCCAAGTGTCCTAATTACCTCGTTATCCAATCTTGTCGTTATTAATAAAGGAAGGAAACTCCTTATTTGGGTAAACCAATGTGTGTGGAAAATATCTAATACACATTTCTTAAGTGTAAAATAACCTCTGACTTCATTTCAAAAGTCGAGCATGCACTTATTAGAGGTCTTATTCGTTTATCAAAAAGCTTGCATGCATGTTTCTATTCATTGCTTTTTTTTTCGTTTGTCATGAGAAATAGGCCATGTTTCATTTCACTTAAATAATTTAGGAAAAGATTGTTATATTTTAAGTTGTTTTAATTCGAATGGTTTCTAACAATGAAGTTTCACAGAAAACAGCTACTAGTTATGTTTTAGTTCAATGTGTTAGCCTGAGATCACTGTGTGATCTGATACTTTTTCTGATATTATCTGATATGATCTGATATTTATTACATTGATTTTTTCTCAGCGTACTTTAGTAGGTACGATAATCTAGAAGATTGGTCTAGACTATACGCTTGCCTAAGAAATTTGGTTCTTGAATTGTACAGCTTACTTCTCTTGTTGGTCATTGCCACACTTGCTCCGACACATATTATACAGTATCAGAAATGTGATGTAAATCAGGAGGCTATTACAGTGGCGTCACAAGGTATATGTCAGGGTATGTGTGTGTGTGTGTGGGGGGGGGGGAGCGTCAATGACTTCGGCCCAGATAGAAGTTGGTTCTTAACATCACATGCATGGGACATGAATGAGGCACCCTCATCGAGTGTGACACAGTGTGGTATGGATATACGGTATATCTTTACTGCAGTGGCATACCAAGAATCTCAAAGTAGGGGTGGATTGAGAATTTTGGAATGACTGAGGGATTTCACAATCGGCCGACGGGAAGCGTAGCAGAAAGTTTCCATACAAAAATACCACCCGGTTTGTCGGGAATCGCCCTTAAGTTAGGCTCAGCAATAAAGCTCCATGAAATGGTACCGTCATTGTTTTCTTGGATGGAAATTCATTCTCCTGACACTAGTAATTGGAAGTTGTTGTTTTTTTCTGATATAGGAGGCTGATGAAATTTGTAAATTTCCTGAGGAAGACTGAAATACTCGTTTGAATTCGGAGGACTGATTACGGGCAACAACGTGATCAATCCCTGGATGCGGAGGGGGCTAAAAGCACTAAGGCTTGCATTTTACTCATATACAACAATATTCCGGAGTTAGCGTGCAAAATCCGGAAATCTTGAGAGAGTTGTACTTAAACGTTTAAATGATCACATGGATCGCCATCAACTCCATATGCCTCATCAATCTGGCTACAGAAAGTATCACAGCACAGAGACAGCCTTACTTAAGATTGTAAATGATATGTTATGTGCTGGTAATGCCAATAATGTTTCTGTTCTTATTCTTCTTGATCTCAGTGCTGCTTTTGATACTGTGGATCATGATAAACTGCTTACTGTTCTGTATCATGATATCGGCATACCTGGTATTGCTTTCAAATGGTTCAATTCTTTTTTGATCGGCAGGTCACAGAGAGTTAAAGTTGGCTCTAGTTTATCTGGCTATATCGATATTGAGTATGGTGTTCCTCAGGGGTCTGTCCTTGGCCCTGTTCTGTTTTAGATATATATTCCTTCTTTATGCACGAAAATTGAAAACCTTGGTTTTAAGATTGAAGGGTATGCTGATGACCATCAGGTGTATATGTCCTTCTCTCCTGCCTTCCAATCACGTGTCTTGAATCATGACATTCAACAGTGTTTTTCCGTTTTAACTTCTTGGATGAATTCTCATTTTCTGTGTTCAAACCCTAGTAAAACCGATATTATTCTTGTTGGCCGTGACAATGTTTTGGGTGACATCAGTATTGGTGGCACCTTTATAAACAACAATGATTGTGTAAGGTTCGCCAACTCCGTAAAAAGTCTTGGTGTTTGCCTAGATAATAAGCTTACGTTTGTCAGGCAAATCTCTGCTACTGCTTCCTTCTGCTTTTCTGTGCTTCGTAAACTTTCTAAGCTCAAACCGTATTTAAATTCTGATCAGCTTAAGACTCTTGTTACGGCATTAGTTCTCTCTAAGATCGATTATTGTAATTGCTTGTATTATGGTATTAATCAGAGTTTCTTGAATAAACTACAGATTGTTCAAAACTGTGCTGCTATAGGTTAATTTATGGTAGAAAGAAAAGAGAACATGTTTCTGACCTCTTCGTTCAGCTGCACTGGTTGCGTGTTCGAGAAAGAATCTTTTTCAAAGTAATCTTAATGGTTTTCAAATGCCTCCATGGCTTAGCTACGGTCTACTTATCCGATCTCTTCACCACCTCTACTCTTTCTAATGCAATTGTCTTACCAAATAATACTTCTACCCTCTGTGACAGATCATTTGTAATTTGTGGTCCTAAATTGTGTAATTCGCTCCCTGTTGATCTCCGGAACTTGCACAGTATACATAGTTTCAAGAAACACCTAAAACATTTTCTTTTTTCTAATGCGAATAATTTTGTAATGAAGCTCAATGTTAAGTAAGTGCCTTTTGTATACATTTGATGTCCTTTCCATTTTGTTTTCTATTATTTTAAATTGTTTTCTACTATTTAACATTGGTTATTTTGTTTTCAGCACGACCGTGCATGCCTTGTAGTCAAGGTAGAGGCTGTGCATAAACCTTTCATTCATTCATTCATTCAAATCCCAGACTGATTCACAAGCACCACAAAAGAATGGAACATATTTGGGTCGAATAGGGTAGACGGTGAAAGCCAACTACATGCTAAAAAATAGACAGCCAGCGCCGGGTTATTCAATCTGCTTCAGACAAACTAAAATGAGACAAGCAAGTGATTCTCTTAAAAGGACTAACATTAGAGAGACATTAAAATGTACGAGTTCAAAATAACAATGACAAAATGTAGATGAAAAACTATAAAAACTATGCTAAGTTGATATAGGTTACTTCTCTGTAACAGCTGTTATTATAATGCAATGACTTTTGTTATCACTTTGCTATTCTCCATGTAATGTAAAGTTCTGCATCATTCATCATTGAGCTGTTCCCGCTCTCTACCTCCCAACGAATATAATCACGAGGTGCATAAAACGCATGCGCATCAGCAATGCATTTATGGCTTCTTCAAATGCGCCAGTAGCAATTACAGAAAAGGGAAAAGAGAAATACATGTGTGCTTAAAACACACTTTCATCTGCCACTGCGTGGATGTATGTTTTGAACCTTAATTGACAGAGTAATACTTTGGATGAAATTTCACAAACAACTTGATCAAATCAGAGTGATAATTCATTCTTTTGTCGGTAAATGTTTTCGTCACTTGATAGCTTGTCTTTTATATTGGTGTTTCAGATCCCATCGAATTCGAAAGTTACTTTGATTCAAATGTTGCAAAACAGGTGTACCATTTAAAAGAAACCGACGAAAAGAAAAATATCTAGCTTCTTGCTTAACGTTTTCAAATTAGATGTACGTCCGATTGGATATTGCTATGTGCTCTCGAGGGAACGAGGCATTTACAGAGAAAACAGGGAAAATTGTGTCAAGCTACCAGCTAATTTAAATGTCGTCTGCGACTCATTGAAGACTAGTCACAGATCTGTCATCTCCCGATAGCACCGTCGAACTAAAAACAAACGAGTCATTAAAATATACTTCACATAAATACACATGCACATACAGATTATCAATTTCATTTAGACTCGGATAATGAACGTAAGACGATATATTTATTAAGGTCTTCCTCGTGATTTTCATTTTAATATTGTAAGTCTGAGTCATCATTACATCTTTGTAAAGGAAAGTGATCAGTGATGTGCCCTTCCAGAATACCCCACCCCCACCCCACCCAACTCCCCGTAACTGCAATCCCTAATGTCAACAATAAAAACATTTAAATTTGACTGACGTCGACCCGGGATACTCCAGTTCGCTCTATACGCATATTTTGTTCAAGTAACATGCATGGCAATATCACTTCGGTGTTTAACTGACACACATTATTGTGTGTGAAGTTATAGTAGAATGTGGTTAATTTTTCAAGTTTTTAAAAGCCTTGTTTATTCATTTTTGCAGGTTCCTGTCCGAAATTTTGTCAGAATGTGTTTGTCAAAATTTTCCACCTGTCTGCATTTTGACAGGCTAAATTAGCTTAAAAGTTATGTGATATTTTTTGAATGTAACATAGATAGTTGCTATGGGTTTGCAAACGGCCCGCTAGCCGATCCTAACACTTACGACAGCTCAATCTGAATGCCGAGTGTTGTAGTAAAATCATGGAGCTAACCACAAAATAAAATATCTCACATTATTTTGGTTTTGAAATGTCTGTCATGGAGAAGAATTGAGGCTTCTGCGCCAGTTGCGGCATGTGGGTGGATGGCTATACTCCAATGAATTCTCTTATTGCCTTTAAAGGGGCAACTTGTTTTGTGAAATTTACTAAATTTTCCAAACCTGTCAAGTTTCCTCCACAAACTAATGAGGAATTGTCAAACTAAGAGGATCCTCATGTGTCACATACAAATGAACATTGAGGAGAGAGTAATAAACCATTGAATTTGTTGTTTTTTTTAACTCGTAACCAAACACTATTTGACATTACAGTAATATCAATTTACATGCACACAGCCAGTACATGCAAAAGTGGGGTAAAACATTCATACCATGTGCATGGTTGCAAACTTGAAAGTCAAAACAAATTTATCGATATCAACTCATTGGTAGAGGAGACAAAAGTCACCACGGGTTTGACAATGAAATGTTACATGCCAAATGAGAAACTAACATATGCTGCACACAATCACCAAATTTCATCTAAATATATTACTTGATTTCAAAATACTGCAAACTCATACTTCATGAAAAATAAAAAAACTTAAGTTAAAATTAAACTTCAAACTTCATAAAAAGATTCATTCAGGATACTGCCTTTCTGCGGTTGTGATGTAACCTGACCTTTTGTAATTGAAAAGCTTCTTTTTCTCGTTATACTTTATTGTCAAATATAGTTTCAACCGTTTATGTATCAATGCATTTCAAGGTATTAACAATTCTATTATTGCAAGATACATATCACGGGCCCGGTTCCATGATGATTTTCAGCAGGAGGGGTCTGGCCTGAGGGCGAAACTACTTTCCGCGACACCGCGCTGGTACGACTGTCTAAGCGAAGCGCCCTCATAAGCTGGGCGGAGGATACAAAAAAACTTTTGGCTTTGCAAATAACCGGAATGGCCGGAAACGACACTTTCCACGTGTTCTAAGCTGTCCTAAGCTGCATATACCCAGCAGTAAAATGCTGTAGGAATCTCGTACATGGAATATTCTCTATTAAAGAGAGAATAAACATTAATCTATGGGAAAATGGTTATAATCCCGATTTTATCTAGAACATTTTCATTTATTAAATCACGTTCAAAGCGTTCACTGGTTGACTTTTAAAAGGTTAAATGGTACTTTCCGTATATCTTAAAATGCATGTACCCAGCCTTGAAATATTGGAGGGATCACATGCCTGCAATTTCTGAAAGCATCAACCAATGAAACAAGGTAATAATCTGAATTGATTTTGTCTATTGAATATTTCCACCTTCTAAATTGCGTACAACGCGCTCCCTCGTTAACCTTTAAAAAAATCTCGATTCAACACAAAATGTGTACAAGTGTATGTGCTTTAATGGAAAATATGTGTATAGAAAACAAAAGAAATACATTAAATTCCTGCTATGAGGAAGAAACATCATGATTCTTTAAGGAACATCATGATTCGATTTACTCAAGTATGTTTGGCTCCAACTGGGCAAAAATGCCAGCATCATCCTCTGAATTACAAAAATGTATAACTTGGGATGGATGCAATATTTGTGAACGAAATTTTGTTTGTCAATCACCTCTACCTCATTTTTCATAGTGATAGGCCCTATTCCCAATTTCTTTTCTCCTTTACATTTCTGTATTTCTCCCAATTCTTTCAATTTAGTTTTAATCTGGGATTGTCCCCGATGCCTGTGCACGGGTTTACCTGCACTCTTACACTCTCAATTGCTCTCACACCATCCCGCCATCTTGTCCAATTTTTCCGAGTCCTCCTTTCTCAAACCAGCCTCCAAAAGTTCCTCCTCATCTGTCTCTGTCACATTTCTCCAGTCGACTTTGAGGGCGGCATAGGAACAAAATGTAATTGTTTTATATTCATCTCGGTCAGAATTTGTTGAATTCGTGAGGAAAGTTGTGGTGGTCCATCGCTTGTACTACATTCATCTGGGAAACCTTCTTCTTCCCCTCTGTAAAGATCTTTGAAGTTTTACATATCCTGTATTGGCCGTTTGCGTTAGGCTTGCGCGACTTATTCAACTTTCCGACTCCTGGGTGATGGGAGTCACGTGTCCTCGGAATTCTTAAAGGCTATAGAGGAAAAAAAAAACCCATTCATACAGATCGATTTTGTGTGGTTGGCAGTACTTAACAGTGGTGCACAGCCACAGTGGTCACTAGGAGTACATCAAACGTTTTGTCTGACAACTTAAATTATAGGTGAGAAGCCAAATTCTTTACCTGCAATACTGTTTGGGTCCCCTTCATTGTCTGTACCATGATTTCTGCTCGAAATAGGCTATAAGTTTACAGGCCTATGTGAGTAGATGACAGTTATGACGTCATTGAAACCAATACCAAGTAGGGAGTCATGGGTAGTTTCAGAGTTTTCAGAGAATGCTAACTCGACTCCACAAATTTCGGAGTCGACGAGGACTACCGTAGTATACTTCCATTGCAAAGTTGGGCAAGAATTTAGAGAAAACGGTTGCTTAGCCTGAGAACGATTTAATCCACAACGTGGACTGTTGGGCTAAATCACGGTAAATAACACTGGCGTGGTCCGAAGCAGGGTTATAGATCACATGTTCAAGTTTACTATATTTTCTGAATATTTAATTCAAATTTAGAGTAATTCAATAAATTTAATACCCTTTGACATGTAACTTTTATGTCACCCTCCAAGAAATTTACTTCTCTCACGCCCTCAACACAGACGCGTGAGCTACATCAGCATTGCTGCGCTAGTTGTACTGTACCTTGTCACTCAGTAACTTCTGTTATTCCCAACCCTTCTGTTATACCTAACCCTTAAGTTCCCCAACCCTACATGAAACCCTAATCACGATCTCTGGTTAGCTGAAACTTCTTGCGTACCAGCAGTTTTGTTCTTTTACACAGGAATAGACTCATGCAACTAGACACTACAGCGATAGCACAGCCTCACCCAGTCTGGTTTGACTGAAAACTGTAGACTGTACAAGTTCAGTGTTTAATTGAATGCTTCGGGAAAAAAAGCACTGGGCATGTTGTGTATGATTAGAGATCATTTCCTGTGAGCAGACACTATTGAACCAAATAAAGAACGTTTCTATGAGGTTTTTGATGATGACTTTACATTAGCATGGCGTAGGCGCTTTAATTGTTGAGAGTGATGCCTGCAAGTTTGCGGGCGTAACGAACCCCACAGTGCACGACTGCACGAAAGGTATAATAGTGCCCTATTACCTAAATATGAACATGACGATAATTTGAAAGAAAACACCGACTTCGATATGATTCACCGGATATATACGTGTGTATACGATACGTGATTACCGACCGTGTTAGGCTCTCAGATTGTAAGACTTTCATTTTGAGAAGAGTGGACTAAATTCCAGACCTGGGTGTAGCCTACAAGGTGCAACTGTTTCTATCACGCCATTGGTAACACATATAATTTCTTGCTACGTGGAACACAAGTTTCTAATGGAAGTTCACGTTGTTTACATATTTTGCTGTTTATTTAAACTCACTCATCTATCCTCAGTAGATATATTGAGGTAGTGTGCAGTGCGGCTTTTAACGTTATCTTCTCATACGAACAACCAGCCTTCTTATCTTACATGTTTATGCTTCAGTGCCCTATTTACAAGTTAATGATAGCATACCTTCTGCGTTTCATGCCTAGTGGAGTATCATAACATTTGTAAATTTTTCAAACAGAAACTAGTAAATTGAGCAAAAAGTCACAATTCCTGAAACATTTTTGCCATATCCTTAAAACTATGACGGACACTAAACTATGATGGACACTAGAAAAATGAAAATAAAACCATGGAGCACACCCCCCTCGAATCTCCCTCGAATCCCCCTCGAAAAGTGCAATTCGAGTATTTATCGCGTTTTCTGCCGTCAGGTCTGGTGGGATTTTCGATTCTTTTTTTTATTACCATATTGGAAGAAAAAACAGATCGGGCAACTTAAAAAGGTTATCCACCTCTGAGCACATTTAAGTGGACACTTTCCGCTAAGGGCGGAAAATGAAGAAAAAAAAAACATTTATTTGCTCGGCCATTTTAAACAGATGTAACAAACCGGATCTCCCGCCCTAATAAGAATTTGATGAATTCCAGAGCTCCTTTCCCCACACAAATTGATAAAATGAGTTGTCCATTCTGACGTCACTGGTGACGTTTAATTCAGTCCCTCGATAGCAATTGGCAGAAACCAAGATTTGCTTTTAAGTGCCTTTGCGATGTACGGATCGGTAAATTGTTCATAAATCATCCATCTCGATAATAACATTGAATGTGACAAGATCTCTCGAGATGAACGAAGGAATACTAAGAGGAAGACACGGTGTGCATAAATTTCTGGCAGGAGAACATAAAATGGAGGATCTGCCTTCCGATCGGTTGACATCATAAACTCAGTAGTCGGGATGGTTGCTGTTTTCAACATCATTAAGATCGTTTTGTGTGTTGCAATGGATATCATTTTTGGTCAAAACGTTTGAACTCTCCTTATTAAATTTAAATAAAAGCCGGTTTTGAAAGCAAGCGTTATGGACCAGGAGCCAGCTGCGACATCTAGGCTTACCCCACTGAGACCAGAAGGTTTGACCGCTGAAATACACTAACACCATCACTGTGAGTCAGAAAATGGGGTGTCAGCTGGTACCAGTAACCTCCAGGCAGCTTAGGAAAAGTCCCTTCGGCGGAAAAATTCGACCCACTGAACCCATGCCTGAAGCATATTCTAAATAAAAATAGCTAAGGGGTAGATCACAAAAATATAAAAGCTGACATTTTAAGTAGGCATGTAGGGACAGCTCACCCCCTCGAAAATCCCCCCCCCCTCCCCAAGCGGGAAATTTACCCCACTGAATGGACCAAAATTAACCACAAGATGGCAGTATGGACGTACATGACACCATAGCTGGTTGGAAAATTCCAGCTGACAAACCTCGGCGGCAAATTTTGCCCCACTGAGTCCGTGCACCAAGACATGCCACAAGATAGCAGTATTGGTGTACGTTACAAAAAGATAAAAGCTGATACCATAACTGTTTGGCATATACCAGCTGACACCTTTCCGTCCCCCCTCCATTTCTAGGCCCAATGGGGTAAAGCCATGATGTCGCAAGCTCCCAGGTCATTACGATTTACAATCTTGTTCTTTGAGGGGAGGGGGAGGGGATAGCTTAAGACCAAAGGGATAATGAAGTGGATGGTTTTCTTGAACGCATACTGCTATTTATACACAGACGAACAGGAACTTCACATTCAATATCTACTACGGCAGCAGAATCGTAGCCACCCCCACAGCCCCCCCACCCTCTCCCCATCCACCCCCACAGCCCCCCACCCTCTCCCCATCCAAAAATCCACCCACATTTCACCATGAGCTTTGATGTTTAGCAAAATTTGTGTCCTACTTTTGTCTTCAAAACTAATCAAAGAATCTTCTACTTTTCTTCATAACCGAGAAGTTTCTTCAGAAGAACCATTCACTTTACAAGAACCATTGTGTCAATTAAATTGCATCAAAGTGAATGATAAATAGCATTTGTTTTACAGTTTTCCACTTTTGATGATTAATCACAATAACATTGATTTCAGTTAACAGTCACAGCTATGTTATCAGAAACCCATAACATGTGAACCAAAGACATGGAAAAAAGAATAATGCAAATTAAAGTAAAGACACACATTTATTGAAACCTCATGAATTTTCATGTGAAAGAAGTGTTTTCAAGTTCAAATACCCATTTGAATAAGAGACAACCCACTTCTCTTTCTGGCCTATATGATGAAATTGAGAAGCAAAAAATATCTATGACACCATCTACATACAACTTCATTGGCAAAATCACAGGTACAAAATCAGAGATACAAGGCAAGGGGCCAAGATATGACCATCTGGTCATAAGTCATTTTGGTCAAGATGTTGCATGTCAAAGTACTTCACGTAGTAACCGCGAAGGGCGAACGTGATATCACTAATTTTCATCTCCCCGCTACGGTCAAACAGCTCGAGTGAGTGACCGGCACCTGTTGCTGGTACCGCTTCGGCAAACAGGAATGATTTAATTGCTTAGAATGCAATTGTTGCCCTCATATTTTACTTAGTTTTGATTGGCCATGACTCCACCACTTCGATAAGTGGAATATTTATCTATTGAGGTCAACAGAACTTTGCACATATTTGCTACCTCTTGAGCCTCTGTGATCAGAATCAGGAGCAAACGATGATCCTCCTTCTGTACTTTTTTCGTTTCTGTCGATGTCACCGCTGTATTCATGAAACAAATCTGACAATTTTAACACCTCTCGACGCAAGAATGTTACAAAGGGAATATTTCAAAGTTTCCATTTTGGATCTTTCCGCCACAAAAATTTGTCGTTGTTGGTTGTGCAGTGAGGTGTCCAGTGCTGGAATAGTGTCCCCAATGAAAGTAACACATAGAGCACATAGAGTGAATGGCACTCACTGGGAAGATTCACATTCCAGCAGTATATCATCAACAGACACAAAGATCCACACAAACACTTTCTACCAACAGCTTGTTTGATGAATTTCGTCACATTCGTGAAAAATACTCATCACGGCTCTGGTGTCCAAAGCAAAGAACACACTTCAAGAAAAAAGAAAAAAAAAATCCAAAATGGACAGAAGAACAAAAGCAAACTGATAAACCAAGACTGAGAAACTTTGCCATTCCATTGGTTTCACCTCTCTGACTGTCAAGAGAATATATGACAGATAATGGCAGTGGCAAATTCACCATCGGTGACACTTCTTTGACAATCAAAAGAAATATCAAAGAGTGAAAAAAAAAACTGTAATCAATGGTAAAGATGCTGCGCTCTCCCTCTTTTCCATCATGTCATGTATTTTTCTTTCCTTTTGTTTGCATACATATTTTTGCCCATCTGTAAAGTCACATGAATAAAAGACAGACATACAATAGAGCAGTGGTTTGCTCTTTTCAAACAAAACCACATGAACATTACACTCCATCTTAAATGGCACTGTGTCAAATTCAGATAAATCTAGCGGACAAAAATTTGATCACATAGATGGACTGACTGTTTAATCTTCTACGGATGTCAAAACGTGTAATACAGACAAGAGACCTCCTACTGTAGTAAAATAAGTGACGGCAAACTTTCACACCAACGTTGATTGGGTTTTTAACTTATTTCCTTTTTGCTGCTTTTGGATAAATAACAACCTTGGAAGATGAAATGAACTCACTTATCATCAGGGCTTCCAGGGTCTGACACATTGTCACATTGTCATCATTATCAATAAAATTACGTTTAGGGAAAAGATATATTTCTAAAAATGAATCAAAAGCAAAAAATCATTTGATAGACTTCTTGAAATCATTAAATGAGTTTCAAGTTGGAATTTTTGATGAGTTTCTGAAATCAAGTACAGTGTCCTGGAATATACTACTGGTGGAACGCCACATATACGTTGACCTTGTAGTGTTTATAAGCCAGCAAAGAGAGTTTACGCTTGGACTGGCACTGTAAACGCTACTCCAGGAAATCCGTTTCCGTTACGTAACATCTGACAATCGGCAGACAACTCATTCGTAGCCCCTGGAGGAGACAAAAGTGAATATAGAACCAAGTGAAAAGATTATTTCAAAAATGATGCATCACACTTTATAAACAATGCACGACTGTTGACGAGTGGATTGATGATTGCATTATGAAATGAACTACGTCTCAAATGATCCCTTGACGCCAATCCTAAGATAGCATCTGTTATTAATAGCGTGTACATTTCCAACCGAGCATACATTTGTCACGAGGATTAATGCAACGGTACACACGACTGACTAAAAATACGTTTTTTGAAACTGAAAGAACTGGTTCACACTCCGACCAAGATACCCTTGATGTAAATCAGAAGTCAAGACTTTTGCTACTTCAAACCATATGACCGTTTTCTATCAATCTATTGTTTCCGCTGGAGGTGAGGGAAGGGAGGGGGTGGTATGACTGAAATTATGTTCATTCTGCTTGCTGGATTGTCTGGTCCATTTGTTTATGATCCCATGTTATCTCAGCACCTTCCATGATAAAAAGAAATATTCCTAAAAGAAAAAACTATGTATAACATTGATTTTACAAGTTACCTGTATTGCTAGGAATTTGTTTGGAATAATCCACATTTCAAATACAATTTTTTGAGAATGATACCATTCCCTTTCAATAGTTACTGATAGATCCTCTATGATATGCTATAATCTCATCCCTCATCTCTTATCTCACACTACTAAACCTGTGAAATTCTTCAGATAACTTTCTCAGAAAGTAGCAAATCTGTCGGTCAGCCCTCCCGTCATTCAACTTAACCCTAAGGATTATGTATGTGCTCATATGAAAAAAAAAAGAAGAAGAAGAAAAAAAAAAAGAGACAGAGATTACTTTCATTGCAGGCGAATTCTACCCTTAGCACCTTCGCCGAAGCAAATACCTGCAGTTACGAGGCTAAAGCCTAAACCAATGAATGGAATATCCATGTTCTTGAGGTCAGGATCATTTGAACAAAGGGGCTTTTCGCCCATGTTGTTGCAGATTCTCATCCCCCCACCTTTTCACTGCCATCCCGTTCTTTGGGCCCACTTGTAATGACTAATTTTCACATACATTTATCTTTAAATTGCATCTTTCTGTCTTTCATAGGGAGTTGAAAGGGGGTGGCATCAGGAATACCCTGAGTAAAATTACCATCCGCTGAAATAGTCACCTGCTTGTCACTCACCTGAAATAGTGACTTGCTTAAAAAAAATCCATCCCCCCCTATGAGAACAAAAGTTGCTCTCAGCCAAGAAAAAAAAAGAAAAAAAGTTGACAACGAGCTACTGCCATTTCTGAAAAAGCAAGAAATTTATTCTAAGTGGCAACATTTTGCATCTCAATTATCAAAAATTTCTAGAGGTGAGGTTGAATCCCCTTCCATCAATCTGCGCCCCTGTGATTCCTTCACAATCACATATGGACTTCACAAGTGACGACCTCCCTCCCTTAGAATCTGTGGCGAACACTGCATGTAGTACACCCACTGGTCTTGGTTCCAAGTATAGAAAAGCATCTGGTGCTTTTCTTCAAATTCTCCTTGCCAAAAAATTTCCATTAACTACACAATGAGTTGCAAGATATGGTCCACTGTAGGAAGTTCCATGAATGCTCTAAAATAACTGACCAAGGGAGAGGAAGGGGCAGATTCTGGAATGTTACCAATCATTCCAAGCAAGGTAACACTTAGTTTATACATAGCAGTAACTTTTTCAAATGCAACATCCCTAGAGAAACTGATCAGTTTGTTTAGCACAGAGCGAAGGGGGTATTTATTGAGAGTACAGCTAAACATAGGACACAACACACTGACATGGACAAATAGTTCAGTAGGGATTCCTGACAACCTTCTGGTTGATATTTACATACTTCTAAAGCGCACAAAATAAAACATTTCGACGGGTTTACTGAACCGTTGGCGCCGTTTTCCTCAGGCAAACCATCCTAATGATGGAATGAGTTTGCACACTGCGAGTTTGCACAAAACTAATTTTTCCCAAACAATACGTAATAAATTATTTAGAGTCGGCAAATCGAACAATTCATCCATAATAAAGCTCATATTCATATCTGTCATCTCCTTCTTCAAAATTCATAATACACCAGTTACCAAGACAGAGAACAATTTGCAGCTAACTTCTGCATTGATCGATATCGCTATGGCAGTGACTAAAATTGGGCTTATCGAAATGAAGGTTAACTTGAAGTGAAAATGGATGACAGTTTCGTTTTTTCGTTTAAACACTTTGGTTCCCACCAGAAATGTCTGTGACACATAGAAATTTTCCTACTAGAACATCAAAATTATGATGACTTATTTTCCTGTTACCTGTATTTGGAACATCATTTTTTAGCATGATACCATCCCCTTTTAATAACACTAAGAGATATTACATGACATGCTGTAATCCTATCACATCCCTTTATATACTAACCGACCTGAGAAACTTTTTTATGACTGGAGAAGCAACTGTATCAGTAGGCACTAGTGTCAAATGTTCTGTTTTGCCACATCTGGCTCTGGCAGCCACTAAAAGTAAGACCATCTAAACGAATGTTGGCCAAAAGTTGAGGCAGCTGATATTTTGGTTTTCCTACATAGCTTCCTACTTTTTCTGATGCTTTTACAATTTCACTAAAAACAAGTAACCTACTGATGGAAGGAGTGCGTATGTGGTGACCATGTGCGTGAAAATGTCTTGATAATTCTCTCCCCATAGTTCAACTAACTATACGTTGTAACTTTCAGATGGTATTTCAAACACATTCATTAACTCTGGAGACCAAAATGCTTCTCACTGCAAAGTCTCCAAAAATGCATACCAGATCTCAGATCAGGTATGATACCCCCCAGGAAAAGAATGATTTGCAGTAAATTTATGACTTGACCGATACTGCAATACAACACTTGGAGAGATTAAAGAAACTAGGACAGATAACGCAAAGGCTGATGTCTTTTTTTTTGGTCAGTTTTTATCCATTTAATGGTCTCTCAAAGAGAAAAGTCCAGATCTCAATTTCCCTTTCAAGTGTACTTCAAAGGGGAATCACCATCCAAAGAAACCTGGCAAAACCATAACATTTCATTCTAACACAATGTTTTTTAGATGCGAGGTTGGTTTCAGTCGAGGCATTCTCTGCTGATGGTAACACTTGCCACAAGCAGGCGTGATGTCATAGTCCCCAACTTATCAAGAGATGCAGATGCAGGAATTTTGTCACAAGATGCCACACACACAAACCAGCATATACACACACAGACAGAGGGACACGCACAGTAAACAGTCAGGTGATGACAGCTTATTCACTGGGGTCAGACAGATAAGTTTGGTAAATTATACTTTCTACTTACTCAACCATGTTTGCTATATCCCAGTTGGTTGCGGATGATACCGGTGGTTCTATTCTCACACCATCTTTATTAATAACGACTAATTCGTACTGCAAGATGAAAAAAGAGAAATGGGTCAACAGCAAAATACTGACTGAATAAATGACAATTAATAATTTTTTTTTTCAATATTAGATGAGTGATTATCACTGCATCATTCAAATGGTGAACTGCACTGTATATACCGTTAGGGAGACAATCACATTTAATTTTTCATTAACTCATTTACCAGCATGTCCTCAGACTAGAGTAATTATAGCAGTGCAGAGCAAAATAAATGAACCACACAACCCCAAAACTTAGCGAATAAAGACAGAGAAATACATCAAATTAATTTGAATAACATGAGCATGGTCAAAGGGCAATAAAATCATATTCATAGGCTACAGTAAGTGGTCATAAATATTGATGATACATTGCAGGGTTCATTTCTCAAATTTACTCACAGTTGAATCAAGACATGGACTTAAGATTCGTGCACACTGAATTGATCAGACTGGGAACTACGCAACTGAACTCGGCTTCTATTTGGGGGTGAGTTGCATGTGGTTGTCATCTTGTCGGGTCACATTAGCTGCACACACAACTATCACCTGATTTCAGAATGCTTTGTCATTGGCTACCCTTCACAACTGCGTTGCAGTTGAGTCAGTTACAGCCCCCCCCTGCACCCACCTCTCCACTTCACAATGAATACAAAGATGTTTGATATGCTTGATTTGGCTACGGAATTGCAGGAGGAAAAAAACTTGGAACACAGTTGGTGTAATGAGTGCCACTGATCTGAAATATCAACTTTTCTGAACAGTTTTCGAATGAGCAGTTCACATTCATCATGGACAAATAAGGGAGTTCCCGACTGACTAGAAGGGAAGGGAACTTTCCCACCAAAATCCTACTTTACTCACTGTTTTACCTAGAAAACAGCTCTGAAATTAAAGTGCTCTTTAAGAGTGGGAAACAGTGTTTTAACTTGGAAGTTTAAATTGATTTTTCTGCTGGTCATCTGGAGGGAGGTTAAGCAGAAAATGCGTGAAATAGCCCAAATCACAAAACTGCCGTAGATCCTCTTTCTTTAATTTTCAGATTTGCTTGAATGACAGATGCTGTGATATATTAACAGTTGGCTGAGATTAGGTAGTGACATATCTCGACTATCTCTAAAAAATTCTGTTACTGAAAAAGAAGACAAATAAAACAACTGACTTTTAGCCACTGATGCACACCAGCTGTGCTAAAAATAGCAGTCAGCCTTCACTGCCAAACTTACATTACAGTCAGCTTAGTGAATAACACACTCTAACTTAGTGGCAGGGTGGGTGCACCTTTTCTGAGGCAGGGGAGGGGGGAAGCTCAAATGGCATCCATCATCACTAACATGCTACCTAGCATGTAAGCGATAATCAATGACTTCATCATCCTTTCATTCTTATTCTCTCTTCGTCGGTGGCTGCCACCGACTAACCATATTCAATGCCCTTTAAACTCTTGTGACGACCTCTCAGAAAAGTGCTGCTGGTGGGGAATGACCCTCGGTGGCCGATCACCTCACCACTACTGCTTTAATGACAATTAGTCTATGTCTACCACAGTCAAAATGCAGAATGAAAGAGACACGTGTCACATTACCTACCTTGTTAAATGACCTAGCATCACGATAAAACAGCACTCTCATACAATTGTCTATCACTGCTTTGGCTTCTGCTTCGGTCATGTCGGGGTTCTTCTCCACTGCATCTCTCATCATAGGCTGAAAAAAAGGTGAGCCAATGCTAATGGAGTGATGTTTCTTTTTTGTGGATGGTGAAACTGAGCATTTTTGTTAACAATTGTGCAAAAACTGTTTCTGTTGCTTTGAATTTTGAAAAATTTGAACTAATTTTAGCTGACAATCAACTTTTATAAAAATTCTTAGTTTATTGTGGGGAATGCAATGACAAAAATAAAATACTGGATAGCTGAATAAACAGGCTCCACAGGAGGACACTTGGCTCCCAGTTTGTAAACTACACACTTTGTGACAAAGTTTTAAAGATAACATGTTGGGAGGTGCTCACTGTAAATGATAGTTCTGTAAATTTGCCTGTGTGAATCTACGCCCTTCTGGAATACTGTGCATGAGACACTACTGTATCAAATCTATCCAAGCAATGTTCATAAGTGATATGGTCAAAGTATCCACCATACTTCAATCAAGTTTCACGCGAGTTCATGCGAGGTTTCTGGCTATACATGAGAACACAAGCACTGCAAGGAGTACCAATGGGGGTTTCAATATACCATCCTAGGGACTCTGATAAAGTTTCAGAATTGTCAGGACTTGCGACGTCCTTATCATAGAAAATATTTTATGGTCTTCCTCTATTTCTACAAGTTAGTACCGGTAATTATTTTCATGTTTGTACAGGTACATTGGTCTTAGGTCATACCAGATACATACATCAAACATTACACGCTCTTTGATTATTTAAGCTGCCCACCATATTTGCAGAAGTAAGAAGCTGGCATGATCCTGATGCATCCAATGTCAGTGTTTTTCTCCTCCAGTTTTGAAGATCAAGTGCAGGTACACTTGACTCAATAACACAAGTTATGAACCGGGTCAAGTTTGATGATTAAACTGCCCACAAGATTCGTAACACTTAGTGGCAGGCATGATCCTGATAATTAGGACAGTTAAATGTTTTTCTCCTCGATTTTGAAAATTAATTACACGTACCCTTGACTCGGTGACACAAATCGTGAACTAGACAAAGAAAGTTGGATGATTAGACTGCCCACTATATTTGCATAAAGCAGAATAAATTTCCCCCTCTGCCCAGCAAGGAATAAAAGAGGGAAAAAAGTAAACATTACCATCTGTTTGAACAATTTTAATCACTTCCCGGAGCAAAGGAGTCAATTAAACTGGTGATTTCTTGCTCTATTTTAGGGAGGACCAACTCTGACACACAGACTTCCAAGCACACATTACTGCACTGTTGACCAGAAGTGCAGGGGCGGCAAGCACTAATTAGCCCACACCTACACATGAAAGGATTGAAGTTCAACTCCCACTTCTCAAGTGATCGAACTGATTCAGAATTCTTGCAACACATCTGGCACATTTGACACGAAGGGTTGGGCAGCACGCAACATCAAACTTTTGATCAATTTAGGTTTAGGTAGTGTGTAAATTACGCACTGGCGCTCTCGTGCACCTAGCAAACTAACAGTGTGGGTTCAGCATAGTTCACATGACATCGTTCTAAGTATTTCCACTTCCATGGCAACAATACAAATCACCTTTTTGTCTATTTTAAACCAAGTTTGTTGCAGTTCAAGGAACATCCTGTAATGCAACTTGAGATAAATTTACAACACTGTAATAACCACTGAGGATCTCTTTGTCAAAACCATCTACTCAGCAATGGCATGTGCATACCAACTGTTAAAATCTGACCAACTCACCCTCCTTGATATTATGTAACAAGCCAAGGAAAAACATGCACACACACACACATACATTTAGACACACCATCACCATAGCAATGATTCCTTTGACCTTCTGCCGGAAATCACGTACTGTACTTACCAGGGCTATGTAGGCTCCAAATCCATTTGCAACTGTGTCTGACTCATACGCTGAACCAATTTTGTCGACATATCCCAAAAAGCTGGAAAACGAGGAGTAATATTAAGGTATGGACAGAAAGAAAGATGGAAGTTTATAGCAGATAAATTGTTCACCGTAAGGGCATAGGAATGTGTCATACTACCATGACCACAATAACTTCAAGTTTTCATGCATGAACCATTAACGAAGACAACCCTCAAAAGTGAGGGATCCTCCAAGTCAGGGTGGAGGTGACTATGGGGGAGGTGACAATACAACTGTAAAATTAGCTAAAGGAACAAACGGTGACTCAATGGATGGAGGGACAGTTTTTACATAGTAAAATATTCACACTGTTTGAAAATATCCCACCCTGGTTTACATGTTTACAAGTAAATTGTAGATTCCTTCTTGCTCTATTTTCTTTTCATTATGTGCATAAAAACTAGACAGTTGACAAGTGACAATAACTCATTTGTGCACTCATTACTAAGAGAAAAAATACAGACTGTCCATTTTTAATTCCCACCATGTCTTTGAATATATGACGATGGCTCGAAAACAGAGAAAAACTACTATGATCAAGTTGCTCGGCAGTACTTGACAATCATACCTGCTTAATGCTGTAGTACTCACAGGTAAGAGGAAAACAATCAAGAGAAATGACACCTTAACATTGGCAACCCATGTTTGTTTCTACATGGCACAGAGCAGCATGGAAAATAGATTTTAGTGCATAAACCATGGGGGTTGCATTTAACTAGAAATGGCAACAGTACCCTGCTACATAACCCTGACTTTAAGCTACATAATTCTTGTTATTGAAGTCTCACTAGTTTAAACCTTGCCCAAAACAAAACCTTTGGACAAGAAGAAAATCAACATGTTGGTGTAATTGTAGGCTTATTTTCAGTCACACAAATGAATGAATGAATGGATAAACAAATAAATAAACAAATGAATATTTTTGTTATTCACACTCCTTGCTAATTAAAGGCATGATCATCTGATATTGAATAAAGAGGCCAGGCAGAAATCGTAATTGTGACATATTCAGAAAATGACAGCAATAGAATACTTTGGAGGATCTATGAACTCCTGCACATACTGACCTCTCTCCTTTGTAAAATCCACCAATGGCGACGACGTTCCAGAGCGGATTGAATTTTGACCTTCTGTTGTACATTACCCTCGTGAGCCATGAGAATAAAGATTTAGGAGTGTAACCATGACCATCATCCAGACATTCGTCATCAATTCTTTCCAAGTAAAAAAGAACAAAAGAACAAGACCCTTAATTGTTCAAACTTCTATATGACATGAAAGAAAATGCTTCCTTTCACAGGGATTTGTTTGCAAAATTATCATGTTGATACATTATTGAAGAAGTCTGCAGAGGAAACAAACAGCTGCCGAGGATCAGCAGTTCATAATGTATAAGCACTCTCACATATGCAGAAATGAGAAGATATAATAAGTTATTATTCAGGTCTCAAAGGGCAGTACTTTATACAATGCTAAACAATGACATGTGTGGAGAAAGACTGTGGCTTATATATTACTTCACATCATTTGTCTCAACAATTTTAGATCAAATCTGGCATCCTTTTTCATCACAAGGCCAGTTCAAATAGGAAAACCTTGGATGGAAACCCAGTTTTACTGTGACATGGCTGGGTATCAGACCCCAATCTTCTGGCTGCTAAGTTTCATCACTTCAAATACCACCACCTTTTATCCACCTAAATCTAATACCGATCTCAGCAGTGTTTATGAAAACAGCTAAAACATTAGAATGCCCAGTGAACGACAACTACTGGTTGTGATCTCAAATGAGGTGTTTCCAATACTTTGCAAGACAACCAAACTTCCTGCAACTGAATGTAACAATTTCAACAAGTGGGCCATGGTCTGGCATGAAGGACTGACTAAAACAGGATAGAGCTCCATGGTAAATATCAGTTTATCCTGCCTGCTTGTGGACTTTAAAGTTGGTTTTAGATCATTAAACATAGATGCATTTCAGTGAAGGTAAAAGTAATACTGGTTACTAGTCAAATACAAGAGGAAGCACAATGCAATGATCTGTACTTGAAAGATACATTACACATACTTTAATACTACTACTGTATTGCAGAGTTGGATCATTATGTGCTACATACCTGTATATACTAAACAGGTAAATATCAATTCAGCTTCATAAACTTACATTTTTTGTTCAAGGACATCACTTAGGAATTGATAATCCGCATAATCCCCGGCAACTGCAATGCCTGTGCTTTCGTTGACTTTTTTTACTCTTGAGAGGTTACGAAAACGTGCCAGAGAACCGTACGACCCGAGCATGTCTGCAGCCAGAATGACTCCATCTTTGTACTTCAGACCCAGAACAGATGTACCAGTCACTGATGGGTACCTGTCAATATTCAAATGTTAAATAAAATTATGAAACTAAGCTTGAAACCGATTTCATTTTTTGCTGAATCTCAGTTTGAAAATTATTTGATTTGTTGCTGAAACTCTCACTGAGACCTATTTTGAATCTAAAATGAATTACAAGATTAAAAACTTTGACACCTATTTCATTTGTTGATGATTTTATCCTGTCAGGCGAGTGCATGATAGAGTGGATTGTGCTTGTTGAAACTGAGAAAAAAACTTAACATTGCAATGAATCCCAATGTAGTTGATAATGTCACTTATCACTGTTTCCTGTGCTTTTTTCATCACTTGTAGAATAAGCAATGACCTCATAAATATTTGAAATTCAAGTAATTGTAAGAAGAGTACAGGCTTTCAAAAAATATGACACAAATTAGCTGGCCATATAACTGCACCTCTTTGATCTATAATCTGTTGAGTGTCTCCAAGTCTACATTTTATCCTATGTTTAACAGAATGTGGCGTCAGGATTGTCAATTGCTGTGCCAATCACTTGACGTACCAGATCAATTGTCAGTCCTGAAACTACCGATCAATTATGATGTCCTCCAAACCCCTCATGCACACAGAGGAGTAGAAGTGCATGATTAGATCACTCCCATGATGAGGTGGTCCTTAGGCTCTGACGTTTATGAAGCTGATCACCTAAGGGTATTGACAATGGATCATACCATTCATAACTCTGTACTAAAGTACACACATAATGCCCGACAAGGTACCATACTTATACAGACTTGACAATCTCACGAGGAAACTCTTTTATCACCAATTGTGAAATTTGCCCAACACTTCTTCAAGAGTACTGTATTACCCTCCCCTTCTCTCAACACACACTCTACTGCATCAGTGCAGACTTCAACAACCTCAGATTCGGTTGGAAGAGTTGATCCATACTCAGTTGGATTCTTATTTAGCACCCTGACTGGTGTGCTTACCAGTCAAAATGTCCCCAGAATAAAACGGCCTCATACCAAAACATGCATGCCATTGGGCAAAACGTCCTTGGGCCAAAACGTCCTTGGGCCAAAACGTCCACGCACTAAATCATCCCCAGGTTAATGGCTAACAATATTTGTTCTAGGCTAGTCATGTAAAAAGGCCAAAAAAAAAAAAAAAAAAACAGTTTATGGTATCATTGGTATGACACTATGACTGATATTGTACAGCAGCTTTTCTAAACAAGGCGCAACTTTAGAATCCGTACCATATGAACGTGCTCGCTAGCTTCGATTCGATTGTTCGATTCCGTCCACTGCCGTCCTTGAATAGTGGATGATGAATGGATTGCCTGACTAGCGTTGGTAAACAGGGCTAGGGGATCGGGTTAGGCTTCATGATTCAGGGTTAGGGAATAGAGTTAGGGGATAGGGTTAGGGGATTGATACTTATTTATAGTATATGAATGTATATATACTGTTATATGACTACGTTGGATTACGCGTTTGTGAATTGTATGCATTTTCGAACACTCAACCACCACAACCAGTCTCGCAGCGTAGTGGGTTTTGCGTAAGATTTATGATGCATTAGTTATCATGATATTCTAGGTTCGAATCCTCCTCTAACCTATACTTCTCTTTCAGCAATAATCTATCACTTCTTCCACAGGTGTCACTACATGTTGATCATTGCACAAAAAAATCAGTGATTTTGGAAATCTAAAAAAGATAAAAAAAACTAGCATAAGAAAAAAAAGGTAAATAAAACATAGACGCTATGCAAACTCTTTTAGTTATCTGATACCTGGTCCGATTGGTATGGATTCTAAATTAGTACCCTACACAATAATCATGTAGCCCAAGAACAGCAGGCCTATGCTACGGTACAGCACTGCAGAAGTACTTGCTGCACAATGAATGCATTTTCAAAACGTTTGCCATAGACAGGTCAGTCAGTCCAGTTTAGGCAATTTTTACACTTAAATAGCTTATTCTGTCCTTCCTTATTATTTTCTTTAATCTGACAGTACACTCCATTTGCAAATTCATCTCCACCTGGATATAATCATAATTTGAAAGTTTCAATTTTATTTCTAATTTATTTCAATTCTCTATCAATATGCAGGGACGTTTTTGTACACCATACAATGATACATAATAAAAACATTTTGGTAAGCAGCGGGGATGTTTGGGTAAAAAGCAGGGACATTTGGGTAAAAAGCAGGAAAGTGTTGGTCTGGGGACATTTTAACAGAATACAGTAGCACTGATACTTTTGCATTCAGACTTGAGTAAACAGTAAACTGCATATTGTTTCACTTTCAGCTTTACTTCATGGTATTGTACTGATGAAGACCTTAGTAACACAACAGTAAGCTTTTCAAGGGCCAGTAGCCGTAAATGCCTGTGCAGTAGGCTATGCCCTACTTAGATTTTAGGGGATAATCGTAAGGCCTAGCTCTACTCTGTCCGACTCCTACTCCTAGATACACTCTTGTTCAACGGCACCACATTGTTAAGGAATATTGTGCTGAGTAATGTACGCTTAGGCCTAACAGTAAAGGTAGCACTTGTGCGGCAACTTTGGCCTAACTAGACTCGAGGTTGACAACAAAACCCGCTTACAAAGTGCGTTTGATTGGTTCTGTTTGGTGGGTCGAACTACTGCCAGGTGGGTCATAAAACGATCCCGGTGAAGGTCCATTAGACCACAATTTGGTAGAGAAACCTGGGTACAATTCTGACATTTTACTTTTTACTGTAGGCTACCTCTGCATCTGAAGTATTTTCCCTAGTTTATCAATATTATATGGAACGCCGAAATTGTCGGTGTACGAACGAGCAACATGGTTCAGTTTCAACAATCATTTTTTTTT
The DNA here is from genome assembly GCA_021234535.1 of Stichopus chloronotus. Taxonomy (NCBI): domain Eukaryota; kingdom Metazoa; phylum Echinodermata; class Holothuroidea; order Aspidochirotida; family Stichopodidae; genus Stichopus; species Stichopus chloronotus. The sequence goes on from CM037835.1 coordinate 21,779,994, forward strand.
TACTGAAGTAAGAGTCGAGGTAATGATATAAGATTGTATTTATATGATCACACTCAAATCTGCATGTGTCTTACCCATGCATCAATGGTATGTAAAACCTACAAATGATAATGGCACATATTTTAATGAATACTAGCTATTTCTTTTTATCTTTAAGATCATCCTGGAATGTCGCTTAATTTGTGCATGGCAATCGTTGGCAGACTCAGCTCCTAATATTGATGTTCATAATCGTAGCCTAGGGAAGAAGTCTCAAAGGTTATCTCTGTATCAGATTAATGTCTATCTTTTGTCACACAAACGTTATGTCATATCATTAATACCTTAAAATCATGCATCCATGGGCATTAACTAGCAGTCTCCAAGGATTTTTACTTTATCCATTTCCAAAACGTGTAAGGGTTCTTACATTCCCCACCCCTCCTCATCCCGAATCAAACTTACTTTCAACGTGAAAGTAAGAAAGGAAAATTTGCACTACCAACGATGTGATGACTAAATAAAATGGTGTTATTAAGATTAATGTATTAACGTTACCTCAAACGAAGATCCAAACCATTTATTTATATACACTGACTAAATTAGGCTATTATTAAACTTCTACGCCTCCCAAGGGTCTATTGGTTGCGCCCTGCCTGTCATATTCAAGTGCAAATATAACAAATGGTGATTATTCTTGTAAGTTTTCATCAATATTCTTGAAGGCTGCTGGCTTGTGGTCAATAATTCTCACCTTCAAAATAGGTTCGTTCAGGACTGATCCGGATAAGTTTCAGCTACAAGGTAGATCCTTTTGACTGATTTACACTGTTTAGTTGGTAACGCGCATTTTTTAGCAAACTTTTTCGACCAACATATGTCCGTATGGCGACTGCGGATGGTGCACCATCTTGGATCCTTTCAAACCTTGAAAGAACCTTTAAACTCACATATGGTGCTATCTAATTATTTTTAATAGCATAATTTGCATGTTTTCCTTAATTATTTGCTATAATTATCCATCCCTTTGGACTTCCATGCAATGTATCTAAACAATTATTATCCATTTTCATAGGTTCGTGATTTCTTATTCCAAATAGAGATTTTTGACATTGTTCTGACGCATCACAGAGGTCAGGAATTCTTACTTCCAGCTTTTGTGAGACCCCATTTTCAAGTTATTCCTCCCTGTAAGCATCGCTCCCCTTTTCTTACAGGATCAATACAAATTAAGCTGGTGATCAGTTTTAAGTCCTCTTGTAATTTGAGTGATTTAACTCCAAGGCGAGAACAGATTTTTATAATTGGTTGCGAATTTCCCCTACCGAAGATAATAGAAGACATATTTTTAGTTTGGACTAGTGTCCACACAGCATTGAGCTTTTAGGAGGCCTACATGCATGCACCTATAAGGGTTCTAGGCTGAGAGTGGGAGGAGGGGAGGGGGGGGGGGCGCACTCCCTCCGTATATATCAGAAAGAGTTCTGCTAGTTACAGAAAAAATCCTCAGAAAAATTTAAAATGAAATAAAAGTATCGCGGTCCATCCTCTATATGACGCAGGAAAATAATCATATACTGACAAGATTCACTGAATTCAACGGGCTTTATGTCAATCTTTTTTTGAAACGATAATACGCATACGAAATGGTAAATATGAATTTATTTGATATCTTTTATAGTGTGCCGGAATCGAGCGTCGTATGTAAAGTTAAATATATCGACCGACATTTTCTTTCTTTTTGACAGCGGGAATATCATTGGTGGGAATGGGGATGGGGCATATACTTACCAATATTCCATTGCTGTGCTCCGTCTCATCACATCGTCTTTCTGAATGACCCACGTCACCCACATAATGGTCTAAGATTAATGGATAGGTTTACGAATAACTATTTCAAGCAAGAAGCAAAATGAAAAAAAAAATCATTTTTTAATAAGTAGGAATTACTGGAGATATGTTCAGTGCAAATCTAGTATCAAATATAGCAAAGTTTTTCATCTAGTCTACCCTATAAAAGCAAAAAATTGGGGGAGGGGACATTCCCGACTTTCTAACCGCATGTAGTAGTTGGTGAGGATTCCGTGAAACTTACGAAAATACACGAGCGTTGCCAGGTTGCTTAAATAACTATCGGCTGAATTTCAAATGTATGAAATAATAAAATTGTTGCCTTGCAAGGTCTCTTAATTCTTCCGTATTTTCATATACATTATTAAAGTGCCCCGGGGCGAAAGAGCATTTGTACCCCCTGGTGCTGAAACCTGGGTCTGCACCCAGAGTATAATTCTCATATGATGAGCATGACCGTCAAATGTTGGAAAAATAGAAGGCGAACATGAAACTTGAATTGATCTGTGGCGAACATATCCATCTAAGGCAGCTGTTGAGTACCTGTATAAATGAGACCATTTAAGTTCGAATAATCTAGAGCAATTACCTGTGCTGAATTAACTGTCAGATCGCCTAATTATTTCAATGAAAGAGTTCAATTACCTCGCCGAGAGGGTGACATTTGGAAACTCAGATGTATGAATTTTTAACAAATCGCTTTAAAGTGCTCCCGTCGGCACACGTAGAGAAACATAATAAACAGTGCAATCAGTCCAATGATAGGGCGATGACCATGGAAGTTCTCGTGTCGAAATTTCTCCTCCTTGTGTACAAACAAAGCCTATCGACAAAAGTAATAAAAGTTTTAATCATATTCGTCTTGGGTTTATCAATATCAATCACCTTTATCCAAAACTTGATCAGCTCCAGTATGTAATGAATAACCAAGATACTGTTTTTAATGTTTTTGCAATCAACGAAACTTTTTTGAACGAAACATTTAATGATTGCGAAGTTAGCATTCCAGGATACACTATACTACGCAGAGATAGAAACGGAAAAGCAGGGGGTGGAGTAGCAGTCTACATTCAGGACAACTTAACATTTATTAGAAAGATCGAATTTGAAAATGCCAACATAGAGGCATTATGGCTCGAAATCAAGCTACCACACACGAAAAATCTTCTCTTCTGTGTACTTTATCGTCCTGATTCTAAAGTGACATGGTTTGACAACTTTCACGAAATGTTTAGTACACCGTATGCTTTGTACTCAAATATTATAGTAGTTGGAAATTTTAATATAAACCTTTTAAGTGAGTCAAATGTAAGATGGAAGCAAGAAATAGAGTGTTTTGCTCTGAAGCAAATGGTAGATAAGCCCACGAGGGAGACGAGTAGTACTGCTGCTTTAATTGATCATGTATATACCAGTAATGAAAACCAAATTCAAAATTTACATGTACCACATGTTAAGATAAGTGATCACTACCCAATATTTTTACTTGGTTGTGTTATTCTAACCAGAAGCAATCAAATGTGACAGGTCACAAAACGATTGAATATCGGGATTTTAAGAAATTTGATGTCTCAGCATTTATTAAAGATCTGAGGAAATGTAAGTTGAATCAAGTGCTGGAAGAAGACAACCCAAACAAGGCCCTTGGAACTCAAAGTTACAAAATGTCTTAGACAAGCACGCTCCAAAGAGAATAAAAAGGGTAAAAAGGGACTTACAGCCCCGCTGGTTTAATAAGGATATTCAGGAAGCAATCAAAATGAGAGATAAATCGCAAAGAAATGAACAACATCTTTATCGGTTTTGGAGAAATAAGGTTACCTCACTTATAAGAAAAGCCAAGCAACAATAAGGAGGAATTAAATTTTAACAAAGGAAATTCTAAGGCTATCTGGGAAATTCTTAGAAATGTACAGTCTAACGACCCTCAGCAAAAGAACAAACACACACCCCATATGTTAATTATGAATGAACAAGAAATATCAGATCCTCTTGAAATTGCTAACACTTTTAATAAATTCTTTACTTCTATTTCTTCCCAATATGTTCATGCATGTAAAACTAATGATTCTTCGTATTTGGAGAGAGTAAAAACTTATGTTGCTACTAGATTACCGACTGGAGTTAAGTTTGATATTCCACTTATATCCACTGACTATGTACTTAAGTCATTGAAGTCTGTTGATTCTCGTAAAGCTACTGGTCTTGATGGTATTAGCTCTCACGTCTTAAAATTGGCCGCAGAAGAGTTCGCGAGTAGCTTAACTCACATCCTGAACAGAAGCATTCAAAGTAACACATTCCCTACAGAATGGAAGAAAGCGAAAGTTATCCCAATCCACAAAAGTGACTCTAAGCTTGATGTCTCAAATTATAGACCTATATCGGTCCTACCAGTTTTGTCAAAGATTCTTGAAAGGCATGTTCATGAGGCTTTAACTGCGTATCTTACAAAATTCAAATTACTGCGAAGTATTCAATCTGGCTTTAGGGAAAAATACTCATGTGAGACAGCTCTTATAAAGATTATTGATGAATGGATGGATGCCATAGATAATGGTTACCTAATAGGATCAGTGTTTGTTGACCTCCGTAAAGCCTTCGATCTAGTTGATCACAACATATTAGTACAAAAGTTGTCCTTGTATGGATTGTCCGAAGATACAACTAGATGGTTTAAGACATATCTTTCTGGTAGAATGCAATGTACCTTTGTAAATAAAATTTCCTCTTCTCCAATGAATGTGACCTCAGGAGTTCCACAGGGATCAATTCTTGGGCCGTTATTATTTTTAATATTTATCAACGACATGGACTTAAGTCTTCTTCACTGTTCTGCGCACATGTATGCTGATGATACAACATTTTATTTGCATGGCACTAATGTACAGGACCTGAATAAAAAGTTAAAGGAAGATGCAACTCATATTCACCACTGGTGCCAAGCAAATAAAATGGTCCTGAATGCAGACAAAACCAAAACGATGCTCATAGGGTCAAGACAGAGGATTGCTACACTTGGAAATGATAATACACTTCATGTTAAGATTGCAGGCACCACTTTGCTTAATGTAGATTGTGATAAGTTACTAGGAGTCAGAATTGATAGTAACTTAACATGGAAAATGCAAATTGATTTTATCTCTAAAACGGTAAGCCAGAGGATAGCTTTGCTAAGGCGAATTCAACCTTTTATTGATTTAGAAACCAGTTTTATGTTTTATAATGGCTATATTTTACCAATTTTAGACTATTGTAGTATCGTATGGGGTACATGTAGTGAAAGTGATCTTCAAAGACTTATACGATTACAAGTAACAGCTGCAAGAATCATTTTAAATGCTGGTTACGATCAAAGGTCACATGATATGTTTAATGCATTAAACATGGACGGCCTTGACATGCGAATCCTTAAGAAAAGACTGGTAATGGTTTATAAATCGCTTAATGAACTTGCTCCTTCATACATGGAAGAAATGTTTACTTTTAATAGAAATTTCCATTCTCATTCTTTACGATCAACTACAGAAAATAAATTATATCTTTCCGGCGGAAAAACTGACCATCACAGGAAAAAGTTTTCATATTTAGCCGCTAAAGAATGGAATGAACTGCCCATGGAGCTAAGAAATGTTAAATCTCTGAATGTTTTTAAAAGTCAACTTCACAGCCACATATCTCCTACGTAGTCTCATGATTTCAGTGAATCAAATGATTTTAATTTGTTATCACATGTTAACTGTTTAATTCTTTAATCCTGTTTTAAAAATTTACGTTCTTATCTGTGTTACTCTTCTGTGTTTCATTCTTCAACTTTCTATTCACATTTAATTTACTCCTTTATTTTGTTTTATATTTCTGCTTTATTCTGGTCCATGTGTTTATGCATTCTCTTGCTTGTACATTTTACCTTTTTTCATTGTTTTACTCTTTTGTATTTTTTCTCTGTACTTTCATGTCATTTTACACGAGGGCCTCGGGGGAGATTAGCATTCTTTGCTAACCGAGTCTTACCCTCCTTTCAAATGTTAATAATAATAATAATAATAATAAAAGTAACAGTTATACTCACGCAATGTCAAAGAAAATAAATTTAATCCTTCAAGGAGTTTACAGTGGATTCTCTTTTTTGTGCTGTCAACAGCTCTAGAACATGTGACGTGATGCGACACACATATATACATATAGAGTAAAACACTCACTCGCATAAATTTACTAATTGTGCCAAGATCGAAGGAAAATTGATTAAAATACAGTGGTAATCATAGCCTACTTAAGAGCTGATCGAATATTTACAACACGCACGGCAGAATTTCATTTCCTGCAACGTTACGTTACGTTAAGTGACGTTGCGTAGGCCTAATCACGTTTAGGCCTATGTCCATCACCAGAGCTTGGCCATCACTGTTGGAGAATGGAGCTCCATGGTCGGAGGCAAAATGATGACAATAGGTGGGGCTTGTCAGAGAAATATATCGCAAGTTCCGTCATGCCTGTGCCTCCTCCACGAGACCCAATGTGTTGAACCATCATCATCATCGTCATCAGCGTAAACATCAACTTCAGTATATTACTTTTGTAATAATCGTTTTACACGAACTAGACGATAGTACGTCACGATTTGATAGCCATCAAAGTTATACTTGTTATTGTGGTTCAGCATGTGCGTTTAATACAAGATAATCATAAAAAAAAAAATTAAGATAAAAAGTTGTCTGTTTTTGCCGATCTCTTTTTATTCGTCGGAGCTTGCGACTAATTTTTGGTGACTAATTTCCGTCATCTTCACTATGTCACGCAACAATTAGTTAGGCCCCTATTTAAAGCAAGGAAAACCTTGTTTGAAAACGTTAAAACGTTTTGCGTTAGCTGGGATATTGTCGACATATATTGTGAAACATGTCTACCAATTTCCTGGAGTTCAATTTTAATGAAAATGCGATAACAGACCAAATTTCAATGCGATTACGGACCAGATTTCGCTGTTTTCACCTTATCCTCAAAATGTCGCATTGTATGAATGAACAATGAACTTTGGACCTGTGCATTAACTAAAGTGCACTCTTCTCGGTTAGAGCTGACGGAGGTCGCTGGATGCCTTAGAACTGCGTCTCGCCCTCGTGTATCAGCGTCGTCACGGTCCAGTGACATGAAAATGACATTTCGAAATATTGGCTATATGAACCATTAAAATTAAAACCATTGAAATTAAGGCAGAAATTCCATCACTACCGGCCACACTTCTGTGTTATAAATGCATCATAAATAAACATTGCTAAGTAATACATGTAAATTTATGACGTCATGAGAGGGACTCGCATGACACATCCTTTGTTTTTTAATCATTTCAACAAGAAGAAACGTTTTGAAAACGTTTAAACACGTTTTGTGTTACCATGGGGTTTCACTTTTAAAATGATGTTTTTCCTTCTTTACGGACAAATATTGATATCACTTAGGCTACTATGTGAAACCCAGTAATTAAGACATAAAATGTAGCCTAAGCCATGCAGAAAGAAATACAGACACTGTGCAGGAATCAACGGCGACGTCATTATATTTGCATTTCGGCATCAAACTTTGTACAGTCATATCTCAAATAGATATATAGAAACACAATTTAAACGGATCGATTTTCGTTCATTGTGGCACTTTGCAACTTAACCAGATGTTTTCCTGATGCATGTCACGTGGTCACTAAAGAGAATAAGCAGTCGCCCCAACTTTGTTCTGAAGCATCAGCCAAATCTTACAAATCTCCTCTTTTTTACCTTACAAGTGTTCCAGGATATTTCAAAGCATTGTACATTCATAGTAAGCAAATAACTTACTTTAAGATAGCAACCCAGTAACACGTTTATTGTCATTTGATGCAAAAGAGCCATCCGTGCATTTAGGACTGGGGTATGTAGAGTACCCCGTAACTGGCCCACTTAAGGAATCCATCGCAAATATTTTAAATGTCACAAATGAGCCCTTATTTAGAAGAAACGTACCTGGTTCATAATCGTGATATACGTAATTGTGGTTAGATTCCAGAAGGTTAGGTTCACTTCAGTGACGTTGCCACAGTGATAGCGAGTAATTTTTAAAGGAAGCCCCAATCTCGGGGTCGCGCCAACTACGGCGTACTGTATATACAAGTATGCTAAAACAAATTGCAGTGACTGCATTAACCCACATTGAGCACCGGCTTGCCCTTAATATTTGCAACACGTGTGCGTGCAGAAGACGTTCGGACGGACGGGCTCGCTATGGCAATGAGTCAATGCAATCAAACTGAATTCAACCGTAGTAGTCTGTGATTCAACCATATAAGTACTGCCTACTGGCCTTCGGCGCGGCACCGTCGGCTCAACGATCAACCATATCGACGAGGCTAGGTTCTACCGACGGTGGCTTGCCAAATTGGTACTATACGATAGGCGTAACATTAATTTGCTTCGCCTGCAGCCAGGCTGATTTTCTGACTTTAGTTTTGCCATTGTCAGCTTCCCTTTGGTGGATTCAACGATGACAATGCCAGATACAACCGAGGCTTGGCCAATAGTGATCCACACAAACCTGAAGAATGAAGCCATCTCACTTTATTTTCAGTCACATGGGCATAAAGTTAGATGTGAGTAACGTTAAGCCTAACAGTAACATATGATTAATGCAATGTAGGATACGTTCAACTCAAAAGAAGTTCTTTGGTTCAACTGTTCCAAACGAACAACCGCCCGGACCTAGCCCTTGAACAGGACTGTTACGTTACACTGCATATCACAGTGTAATACATATGTAACACACAGCCCTGTTGAAGGGCTATTCCAGACCTAAAGTTTATGCCTACACAAATTAGGAAGGGACTTTTGCATTCGCAAAGAGCTTATGCTACTTAACATGACTGCATCAGGACAGCATCAGGTATATTACGTTAACCAGGGGTCTTACTTAGAAAATGAGAAGCATTGTTTAGGTCTGCTGTTTATACCAGTAAGTTTTTTTTGGGGGGGGGGGGCAGGGGGAAGTGCAAAAAATATTTGCATAAAGCGCGAAATCGAGTGCAGGGTGCGAGCTTATCAAGTAATAAGTATGGCCCAGGAGGGTTTAGCATATCTCTGGGTGAAAGATGGACCTCCAAAACAGAGAGGTAAATGCAAAATTATGAATGAATATAAACGGGAAAAAGATATGTAGGCCTATGTACTTGTCAAGCACTGAGTGGTAACTGGGTGGACCAGGGTTTCGACAGGAGGGGAGCAAATGTCCCCCATGCCTTCTCTTTGGTGCTACCAGTGATGCTCACATTCACATGATTCATCATAAGTTTGCTGGTGGGGGTATTGCACTGATTCATAATGGCATACCCAAGGGAAAGTATAGCCTGCAAATCTGACATTGTTGGAGGATTACAAATGTGAAAATTTCTCGTTGCCAACTTGTGAGTGCTGTGGGATAAGCCTTGTATACTGTACGCATATTTGTATCCAATCCTGTTCATACAGGCTAACTGAACAGGCTTCATGTTACCTTGAACGTGTGCAGCTAGCTTTCAGAACGTGACTAATAAGCTAAGTGTGAACAACCTATATAAGTTGTAACCTAAATCAATATGTTTTATGTGTGTTTTATCAGGCTACATTCTATATCATCATGCTTGAAAATGCTCACAGTAGTAGGATAACCAATTGCCCAAGTTTGGCCTATATGCCTTAAATCTTGATAGTATTGCACATTATCAAATATGCTCAATTAAGTTAGGCTTAATTTGGTTTTTATTGTATTGAGCTATGGAGCTCAAATCCCTTTCGTATTTAGTTTCAGAAAGTATTCTGCCATCAACTGTCATATTCCCAAAGTCCAGCATAGCATTCTTAATCACCCAAGGCAGTGACCTGATGGAAATATTTGAAGCAGATTCATCACATTCCTCTGTGGAAGACAGTGTGCTTACAAGGTGAGAAAACGTGCCCAGAATGTTCAAGTACTGTACAGCTATATGTGTAAAACTGGCAAAACAGGCAAATGATTAACGATCAGTGGAATTGTGAATTATCTCTGTGACAATGGAAAGAGTGAGACGGCTTTGTTCATCGATTGCTATTTTAAATTTCAAAGTCATTTGAAGAAGAGTTCCCCTTTGGACACTATGTTTATGTTAATTCATATTGGTTCTGGGATCCAGAGGTTGCAGTATACTTTAAAGCACGTTCTACAAAAGATTCTCCAAAGAGAATGCAAGGAAAGCAATGTATCTTGCCAGATTCTGCACATCCTGTAGGCCATTCATACTTTGTTGTACTGTACCAGCTGGATGGAAACTTACTGCATGTGCACACAGTTAGTATGTGCAGCCTGTTTGGTCCTGGTCACTCAGATTTCCAATTTTTCTTCAAGACTTCTCCACAAAGATTGACTATTCTGTACACTTTTGATCGTATTCATGTTGTATATTTGGCAATTTAACTGAAAAGGGCTAGAGATCACTCACTTCTGTGCAAATGCATTTATTGGCATACCCACGCTGTTCAACTCAACGTTTGTGAGACCACATTGATTTTTCTACATACGATAAACATGGTTGATTTCAATGATGGTCATTGATGTGGTATATGCATACTGTGCCGGAGAGTGAGATAATAGCGAAGGTCAAGCAGAAAGCTGCCCATACTTCGAAGAAATTGGCCAGCCACTTTTCCTCATTGCAGCAGATACAAATGGAAGTGCACGTGCTGACACCACGTTGAGTGGGGGAGATTTCAGTCTGCTCATGACCTTACACAATGGATGCAGAGGATGGTGTATGCTAAAAACTGGAGCTGCTACTCAGTAGCAGTGCTGTCAGTCTGGCTAAAGAAGCAAAATCGGCAAATACGTTCACTGAACAAAGTTTTGCTTGAGTGGAAAGAGATACAGTGGAAAAGACAACAAAGAGAAAGAATTATAAGAAATGTTTACAAACATCATCTTAGAAATTTCTTGGAGACACAACCCAAGATGCCCATTGCCAGGAGGTGCCGCTGGATATGATTTCAGTTAGGTCCAATGTGGAGAATGCTGTTCAAACACAACACAGGATACTTTTTTTATGTACTTCAATCTTCAGGTGTTTCTCCTTTCAAAAAGAGAAATCTAGCCTAAACAAAGATTAAGAACATCTACACAGTGATATGACTCAAAGAGCTCACATAGTATTAAATTTGGTTGTAGTCTCTCATTTTATCCATTAGCTTACATCTCTAATGGTCAAGCTGTAAGACACCTGATTTAGGCCTGTGCCTAGTCAGCGACTGGGATAGACTGATCCCTGTATCAGAGCCATACATTACTTAAAACAGAAAAGTTCCATAATGACCATGGTTGTTTCATTCAGTATTTTGGCTCACTGCTCTTCATGTTTCAGGGTGGAAAAGTTTACATCCACACATAGAAATTGCTATCTCATGATCAAGGCATCAAATCTGGAAGAGGTTTGGTGTGCCGTAGAGAAAGTTCAGATGAGGTGAGTAAATGGATTCCCCCTTATAGCTTACAGATTTACTAGATGTTAATTGACCACGTTAATGCTTGTATGAAGAAAGATAAATGAAACAAATTTGACATATCATTTATATCTCTTTTTTTCTTTCATAAAATCTCAAATAGTAGAAGTCACCATTGTAGAGCCTTCTTTAATAGTCGAAAGTTTTTCACGGTTAACAATTTTCCTGGTATACTCTCTTTGTATCCTTTATTTAGCAAAGCGAAAACTGCTTGAATTCTTTGCAGGGTTGTTGGTTTTAAATAAAATATAAACATATACTTGTTGACCCTAAGAGAAAGAATCTATTTATTTCCAATGTTTACATTTTGAAGGTCTTAGCAAACTTGCAGTGTAGTTTGTTGTTTTGATAAGTATAGTTTCTTCAATGTGCTTCAGTAAATTTAGCCACACAAATGTGTTATGATCTGGTGGTACTGCTTAACAGTAGTACACCACACCATAGCTACTTTCACAGCTCATTGACTGATCAGGGATGCACCCAAGTGATTTAGGCTTGTGCCAACTCAGGCAGGTGAACACCCGCCTCACTTAGAGCCACAACCACCATTGTCTGGGGTATAATTTCAACAAACAAAAAAAAGAAAATCTCATCATACTTGAATTGTCATACCTAAAGGAGCAAGAGGCTTTTTTAAGTAGGATTTGTAAAGTATGCAGATGTATTCAAATTGAATACAGTCATTTTCCTGTCAGTGTAACCCAGTGACTCGATTTAATTTGAATTTTAATCTCTTTGTTTTTTCTTTACAATTAGATTCATCAATACAAACCTGCAAATGGTGTTTGTTGATAAAGACATGGACTGCATTCAGTCTATGATTACCATTGCACAAGTAAGTGAGGATAGGTTAAATAGTTCTGAAAATCTTACCATGCATTTCCCCTTACAATAATTCATTACAGATTGTGGTGCATAGGTATTGCTTGGAGAAAAGAAGCAAAGGACAGACCATTGCTGGAATCAAATACCTCGCACAGGGTGGGGGGGGGGGTTCACTTGTGTATGAATGAATATTTCTTTATGGCAGTGGCAGATAGTTGGATTAGAATTTCATGGTTACATGTAGAGTTGTCAGGTAAACTCAGGTTTGACCATTTGAATCATGATAAAGTGCCTTAGGAGAAAACAGTGGGCCTACTTCTGTTCTCTTTGCTATGATAAGATAGACTTGTTTTGCTGCAATTGTTGAGCTGTTTAACAGTTTTGACAGAAATTTGATAATTGTACTTAAACATCTCATTTGTAGTTTCTCTTCATGATCTTATTGTTATTATAGAGACAGTTGATAAACCCACTTTGTCATCAACTGATAAGAAACCCTCAAGTCATAGTGGCATTTCTTGAAAAGGTTGTCAAGATTTTCGGCATGAACACATAGGCAACTTTACCCAATGGGTTAAAATTGCAAATGGAAGAAATAAAGTATATTGTAGCATAGTTAAAGATTTTTGGTGGTTTTTAAAACAATTGGAAATCTATACAACTTTGGCACTTGGTCAGTATGGCATATTTGCTAGTTGTACAAGAAAATTTCATGATGATTAGTCAAAGATGGTGAAAAATACTCTTTCCAGTATCTTCAGATTGCAAAGTTTCTTAAAGAGGCTCATTGAATTGTTTTGTTAAATTCACAAAGCTTTCTAAACCTGTCAAGTTTCCTTCGCATACTAATGACAAATGGTCAGACTAGGAGTATCTCCATGTGTCACATGCAAAGGAACATTAATGAGTTGGTAATTTACAATTTAATCTGGTTTTTGAAAATTTGTGACCAGATACTTTTCATATTAGTACTATATTCAAGTACAAGTAAGGGTAAACAATTCAAAAATTTGGACCGTTTTCGTAACTACTCCATTTGAAACTTGAAATAATTATGCGAATTATAAGTATTGCCATGTGTTTAGACCTTTCAAAATCACCACAAACGTATTGATATAAATTGAATGAGTCCCTTTAAACAGCCAGTCACTGGGGTTGAAGATCTCAGACAGGGTCTTGTTTTATTCCTTAATAAGGGGAGTTTATTATGCATTAACCATTCTATCAGTAATTACTACTGCAGTATGCTCACTTTCTAATACATAGCACCACTCCATTAATTAAGTGTAGTTCTTTGCAAAAACATCATTGGATTGTGATTTTTGGAATGTAAAACCTTAAGCAAAATTGTAGCTGTTAGCTGTGAACATAGTATTTTATATTGCAATTTAAATGGCCATTGAGTAAGAAGCAAGTAACTACTTGAAGTAGTACTAGCTGCATTACAGTATGCACAGTTTCCAAAATGCATAATATACTGTACGATGACTATTAGACAATATGATGGAAGTGGACAAAAAAAAAAACATTCCAGTGGATAACCAGACAGTCAAATGACTCTTATTCCTTGCTGATAGGCATGTAAAACTAATGACAATAGGCCTACATACCAATTTTGAAGTTTAAACTCCTTACCCTCCTTGAGACTCTATGTCTACAAGGTTTCAAACTGTCGCTCTCTACGGATATCACATGACCTCCATAAAATCTACTGGGCCAGACTACCTACTCATCAAGTGCTCTAGGGTTCACAGTTTGAAGTTACAGCAATACGCAGTTGAAAAGATATCTTCTTTATTATGTTTCAATACTTTCACCTAACAAAACTTTTGATTTCCATTAAAAACAAAAGGGATTGACTACTTACAGTGGACAACCTGGACACCAGCTTTTCAAGAGACGCTCCATTAATTGAGATCCCAGGTTTACTAGGTTTTCAAACTATGACCTCTACTGACCTCATATAACCTTTGACCTCCACAAAAATTACAGAGGTCATCTTCTCATCAAGTGCTATCAGTGTTATGAATTTGAAGTTGCAGTAGCATTTAGTTGCTGAAATATCTTCCTTAATAGGTTTTTGTACTTTAAGCTAAGGTATCCTCATATCACCTTTGACCTCAATAAAAGAAACAGTAGGGATAATCTGTTCACTATGGAATACCAATGTCACCAATTTTGAAGGTCAAGCACTGATGGTATTAAACTGTGGAGCTGCAGTGTTACAAAATTTGTATAGAAAGATCCTCTATATTGTGTTTTTCACATTTTAAAAGGAAAGCAATCATATCTATGACTACTTCAGATGATAGCAGTAACACATAATTCAGTCATGTTGATTTTATTTTTTTTTTTTTACTAAACAGGCTACCTGTAAGCCAGCATCAACAGTTCTGAAGTCAAAACTTAAACAGCACCTAATTGGGCAGTTATCCATCGAGAGGATTCTCAGCATTTTGGAACCAATTGGACTATCGGAGCATGATATCCTTTTGATTTTTGCTGCATTAATCAGATGACTTACCTCTTCAAAAATACAAATGTGAAGGTTGTGAGAAGACGAGAAGACTGTGCTAATATATGGTAGAGGTTTGTTATATTAGTGACATCACAAAACAATGATTTACAGACGTAAAGGAGATGGGAGGGACATTCAGTGTTCCTTCCAATCATATTCAATTCAATGTACAAACAAGAAAAAAAGGTACAAACAAACCAAATTGATTCATTGTGGTTATTTTCCTTCAAGAAGTGTTTGATTATGAATTGACAAAAGTTAAACATGTTGGATGAATATACTGATGATTGCGTTTTTTGTCCTAGTTTGTTGCTTAGAGATTTTCGAGTTCGTGCTTGTGATGAAAGATCCAGCCAGTATGTTACATTCAGGTAAGGTCTCGTCCAGATTGCAATCTCAATAATTTCTGAGAATGTCTGATCAGTGAGTGGTGGATGAAAACTTTCTCTGACTGGACAGTTGCTACAGTAAGTATAAAAGTTTGAGGAGACAGCATTGAATTTGGGCTGACCTGTTAATCCTTTTAAACTTGACAGTTGTGTATTCTCATGACAAAAGTGATAAATATTCACCAGAGTTTGAGATGCACATAAGACCCCCAGAAATAGTTAAAGTATTTTTTTGATGAGCACATTTCACTTTGTTAAACCTCATACCCTTTTACAGTAATACACAAGCCAAAGAGCACTATGGTTCCTTGTGGGAAGATAATAAGCAGATAAATAGGTCTGAAAGTGATGGGCAGTAGTATGCAAATCATAAGGCTCATTACTGCAATATATCAAAGTGTGGTTGATACCAATGTGGGGATGTTTTTTGCAAAGATCAATAGGTCAAAGTCAACCAGCTTATAGTAAACAGAAACTCAATGGGATTTTCTCATGATTTGGAAGAATTGTTCCATTTTCGGTACAGTTTACACTAAAGGTGCGGTAGCTGTTGCGTGTGCCTTCTGTGCATAAGAAATGCAAGATGTGACAACACATATGCACTGAAATGTCAATTATAAGTAGGAGCATCATATGAGGGCAGTGTAATTGCCATATTGGTTTCTGTTAATAAGACCTATCCTGATATCACAAAAAATTTACAAAGGTCAAATGTGATCAAGTGAAGTCATCATGTGCAGTGCACATAGACAAAATATTTCACTACACCATCCCCCTAAAATGATTTGTTTGAAAGATATCAATAAAACACTTTCTGACATTTTGACCTTTTCATATTGATGAGGTCATTGCTGGAATACCCCCCTCTCCTACCAATCTATCTCATCCTAAAATTATGTCACAGTTTGAACAATGGACACCAAGTTACAGCAATTGAAAGAAATTCCCTTTTTTGCCTCTGGCGACCTTTGATCTCCACCAAAAACAGTACGGCACGTCTATTAAATATCATACACATACACACAAAGTTTGAGAAAAATTGAAGACTTGGTTATTGAGTTATTGTGTAACATACCTCACATTCCAATGCATCCTCACACATATACATACACCAAGTGACTGTAAAGGTTCCTTTGTTTACACCAAGAAACCAAAAAGTCATGTCTTTTCCTGTACTTGCAAACTATTTGTGTGGTAGTAAAGTGAACAGCGTTTGGGGTAGGTGTTTTTAAGAAAAACATTGCCAGTGTGAAAGATTGTATATGGATTATTGCAGTGATCATTTTCTTTGGACAACTGCACTAGGGTTACATACCAAATTACAGCGAGTGTAAGTTATTTCTTTCAAGCAAATCATTGTGTTTTACTGTATGTATTGCAGATTTACTGAGGAAGCTTCTTTTGGACATTTTTCTTTGTTCTCCTTAACCAGCCAGGCTACATTGTCTTGTATTACAGCAGGGATTAGGGAGCCTCAGAAATATCTCCCAGGCTACAGAAGACCAACTTCTAGATTGCAGTCTGTCTCCTGAAGCTGTTCAAAAATTGATGCGTTTCCTTGAGAAGGACTCACAATGAGCAAGCTTGGTCATAAATGGGCAAAAAAAAAGTAAAATGAAGTCAAAAGTACAACATGGAACTGTTTAGAGAGTGGCACACAGAAAATTTTTAAAAGGTCCAAAATGTTGACAATTGCTAAATTGTAATTTCAGATTCTTGAGCACCGATGTTTAGAGACTGGCAAATAGAAAATGTTTGAAAAGGTCAAAAATATTAACAATTGCATAGTTGTAATTCAAGAATCTTGAGCAATGATGACAGTTTGGTAAACGAGTGATGGTCAGTCCTACTTAGAGGGGTTTGAGTAAAATGCTAATGTAGATATGTTTGCATTTCATTTCTATTTTGAGAGGCAATTAGGGTGTATGACCAAAGCAAGTTAACTTTCCTCCATAATCCTATTTTAAATTCAGGCCATTCTCTTTCACTCATGCAAAGCTTTAAAAGAATTACGTTTATAGCCAGAGATTCAATTTATAGAATACTAATGTACATATTCCTGTGATGTGTGTGTGAAAAGAAAAGCCTTTCACAGAAGTTAACTTGTAGGAATATTTCACACAACTAACAAGAAAATAAAAGAAGAATTATTATCATCAAGAGTGTGGTCTCAATACTTTTATTTTGCTTTGTTTTCACTTTTTTTTTGTAGTACATTTCAAGTTGCACAGATTTAATACAAGAGGACACAACTGGCTCTCTTTAGACATTCAGCATATCGACATCTGGCCAAAAGGGTAGCTTCTGCCAATGTGTACTGAATCATCTGGCATCGAAGCTGGCTTCGCATGAAAAATGTACCTAATTTGCCGCTGAATGATTACTGCATGTACTGTAGGCCTATCTGATACTGCTGGCCTACCATGTGTTGTATGCAGATGATTGTAGCATATCGATGGCGAAAACTTGGTAGCATCCAGAAGTTGAATCTTCAATTGTCGGCCAGCACATCATCCTGTCCAAGGAGAAATTTTATTTTTTTTTGCTGAAAGAAAGCTGTGCCCTTTCAATGACTGTTACCCTTCTGATCGTTCATAACCATCAAGTGACCTATGACAGTAGTGGAAACAGGCAGTCCAATGGCCAGTGGTTTGGGTGACTAGTTTTGTACCAAAAATATGTCAAACGAAAGAGTTTGCCAGTTTTGCAGCGCACGCACACTTTGATACAAAACGTGCATATTTTTTTTTAAAGTATTTTCTTTTCTGAACATTTTATATTATTAGAATATTTCTTTGAACATTTTGTGTACATTTCACAGTTTTGCATCAGAGGTTAATCAAAGAATTCCACTTTGGAACCAAGCCTAGCAGCTTTGAGATCTTTTGGAAACTGTGGTTTCGGTGTGGGAATCGGTGTAGGTACGTCCCCATCCAACACAGGTTTCGGCCTCTCTGTCTTGATGACTGTGACCTACCAAAGAAATGCAAAGTGCTCAGACTGAAGTATAATGGATGCTCAGTGTGGTTCCTTGTTATAACCACAATACAAAAATACATCATGACTTGAATGACATTACCAGACTTTTAATGGAATGTAATGTATATACAGCACTGCCTCAATAATAACAGTAACCAACATGTACTGTACAGTATAATGCAAGGCAATGGACTGTCAAAAACAATCACCAGATCTGTCCATGCTTCCTTCTTACAGTATTACTCATGGATTTTACAGTTAGTGCATGTTGGCCCCATAATGATAATGAGAAACAAGGCTTCTGTGGTACACCTATATAATAAATAACATCACACCTATATAATAAATAACATCTATGCATACTTTACTTCTATACGTTACGATAATGCCTTTATAAGCAGCCATTACAGTATGCACATACACACATGCCACACAGCTGCATAGCTTACTATTATCACTGAAACGTAAAACCAATGAAATCTGTAAAATTGCCTTGAAACAAATACTGCATCAATGACAGCAAGCAGTATGTACTACCAACAGTATTATACATACATATACTTTACCTTGTTTATATCTCCAAGCTCTGGTCTAACCCAACCTAGTTTGTCAAAAGCACATTTGTCGAAGTCACCTTGCTCTTTCCTACACCTAAAAACGTAAAAACAAGAGGCAAAAAATTCACCTACATAAATCTTTGTAATGCATGAAAGTATGACAATGATTGGTAACACCATTCTTTAGTTAGGAGTACACTGTGTTGTTATGTCATATTTGTTGATTCTGAGTTAGGGCAGTTGTTTCATAGTAATCTTGAAAGGCTCCCTCCAACAGTCAGTCAATCAACCCTGAGTACAAGGATTTGGGAATTTCTGTGAGGAGGAGGGGCTTGTATGACTACCAGTGAACTAAATCCAATCATCAGCAAGCACATATGAAAGGGGCTACGGCAAGGGGAATGGGGAGTGAGAACCCCCTCGATTGGTGACTGTAAATGAAATCACAAGATGATTTGTGGGTTTCATTGTGTAAAATTAATAAGTGACTGTCTTGGTTTTGAGCTGAGTTTGCATAGAAGTTAAATGTTAATGTTTGTTAATTTATTGTTTTGAACACAATTGTTGGCAAACAACATTTACAGTGCTTGTACTTGTTTCACTGCATTAACCAAGACATCTTTGAACAAACTGTTGAACAAATACTGATTGAGAAAGTTCACAAGAGAAGTACAGGGGAGGGGGCTTTCAACATTAAAACTAAATGAAATTGTAACATATAGGACTATATGATTTACCTCTAGGGAAATACATTTCTCATTTTGTTCTCAGGCTTTGTTGTCAACTTTGGAGCTGTACAGTACCTTCTGTCCACCCAAAATCCCTCTTAGGCAGCACTACAAACAATTCACAGACCAACTACAGAACATCAACATATGGAATAGCTTAGGCAAAATGTGTGTTGAACACTTGAGATCCTGAATATGGGCTGCAATACAGAATAGTATTGAATTGCAATCATAACGTACAAACCTGTACAAATGATGCTGTGAATTATCCACACAAGTCCAGTATGCTGTAAATGATTCGCTACAATTCTCTTTGATTTGGTTAAAAAACTCAAAAGCACATCTTGAGACTGCTTTTCCTTCTCTCAAGCATTTTCGTGGATCTTCTTCTTCAGCTTTGCACAACATGAATTCCTGAAGATTTGGAAAAAAACAATCAAATCAGCACTGTATGTGCCAACGTCTTTAAATGCTTCTCATAAATTGCATACGGTACAGTACCCTCAGTGCCATTTACAAGCTATTACTCCAATGTGACATTTACTATTTAATTTTTCTCCCTATGGCAAAGGCTTGTGATTGGGTGAGTTGAGCATGTAAGCATGAATTGTTACTTGGCATCTCTGAGTATTTACTGACATAAAAGACAGGCCTTGAATTCTGTGGCATACAAGTGTGATCACACACCATCAGGCACCTCAAATAATACTGTAAGGAGTGCAAATTTTTGCACACCTGGGTAAGAATGGGAACTCACATAAATCTACAACAGGTTTAATAAAATAGCACACCTACTAAACCCCTTAATTTTCTGAGGAGTGTGATTTGTAGCACACCTGGAAAATCAAAAACTCAAGGCATGAAAAGAACTTTGTGGTGCTACAGAAATAGTGATACTGTACATTGAATTTTTCAAGAACTTTGTAATGCTACAGAAGTAGTAACAATGTAGATCGAATTTTTCAAGGTATATCATGGAAGAACGGCTGACATCAAACATGCAATGCAGCAGCAGCACTTGATTACAGGAAGTCCAACTATCAACTTCAGATCTGAAAAGACACCAAAAGTGTACACAACTGACTCAGCTCTTATTCAATACTATTTTGCTCAGTAAGTGCATGGCCAAGGACTTTGCTGAAAAGCTATCATAGTATGTGCAATGTTGTGCAAATGACTTTGAGGTCACTTCAGTTATAGACACACTAAATGGGAGAAAGTCATAGTATACTGTTTCATACTATACTGTTATTAAGTATATATTACACCCGGGGATGATTTGTTGCAAGGGCATTTGGCACATGGACATTTTGACCAATAGTGGGGATGTTCTGATGTGGTGACTCTTCACTGGGATTTGTTACTACATGAAGCGGTTTCATCCATAAGTCACATACTGAAACTTGCCTTCATTTCAGTGTCCACTTTCCCTGCAAAATACTCTGGAAAGTAGCAGGCCAAGTTTTCAAGACATCCCTTTGTTCCACCTCAGGGTTTCCCCTGGTACTTAATTGCAGAGGCGGCCACCTTGCAACTTTTTAAGACCACCTCGCACAAAATGCTGTAATTACCGCCTCACATGTTATATCATGGTCAAAATCCTAGAGTCACCCATTCTTGAAGAACCTAAGCATGGAGCTGAACCCAAAATTCATGGCGGCGTCAAGGAATTTGCCCTCACCGCCTCATACTCGGAAAATCCCAGGGGAAACCCTGCATCTGATCAGCTGAGATTTCTCACTCAACATGAGGAGATGAAGAAAGTTTTCATCACAATTTGTCCAATTTTTCAATGATAATGAATGATTAGGCACAAGCTTCTGTCAATTTGTTTAAAATTAGCTGGATATTGAATATTGATGCCAATAACTGTCCCATATAGTTTCCCAGAACTACGGAACTTTTTTCCACGATATTTTCTACTCTTTCTATCAGCCTTTGTTCAGTTTCACATTTCATAAAGCTGAGAAAGGATAATCTTCCATATCCCCAGAGACTTCACTGTCAACTTCCTTTGCAAAGCCAAATGGTTTGCTACAGGAAAGTGGAAAGTTCCTCTTCAACTGATGCAAGCACTTATTTTACTCAGGCTTAAGTTTTAGGTGAGTAGACTTCTGATATTTTTACTTGATCTTTATAGTGTCCCTATACACTCTGTTGCACCTGTAGCATAATTTAGACAGAGGTCATCTTTCTGCAAACAAGTGAATACTCTTGCCATGTGCAATCATGTTAGTGCCATTCATTTTGCACAAATTCATTCAGTTAGGACGTAACCATAACCTATTTCACTTAGACTACATTGTTACAGCCTCATACTGGCTGTAACAGAACCTTAGTGTTATTTTGGGAAGCATAGGACTCAAAATATTGTACTCATTTGAATGTTAGGCAACAATCGCTTGAGTGTACTGCGTAAGAAAGGTTATAACGTTATCAACGAGTATGAAGGATTCAAAAGCATACCTTGTTCGCTTTGTCACATTGCCTTGCGAGGTGGTGTCCTGCCGACACTAACGCAGCTGAGGTCAATGGAACTTCGGGGAAGGTGTATTCCTCCTTTGCTGGTAACTCAACCTTGGTTGGCATGGTGAGTGGACTGATTTGTCCGCCTTTTCCAAGGTAAAATCAAAAGTTACGTTGGATTACCTGCACATCTGGATTTGGATTTCATAATTCTACCGTGCCACCCAATATTGCAATATGTGTTGTGCTAGACATATTACTACTAGTTTCACGAGACTGCTAAACCTCGGAGAACTGTCAAAACGCAATTGGTCGTTCAAAACTTGACCACAGACAAGAGTACCAAAGCCCTCGTAATCTTATCATGTCGGAGACTGGCTTCAAAGCAGCACCAGTTTTTTCGTTTAAAAAAAGAGGCCGACTAGGAAAGGCTAGGAAAAGGAAGGCAAGCGACAGTGATGAGGGTAAAAGTTTGTAATTTAATGTAGCCCAGGGTATAACTATATAATATAAGTACTGTAGCCTAGACCAAACTTTAACCCTTGGCCTAACTAGTAAAATTGAGTTACACCCATGTTAGGCTACGTTACGTTACATTATTACTTACGTTACTCTACGTTACTCTCTACGTTACTCTCACAGTGACTAATGTCAAGTTAAACCATGAACTAACTAAGCAGCTCTTGTCTCTTGACTCCAATATTGGAATAGGAGAGGGCTCCTAATGATTGCCATTGGTAAATAATAGCCCGTTTGACAATTATTGCCCACTCTTTTCAAATGAATGTCCATTGTACGTGCACGATCGCCCTTCCTGTGTTAACTACTTGCTTTAAGTTACTTTTGAGTTACATATGAATGCAGAATCAACAAGCAGAATTCACCGAATACTACGAGTTCCATTTTGCAAATTTGGATTTTTTTCTCTTCAAGATTCAAAGAGGAAAGAAGGGTTTGAAGAGTATGCAGTAGGCCTAGGTCTTAGCCTACTCAGTGCTCTGTAGTGTACAATTTCCATTTTTTGGTTTCGATGAAAGAGAAACCTATGCATTCACGATGGCGTGTATGTATGTGTATGTGCGTGTGTGTTTGTGGATGTGTGTGTGTGCGACACTTAGCTTGTTAACAGATATCTGAAGAAGGGAAGGTGTGAATGTTTTCAAACTTGGTACATGGATGCCCCATAGTGATAGGAAGAACCCTATAATTTTTGGTGGGGGTCAAAGGTCATTTGGGGTCACCAGGGCTCAAACTCTGAAAACCTTGTTAACACAATATCTTGAGATAGGAAACTTGGATTAATGTCATACTTTATGTGTAGATGCATTATCATCAGAGGAAGAACCCTATTGTTTTTGGTGGGGGTCAAAGATCATTTGAGGTCAACAGGGGTGAGACCCAGAAAACTTCGTTAACACGATATCTTGAGATAGGAAACTTGGATGTCACAGTGGGTATGTAGATGTGTTATTGTCAGAGGAAGAACCCTGTCGTTTTTGGTGGGGTCAAAGGTCATTTGAGGTCACTGGAGGTCAGACCCCAAAAACATTGTTAACACAATATCTTGAGATGGGAAACTTTGATGCATGTCATACTTGGTGTGTAGATGCAGCTGGATCGAAGGAAAAGGAAAAACGGAATCGTTTTCTGTGGGGGTCGAAGGCCATCAGAGGTCATAACATGCAAAAAAACATGTAACACACTATTTACAAAGGGGAGATAATTTCACTATTTACAAAAGGGAGACAATTCCACACTTTAAAGTTCTTTTTAGATGGAGTATATAAATATCATTATTGGTTTTGGTTTTGATGTGGGCCAAAGGTCATCTGAGTACAAAATGTTAGGACCTTTGCTGGTGTTGTTTCACTTTTCTGTCTTTTCCTATTGGTAGAAGGTATTTGGGCTCCCTTCCAAGCAAAGGCTGGCAATGCTTGCACATTTAGGAAGTTCCAATTTGAAAACTTTTATCTGTCAGTCAGGTTATAAAGTGTACAGTAGTTGCTGTACTAATTTTACAAGTCTTTGACTTATAATGATAAAACTTCATCTATGCATCTTCAGCTGGCGTTATGCTGGTTTCTGATAAAATACGTCTGAAAACATCTGTAAAGTATCTGAAAGCCCAATTTGGTTGATTAAGTCCAGTAGGTAACATGCACCCTTAAGTTTCTACAGTATTTAGTCCACGAATCAGCAGTACAAGTATTTGGTATCATGCTTCTTTTATTTATTGTTCTTGTTTTGACAGTTAAGAGTGCTCACTTATATAGTTCCCAAAAGCCATAATTGGCTTCTAATTCCATCTGAGTCATTTTTTTTGTCTGAAAATGGTGATTGACCAATGACCTCTGTTGAAAATGGGGAGAAAAGGGTGACCTGCTTTCCCAGAGGAATCACTGTCTGAAATACAGCTCTCCTTCTGTCATCAGACAATGTGGAATAGATTTGTTTTCTGAAGTGGAGATAGTTTTACATCAAAGATTTTTTGAGGAAAAAATCTTATTGTACAGTAGAGATATTATATGGTTATGTGATGGGGTACATGGCGGAATTTATGTAGTTTATATCATTAGCAATCATTTCAACTGTCATATGAGTATATCTCTTGTTCCTGGAAAATTCGTACTGTACCTAGGGTACCACTGTGCATGCTAGAGAATTCTTGGCCTCCAGTGTGTGCAGTAGGTATTGGAAAATGATGTACAGTATTAATGGCTTCATCTGGTAGCCTGTGGTTACTACAGTATATTGCATGTATTAGTGGCAAGGATCACTAAGCCTCTTGGCTTTCTTGTTAACTGGAAAAGTTGCGTATTTTAACCAATCAGATTCTTTGTCTCATAGCATTTCAGTAGGTTGCACTTTTCTTCAACAAATCAAAAAGCCCGTACTGTAATACAGGATGTAAACATTGATTTGTCAACATAAAAAGCAGAGCTCCTGGAGGAAGATGAAGTGTTTTGCCCATATTTGTGGGATTCATGGCGATATTAGGCCAATTCTAACGAGATGCGTGGTTAAAATGTATCTGTTTAGTTAGTTTGTGGAAAGGGAATCAGGCGAAGATACTAAAATATTTCATTAAGGAGTTTGCCGAAGTTATCGATAGTACAACACTAACGATTACAGTTAATACGTATGTTAGGCCTGACACAGTACAGTGTTAAAGATACCCTAACCATACCACAGCCCGGAGGGTGTCACAGATTAGATTGTGCCATTGATAGATATCATACTTTGTAGATGGATTTATTGATCAAAGGAAGAACCGAATTGTTTTAAAGGGGTCACCTGTGGTCAAACCCCGAAAATCACATTAACACAATATCTTCAAGTAGGAAACTTTGCTGAATGTCATATTTCAAATGTAGATGTATTTTCATCACAGGAGGCAACCTTACTGTTTTCAGTGGGGGTCAAGGTCATCTGAGTAACTAGAGTCAAAACCTCAAACCTCATTAACATGATGTCTTTTGATAAATAAAGCAGAAATGAAACTCAAATACCTTGTTAACATAATATTTTGAGACAGGAACCTTGGGATGAATATTATACCTAATATAAAGTAGATGTGCAATGATTTCCATGATCAACACAAAACTATATTTTGCCAATATATTCAGATTTACCCGTGCATAAAGAAAAGAGATAACATTTCATTATTCAGAACCATCGAAACCACAATGCATTTTGGCATTCTGGTTTTAACTTACCTTGAGGGAAATGAAATGTATTTAACCTACAGTACGCCTGCCCTCATTTTTCTTCACATGCAAAGGAAAAAGCTTTAGTCATTGTTAGACCATTCAGTATCATCAATAAATATCTGCCAAAGCTTGATCGCCTCAAAATATTATGCATGTGTTGAGTAATGGAAGATGCATCATTTGAATTTTCAAAAGTTTGGGTGATCAAATCAGTGTCAAGCAACAAATAACTGAAATTCTATCTGTGAGATACTTATTTCTTGAAAAGAATTAAGGCTACTGGTCTTCCTTATTTTGAATAAGCAGCTGTCATTCTACATCTACGAAAATTGTTTTTAAAAATTTGGTTGTTTTCTGTAAACAAACTCCCTATTTCCCTTTAAATATGCACTCTGTGTGTATTGTAGGGATATTAAGGTTTGTTCTCTTGTTTTGATGTAACTTTTGGTACAGCAGTTCCTACAGCATGCTCTACTGTGTGTTTTGTCTTCAAGTGTACTCATTTGTTGTAGGTCTGGAATGTCCCCTCTTGTGTGTAGTTTAGCCGAGAGCTACTCTGGGTATTGTAGATACCAGATCCTCATAGCATTATTATTCTAATTAAAGACATGTTACCACAGGTGTTCTGTACTTGGCACACTGATATTTTGTAAGAAAGAGATGTTACTTTGTGGAAGCCTACTGTAATTTGAATAGTCATTTTGGATGGCTTAACTTAACCTTATTTTTGTGTGATTGGTGGATATCTAGAAGCTTTGTCAGGGCCAGACAGGCAGGACACAATGATTAAACAGAGTTGTACTGGCTTCCAGAGTGTGCAGATGTTTTCTTTTGTCTTTGTGTTTCTGTGTTTGCTTTCTTTTGGTTCTGTTTCATCCCTCGGTCCCTACAATGGCATAGTCGACAGGATACTTTATTTTCTTTTACCGGGGCAAGTTTCTACTGGAAAAATTATGGCAACTAAACAGACTGAATTGGAAGAGTATCCTCATTTGAAATATTTGAAGGCAGACTACATAAAACAGCTTTGTGAGGAGAATGGACTTGATTTATCACTTTTGAAATCACCTGATGACAGAGTAAGGGCTTTCCAGACATTGCCAAATCTGTCTGATGCAGCACCAAACCAAATACTACAAGGCCAGTATATGAATTGAAGGGCTTCCATGTCCTGAATGAAGAAGATGACATTGAATGTTATTTGTCTACTTTTGAGAGACTGTGTGCACATCAGAAGATTCCAGGAGACAGTTGGTCAATACTACTGGAACCTTGTTTAACTGGTAAGGCTCAGAAAGCTTTCTGTATATTGACAGAGTCTCAGAAGCAGGAATATCAAACTGTTAAGGAGTCAATTTTGTCAGCTTATAGATTGACATCAGGTGCTTACAGAGAAAGGTTTCATACTGCAAGAAAATTACCTTCTGAGACATTTAAGCAATTTGGAAGTAGACTTAATTTGTACTTGAGGCGGTGGATAAAACTTTCTGATGAACTTGTATCAAAGTCGGAATTCATCAGCATTCTAGATAAGCTAGTTGTTGACCAGTGCATTGCATCTTTGAGTGACACCTCTTTACGAATGAAGTTACTAGAACAGAAATGGTCGACGCTTGAAGAGTTTACAGCAACTGCTGATAATATTATCATTGCCAGGGCTTCATGTAGAAATCGGCAAACACCAGGAGGTTTTGGTCAGCTACCAGTACAGTCACAAGCCTCTAGGCCTATTCCAGTTCAGTCTCATGATACCGATGCCACATACAACCCATCTAGGGCGAGGAATGACCGTCAAAATATTCAGTGCTATTCTTGTGGGGAATTTGGGCATGTGAGTTATTCATGTCCAATCAGGTCTCAACTTCCCAGTCAGAATGAAAATTATTCTAAGCAGTTTACTCCAACTCAGTCACAGCATACAAGTCAAAGTGTGAATTACTTAAGGCAGTCCAGTGAGCATCAACATGAAGAATTATCAGGGATAAAATCTAAGCCAATGGATGGACGTGCAATGCTTGAACTTTGTAAACTTGATGGAACATACTTTGAAGTTTCTGTGGACAGTGAGAAAACTTTTGCTTATGTAGACACTGGGAGTGGTGCTTCTTTTGTTTCTTCCCTCCTTGTCAGACAGGACCAGGTAGTACCTCTTGATGAACCAGTTAACTTTACATTATTGGACGGTACACCCTTTTTGGGGAGTTTTGAGTAATTTTTCTGTGATGTGGAATTTTTTGTGTCTTATATTCCTTGACCAGTACTTTTGGGTAGGGATTTACTTGCACTTTTTTCCCTTGTTATTGATATCAGTGATAATTCATATTGGTCAGAAAAAAGTGTCCCAACAATTAAAGTTCCTTTAATGTGGGTAGGTAAAAGGGTAAATGTCTTAGAGGATTTAATTAAGGATTCTACTTTTGTTGAAACTGCCCAAGAAGAACATGTGCACACTCTGGGTGCACTCTCAGGAAAGGTTAAAGGATTTGAATCTCAGTTAGATAATTTAATTTCAAATTATCAGGATGTTTTTGTTGATAAGCCTGGATTTTGTAATTTGATACAACATAGGATTGATACAGGGGATGTCAAACCTGTAAAGCGGAGACCCTATAAGTTGTCTCCTCGTAAAACGTGAAAGTCTAAAGGGGCAGATTGAAGAAATGCTTGACAATGATATTATTACACCATGTGATTCAGAATGGGCAAGTCCAGTTGTGATGGTTGACAAACCAGATGGCACTTACAGATTGGCAATTGATTATCGAGCATTAAATGCAGTCGCAAAAGCCTCAAGTTATCCGATACCTACTATTGATGATGTATTGCATTCACTGCATGATTCAAAGTTTTTTTCAACCCTAGATTTGAAGTCAGGGTTTTGGCAATCTGCCATTCATGTAGATGATCGGCCAAAAACGGCTTTTGTATGTGAGGAAGGGGTATTTCAGTTCAAGCAACTCCCTTTTGGGCTTAAAAATGCAATCCAAAATTTTCAAAATTTACTTGATGTTGTGCTTAAACCTCTGATTGATTGTTCTTGAAGGCAGTATTATCCATAAATCGATGACATTGTTGTTCACTCTCCGAACATTGATGATCACTTTAGAGGCAGTTCTATACTGTTTACAGAAAGCAGGGTTGACAGTTAACCCGAGTAAATGTCATCTTTTTAAAGAAGTTAAATTTTTGGGATATATTGTGAGTGGCCAAGGTATACAGATAGATCCAGATAAAGCCAAAGCAATAAGGGAGTTTCCCACACCTATCAGTAAAAAGTCACTGGAACGTTTTCTTGGCTTGAGTGGATGGTGTGCCAAGTTCGTACGAAATTATGCGACCATTGTTGACCCTCCAACTAATATGAGAAGAAAAGGCGTCCAATGGCACTGGGACGAGAGCTGTGAAAGAGCATTCAATCTGTTAAAGGGAGAGATTGCTAAGTCTATATCCTTGTCAATACCCAATTTTGAAAGAGCGTTTGAAATCCATACTGATGCTAGTGGGGTTGGTTTGGGTGCAGTTCTTCTACAACGCTCTGAGGCAAACGGAGCAAAGGTTATTGCCTTTGCATCTCATACTTTGAGTTCTTCAGAAAGAAATTATTCCACAACTGAATTGGAGTGTCTAACTGTAGTCTGGGCCTTTGATAAGTAGTGCCCTTACCTTGAGGGTTCAGAAACCACTGTGTATACAGATCACCAGGCATTAGTGTGGTTATTTAGAGGAAAGGCACTTAAAGGCAAGCTGTTGCCCTGGGTGCTAAGGTTACAGGAGTTCGAGTTTTCAATCCGGTATAGACCAGGGGTAGCAAATTTTGTGCCTGATGCCTTGTCCAGGGCTTTCGTTAATGTTGATTATGATCAAAATATTTGCTTTCATCCAAATTGCAAAGGTGATCCATCTCGTCATGTTCACTGGATTCAGTGTGAAGCTTGTGAAAAGTGGTTTCATTGGTTATGTTTGGGTCTAAGTAAAGCAGAGGTGGATGCTATTGATAAGTATTATTGTGATAGTTGCACAACGAAAATCCGCCTGAGAGATCCAATTGTGCAAAATTATGAGTCCGTGTTAACCCTTCCCGAGAGGGGTGTGTTGTTAGTAGAGCAGCAAAGAGATCCAGAGTTACTACTCATACGAGAAAAGGTAATGAATCCGACTTTAGATGATCATATAACTCACAGATTTCAGTTGGAGAATGATATGCTTGTTCTGAAGGATGGTTCTCAAAGTGTCATGGTTGTGGTGCCCTGTAAATTAGTCAATGAGATTGTGGCGCTCTATCATTCTACCCCAACGTGTCCTCACAGGGGCATTAGGAAAACGATTTCGAAAATAAGAGAGCACTATTGGTGGAAAAGAATGAAGGCTGATGTTGAAGATTATATTAAGAAGTGTAGACAATGCCAACTATCCAAACCAGTTTATTGTAAACCACAAGGTTTTATGGAAACTACAAATAGTAGTCATCCGTGGGACGTGGTGGCCATGGACCTTCTTGGTCCCTTTCCTCAAAGTATAGACGGTATCTTGTATGTTAAAGTGGTTACTGATCATTTTTCCAGATTTTCCTTTTTGTTCACCCTTAAGAGAGCCACAGGAAAAGTTGTGGCAGGGGTGTTGACACATTTGTTTTGTACTTGGGGTAGTTGTAAAGTTCTGCTCTCAGATAATGGTCCTCAGATGGTGTCTAGAGCTGTGCATGAGATTTGTGTTCTCTGGGGTGTGAAAAGGGCATACACAACTCCCTACCACCCCCATACCAATTGGGTGGAGAGGGTTAACAGAAACATTGTTTCTATGCTGTGCTGTTTTGTAGGCAAGGATCATACACAATGGGATCAGCATATTTCTGAATTCATGTTTGCCCTAGATTTTTTCGAACATGACCCCACAGGTTTTACTCCTGGAGAGTTGTTTCTAGGTCAAAAACTTGTGGGACCAGGTGAATGGTTAGAACACAGAGGTCAAAGTAGGCCTAACGAGGAGGAGAGAACAAGAATGTTCACATTGGCCAAAGAAAGAATACGCTTGCAGAGTAAAAGAAATAGTTCCAAGTATGATCCAAGGCGGGAAGAGGTTAGAATCGGTGTTGGAAAAAGTCTTGCTGAGGTCTCACCTCCTGACTAATCTAAACAAGAAGTTTTCAGCTTAGCTGGCACCTAGATGGAGAGGCCCATATGTAGTTGCTGCTCAATTATCTCCTGTAACCTTTTCTATTAAAGATGAAGGTGCAGGGGAGACGAGGATTGCCCATGTAGATCAATTGAAGGAGATAGAGCATAATTTGACATCTGCAAATGCTTAAAAGTGGGGGGGGGGGGGGGGGGGGAGAAGGGGAATGTAGGGATATTAAGGTTTGTCCTCTTGTTTTGATATAACTTTTAGTACAGCAGTTCCTACAGCATGCTCTACTGTGTGTTTTGTCTTCAAGTGTGCTCATTTGTTGTAGGTCTGGAATGTCCCCTCTTGTTTGTAGTTTAGCAGAGAGCTACTCTGGGTATTGTAGATACTAGATCCTCATAGCATTATTATTTTAATTAAAGGCATGTTACCACAGGTGTTCTGTACTTGGCACACTGATGTTTTGTAAGAAAGAGATGTTACTTTGTGGAAGCCTACTGTAATTTGAATAGTCATATTGGTTGGCTTAACTTAACCTTATTTATGTGTGATTGGTGGATATCTAGAAGCCTTGTCAGGGCCAGACAGGCAGGACACAATGACTGGCTCCCAGATGTTTTCTTTCGTCTTTGTGTTTCTGTGTTTGCTTTCTTTTGGTTCTGTTTCATCCCTTGGTCCCTACAGTGTAAAGGCTTGCTGCTTTAGTGAAATTATCAACCATAAAATGTAGAGTGTATATAGCTTACCTGTATCTACAGTAACTGTACGAGTGTGAGAAAGAAGGAATATTTAAGTCAGTGATCAACATTGTATGCTTCAGAATCTGTGCTAGCCCTCGAACAGGGCTGTACTTTATGATGTTACTCTTAGTCAATATGATAAGTCCCAAAACATTCAGCAATCATTTTGATGTTTCTTGTCTTGTTGCAGATGATTCCGAGAATGTTATCGTGAAGAGAGAGAAGAAGATTGACTATTCCAATCCAAATATTCAAAGGGTAAAATATTTACTTTAAAGTTTCATATACCATGATGGGTCATTATCATCCACACTGCAGCAAAATTAAAAGCTATTATGAATAGTCCTGGAAAAAATGTTCATTTCCTCTCAAGGGAGTCTAAATTTTCCAAAATTTCTTTTCATATTTCTGTGAAAAAAGGATAAATTTCCACGTACCAAAATTGCACCCCAGATACACAAATTTTTCTCTGAACACACATATTTCCTAGGAAGGAACCTCAACTTCCCAACTTCCCAACTTTTTCTAGCCATGATTATGAATTTCAAATATATTGTTGCATCAATTTACCTGGTATGCTTTTCTGTGAACAATGTGCTCTGCCGTACACCTCATGAAAGTTTTTTTTTTTTTCTTTTTAAAAACACCAATCTCTGTGATTCATAAATCACCCCATGAGGTTACTGTGTAAAGAAGGGCTTTACCTCTGATACAATAGTTGTAAAAAGCTATAAAAATTTCTGTACCATGGACTATTTGTCCAATTATGGCCTAATTTCCAACAGAAATCTGTTTTCATAGACGTTTCATTGTGGGTATTCATGTGGAAGTGCGACACCTTTACCACGGGGTCTAGTTCTGCTAACTTTTTAGCTGAAAAAAAAAATAGAAAATTCTACTTAATGCCGTAATTATCACTCTAATTAATGAAATTCCTCCTGAAAGAAATGTGACCTAGATGTTATTGTCCAGATTGGCATCAAATGGAAGAGAGTGATGGGAGGTGAATGAGAAAGACTATTTTTGCTTCAAACAGCACATCCTGCCTTGAAACTTTCATGAAAATTTATTTCCATACTTACATCACATATTGAGTTGACTTGAGTAATTGCATCATAAAGTCACTGGTACTTTCCATACACAATTGATGTTTCGTGTACTGTGGTTCACCATCAATGAAAGACACTAGCTTCTATTAATTCAAAGTAAGTTTCACTTCCACAGCCTTTAAAAATTAAATTTCAAATTCAGCACAGGACATTTAGGTAAACAAAGAGATCCTTTTCAGTGAATTTGTTCGATGGCTTTTCATCTTTTCCATATAAAATAAGAAAGTTTGGAATGTCTGTTTTGGGGCATTTGTGGATTTTCAATCTGTGATATCAGTCTGATCTCCTCATGTGGAAGAAGTTCATCTTAGAAATATTTTGTAACGGTAAAATAAAAATAAAAAGACAAAAAGGTGGAAAACAGCAGAATATTTTGAAATTTAAATCTGAAGTGAAGTTGGTAGGGATATGTTTCAGGGGAGTGTTTACAGAGCTAAGTAGTGGTGTAAATTAGTGTAGTAAAAATTACTATCATAATTTTTTCTGATTTTCTGTAATATCAACTTTGAAAACACTACCTTGCTTTTTCCAAACAAAATCTTAATCATGTTCCCTTTTTTTGTGACATTGGAAAATGTTAATGTTTAAGATATAGTCTTACAATCCAGTATGAATAGTTGTACAAATATCTTATGATTTCTGTACAAAGTACCACTTTCATCAGTTGTTCTTATTGTCAAATATGTTAGTAAAATGCTTCGATCGTAGGAAACTAATTTTCATATTTCATGTACATGCAGATTGAATGATGCCTTGTACTTTCTCGTTTTCTCCTTTTTCTTCTCCATGATCAGACTCACAAAACTTCACATCGAGAGAAAGTGACCAACGCCAGCAGCAGTGACAGTGAAGATGAGAGCAGGGGAGTAAGCCTCTCGTACAAGTCATCGAGGACAGCTGTAAGTGTGGCACCTTCAGTAAGCCAGAATGGTTTAGAACAGACACTTCTGTCAGTTTTGTGGTTGTGCTATAATTTGAGCATAAATTACAGTTTGATGTTTGAGACGTGAACTTAACCATCTGTGCCTGCTCTCAGTTAGATATACACAAGCATTAGTAGTATTTAGCTACCTGAAAGTTAGAGAAAGCCAGACCATTGTTTTGTTTAATTACTAATTCTGTTAAATTTTATGGCAAATTTACATTGTCATTATTTATAATATTTCATATATATTGCTAATCACCTTTTGAACTATTGTTATGTTATGTTGTGAGGACTGAACTTACAATTATAACATTTTACAGACACCTTACTTGGATTCCAAATATCCCTATACATTGTGTTTTTTTTTTCCTCTGGACATTTCCTTACGCATGCTTGTAGGTTGATATAGTCTTTCTTTTGTTGTGTGCACAGAAACCAGAGGGCCCAGAAGATGCAGGAGCTACAGCTACTATTGATATTGATACAGACTTACAGAAAGATGCCCAGGCAATCTTTGAAAGAAATAAGAAAATCAATGAGGTAATAAGATCCCTTTCAGAACCAGAGGACTAGACAAAGCTAGATAATTGTCTATATGTACACTAAGCCTTTTACATCTACAAGTATAATTGATCTACCACCGATGGTTTTACTAAAATAGTTATCTCCTTGTTGTAGATTCTGAAACATGGTTGGGGTTTGTTTTATAGATATTACATTAAGGAAGGTTGATTGTTTTGCCAATGGATTTAACATGTGCTTTTATTGGTCAGTTGTGACTTATTGTATGAAAAGTTGTGTTTGACTTTTTCTTTGCAGGATAGTAATTCTTTTTGCCATCTAATTTATGTTTTTACAGTGTTAGTATTTTACTTCCTTAAATTTACCAATCACAAACAAAATTCTGTGTTTCTCCAACACACAGTTAACCTGATCCTGTGAGTGTCGTATATGTAACAGTCTTTGTATTCATAAGTCTACTGCATCAGTGTCAAAACCAATGAGTAG
Source organism: Stichopus chloronotus (assembly GCA_021234535.1). Taxonomy (NCBI): domain Eukaryota; kingdom Metazoa; phylum Echinodermata; class Holothuroidea; order Aspidochirotida; family Stichopodidae; genus Stichopus; species Stichopus chloronotus. Next base: position 21,814,426 of record CM037835.1, read on the forward strand.
CTTACATTGGGCACATAGATTCAGGATTAATATTCCTTATGTACCCTGACAAGAAACTCTGATAAATTTTTCTGTTCTTTCTCACTTTTATGTCTAGTGTGTGTATGTTTAGCTATTTCAAAGCAGTTTTTCTTATTTCTGTGATACGGGCGATGAAAGCTCTTAAGAACAGCTGTTAAATTTTTTGCTTTCATGGCAGGAATTGAAGGGCAAGGAAGATGATAAGGTCTATCGAGGAGTCAACAACTACCACACTTACATTGAAGTAAAAGACACCGCTCTAGGAAATGCCTCCAGTGGTCATGTGAGGTGAGCCCAAATCATTCATGGTTTGAAGAGTTTGCTGGTCAGATGAAAGCACCAATGTGCAAACTATTGAGGAGCCTAAAAGACTTCCATTCCTTTTGTGTTGATGTTTGCACTTGAAACAGTGCGCACAATCAACATAGGACAATTTTCCTACCAGTGATTCAGTAATTCTTTCGATGACTCCTCTTCTTCCACATTGAAAAGAAGATCTCCCAGCATTCCATTGGATGTTTTTTTTTTATCTGTCAATCCTTTTTGTAACATTCTATCATTTGGCAGTCGTTTGTAACTATTTTATTGGTTTCCTTTCTGCCTCTTTCTTGTTTTTTTTTTTGTGAAGGTTTTTTTCCAGAGTTTTCACATGATGATGCTCCTTTTTAGAATGATTGATGGCTAACTTTCACCCGTTAGTGTACTTCAAAGTGATTGCTGTTGGTTACCACGTTTTGTGATTCTTGTGGTGTATGGCAACCAACTTGAAATTTAAATACAAATGTTACCCTTTCTGTGTGCCATGATTGGACCTGTTTGTACATTTTTTCCCCTTTGCTTACATTGTTTCTCACCTGTCTCTACAAAACCAAAGTACCTTTTGCACCTCTTATTGATGTGTTAGTGAAAAGTTGTAACCTTTGTGTCAATATCCTCAATGTAGCCCAGTTTCTGATCTTACTTGCATCTCCTCAGTTAAATATCTGCCTCTTCAAGTGCCTACTCCAAAATCTTAGAAAAACTGGATGATGATTAGCTTGAAAAGTAGTCTTCCAACCATTTTACCAGAAACTTATCCTTCAGGGTCTGTGCTTTTCACTCCACTTTGTTTGGTACAGTTTAAGTGATTTCTAGTCACTTGCAGGCAGGACCCTTTTCCTTCCTATGATGACTAATCGTGGCATTTTCAGTGAAACCATCAACTTTCCATCAATTTTCAGAACCTATTGCTTGTATTTTATCAAATGGAAACTGCAGTCCTAATCATTATTGAAATAAAAAAAATACTTGCTTTATCAGATTTGAAATTTGTTACTTTGATATATTGGAAAACTAACACAACTCTTCAAGCTAGTGCAAAATAAATTAAGGATCAAAGGATAACAAACAAAATCATTTCCATGTCTTTTTGATAAAAAAACGAAAACACGGCTATAAATTGTCAAAACATTTGTGTATTTTGGTGGCATTGCCCTTTCTTTTTTGGATTGGATTTGGAATACGTTTTGTCTTTTGCTTTTGTTTCGTCCAGAAAAGGACCAATGAGGGCGCCAGCCAACATAAGATCCACCACGAGATGGGACTACGCACCAGACATATGTAAAGATTACAAAGAGACCGGCTTCTGCGGGTTTGGTGACAGCTGCAAGTTCATGCACGACCGATCAGACTACAAGTTTGGTTGGCAGCTCGAAAGAGAGTGGCAGAGTGGAGCATTTAATCAGGAGGAAGGTACTTAAATGTTGGCAGGGGTGGATTTTAGTCAGAACAAAGATAGAAATGTTGAGTTTGGAGCAAAAGTGAGAAGTAAAAAGTGATATATACAGCAGTCTTTAAACATTTAGAGAAATTTTGCAGCTCATCCAAACGGTTATTTGTCACCTTCATCTTTGGTTAAAGTTTTTGTATTTTTGTTTCACTACATAAAATAATTTTATTTCTAGTATATTTTTATTGAAACTGGAAGAAAAGGTTGAAATACAAAAAGCCATAGTAGCATAGTGAAGGACACCAGAACACTACAACCTGCCAAAAGTCTTATGATGTGATTTTAAATAAATGGATAAGTACTATAAAATTCATAAATAATGGAAATGTGCTCTCAGTGATGTACAGTAAGTATTAGTTGTTATGTACTACCTATCAACCAATTGACAGTGTCTCTGTGGGCAATCAGTGTTTTGTTCCATTGGTTATCAAATTACTTATTCTTTAAGGAGCATGAGCTCTCATCCTTTAGAAAATCAATTTGCCATCATTTTGTTCTTTTTTTTTCAATTCCTGAAATCATTTCTTTAAATGGACCAAGGCAGTTGATAGTGTGTCATTTGTTGGCAACATTTCATGCTGGAGGTGTCTTTTTTTTTCTCTGTCGATGTCTGCATCAAAGTAAGAAATCGATTTATCGTATGATTCAATATCATGTATAATTTGACTTTAATGTTGTTCTGCTTAAACGTAAATTGTTTGGTTTATTTTGTCTCCAGATCCAAGCAAATATGAAATTGACAGCGATGAAGATGAGTTTCCTTTCAAGTGTTATATTTGCAGGAATCATTTCACAAGTCCTGTTGTCACCAGGTAGAGATATAAGTGTAAAGTTTTTGTGTACTTCCCATCACATAATGTTGCAGGACATGACTTATTCCAAATGTGAGATTTTTTGTAACTAGGGTCGTTCCTATGGGAGTTTGTAGGTAAGATCTGGCAAAAAAGTTTGTTCATTACCAGCAGGTTTGATGCAACTTTTTTAAAAATATTTTTCCTTGACATCTGTGACATGGGAAACCATGGATTTATCAACACTGTCATTAAGTGTCATCACCATGGTGTCATCAACACTGTCGTGTAAAGTAATCCACGAAGAGCGATGCCTTTATAAATCAGTTTATTGCACCTGTAAGTGCTTCAAAGCAAACTGATATTACTTAGTCTTTCTAATGTAAAGACCAGATGGTTTGTAAAACATCTCACCACATTGTGTGGAGATCAGAAATGGCTTTGCTTCATACACTTTTGTAGCAAATTGGTCAGAAGCTTGAAGCACAACATCGGTAGTACTTGATGATAAGCATCGCTGATGTCTATTCTAAGGATATCCAGGATGGCCTTTTGAGAGTGACAAACCGTTGCACCTCATTAATAACTTGGTCTCAGTGTAAATATTACCTGTCTCTTGTTTTCTGTTAAAGTCTCAATTTCTGCTTACGTTCAAAGCCCTTGGTGATGACAGGTTACAAGAATGGTTTCAATGATCCCCTTTATGTATTTGAAAACAATGCCGATGGCAATAGAATATCACATGAACTGAGATGTGTGTATTAGTTTATGTCACCAAATGACTCTACATGATATGTCATAGTTTATCACACCAGTGATACATATTTGAGCTGTTTAGTCCAGTTACCTTTTGACACAGTGACAAGTTCTGATCTTATAAACCCTGCCTGACTAAACTTTGTGAATGTCCTGTAATCAATGACTGAGCTTATCAATGAAGATCCAAATGCAATAGGGTTTAATGGTTGGTTGTCCTGTTCACACAATAAGCTGCATATTTGGTTCTAACATGCCCATGAAAACTCCACACCTCTAGGGTGACATGTACTCATGTTTACTAGGCTTTTCTCAGAAAGGAATAATTATGTAATAACATTCAGATAAGTCCCTGCCCCCTTCCAAAAAAAAAACCCCAAAAGGCAAAAGCAAAGCCTATATTGTCTGTATATTTGTTTTATCATCCATGGTAGTTCAGTAGTATCAAATAAATATATTTGGTCCACAATCTGCAAAATTATTTAAAAAAATCATTAAAAAAAAAATCATTAAAAAAATGCAGTATGAAAAGTAAGCAGTGAGACTCATGTACTTTTGGAGTGTATGAGCCATCAACAACAGATTATCTTAAGTTTTTTGCTTCTCTTCATATTTCCTCCTATCTCTCTTAGGTGTAAACATTACTTTTGTGAGAAGTGTGCTTTGAACCACTATAAAAAGAGTAAGAGATGTTTCGTATGTGGACAACAGACGAATGGTCTCTTCAATGTGGCTAGAGGTGAGAATAATAGTTTACAGCCCCCTCCTCCCACGTCCGCTAAATCAATGTACATGGTCATTGACATAGCTAAATGTGTCATTGAAAGACCTTTAAAAATTCTAAACTTTAAATCAACAGTGCGTAAGGAGAGTTCTACATGAGAAAAATTAATTGCATTTGATAAGGGGCAGAAGAAACTACTTCTTTTGGCGTTAAAACAGGTGGTTGCTATGATGACTTTGCTGTTTCCAAGGTAGGAACTGTAAAGTGTAGTAATGCTTCTGTTTTACAAACAGCACCATTGCTTTAATATGTCATACAACATTTGGAGAGTACATCATCTTGCTGTAGCCCTCATAAATCAGAGCTGATCATACAGTGTTGGTACATGTTCTATGTTATTACTATTGGGGTGCAGGAAAGTTTTGTCAGTTACTTCATTGTTGGGGCTATGTGCAGGTCTACAGAACATATGCTTGCATGGTTCATTTAATCAAAATTTGCAAATATTCGTAGAGAACGACAAGCCTATGTGAGTAGGATGCATGTAAACTTCTCTTGTTATGTAAGTAATTTACCCCTTCGATTGTGATATGTTCAAATTTCAGCTACAAGTATTTCATCAAAATATATTTGATGGAAGGTAATGGTCATATTGGAGAAGCAATCCAAGGCATTGAACTGACATTTGCATTTTGTAATGGAGAAAGTGAGTCCAATGGTTAGTTTTGGTTGTGCACCATTCATGGAATGTTGATGCACCAATATATGCTGTAGGTGGTTAACAATCTTGAAACTGATTGTCCAAAAGTGATTATTTTAACTTCGTTTCTGCATGTCAGGCAAACTCTTTTTTTTTTTCTTTTTTTACAACACCTAGAACTCATCGCAAAGTTGAAGAAGGCAAGAGGCGATGGCGACGGTGCGGAGGAAGGGCATGGTGGAGATTCTGATGATGACTCGTCTTGAAGATGACAGGTATGCGATGTTGATTGCGACAGGCTCGATGTATTTCCGTAGCAACCAACCACAGAAAAGTGGTAGTTGACTTTTGGCAGGGAAATGAGACTTTGAGACTCACTGACCAAACTGACAAGGCGTGAAGCCGAAAGACCATCCAGGGTGGAAATGACGTTATCTCCATGGCAACATGTTTGATATGAAGGACTCCTTCTCACTGGATGTCGAGTGAATTGACAACTTGCCTGTGTTGTGATTGGTGCATTTGACATCTTCGAGTGACATTGAAATTAACCGCTTGGAAAAGAACTGTTGTCATACACTTTGTACTTCTTTTTTACCAAACCCCACTGGCTCCGTTGTCTTTAGTATTATTGGTATTCGTGTTTCTTAAGGGCTTATCCTATGACATCCTTCTGCCCTCTAACATGGGTCTCATTTGCTGTTAGTTTTGATCCTGTTAAGATGTCACTCAATGGAAGCAACTTCTCGAAGATTTTTTCAATGCATAGCATCTCAAGTAATGTAACCCTCACAAATTTGGAAATTTGAGAGAGACAACAACAGAGAGAGGAACACCATAAGCTTGTCCGCAATTTACACAAAATTACCCACGCAGCATAGCCAACTGTGGAAATGTGTAGCTTACCTCCATAGTGTTAGTCAAAGGTAGCTTTTTGCTCAAGCTGAGTAACTGATTAGCTGGTATTACTTAGCAACTAACTATCAGAAAAGTACACAAGATGAGTCGATGTCTGTAGTCACTATCTGGCGACAATGTTGCATCTTCACTCTTAATTTTGACTAACAGTTCAAAGGAGTGTGTGTAATTGGGAAGATAGGAACTTTTATGCAGTCTTCCTTGCAATGAGATATAAACATAAATCCAGGATTTGCCCAATCCCAAGCCTCTTTCCCCTTGACCACCTCAAGCAGTGTCCCTCATCACCCCACTGGGACCTTATAGTGAGCTCTTGGCCCTAAAGTATCAAAACTCCAGTGAGAATTTGGTTGATTTCCAGTCGTGTTCACAGGATTTTAGGCAAGGTTTTCCAACACTGCATCCATTTTGCAATGATTACTAGTTGGAGGTACAGTTTCATTTGATGTTTGTAGACATTTCTTACAGTGTATGGAAGAGTTTAAGTTCACTAATTCCTTAAATGTGCTGTCCTCCTTTAGGGTAAAAGCCATGTTTTGCTGTCTCCTGTCAAATAAGTGGTAATCTTTTCGAAAAAACCACAGACGATGTGGACTTTGGCAATGTATGTTGTATCATTCAAATATTTGAATATTTCTCATAATAATTACATTGCAATGTCGCAGTAGGATTTTCCGCAGTATAGTGACCTACTCCCAGATAGATAACCACAATGAACAGTTGACACACAGGGCCCTCTTAATGTAGTATTCTGAGGGTCGATATATTGTTTCAAGACATTGCAAGGAAACCCCGAAGACTACCATTGTCATTCTCCTTTCCCCTCAGCATAGTGTACTACATACCTTCATCATGATACCAGGTCATTGTTCTCAAACTGTATGGCCACTGTTTAATAGTCAACATTCCAATTTTGGTCAACATGGCATACTCGTAAGGTCCTTTTGGCCCACCTACCTGTCACCCCTCCCCTCTTACCCTTCCCCACTCAAAATTAGAAGGCACTAGATGTAGCTTAACTGTGTCCTTTCTGAGGGTTTCATCAAGTTGTTTGAACCACCAAACAAACCATCTCCCATGCTTCACAGAGCATCTTTCATGTGTTTTTCTTGGAACAAACTTCAAGCCCTCTCCAAGTTTTATTTGCCATTAAGCTGAAGTTTACATAGAACTAATTGCATCTCTTGTGTTTACACAGTAGCTGCTTATCTCACTGTTGTAGTACGGTATGCAAAGAAAATGGGTATACTGTCAGCCAGAACATGTACATTACAATCCCAATGGCTTTGACTAAAATATAAAAAGCAAGCAAATGGACTGTTTCGCTCCCTTCAGTGTTTATTTGCTGACATCATGTATACATCATGTGCTTTTTGCAAGGACACTTGGTTGCAGTGGCACAAGGGTCATGTAGTACACTGCTGTCTCTTGTCCTTTATTTTCATTTTAAATCTTTTATTCTACCTACAGAGTCTGCTCTCTGTGACCATGTGATAGTGCAAGAAACTGATCAGTGAATCATGTATTGAGTTTTCCTGCGGCTCTCACTGCTTCTTGTCTGTGATTTTTTTTTGTTGTGACTCCAAACTCAAAGCATTGCCCAACAATCTTGTATGTGACTGTTTGTAGCTTGGGAAACCCATACCTCTATCTTACCATTCTTCTTGTCATCCCTCTACATGTCCCATGTTTTGAGCAACTTTGTTACTTTCCGCTGTGAATCCTTGTTGGTATGATTATTTTTGGTTAAACCCTAAGATCAAGGACTCCACATGGCTTACTCTTAGGATCCTTTTTGTACCCATTCCAGTCACTGTATCTGATGCCTTGTTTCAGTTTCTGGAATTTCCTGTCTGCATTTGTTCCCTGCATATTTCACTACCAACTGAGTGCCCACCTTCCATCATTTTTACCCCTTGTTTGGAGAATTCCATGTCATATCCTGCTTTCATGGCTAGTGACTGTCTGGACAGAGAAAGTCAAGTGGGCTTTCGTGTTCCTGCCAGATTCACAGACAATCTCATCGTAGGATAAAACAATGGTGGCAGCTACCTGGTAACTACCTGGGACAGATCACTATTTACCACAAATCTGTTGAATAGATATATATGCTTATAGTTGATTTGGAGAAAGCCAGTGAAAAAAGTTGTGTGAGATGTATTTAATGGCACAATGATCTTCTGCTAGTGGTTCCATCAGGGTGATCAGGGACTATTAGTCCAAGACCCCATGTAGACCCTTTGGTCCATTTTATGAAATTATGTTGAAACTGCTGTTTCCAACACATGCTTTCATGGATTTGTGTTACACTTGGACACAATGTCCCTTGGTTGATAGGCCATTTGGGGTTGTTCAAAACCTTGTGGTCCAAGGGCTCATGTGGACCCTATGGCCCATTTTATGAAATGCTGCAAAATGCTTCTACAGATTCTCATGTACCATGTCAATGGTTTGTAATAATGATACCCTGTTACTGTTAATCGTCGGGGTTCATGAATTGTATTCCATGGATCTCTGTGGAAACTATGGCTTTTTTTTTATTAAGTGTAAAGTGTTGCAGAAGTCTTCTCCTCCTATCTGTTTCAGCTGGGAATTATAATTGAGTAATAGGGCAATGGGTAAGATTGCTTGCAAACTGATAGTCTATATTGTTTGAGGTACATGTTTAAAGGGGCACACAAAATTCAGATTTTTCCAAACCTGTCAACTTTGTGTGGTGTTTCCTTTACATAAGGCTTCTAGTGGACAGATCAGTAGTCAAACTAAGAGGATCATCAGGTCCCACATACAAATGAAGACTAATGATGTAGTTGTTAATGATTTAATTTGGTTTTGGAAAATTTGTGAACAGACACTTTTCCACATTAGAACTTATTTGTATGCACACAGTCAGTACAAAACCAGGGCACAAATGTGAAGAAGAAAAAACAAATCAACTGTTTTGACAGTTATCGAGGGTAAAAGTTGACTAGGGATGCTAATTGTAAGCATTTGTTTGGTAGTAGTCCACCTTGGTTAGTCACGTTTATGAAATTCAGCAATTTGTGCCATCCTACAGAACCTCTTGTACAATGTTGATGATTTGCTACAGTGATGCTCTGTCATTGGTTGCTACTATTTGCCACAATGATATGTTAATGGTACCTTAAAGGTGTTCTGGTATGAGCCTCTGCACCATCGGTGCTCTTGTTTCATGTTCCTCATACCTTTCATCTTGCATACCTGGAGAATTTAGAAATTAGTACTGTCTTTCCCTTCTGTTTTATTTGTATTTACTTGGTTTCTCTTTATCACATGTTCTCTCACACCTACTCCTTCAACAGACTATTACAAAAGTGGTTTCTGTGGACAAAGTTTCACCTACAAGTGTGTCCATAATGCTGGACAGTTTTTTTTTTCATGTCTGTTGCTCAGCCCACAATGGGTGCATCATGTCCCAGGTCCCTGTTTTTCTGTGTTCTTTATTTTGATGCTATGTTCTAATATTCAATCCATCTTTGTCATTAAACTTGCAGTCTGCCACCCTTTTTTTTGTAGCTGTGATGAATATCATACAGTATTATGTACAATATGTTGTGTGGTATAAGCTTAAGTAGCATTTAGCGTGCATAATTCTTGTACACTTGGGTTGAAAGTAGCTAAATAGCCCATCTCATGAAACTCAGATTTACACAAATATTTGTGCTCCACCCCCTCAACCACCCCACTACATTAGGTTTTTTCAGTAAATAGCTGCAAGTGTTCCAGCATGATTTATAGAAATCCTTGAACCTTTGTTTTGTGCATGCATGTTCTAACTACATTCCTTTCCCACAGAATCATCAGATGGCAAAATATTAATACATTTATTAATACAACATCTCTCATGTTCTCATTCTCCATGAGCAAAACTGGAGCAGATTTGCTCAGTTTTTAACCAACGCAAGTCCTCTCAGTGAGTTGATACATGTCAGTTGATCACAGAAAGGTCAGCTATTTCTCTGAATTCTTGAAGTTTAATGGTTTTTAGTGATAGCATTCTTGAAATGTAAGTGCAAACACAAGTGCAAGCTTCTGACCACAAGTATGTTGATGTATGGGAACTCTGTACGTCCTTTACTGTACTTCTCGATGAGTTCACTTTAAGAAATCTGAAATTGTGCCATTTGCACCTCTTTGAGGTGATGTCAGTGGTAAAATTCAGTTGAAACAAACATCATCAGTCAACAATACTGTATGAACAAAGAATGTGCATCGATCGTATTTACTCGACTGAATAAGTATGGCATTTCAATTTACCAGCTTGCAATTTGTCAGTCGGCTTTGGCGACTCCAATATTTTTAGAGTACTCGCGGCCTGAATTATGGCAACTCTGATGCTACTTGCAGCTGCTACTTAAAATAGGTCTCAACGATGTCATACTTTATACCACCTACACATTTTCAAGAGTTACATTTTGATTAAGAAATATCATAAAGACAATGTAGGGCGCCAAGTAGGGCCCCAAACAGCGTTCAAGTTGGTGGATTAGAATTAGAATGTCTAACAATCTAAGTTGTCAGACATAAGCCTGGTCTAATTGGGAAACCAGAAATAAAAAACAGCAGTAATACTGTAGGTTTTAATGTTCTGATTTACTTAACTTGCAATTCAAACTGGAAAGCACACACACACCAAAAAAAAAAATGGTCTCCATAAATGCTTTTTTGCAGTTTTAAATATTCCACAGGTGTTGTGACTACAAGAAAAGTGGAGTTGAGTCACAACTCCTGTCCAGGATTCACCACCACTCTGAAGGAGGGTGGAGTATTCCACCAAAGTCTTTCTGTCAGTGTCACACCTTTCAATAGGTAGACCTTCGTTGGTTATATGAACCTGTTTTGATCATTTTTAAAATATGATATTCCAAGTCCTCAGAGTCATCAACTCTGCATAGCATTTTCAGTGGAGAAAGCACCAGAAAATGGTAAATGTGCCACATTGCATTTTAGGATTATATTAGCAACATACCTTAAAAAGCTAAGGCAACATATTGTAATTCAAACATTGCCAATTCAAGGGACGTAACAGATCTCCTGAGTACTTTAATCAGTGCCAAAATTGAAACACATCTTTCTTCTTACTTTTGTTTTCGATCACTTTGGGCTGTACTGTTGTCTCGCATTTGATGGGTAAATTATGGACAGATTTTTGTCTACCCAGACAGGTTAGATTCTCTCAACTAGGCTACTTTAATCTCAACCTACAAGCTGCTGGCCTTAATTTCTCCTAGTGCAGACCTAAAGGTAAGCTTGTTGCTTGAGGGATATCCTGGTGAGCATGTAAGTCCCTTCATGTAATCAGACACTTCCTCTGTGTGCATATTGTGTGATACAGGTATGGGAGCTAACCTGCATCTTTTGAATTTTGTACCTTTGATATCAATCAAAGGATAGATTTACCAATTAAGATTTTTTTTGGCTTGCACCTGAAGAAAAATCATACTCAGATTCAGGAAGACCTCATGTCCCTGGAATGTTATGTTTGATTTTCAAAGTGGTTGTCTTGTATCTTGTACTTTAGATGTTTACAGTTGTCAATATGAGGTCCCCTATCAGGTTCATTTGCTGTAAGAGCACTGATTGGCTTCCTAATCAGAAGATTGGACTTTGCACAAGCTTGGAATTGCTTCTAAAATTACTTCACATCAAACAGCTCTAATCTCTGTACGTAGTGTAGTACCCCTCCGCCACTGGATAAGGAGGAGACTTCTGCAGGACTTGAAAAAAAAATAATTAAAGATTAAAGTATTTGCTTTCCAGGCACTTAAAAAAATCTCATTATAGAGTTTAAACTTAAGGTCAAAAAGTCCAGCGATGATTTCTTCCTGCAACTGATCTTGTTTCTAAGACTGCTTTTTATTTTTCACCTATTCTTTTGGTCATAATGTTTTAATAGATAATGGTTATTTTGTAAAAAATATTGTTGTAGATTACATGTATAAATAAATTTCAGTAATTCCTTTACACTCTCCATTTGTGTGAGTTTTTGCTTCTACTTCTATCTGAAAGTGTTTCTTTTTGTTGTTGCTTGTTTCGTGATATCACATACAAGGGGAGGGACCCAACGCCACCTAACGTCATGGTAGCTGTTTTGTCTTCTTAATTAGATCCAACACATTAAAGAAAAATGTTTGGTTATGTTTAATTGCAAGACTCACATTATAAGCAGAACTTTAAAAGCAGAATGTGCTGTCATTCCTGCATTTCTAAAAGTACATCAAAGGGCTGCTAATTCTTCGTGCAGTTGCAAAAAGCTATAAAACTACGGTACCATGGTATATTGGACCAAAAATAGCCTACATTGCATACATTGATATATTTAGCTCCCTTTCTGTTGGTTTTATTGTATCATATTTTTTTGTTGTATTTAATTTCACTTAATGTAATTTCGTGGTTTTGAATTCAGGAGTACTTCAGTGTGACTAGCATGATGTGTCTTCTCAGATACTTTTACTCTCTTTGTTAATTCATGCATTACTTCAGTGCATAACTACAAATTCATTGCAATTGTTACCACTGGTTGGAGATGCATTTCTGAGACTCTGTCTGTGCTGAGTGGGTGACATGCATGATTGCACTACACTGATGACAGTCAAAATATTCTGTACAACAGATCCCACTTTATTGTAACTATGCAAACATCTGACTGGCCAACTCAAACCAAGAGCATTCCTTTCTTTTGAAAGAGACCAACACATTCTAGGATGCCCTTCAAACTTTTCCACACAGAAATAGGAAATGGGCTCTTTACACTTTGTCTGGTGGGACATGGTTGAGAAATGTGAAAGGTGTTTTTATTTATTTTGCACTCAGTTGTTCTTTGATGTTGTTTACAGGAACTTAATTATGGGGATGGCATGTCACAGTCAAACATAGTTAAACATTGAGTCAATTTTTTATCAAGTCACACCCTATGCAAGTTGTAAGCAAACAAATTGAACATCTGCAGAGAGGTATCGAGTGGATCGAGAAACGCGATGTTGGACCTATGAAGAACCTTTGGCAGGAGTTTCACCAGGGTGAGTAAAACAGACAGCTCCTCTTCTGTATTATTTTTAAAATTTTGGTCACTTCAATGGATTCTGTACCGCCAGAAGATGGACTTGTCTTGGTTGGTAGGACAGAATAACCTTTTTTGTTTTGATAATGTAGTTATTGTATATGCATTTAGTGGAGGGACTGCTTCTTCTGATATGTAAATTAGTGGTAGGTTACAGCTACAAGGTGTTGGATCTTTCATGTCAGAGTTAGAATCATGGATGGTAGAATGTGTCATATATAATATCATACAATTTGTTTCATTTCTCTCGTGGCGCATGTGACGTGTTTTTGTTTAATTACGTGTCATATAATGAATTACGTGTCATGCAATTTGTTTTGTTTTTATTATATCACATAATATACTTTTGTTAATGAATAATATGTCGTGTGAGTTGTTATGTTTTTACTACATACCTTTACTACTGATAATAATTTTGCTAAAAATAGTTGTATCACATATCAAACTTGAAAGAATCTTATATGCCATACAATGTCATTATATCAAAGTAATTAAGAACAAATATTAATTGTCACATACACTGCATGGACATAAAATTAAAGAAAAGAAGGTATAAACAGTATGAAACGGAGTTTTGCCAGTGGACTGTTAACATCACAAGGTGCTGGAGTTTGAACTGAAAAGATGGTCACACTTACTCAAGTGCATCATTTCCAGTGATTTTCTTCATCGAGAAAACTTTTTTTTGCATAAATTATGAAGCAAAACTGTTCCTGGATATTCTTTATTCCCTGTTATTGTATTGGATTGCTCATGTCAAGTTAATTTATTAAGACTAAAGTCATGATAGCAGTGCTGGACGTCTGTCTTCCTTCTGTCCTCTTCCACCACTGCTGCCGTCATTCTCCCAAAGAACTTGCTCTTCTGATTCAGCCTATACTAATGAAAGGCCTTTCTTGTGGTTGCAAAGAACAAACATATGTCATTGTATTTTGCAGGTTAGTATTAGCTCTAAGACCATCTATGAATTTGTCCCAAATCACCAAAATCCTGTGTTTTGCTAGAACCATTCATTCAAAAGCTGTCCTTACAGAGGGACTGCTTTGTCACTTTTTAAACTTTTTTGACAGCATTTGAAATGATAGGATTAGAGCAAATATTAATCTCTGAGTAGCCAACACAAACTAGGCAGAAAACTAAGACAAAAACTTATATGACTGTAGTTGTATTTCTATTTGGCGAGACAACCTTTAAACTAACTAGCAGTAATACTTTATGGTTGTTGAATCTACCCTTTAAACAAATAAGAGATCAAAACTTAAATTCAGGTTTTGGTTTTGTAATCCTGTGGTTGGACTTCAGACTGGCAAGTTGAGATCATAGTACTAAAGGATACACTCATTACCGCAGAGACCGGCTGGTTCATACAACACCTGTTTGTTCTCGCACACTGGATGAATGCCTCTAGATAAAGAAAAAGGGCTTCCACCTCTAGGGCGGTGTTTGGAAGAAACCGACAGGGTGATAAGATTTGGAATAAGATCCCCGGGGCAAGGGGAAAAATGTGACTAGTTGCAAACAGACCAGCTGAGCTTTATATTTAAAAAGTGAAATTTGATATACTTTTCCATTTTTTCTTACATGAATAATTTATGACACAGCTACCTTGGCGTTGATTTGCACAACTTTTCTCATAATGGAAGCAAAGATTGTCATAACAGCAGTCATTCTATTTGCTGCTCAGTTGGGTGAGTATCTCTGAAATTTTTCTTTAACAATAAATTAGGAGGTCTTTGCCTTCTCCCTCACAAAAGTTTTTCATACTCTCAACAGATTGGATTCAGTGGTGGGGGAAGGAGAAGGGGGGTGTAAGAAGAAGAGGGTGTTAGGGAGAGAAGGTGGAAGTAGTGTGGAAAATCAGTTTTGTAAAGTATGTAAGTTTGATGTCTGCACAAGTATTTTGTATTTAGGTATACATAGGTTATTGAGGAGTAATTTATTTTATGTTGTTTTTCCGCTAGCTTTACAGTATGATATATGCAACATTAAAATACTTTACAAGTTGGAAGTGAATCGCAAAGCCCTGTTGGGCTTAGGATCAGAGGAAGGACACTTTCTTGAAAAATTGGAGTAAATTTATTATTGGAGAAAGAAAAAATGTATAGTATCTTAGCCCCCCCCAAAAAGCAGGAAGAAAAAAATTGGTTTTGCCAACATTGCAAAATGTTTAACTCTTTCACAGTCAGTGTCCATTAGTTAATTGGACAACACCCTTTCTGGCCAACTACATAAGTGGAACATCAAAATTTTACATAATAGTAGGTATGTGTAACCAGAAACTTTTCAGGATACGTAATATTTCTACAAAAGGGTTGAAAGGTTCCAGTCATAAGCTGTTGTGCCGAGAGGTCATGTAACAAGAATGTGTCAAAAATCACAAGAAAAAGAATAAAAACAAGCTCAATTATGCATACATTTCTGTTTTGAAACCATTATTTTGTTTAAGTGAAACTTACAAAAGGCAGGTAAGGATAAATACAGCTTATATAAAAATGATTTTGGGTTGTGGTGGTGTTTGGAGGGGGGGGATTTAAAATGTTTTTTCACATGCAGATGTGGTGGTCCTTTGATATGGTCTACATTCATGATAAGTCCCTCAAGTTAGAAGAAGTCCTGGATCACTGTGTTCAGTAAATCACCAAATCTCGTGATTTCAAGTTCAATTACAGCAATGATGGATAATCAACTATTAACTGGGGATGAATATGGATGCCACAAATTATTTTCAAAAGTTTTGCATTTTGCATTCAGTCGAGGTTTCATGCAAAAGGTCGCAGACTGGGAAAATGATGTAATGTCTTTCAGCAGCAGCCCTTTGTGAACAGTGTTGTCATGTTACATTACCATGTATAGAATCAGTTTTCAACATTTTGCAGGGCATAACCTTGAGCACATCAAAGGATTCCTCAAAATCCAGTTTTATGGCACACATCTCCGAAAACCATAGGCTTGGGAACACTGCCTACGTTCAGGCTACAGCGATTATTATTTGCTGATATAGTTAAGGGTGTTCTTTAATTATAAGTGAAGCAGCTTATCTGACTCAGCATACTTGTTCTTCACATCTGTGTCAACTTCTGGGTGTAACCAGCTGGCAGACTGCCATTGCATACTTGTGTTTGAAAGTGCTTATTTTCTGATTGATGTTGAGAGTGAAGGTCCTCCGCCAGCTGACCATGTTGTCGGAGGCATATGTCAATGAAAATAAAAGGCCCTCTCTCATGACATTTTTTTTTTTCAGTTGGAACAAACTTAAAATTGGTTGTTTTCAATTGACCTAATTAGCATATTACCAAAGGCAAGTAATGCAGCGGGATGTGGGTTTCATACAGTGGCCAGGGTCACGACCTGTGACTCCGATTCCCATTTCATACGTCAAATAAATTGTGCGGAACCTGTAGAAAAAATGGCGAGTGGGGATGTGGTCAAAGATGAACACGTCTTGAAGCATTGTGAGCGGAGCTTGATCTGATTGCAGCTGGAGCAGTGTCCACTCCCTTCACAGTATCAATTTCATCCAAATCAGGACTTATTCATAGCTTTTGTCCATTTGAACCTGTGTTCGTGACGGAAGTATCCATCAGTCTTGGTCTTACTTGAAACTTTGTGATTTTGAATGCTGAAAGTAACGTGTTCATATGCTACAAAATGTGATATGTATCCAGTGCAGTCACATGTACAGCATGGAGACATATTTTAAGTTATATATTATCATCATGTATCACTGCAAACACAGATCATGTTGTTGTGTCGTTGGCTCGAGATTGACTGTTATCTTGTGTTTATTTTCCCTCGGAGCTGCATGTAATTCTCGCTCTGTTATTACCAGGTTGTTTGTGCTGAGCACCAAGGCCAGATCTGTACTTATAATTATTAATCTGTGTAATCACTCCCCATATTCTGGAGTGGTATATCCAGCTTCCAGATCAAAGTCTCCTGTGTAAATTCAGCCTACTGGCCTAGTTTAATTATCTCTTGATCCATAAACTGGATGCTCTGCTATCTGGGGTGTCAAGCATTAAGATTCTCAAAGAGATAAATTGCATATCATTATGATTACTTCTATTTGTTTTAAACAGATTTTTTAAAAACAGCCCGTTAGTGGTTTTTATATCCATCTGGCTCATCATATCGATTAGTCAGCCAGCAAGCCCCCACTGGTAATTACTTTTGAACATTTGTTGACTATTCTGTCGTTACGTAAGGTTCGTTTCTTGGGCATCCAGAGGAATAGTTAACGTGTTCATTAAGTTCCCTCATAACACATGCCTTAATTTGTTCGGTACCTTACTACTCTGTATGTATGAGGCAAGTCAAGACAACTGTCCATGCTTAAATTTACCAGGACTTTCTGTAAAATATATTTCTACAGCAGTGCATGGTCATGATTCATTCAAGATAGATTTTGTCTAGGTATGTCTGGTAGCGACGTCATAATCGTGCATTGGTATATGCTCTCACTCAGTACGTATCAGAGTTGTGTGCAGTAGAAACAGCTCTGGTATATGGTCATGCACGAATCTGTGTCATCTATTTTTATGGAGGAAGCAAGTCATCCCCATGACGCGCTTCCATCTTGGAGCAAATCACAACTTGCTTACAACACGCCTAGAGTCTCGTCACAGGTCGATGTGACGGATGCCCACTTTTATTTGTTTAAAGGGAAATAGGCCGTTTAGAATATACCAACATGGCATGCAAAGAAAACAGTTTTAAACGTTGTTAACCATTCAGTCTCATCAATAAATATCCACAAAAACTTCTTTTCTTAAAGAAAATATGCATACGATGAGTAACGGAAGATGCATCATTTCAATTTTGAAAAGTTTGGGCGCACAAATTCTTGAGCAACAAATAACTGAATTTCTTTCTCTGGGAAACATATTTGTTGAAAAGAAGGCTACTGTCTGTCCTTATTTTGAATACTCTTATCATTCTTTGTTCACAAACATTGGTTTTAAAAATATGGTTGTTATCTGTGAAACAAACGCCTTATTTCCCTTTAAGTATAGTTAACAGTGGGAAACTCATTGTCATGCACCTTAATGGAGTAGCATGCATGGAGTCACAATTAGGTGTGATATTAATTATCCTTGTTTAGGTGACTTCTTGACTCCCAAGAATAATTTGATTTACTGCAGTGAACAAATACACACAAGCACTCTTGATTCAGTTTGTTGGTTTTACTCTATGGTGACCAGTTATCATTGGTTACTGGATTTGACTGAATTTTAAGATGAATCATTTGTGACAAGTACATTCTAGGGGACTTTGATATGATCAGCTGCTTGTGTAATGTCTTTGTGAGAGTAGATTTTGATCAGTTTCAGAAGGCCTTACCTATATTTTGTTTCACACGTAAATAATCCATGATAAATTAAGTTTGCCTCAATGTTTGAAACACATCATGAACAAATCACAGACATGCATAGCAACGTATATGAGTAACCTAGACCCTGGAAACCATCACATTTGATAAGTGGGGGAGTTTTGTATGACAAAGTGAAGACGTGTGCAATTAAGCCTGGTATGGTACGTTTATGTGATGCGTTTTTGATGCATCGGGTAAAGGTGCCATGTTACCTGCCCCATTGACCTACTGGGTCAAACCCAGTGTAAGTACATGTGCAGATAGGGTAAGCCATATTTCTGCAAACTGAAAGTGGGACGTAACTTTCGGAGACCGGTTAAGGCAATTCGTCCCTTTTGCTAAGTCGATCACTTTTTGTGTATGGCTGCAATTCATCTTTGACGGTTCAATATTCACTTGATGGAAAGCATTAATCTTGATCTAGGTTAAATGACGAATCATTTTGCTTTGCATCAAAGTGGTTTTGACTGTGAGTAAGGCTGTGACGGTTAGTAAAAAATTGGAAACTGGTTTTGGTGGTCGTGAAAACCGGTTTTAAAATCAACTGTTTTTTTTCAAAATCTTCTCCGACCATATGCATAACTCACTTGCCCCGGTGACTGCAAATTATTTTGAATAAGAATTTGCACAACTGTTGATCAAAAGTTAAACGCAAACTCAAGTTTTTCGACAAATCCTTCAACACACCAGCAGTTAGTAGAAACTTTCCATTGAAAAAGTGTGGAATGCCTTATCGAAATAAAATTTGAAATGGAACAAAAATCATGATCGGTTACTAACCGGGTTTTACTAGAAACCGTTTTTTTCGGTTTCTCGAAAATTAAAAAAACGGAATCAAACAAAAACGGTTTTAAACGGTTTTCAAATCAAAACTGGTTTTCTGAACAGCCTTAACTGTGAGATCTGGTATTTTTACTTTGAGACATGCCTGCTACCGTGAGATTATGGTTAAACCTGTCATAGAGTGGGATGTGGTTGTAGATGCACAATGGTATAGAAATTTACAGTAGTATTTAGTTTATAAAGATCATGTTTAAATAGTTTGCCACGGTCAAAGATGAGAAGTAACTGATTTTCTTTAGACAGGATACGTATGTTACAATGATAAACTGCTAATGAAAGGAGTGTATTTACTTGTGAAATACATCTTACATAACTTTTTGCACTTTCTTATAATCTGCCAATGAAAAAATGCTGTTACAATGTGCTCCAATAGAGAGAAAACAAAATTGTTAATTTTTGAATTTTCCTCATGTTGAAACCCGCAAGATAATATTCATGAGTATGTCTTTTATGCTTCCCCCAGCACTAGTATGGAATTTCGTTTGGTTGAAGGTTATCAGTGTTACCTGGACTCTACTTGTAGACACTGATGGCTTCCAACTGACAATATCCGTGCTGCAAAGGTAGGGAGAGGCATAAAGCAATTCCTTGTGAATGTTGCATTGCCAGCATCAACATAGGAACATTTTTTTCTCTCTCTCTCTCTCCTGGGTCTTTTTCTAACAGAATTTTTTCTTTGGCAGACTTAGCTTATATCCTCCTCTATGATTCCACTGAGCCTTAATTGACATGCAACGACAAGCTATGCCCGCCATTTGGTTATTATGGTCTTTATTATAGGTGCTGAAATGTTTCTTATCAATTAATCGACAAATAAATTGCCTTTGAACTTTCAGACCTTTGCATTCAAAGTGATTAGGTGTAGGCTACATGACAAGTTCAAATGCTGAGAAAAGGAGTATCAGACATTCACTTCAGATGAGCGCACACGTCGAGTATCACAGACTTGATCAACCTGTTTTTTTTGTTTTTTTTTTGTGGCAGTCTCATAATTTTGCTGTAATGGCCATGTACATTAATTGTCAGCAAACAGTGGAGACACTGCAGGCATTTTGTTTTGTTTTATTGATTTTTTTCAATATTTTACAATTAGCTTTACATTAGGCAGTGAGGGTAATTTACTTTGAGATGTTCTGAATCATGCTTTTCGAATATTATGTTGCTGTATCTGGAATAGATGGAAACTTGGCTAGTTGCTCTAAAATAAGTGTAGTTTAACAAATTTACAATTCTCAGAGGTATTCCTACAGGAAGATAGTCAGTAGAGCTATAATGGTTGCTTCAATGGCATTTAGGCACTCTCATCTTTTTTTGGCAGTTCAATTGTGATGCTACAGAGCCTAACCCTTGAATATTTTTGTGCACATCGATTTAAGACATGTAATGTTGCTGAAGGGAGAATAGCATCTTTGGGTACCATCTGAGAGGTCTAGCTCTTTTCAATGGTATTTGCATTTGAGCCAAAGTTCAGACCTGGGGACCCATAGTGGATCCATTTGTGATTGGTGCTCATGTACTCTAATTTTTATTAGGCTAGGAGCTTGTTGAGAAGCCATTATATGACATGCTGCTTGCACATTAAAAGCAACATGGATCTTGTGTACAGGCATGACACCACGTACCCGGTGCAAACACTACTGTTTGATATTGTTTAGGAGTACCCAACCTCACATGTGGGATCAGGTATGTTCCGGGCCTCTGATGTGGGATCAGGCATGTTCCCAGCCTCAGATGAGGGATCATGTTCCTAGCCTCATATGGGGTCATCATGTTCCCACCCTCAGATGCGGGATCACATTCCTAGCCTCAGATGAGAAATCATGTTACCAGCCTCAGATGGCTGATGTTGCATCTTCATACTGGTGGTCAACCTGCGTACAGACTGAATCTAACTTTCTACATATTGTGGACAATCGATTGTAGAAAAAATTTTCTTTGTTAAAGAATTTCAGGAACTTTGTTTCTTGCACAGTTCAGTTTCATGTGGTTTAATAATTTCAAGTTTGAGCATGTGTGGGGCTGCTCCTAATCGCTGCAATGATGTGTGGTAATCACCAGGGACCCCCAAATAGTGCCAACACCCTCCCCATTCTCCTTGGACTCAGTAGCGCCCACCTGAGACTTTCCAACGCCCACCAGGGAGGTAGTAGGAACCACTGAGAACTGCCGACATAGATCTAGGTCTAAATGGTGTGTCAATAATAGAACATTTACCATGCCTTTGGTTACGAAATGTTCCGTTATTGAGTCGTCACTCCTTTATTTTAAACTTTCCTTTACCTTTCAGCTCATTGTCAGGAATGTGGAGGGGACTGGAAGAGATTTAGAGACTCCTGTTACCTGTTTCGCCACGAGAGGATAGGATGGAGGAGAGCCCGGCAGAGCTGCATCGATCTCATATCCGATCTGGTCATAATCACCTCGCAAGAGGAAAATGTAAGAGATAACTGCCCTCATGAAAATCTAGTTCAAGTATGGATAGCTGACGAAGTCTGAATAGTATTAAAATTGTACTTATGGTGGCCTGCTCAAGTTTTGTGGTTGTTTACTTAAATGATGTGACACTTCAGTTAAAACTGAAATTTGGAAAACACTCACGTAAATGGACTTTATAAACTTTTTCATTGTGAGGTAAGTTCACAAAGCTTGGTTGATTTGCCACTGCAGAAATTTAAGAAAAACACAGTTTGAATTCGGTCTGATGACATATCACTTGCAAAGTTGTACTATGTAAACCCACCAATTTTCTGCAAAAAAAAGGGTGAGGGGATTCTGTTTTGGACTTTACAAATTCTGTGAAATTCCATGATCAAGAAGTTTTGGATTCCATATTGCTATAAACCAGAGATTTTACAGCACCAAAAGCAGGGCGGTGTGATTAACTCTTTGTCACAAACACGGTGCCATGTAAGGATTGAAAACCACTTCGTCGTGACAAACGCTTGATGATCAAGATTGCTTCGAAACTTAAACGCAAAAGAGCAAATGTGTAGAAAGTGACAGAGGATGGTGTAAATTTCTACATGCTGGATAGTAGGAATATAGACCAGAGGAAAAAAAAAAGATGTTTAAATCTGAACAAACTCTAAGCTACGGAAGGTCCTAGTCCGCATCACTGTGATTTCAGGGATAGATCTAGTTTACAAGCGCCTTACCTTTTTATGATCGAAGCCATATTGGCATTTCAGTTCGTAATTTGACGGTGAGGACTGCTTTCCAGTATGTTTCCAATATAAGTCAATGATGAACCTTATTTACTCCCAAAATTAAAATTCTGAGTTTGTGCTTTTTTGTAAGGCCACAGGTAAATAGCCATCAAACAGTGTTTGATGAAAAGGGTACGTCTGTGAAGTAGACTGCCTAGTGGAAATCTTGAATTTAGTGGAAATCTTGAATTTACAGTACTTTTCAGAAATAATGCCCAATGTAAAACACACGTGAAATTGAAACTTTTTAGTGTATTATTTTGTTCAACAGAATTATGTACAAGAAAACATCGCCGGAAGAGGCCGAGCTTTCTACTGGATCGGCCTCCATGATACCAGCGACGAGTCACAGTTTCAGTGGGTTGATATGACATATCTGTCGGCCACAGGATACTCGTGAGTTATTACATCTTGCTCGGTGTGGACGGAAGGGAGGGGGAGATATATTTTCTTTGATATCATTCTGTTTTCATTCTGGTTTCTGAGGGTTGCAATCTTGTGCCTTTATAGACTACATATTTCAAAAATCGAACGTAATCAGCTTGTGACAATACCTCCCCAAGCTGCAAGGTGTCAATTCAACTTTGTATGTACCATTGATGTGATCCAGAGGATCACAAAGTTTGAGAAAACTGAATAAATAACATCAAAGTGCAAGATTTTGACATACTTTGAGTGTAACACCTAAACTAGTTATGGGCTGTGATTTGGTGCTCCGTTATCGGTGTGTGTTTTTGTGCCTGAGTGTGTTAAATTTTGTTTATCTCTCTGTTTAACTTTGATTGAAACTTGAAGGTAGTTACCCTTCTGTCAGAGATACTGGGGTACATTTGTGCAAACTGCCAGTCAAGTAAAATTGAGAGCAGCTTTTACATGATATTTTACACTTAAGCACAGATTTCAAGATTTTACACCATAAATTAATTTACAAGGTTCCTCATAAACATTTTTAACTGCCAGCATAATTTGTTAAAATACATTTAAATAGGAAAAAAGTGTAGACCTTAACCTGAGAAATGAGCGTTCTGTGAGCCGATGCAAATGGAAAATTGTAATTACATGGGTGCCTACTGTATTGGATTTTGGTGTCCCCATGACAAAAATCCTTATGAAATGGACTCATTTTGTTCTTTTTTTTTTTTAAATGTCCGAGGGGTTAGTGCTTTTAGCAACAAGCCAAAGTCTTTCTATATTTTTTTACATTATTGAAAGCATAATGACAGAAACCAGCTAGACTAACCATAGCAAGTTGTTGTCAGACTTGACACCAAAGTGTCCTAAAATTGCCATAAAAAAGAATGCCCCCAATTTAAGGTAGTTACTGGTACAAAAGGTCATCTAGGGTAGGCTTCACATGATATTTTACAATAGCCTACGGTGCACAAATTCAAGATGTTATTCCATAGTCCAGTTTGTTAGATATATTTTAAATATTTCAAATTGTTAGCAGTGTAACCTACAGCAGGTTTTACTCACATGATATTTGACACAGCACAAAATCTGAGATGTGATTCCATGAACCAATTTGTGAGGTATACCTGCATTGCCGTGGACTGATTGAATCTGCTGTTAATTCTTGCCATGAATTGTGAATTTATACAGAAACTTTAGAGATGGTGAACCCAACAATGCAGAGCTTCCAGGAGAAGATTGTGGAGAAATAAGCAGCGACACAGGAAAATGGAATGACGAAACTTGTGTGGACCTCAATGGATATGTCTGTGAACGATCTCTAAGTAAGTCAAATATTGTATATTTTTCATGGTCATATCTTAAAGGGAAATGTTGCTTTACAGAGAAAAAAAATCATATTTGTAAACCAATATTAATGGACACAGAATAATAGAGTATTTAAAATAAGGCTGCACAGGCAGCCTCTTGTAAAGAAACAAGTTTCTCACAGAGAAAAATTCAGTCAGCTGTTACTCAAGGATGATTTATTCACCCAAACTTTGAAAATTCAAATGACCCAGCTTTTGTGTAACTCATCTTATGTGTTGAAGAGATGGAGTTATTCCTAATATTTATCGGGTGAGATTGAATAGATTAAAAGTAATTAAAGTTATTTTGTTTTTGCTCATATGTCATGCTGGTGTATTTTAAATGCACTGTTTCCCTTTAAGTCTCACCTTACCACCACATTGTATTGTCATTGATTTACAATTTTACAATACTTGTGACTCTGACAGACCATTGTCTAAAATGTATAGCAGCGAGAATTATGCCACGTTCATTGCTGCGATGGAAGGTACTGACTTTTTCTATCTATGCATTGCCTGATGTTAATGATACGTATAACACTTTTATTCGTAAGGTTTATTTTCTGCCTGACACTGTCTTCATGAAAGTCCAATTGTACAGAAAAAATTCTTAAAGGCATGGAAAAGTCACTGAATAACAAAAAAACGCAGTGTATCGCAAATATATTGACAACCCTACACCTGAAAGACATGCAAGGTAGGAAAGCTAGGTATAGATATATTCTAAGCAAGTCCATTAGATATTCTGCGTCATTCTTCTACAAACACATTATCCAGTGTGGACAACACTCTTAAAAAAAAAATTGGGCCGTGTTAAACAGTCTTCTAAGCAGAACAGAAAAGTCTTCCCCCTTTTGTTAATAATATACATTACAACAATTTAACTGTTATTGGTGATGCAGGTATTGCTAATGCATTTAATGATTACTTCACCAGTATCAGAAATAAATTGAGGCAGTGCATCCCTAACGCATCTAATCCTATGCAGTTTATGAAGCACACTATCATGCTATTTTTCCCTTCATACTGTTTTTCCTCTTCCCGATCACTGCTGTTGAGGTTTCCAAGGAAATTCACTCTTTGTTAGACAAGTCACCTGTCACTGATGACATTCCACCAAAAAATTCTTAAAGTGCGTTTTACACATCCTGTTTTCACTTCTTCGTAATATTTCCAATCTCGTTTTCACCTCTGATATATATTCTAATGAGCTCAAAGTTGCTAAAGTCATTCCAGTATTCAAAAAAAAAAAAGGAGACAAAACAAAACACTTCCTGAAAACTATCATCCAATAAGTCTCTTACTATTTATTAATAAAATTACATGAAAAGTCCATTGATAAGCGATTGGGAAATTCCTTTGACCGGAACGACTTTTTTTTATTATCAGTTCAGGTTTAGAAGACTCATGACACCAGTTATGCTCTCTCGGAAACTGTCAGTCGTATACGTTTTCATTTGTGCAGTGCTGAAAATGTTTGAGGTCTCTATCTTGACTTAAAAAGTCCTTTGATCACCAAATTCTTCTTGCCAAATTTTTTACTTATGGCATTCATAGTAAGGCTCTTAGTGTTCTATCTAGTTACATATGTAAGAGGAAACAATGTAGGTATGTCAGCAGTACTTTATCTAATTGTTCTAATATTACCATTGGCGTTCTTCCAGGATCTGTGTTAGGACCGCTACTTTTTAACTATATGTAAATGATATCGATTCTATTCCTAATAATTCATTGCAGCTCTATGCTTTTGTTTTTGTCCATGACACCAGCTGGATTGCCAAAGCCCATACTATGCTTAGTAAGGTTAAAATTTGGTTTGATATCAACAAATTGACCTGCAATTTGGTGAAACCAATTTTATCATCTTTCAATCTATGAAAAATACCTTTCATGTTTGTCCAGAAATTCTCAAGACAAGTAGCGTCAAATATCTTAATCTTTTATTGATGAGAATTTATCATTTAAACCACACATTGATGATTTATGTAGTCATTTTGCTAAGTACAATGGTATTTTTCTATCGTCTCAGGACCTTGCTACTCCAAAATGTAGTTATCCGGTAATATTATTCACTTATTATTAATGATGTAAAATTTGAAATAACTGTTTAATTGGTATAAATACATTTACCTTGTTACCTTGTTAAAAAGGGATGGCACGGAAATGAACTGAAGAGGCAGAAGTCCAATATTTTGTCAACCAGAATCTACCAGATTCATCAACCAGATATATCAACCAGATTTAAACTTATCTATTTTTCATTGTTAATCTCTTCAATCACAACTGACCTGTTTCCAACATATTCAGGACATCCTTACAAAGGAACACTAAACGACGAGAAGTATCGAGATTTAGTGGCATTGCTGCTCTAGTGTTAATTTTGCTCTATTTAGTGAATTGCCTTAATTTGATGCATCCTTTTTTTTTCCCTTGTGATTTGGTTTTATATGTAAATTTTAGTTCTGTTTACTTCGTCTGATTTAATTTCTTCTATGATTTTTTTCTTACTTGATTTTGTTTTTTTATTTTTTTATCTGACCAGATGATCCTATCAAGTGCGATGCCAACAAAGGATGGCACGAATACAATGATAGATGTTACTGGTGGTCCGGAGTCGACAGAGAAAAGTACGAAGACGCCGAGCTGGTCTGCAAAGAGTTCGGGGGCTCTCTCGTTTCCATCGGCGATGAGACCGAACAGAACTTCGTACAGAATATTCAGGCGTTTGAGGGATTACCGTTCTGGCTTGGGCTCACCGACCAGGTAGGGGAAAAAAAAAAGAAGGGTCTCTGTGATGGGGGTCCAAAATTCGACCTCGGGTGTCTGACGCCCATAGTCGGCCGGGTACCGAGGTGCCCAAAAATATAACTTTCATCAGGCGCCAGGCTTTTTGGGAAGTCATGATGTGATACTTTGCCTTGCATGTTGCTATGACAACACGTCTGTCATACGGGTATGACGATGGTGTCTTTTCTGATTGGATACATGCCTGATTTTGTCACGTGTGCAGTTATGTCGGTGAAGCTTTAGATTCAGAGTTTCAGAGCCAGTATCCTGGCATCCTCAGTTCGGTACCCAGATACCCATAAATCTAAACAATAGATTTTTGTCAAAGCATGTCAAGAGCCATCTTGTAAATATGACTTTTGTCACTGTTTTCTTCCCTAATAGAAACATTGCAAATCTTTATCAAATATGGTTATTTAATTATGCCTCTTTTTTTGTGTTTCACTGTTGTATCTTCCTTGCATATATATCTTAATTAACATTAAAAATAACTACTAAAAAAAATAACTATGAACATTTAACATTGCATATAATTGAAAAATTAGTGAACTAAATGGTTCGCTGTCACCATAACTACTAAAAAATAGTAGCTTCCCCCCCCCAAAAAAAAAAAAGGAGAGAGAGAGAGGATAGAAAGAAACCCTTTCCGGTCACCTAGTGCAACTTGGACATGCCTCATATCTACTTTATGGTTGTGAAAGAATGTATTTGTATGTGAAAAACTTGTTGATCATTATTTTAAGTTGACTGAAGTGCGACTGCTTATAGACACATTACATGTCAAGATAAGAAAGCTGAAAAAATCTAGGAAGTGCTTCAAAAATTGCAGCTGTGTCTTGATATTTTGACATCTTTATTGAGTGTGAACCATTCCATTTGCCCACCTGTAATTATGATAAGAAAACCAAGTGTGCTCTTTAGGAAAGAAAGAGTGTTTAATAGAAAGAAGTAGAAAAGAAGTCATACTTTTGTATTTTTCCATGGAGTATTAGTTTATCACTTTCAACAGGTTTTGAATATTTTTTTTAAAGCTGGAATGTGAGTTGTACTGGTAATCGCCTTGTCATATACCTCTGTTCTTCGTCGGTATTTCAGGGAAGAGAAAGTAGAGGAAAAGATCACTGGTTACAAAGCCTGGAAGAGAACTTTGCCTTCATCTTCCAGATATTTAGATGTACAAAAATTGTCCCAACATTTTTGATGGCCCTACAAAATTCTGACTCTCCAAGAAAGCATGGCAATTAATAAACATCCCTTGGAAATAGATGTGAATATTCATCTATGCATCAGTAGGGCTTAAACAATCTTAATTTGTAGTGGCTTCAGAATTTGACTTTCACTGACGAATTTTCAACTCACATATTCCAGCTTTAATTATATTTTTTTTTTGGCCCCTAACCAAATTTGGTAGCCTTTTTTGCATTCTAGAGAGCAATACAATATTTACCTCTTTGCCTTCCTATGATGTTCATACACTTTGCCTAGCAGAATGATCTTATAGATTTTTTGTTGTTCTCTTTAACAATTTGGATTTTTTTTTCAATTAACATTCATCTCTACAGTACTCTTCAAAAGGTGACTTTCAATGGGATGATGGAGAGACCCCTTACAATTATCAAAACTGGGGACCGAACCAACCGGACCTAAGGTATGTTGTCCATCACCTCAAGATCTCAAATCAGATATGACGGGATAAAATGCCGGCCTGTTGTGAAAACCTTCCCTCTAAGCAAATTTGTGTCAGTGACATTCTTACAGGTGCATATGTGACTTCACAGTAATGCAAGTTGAATTAATTGTCTTTACTGCTTCTACTGACCCTATATTTATCGTACGATCATTCCCTGTCCACCTCCGCCCACCCTTCCTGCCTTTCGGGCAGGGATGAGAGGAGTCGGGTAGTGCCAAAGGCTACATGTGGTGAATACTCTCTACTTGGCTTCCTTTCTAACAAAGCTTTTATTTGCATCTTCATTCAGAATAAAATTGATGTAGCAACATGTGACTTCACATAGTTTGATAGAACAAAGTAGTTTACTTTTATCTTGTTACTACCAGCTGGTATGACAACGAGGGAGGGACTTGCGTCCAGATAGGACTAAATCGTGTCTCTAACGGCAACTGGAGCACGGATTCTTGCGATTCAAAGCACTACTTCCTCTGTGAGAAGCATCCAGGTATGTACATTGAGGTAGTATGTTTGGCAGCAACGTTCTTTGCTTGGTAAGGGTTTCTCATACTAGGTTTTGTGTCGTTCAAAATGTGATAATTTGGTGATTTGCCAAAAACAGAAGGACAGCTGAGTCAGTCAGTTGAAAGGACTAATCCATCTGCTTATTGAAAAACTGCTCTTCACTTAGTTTAATATCACATGCAATCCTTTCAGCTTCTAGCCTTACTTACACCTTCTGGCCAGGCCAGTGCAAAAAGAATGCATAAACGGCATAATGACAGTTATTTTTAGCAAAAATTTAAAAAAAGAAAGCAAAGTTGTACACAAGGTCAATTGATCAATACACTTGGGAATTCGATAGTTTGTTTTTGTGTCGCCGTGTGTCGTTGTTTATTGATCTGTATTTACTGTCTGGCTGATTGTTCTAGGTATTAATTGATTATTGATCCATGTCAGTTATTTGAGTGATTGATCAATGGATTGATTGCTGAAATATTGAATACTTTCCCTCCTATTCATCCCTGTTTTACCAGGCTGGTGTCCAGCTGGATGGGAAAATTTTAATGGTTTCTGTTACCAGGCAATCAAAAGCAGGAAGACTTACACAGATGCAAAACACTTTTGTGAAAGTGAAGGAGCTTACTTGTTGACCATCTTATCGTAAGCCTTTTCATCTGCTTTCGGTTTCCTTTACCATATTTTTGAACAAATTGCTGCTATTGAATTCAATCGCATGTGGTTGTCTGTGATCTATTAAGGCATGCTATGAATTGGTCAAATTCAAAGTTCTGTCTGTTTTGTGCTATCACATATGTAGCAGCAACATAATTGCTATAAGTGTATTAAGGCTGTGACAGTTAGTAAAAAAATGGAAACCGGTTTTGGTGGTTATGAAAACCAGTTTTTAGATGAAAATCGATTTTTTCAAAATCTACTCCGACCATATGCATAATGCACTTACGTAGGCACACAGAGTTAAGAATTCACACAACTGTCGGTCAAAAGTTAAACGAAAACTCAAGTTTTTCGACAAATCCGTCAACACACCAGCAATAAGTAGAAACATTCCATTAAAAAGTGTGGAATGCCTTATGGAAGTAAAATTTGAAATGGAGCAAAAATCACGATCGGTTACTAACCGGCTCTTTCTTAGTAACCGGTTTTTCGGTTTCTCGAAAATTCCAAAAACAGAATCAAACAAAACCGGTATTAACCGGTTTTTAAATCAAACCCGGTTTTCCAAACAGCCTTAAAGTGTATTGCTATTAGGCATGTTTATAGGTCATTGGTTTTAGTGTGTATCAGGTTCATGTCAGAGGCAACTGCCTCTTGTCTTCTCTCAGACTGCATTCACGGCCGCATCTTTAAGCACGAAATGAGTGACCATACTTCTCGAGGAAGGGTTCGAGAGTACATTACGTTCAGTGTTGACACTGTTGTCCTGTACACTAATTTCTGTTAATCTCTCACTGTGTTGTAATTTCTACTTGTTCCTACCTGTAAGGAGTGGAGATGATTTCCATTTGACTCATTTGAACTAGATCGGTACTTGTGTGTTTTCTGTAATGCTACAATGTAATATACGTATGGGAGGGAGTTTACTATCAAGTAGAACATGGGGAGTGTGGGAGGTGGATGATCTCAGGAATTAACTAAGTAGTTGTCACACATCTATCTATTTGTCTGTCCGTCCGGCTATCCGTCTGTCTGTCTATCTATCTGTCTATTTGTCTGTCTGTCTATCTGTCTCTCTGTCCACAATTTGTTCTGAATGCTTTTATTCCTGCATGCTTTCATGGATTTGTCTGAAACTTAGACACAATGTTTGCTGTTGGACCATTTACAGTGTTCAGGAATTTTTGGTCCAAGGTTCCATGTTGGGCCCCTTGGCCCATTTTATGAAATTATACAAAATGCTTCTCCAAATACAGATTATATTGTACAATGTTGATGGTTTGTAACAATGATGCTCAGTTATTGGTCTCTTCAGGGTGTTCAAGGATTGGTAGTCCAAGGCCCCATGTGGGCCCATTGGCTCATTATGTGAAATTCTGGTTGAAATGTTGCTTCTCACACATGCATCCATGGATTTATATTTAACTCGGACGCAATAATCCTTAGGTGGTAGTTCATGTGGGGTTTACAAAAAAAGTTCCAGTCCAAGGTCCCATGTGGACCCTATGGTCCATTTTAGGAAATTCTACAAAGTTGTTCCCCTCCTACATATTCTGTTGTGCAGTGTTGATGGTTTGTCATAATGATACTCTGCTAGTGGTTATCTTAGGGTGTTCATGAATTTGTAGTCAATGGTTCCATGAGAACAGTATGGTCCATTTTATGGAATTCTGCAAATTGCTTGTCTTTCTACCATTAAAGTGCCCCTTTAAACTGTCATACACATCTCACATATCCCTGTCGTGCATGAATGATAATTGAGTAATGGGGCAGTTGGGTGACTAGCTACTGATTTACATTGGTTTTCCACATTAGTACCAATACATATACCCACAGCCAACACAAACCAATAAGGAACATTAGTAAAAATTGACAGTTTTCATAATTATTGGATGTGAATAGTGATGCTTATTATAAGCATTGTTATTTGGTAGTACCCATCAAAATTTTCACAACTTCAATTTATTGACAAAGGTCAAACTTCTGCACTGTTGGAGCTCTAGATTATGAAATTCTGAAAATTATGAAGTTGCACAGATTCTCTTGTACAATGTTGATGATTTGGTATCATGATAGTCAGAGGTTCTTATGATTTGACATAATGATACGTAAATGTTGAGGTATGAGCTTCTGCACCAATGGTGCTCTAGTTATACTTTTAGCAGATATTTCGCCTCCAAAATGTAACATAAATTCGTTCCAAAAACGTTCCAATCTTTGACAAATAACATACAAGTAAATTACCTAATAATTTTCTAAAGGATAAGGTACTAAAAATGACCTTTTCTGCTGAATTGCATGCTATTGCTTAATATGTGTATAGAGATGAACAGGGAGCTGTTACTGCAAAGAAGCTGCAGTCCTTTGAACTAAGGTTTATATTACCGATTTACATAATTACCTGTCTTTTGTATCGCTCTTGCCATTATTCCAAGGCTTAGGCAGGAATTGTCATCTTCTGCAGTCACAGTGGACTTGAAAGTTTTCTCCACTGATACAGCATTGTCATTCTTCAGAAAATTATATAAATAGTCCTCATTTTGATGCTCATACGGCAATATAGCATTAAGGTTATGTTTCCCAAAACGTGAAAAAGAATGTATACTTGTCTATTTCAGGAAATTTCTCATCTAAGACTTCTGCCTCTTCATCTCATTGGTATGTGATCCCTTTCTCAGGATATGGATAAATGTATTCACTAACAGTGTTAAACAGTTGTTTTGAGTTATATGCCACCTGCCCTGAAATTGTTGAAGGAGAAAAAAACTAAGTTTTAAAGCATTGTTCTAAGCAAGCAAATTGTGCAAAGATGAGTTAAGTAATGTTGCTCTTTGAATTAGATCGAACTGAAAATGCCAAAACAAGGAAAAAACGTACCTTTGAGCCACCTACCCAGCTTACCTTCACTCAATTTGGTGGACCTCAAAGTTTTAGCAGTAACTAAATTTTTTGTCCAATCTCTGTTCAATCTCTCAGTAACAGCTCCCCGGGGTGACCAGATTCAAGACAAGCACAGGAGTAGTCTTAATTCTTCATCAGGATGCATTGTGGTGTGAAAGATTTATGAAGGCGATTGATCATATGTATTAACTAGGCAAACATAGATCTAGTGTGCATGCAAGAAGAAGTGATTTGCATGTAAGAAGATCTCATTTGCATGCAAGAAGATCTAATTTGCATGTAATCAGAGTAAATAAAATGCCATAGACTCTGATGATTGTTTTCAACAAATCTTATTTGTCAGGTGTAACTTGCTGTCATCAAATCTGCCAGACATTTCACTACTTAATATCTTTTCATAACTTTTTACCACAGTTGTATTATATACAAATAAAGAGAAAAAAGTAGCAAAACAGGAAATGCTTTCCTTCCTCAGATTGCATCACAAGATTTTATCTTAATTATCACGTCTGACATTCCTCTGCCAATATCTAATGATGTTGATAAGAACTGTGATGTCATAGAATTTTAATTGATTCGTGATTCAGGCCAGGTCTTGAAGGGCAGTTAGACTAGACCTATTGTGGGTATACACAGTAGGGACAGTCTGCTAATTAATTTTTTGTTCAGAGTTCATGGGGATGTGAACCTGATTTCAAATTTTCATCCTGACTGAGATCAAAGACAATGGCAGATCAAATTTTGCAAACTGGGCCTGAACAAGAGGCACTGGTGTGGACCCAAGATCCCAACCCCCCAGGAGATATGCATTGTACATGCCCTCTGCCAGAGAGCTTGCTTGGCATGTCTTCTGTTTTCAGGTTGTTTTCCTGTCACATTCAGTTCTGGAAGAATTTTCTCAAAGGATGGGCAAATCTCCTCTGTAAATTCCTCCCCCATGTCACGTACTGCAACACCGTTAAGTTTGGCCCCTCCTGAACAAAGGACCTTTATCTGCCAGTGATAAGGGGCCACAACTGTTGGGATGATGTAAGTCAACCTTGTTGTCGTGGAGACACATTCCTCTTACAGAGAAACAACGTTGCATGGTTTGTACATTCGCTTCGTAACATTGTTATCTTTTCATCCCACCACTAGAGATGCTGAAAATCAGTTTATTGGTGAAAATCTCGACAGCTATTACAGAAATGGAAACTTTTACATGTGGCTTGGTGTCAGTGGTAAGTGGAAAAACAAAGACAGGCTCTGGTAAAAGTCAATTTCTGGCAAATCTTTTGAAAAGTTAGGCATTTGCAAGACGCAGTGGAATGCATATTATGTATTTTGTGATAGTATTTATTTTTGTCAAAAGCACTGCGGGTTGTCTTCTCCTCAAAAGAGTACTTGAACCTTTGGTGTTATGTTTGGTCATTTTGTCATTGCTGACTAAAGATTCAGATTAATAAAGGATTAAAGATAAAGACAAAAAAGTTAAGATTCGATTTTATCTCCATCAGATTTCATCAATGACAATGTGTTGGTCTGGGAGCACGGGACTGTCATCGAAGGCTACACTAACTGGAATGACAATGAACCGCAGTTTGTAGATGGCCAGACAGACTGTGGATCCATCTACACAGGTACAGTGTATACTGTCCTCCTTCACACCTCAGCACCCCACTCACCCAACCAACTTTTCCTTCATTGTTTTCTCTTTCTCCATCAGTGAGGCAATTGTTTTCAAATGAACAACCTTTAAATTCCAAAAGATGTAGAGCATGCCCCATTGCAATCCCAAAACTGTTGAGTAGCATCTGTGAGTAGTGCTTGCACCGGACTGATGATTTGAGAACCCATTTCTGAAGTTGCTACAATACCTGTATCCAAAGTTTCACTAATGTACATTGTACTTGTGTAAAAACTCAGCAGGTATGCCTAAGTGAGAACACTTCATTGTCATGTCTGTGGGTAAGATACATGGTTCTGTAATGTCTCTTGCAAAGCAAAATGTCTGATTTGACTTCACAACTATCTTGCAGCCTAACAGAATTTCTGGGGTACCCGACTGACGGTGGATTGTAGGTCTGAATTTTGGATCCAATGCAAGTGCTAGTTGTAACAATAATATGTTTTGATTTCTTCCCCTAGGCTGGTTTCATTTCTGTCTGCATAGAGTTCTGTAGATGTTAAATCTACCATATTGTTAACATGCTAATGTATGTAGATAGCAGAGAAATCAAGAAGGAAAAACAGGGCCCTCTAGAATATTTTGTTGTTCATCAACAGGTTTTGCTGATGGTAAATGGGACACAACATCATGTTTTTTACTGAAGGGCTTTTACTGCAAAGCTCCATTAGGTAAGGATGTATCATTTGGCAGCAAATAATGTTATTATTTTATTGGAAATATGATTCCTTTTTGGTGTCTTCTTTTATCTTGCCATACTAACTTGAGGATGCTTACCATTTGGTAAAAAATTTTTCTTTTTGGAAATAGGTGTAAGGAAGGAATAGCTTCTAGTGCAAAACATGGTAGACACTCTGAAAATGACTTTTCAAGTAAAAAAGACTCAAAATATGAGAGAAGTTACCTCTGTGTGTGGAACCGAGTCATGTCTTGACTGTATTCTTCCTTGTCTTTTTAACACATTGCTTCTAAGTTACTGCCTTTGTAGAATAATCATTGCTTGAATGATTTTGAATGATTGGTCAAAGAATCCTGCTAACGCTGAAATCTGGTCACATCAACGGTACTCTTGCTTCACCTGCAATTTCTGTCTCCCTTCTCCTTCAGGAGCAACATTGAACACTTACCATCCAGATAACGGTGAGTAAATTTCACTACCTCAGACATGTGTACTGCTGAGTCTGTGTTTGTAGATATCTGGCCCCATGCTGTTGTGTATAGTTGTTACGTGGTTGGTAATCTACCGTTTCAGTGAAGTGACATCAGACACTGCGAACGTGTAACTACTCCATTGCATATGCTTTTACCTGTGTGATCGGCTCTCTGTGTAAAAGCTGTGTAAGCAATATGTGTACCATGTAGTTTAGGGAGTCTGTGTGTGAATGTGAAGGCAGCAAACATAGGCTTTCCTCTTGATGATTCACTTACATGCCTTCACGTCTGGTATGTCGACCATCTTGCGGGATGTCTCTTGCCTTGGTATCTGTTGCTCTATGCTTGTCAATATTTGCAATGATCCGTGCATGCTTTCCATTAGTCCAATTAAATCCTTACGTCATTAAGCACAAATATTTTTTTTTGGAGACTTTTTTTTGGCTATTTTGGGGGGATTGTACAGGGCAGCTTGATTGACAGTATCACCATCTAAGTGCAGTACCACCATCGTTTGGCGTGGTGTGTGCAAGTCCAGTATTGTTTCCATGTACCCAGCCTCCCCAGATTGTAGGAAATGGTGTTCTCTAGATCTTGTGAAATACATCCAGATGTTGAGGAATCTGTTTAAAAATTTGAATTCTAGGAAAAAGTAACTCTGGTTAGGACAATTAAACACTGACAATGACTGTTTTACGAAACATTTTGTTTAGTGTAGTTCAAAAAAGTCGGTATCTAATCTAGGAATGGTCTGCACTTTTTTGTCCCGGTCATCCTGTCATCAATTTAGTGCTATTTTACCCTAAGGTACTCTCCTATCTCCATAAAAAGTATCCTTTTTTCACTCTGGCAAGATGTCGGCAGGTGTGAAGTCGGCTGGAACCTCTATGACGATTCTTGTTACTACTTCAGTCAAGACGTCCTGGACTACGAATCTGCAGCGGCATCTTGCAGAGCGGTTGGTGCGGAACTGACATCGATTACATCACCAGGAGAGCAGTCTTTCATCACAGGTTAGTCAAATGAAGCAATTATTATGCAAAACCTGCTGGAAGAACCAGCTCAGTCCTCTCCTTACTGAATCATTTCCACTCTCGATAGAGGAACAAGTGAAGCATGTTTAGTAGTGCCTCTTCAGAGTGCCTACATAAGTGTGTCAACTCATTTGATGTATCGTTAATGTCAAGAATTCCGCAACTATAACCACTGATTCCGGCTTAAGTAGTTTTTTTTTTTTTCTACTGGTCTATTTATGCAGTTGTGCAACTGCTTTTCAATTGCAAATTATCTGTAAGAACAACTTGCAACGTTTGTGGAAACATTAAGCACCCAAAAACATTAATAATTTGAATAATGTTGTTAAGCCCTAGGTGTTCCATATGAAGCAATCCAAAGACTGACATCTTTTCAGTGTTCTTTATTATTCATTCGAAGGTGGCCGATATCTTTTCACAACCAAGGTGTTCTGCGCCCAGTGCCATATGCTCAGAGTGGTCTGCTCAAGGGTTTAGTACTATTGGCACTTACTTAAAATGCACAACAGGTTTTCGGAGATTAAATTAAAGCAGGATGTGCTGTTAGTTCTTCATTTTTTTGCACAAAAGAACTGACTACACTTCTTACATTTGTATTAAAAAAGGCCATAAAAAACTACTGTACTGAGGTCTACTTGTTCACAAATTGCCACAGTTCCAAATGAAATGCCTTAGCGTATGAGTTTCATTGTGGTTGTGAACAAGGAAGTCATGTATATCTCACACGGGAGTACATGTTCTGATTCTGCTAAACTTTTTGCCAAAAGAATTAAATCAATTTTATTTCTACAATAATTAATACCATAATTAGTGAAATTTCCCTGGAAAGGAACGTGGTGTAGATGTTGATTTCCTCGTTGGTATCCCCCGAAAAACCCCGAACGATAATACGTTTGAACTTTGTTCATGTCTGTTACCATTTTTGAGGTACGACTTTTCAAAGTTTGATGAAAACGCAAGACAGATGACATGGAATGTTGCACGTTGTTAGCATTTCTTTTGTTAACTCTTCATATATTGTCTCTTAATTACTGGGTTAAACACCTCTAAGTGATATAGATATTTTTGAAGAAGAAAATATATGCTTCCAAAATAAACCCCCAGGGCATATTAAATCTTAATTGTCCTTGAAATAAGGTTAAGTACATGAAGGGTTACCATATAAAGACATCTCTTGACGTCACAAATTTGCACCCGTAGCCAATGTTTTTTCATGATGCAGGTGTAAGTGAAACTGGAATTTACTTGTAAAATTGTAAATATTTGATAGATTTCGATGGAAACAAAATCAACATTTTGAATGATTAATATACCTAATAGTCCAAAACGTCATTTTCATCTCACGCAACCTCAAAAAGCCATGAAGAGTTGTGCATGCTACATGTCGACATGTTGTTTGTGTAGCATCTTCTGTCTCGTTCAGTTGATCCAGCCAGACAGGCTCAGAGGCTGGTATTATCGAAAACAGTGATGGTTCTCCATTCACATGCAAATGCAGTTACAGGACTCCTGCAGTCATTGACAGTCTGGAAAAATCATGAAAATTCATTTCCAATTACTTCCAAGTCCCGCAAATTCAGGGAAATTGTGTGAAGCCCTCGAAAAGTCACGAAAATTTTTTACAAAGTGACATTGTTCCTTTTACACTTGTAACAGCAGAGTGTGCTCTCACTCGTGATGTCGTTTTCCTTTTATTCTCTTCGCCTCATGTTGCTTTGGCTGTTGCCGCTTCAGCTGAATGCTTCACTTAAGATTCCACAATGATGTCATGCAAATTTTTTGTTTTGTCCTTGGAAAAATCGTAGTTGTCGTAGTTGCAACATTGAAAATTTTGATGGAAAAAGCCAACCACGGATAGAAATGAAAGTCTAAGATCCTGATGTGGTGCAGTACTGTGAGTGCAACAAATGAAGTCATGGAAAGAGAGAGGCAGCCTCTGTTGCTCAGCAAAATTCATACAGACAGCTTGCATCCCAAGTTTGAAATTGATGGTGAAAGTCACTCTATATTCTGTTCCATCTAGTCTTGGAATGGCACTTGAAAGCTACCATTAACTTACATCATTTTGGTAAATTACGAGTAAGTCACATTGATTTACTGCATGTATAGCTTATTGTGACTCTGTTGCCGTTACAACAGTTGAATGTGTGGCTCCATTATAGGTCACACGATGACGTTCTTCGTGATATTGCTTCATCTATGAGAACTGCTCAAAAGAGAATAGGTTGGCTATGAGAAAACATGGTTAAAATTTTTGCAGTTCCATCTGGTAGTCTAAAAGACAACTTATGTGTAAAATGTGGTTGTCCCTTCTAAAACGCAGTTGTCCAGAAATTATGTGATAACTTATTTCTCGATTGCTATCCCATGAACACACTAGCATCGTGCTGGGGGCAAATTTATGACTACATTACATGACATATTTTCAAATATTGTGAGTAAAACTCTTAATTTGATTCAAGCACTAAAAAGCAAACTTGGCTGCCTGAAGGACCTTGTCACAAAATTTGGTTGTCCTATTGAGATTTTGGACACGTGGACTCCCACTATTAAAATCATCACAGGAAAGATCACGTGCATTCGTGTAGTGCCATTTTCCCAATGAGCAATAAACAAATACATCCTTCAAGAGATCGAATGAAGTGTGAACTTTATACTGTCTAAACCGACAGAAATACAGCGTGAACTCAAACCACCCCAAGGTGTCGGCCTCCTCCAGTTAAGGACAAACTACAAATTCAAGCACTGTGTCTCTGTCAATTCTTTTCCAGCCTCATATTCCACTTAACATCATCCTCGTGAGCTCCCTTTGCAGGATTTTGACGCATGTGTAGCGAGGCATACGGAATAATGTGTAAAGTCTTTCTCATGAGTTTCTATCTCTTTTTTTGTGAAATATGGCTACGGCATATTTTCCTTGCAAATTTCCAATCATTTATCTCATTTGTTTCTTACATGTTAATTCACCCTACAGATGTTTTGTGTATCTTTTTGGAATTTTTACAGTTCGGATTGATTCAATACAAACAAACTTATGGATTGGGATGAATGACATAGAAAACGAAGGCACGTACGTTTGGGAAGACGGGAATACTGTGAGCAGCTCTCATTCATTTTTACTTTGTGTCAGCCATCAACAAAATTACAATTTAATACTTAATAGTTTCTGATTGAAGTTTTAATGGGAGAGATCAAAGCATGTCCAGAGTGATGACCTTAACTCACCATTATTTCAAATTTTAGCTCATTAAGACAGTCTTCTCCACAAGGGAGAGAGGGGGGGTTGGATCAGGTAGCCATGTGAAACAATCATGGGGATTTGAGAGAAGGGGTTTAACCCTCACCGTCAGAAGGTTTTGATAATTGAGATGCTAAATGATGCAAAATCGTGACACATAACGATAATTTGTTGTTCTGTTTGGAAATGGCAATACCCTATTGTCAAAATTTTTTATTTTTGCCAAGCAGAGCTTCTGCAGGGAAGAGTCAAGGTTCTTCAGGGGGGTAGTTGCTATTTCAGGGGGTGGTAATTTTCACTCAAGAGGGACACATTTCTCTAGACCCTTCCCCCCTTTGTTTAGTTTATTTTAGAAGAACTGTTACTCCTGATGCACTTTGGAAAGTACTTTTCTTCTGTTGTAATTCTAGTTTGACCCAGACACTTCTTTCACAAATTGGGCTCCTGGAGAACCCTCTCCTGCTGGTTTTGAAGACTGCATTCATCTGGAATCAGAGTACTGGAAACTGGGGACCTGGAATAACATCAGATGTACCTATTCACATAAATATATCTGCAAGAAAGACAAGTGTAAGTGCCATGTAGTAAGTGGCCTCTGTCTACAATCACAATAGTTCAGACGTTAAAGGGCAGTTCTCTAATGACACTGGACAACCACCAAATTGTAAATAAGTTTTTGGATTAAAACCCTTCTGTCTGTGACCCAGATGGGGGGGGGGGTTTAACAAACTCTGAACCTCCTTGTTACTATATGCTTCATTACTTTGAATTGCCATCACCTGTATCTACTCTGGTTGAGGAAAGACTGTTGTATGCTAACATTCCCTCAAGAAACTAATGAGGCTAAGAGTGTTTGTGTGACCCTCCTTCAGTCCCCCCCCCCCTCATGGTTCCTTCTGGTATGGTTTTATGTTGTGTAGATATATGATATGCATGGTTTTATGTACAATTTGATGTTATGAACATATTTGCTTCTCGATGTTAGGTCTATTTGTCATGAGCAACTGTGGATAAAATGAAAAGTATCTTTGCTGTTGCATTTTATACATGTTACAGCTTGATACAAATACCCTCTACTTAAATCTGCTATACTTAATGCTATAATATGCCGTAATTGTAAATACAATGTAATGCTCCAAATGTTATGCTGTGATAATGCTACACTTAACAATTACTTATAAAGCTTTTATTGATCTCTTTAACATCTGCAGTACCTGACCCGCCTACCACACTTCCACCAACGCCACGTACGTATCAACCAATAAGATGCAAAGTTTTTATACTGCAGGTGCATCACGTGGGTGAGGTGCCAACAACCGTTAAATATCGAGCATTGTTTCCTTTCATTTGCAGAACGCTTCGGTGTGGATATCCGCAAGTGTGAGATAACACCTTTGTGAAAGTTTAATTCAAACGGGGTGGCATTCTAAAGGAATCATGATACAAAGTACTTTGTTTTTGGTCTATCATAGTTCTGAGAAATCAATGGAAGAAATGCTTACAATTT
The DNA here is from genome assembly GCA_021234535.1 of Stichopus chloronotus. Classification (NCBI taxonomy): domain Eukaryota; kingdom Metazoa; phylum Echinodermata; class Holothuroidea; order Aspidochirotida; family Stichopodidae; genus Stichopus; species Stichopus chloronotus. The sequence continues at coordinate 21,855,498 of CM037835.1, forward strand.
TTAGTTTGTCACTGATGCATTCTACTAATATTCAGATTGTTCAGTGTTCAAGATCTCTGATGAATGTGGATTTTTTTAAGTAAGTACGTACATGACAGTTGTATCTGAGTATGGTACACATATTGACCAGGCTTTGGCAACTCTGATATTTTTGTTAGTCGGGGACCCGTGGCCTGAATAGTCACAACTCTGAAGGTCGTCCTGACTCCCTATTTTGTATTGGTTTCAATGACATCATAACTACCACCTACACATACATTGCATTATATTGCAAGCAGAAATTGTCGTATAGACGCCGCAGGGTCCCCAACTGCTGGTGGGTTAGAAGTGGGCTCCTCGACTGACACTTAACAACTAAAGAAAAAAGACAGGTTGCTTTTAATATTTTAATTTAGTGAATTTGTAAAGGAACCTTAATTTAAAAGATGCACGAGAGAAACAATCTTCACAAATGTTTTTTTGTAGTTTCAAAGTTTTCATGTGAGGTTTGACTCCACGAAGTCCAATTGCGACTCTCGGCCAAGAGTCATAACTCTGAAGGTAGAGTCGGCTAACTCGCTTAAGCCTATTATTGACATTGATGAAAATCAGGGTACCACCGCCTTCTGTAAGTGTCGTAGATGTTCAAGTTACAACACATGCGTGGTTCGTATCTTTCAATCGCTCCTACTCCCGCAGCACCTGGATTTGAGGAATGTGGGGAGGGCTGGCAGTTTAACGAGGAGAACGGCCGCTGTTACTTCATCGACCCCACCGCTTTGATGACATATTCTGAAGCCAGAATGGAATGCATTCAACTTGGAGCAGCGGTGGGAAGCATCCACAGTTTAGCTGAGAACCAGTACATTCTAGGTAAGATTTTGGTTGCAAGTAGTTCATAATACCTGAATTTTGGGATAATAAAATGTACCTTTTCCAGTGAGGTTTGTGATGCAGATCACTTCATAGCTGTGACTGATTTGGCTTTGTACAATGGTGTCTACAGAAATACGTAATAAAACTTTGTGTTCATATTCATGGGAAATAATAAGATTTCTGTTGGAACGGAAAGAGGCCATAAGGACATTTGCTGAGGGAAGCGTACCATCTATTACCAGTGCCCAACATTATTCAGATGTCTTACATAAAGTTATTCACCAGTTGAAAATATGAAATTTCATAAAATTAGGGAAGTATTTTTGAAAAAATATCTTGATAGTATGTTAAGTTTGAAGTCATGGACTTAAAAAAATTCTCTTCTACAGTGGCTGCATCGCATTATGAGAAATCTGCATGTGTGTGTGTTGTACCAGCCATACTGATTGAAAATTCTTTGTATTATTTTTTGATCTGGAGCCCCTTCAAGAAACAGTACAGTAGTTTCAAGGAGTTAACCATTATTTTTAGCATTTCAAGCTCAAACTTTTCACTGGTGTCAAGTTCAAGGTCAATACCCACTCCAACTTCAAAAAGCTAAAATGAGTTTTTGCAATAACTTTCCTGGTGTTACGTAAAAGTTTGTACTAACCCTGATTCAACTGTAAATTTATCAGGACTAGAACAGTCTTTAATCAAATAGTGATACAGAGATATTGGAGTAAAGTTGAAGTGGCAGTGAGAAAAAATGTCCCCTTTTCATTAATATCTCCTTAAGTTTTTGACACTGAACACTTCTTTAAGGCTTTTGTCAACCTGATGGCAGTGTTCCAAAAATAAGATGCAAAATAGTGTGGAATACCTACAGGTTAGAGATTTCTGTATAATGCGAATGTGTTTGTCCTCCAGAACACCATGGTTTTAATACACAAACCTGTGAGGTAGGTAGGTGCCAGCGGACTTAAGGCTGGAATATGAGTTGTACTGGCAATTGCCTGGTCATCTACCTTTGTTCTTCATCAGTGTTTCAGGGAAGAGAAAGTAGGAGAAAAGAACACCTGTCACAAAATGTGAAAGAGAACTATGCACTCATTTTTCAGATATTTTTAATATGAAAATTGTCTAACATTTTTCTGGGCCCTTCAAAATTTAGACTCTCCAAGAAAGCATGGCAGTCAGTCACTGTCACTTGAAATCAAAATGAACCGATGGGAATGGAAGCGAATATTCATGCATGCAAAAGTGGACCTTAAAGATGTTTTTTTTCTTCTTTTTTTGTAGTGAGACATATCCTGCGGAATATGACTTTAACACTGACAAAATTTCAACTAATATTCTAGCTTCAAAACATGTGTTGGTAGCAATATTCCTTTGTTCTTTCAGTCTGGTGCTATATTGCTACTAATTTTTTCAATCTCAGTTGTTCCTGCATTCACCCACCATTCCTCACATACTTTCGAACCTCTTACAGCCAAAAATGATTTGCTACTCTGCTGCTATCTCTCGACAGACATGTACAAAGCCGTGCAAGAGAGTTCGGGAGTCACGTTCAGAATGAAACTTGGCCTGGATGACCTTAACACTGAGGGCGGTTTTCAATGGGCGGATGGCTCACCTCTAAACTTTCTGAATTGGAACAGTGGTGAGCTAATTTTGTCTTTGGTCAAAATTTAAATTTGTTTGAATTTACTTAACTGCATCCACTCCTGTCCTCAAGGTATAAAATATAATTCCTTGAAAGGATAGTCCTGGCCCAGCATCTATCGTGCTGGGAGCTGAGAATGTTCCCTGTTTCTAAATGGTTCATTGATATTTCCTGTCCAATCTAAATCTGCTTTCAAGTCATAAAAAGGTTTAATTCCTGCATGGATGGACGACCTGGAAAAAGTCGTAAAAATTTGGGAAAATTGTCCCAAGGCCTGGAGGAGCTTTGAAATTCGAGGAAATTGTGCAAAACCGTGGAAGGGTCTTGGAAATTTTCAGAGAGTAAAACTGTTCCTTTCTCATTGGTAATATATTAAAGTATTTTCACTTGTAATATCGAAGTTTGTTACTCTTTTCACCCTCATATTGCTTTGGCTTTGATGTTGCAGTTGGAAACTTTTTTCATTGAGACATCAGGATCATCATTCATGGAAAAGTCATGAAAATGTTTTTTCCTTAGAAAGTGCAGAAACCCTGGTAAAAGTTTTGTCTTATTCAGATCATCTGAATCAGCCCTTCCTTTCACTAATTATTTAAAATCAATCACATTTCCTTTAAGCCTGTTGCTTCCATCTTGCAATCTAGTTTTTGTTTTTATGTGTTCTTTGCTCTCAAGTCTCCTGTTTTCATGATATGATATAAAACCATTTGCATTTTAGGTTACCTCTGTCTGTGTTAACCTCTTCTATTTTCAAATTGTTACTCGTTGTAAACAGTTTTGAGTTCATACAAAATCTCTTTAATTACGTTTTTCTTCTTTTGCCTTGATCGTTTGAATGCTACCGAACCCTTAGAAGTTGGTCTGAGGTAATTTACTGTCACCAAGTGACATCTGTCAATCTGAAAACAAGACATATTCGAAGTCTTTCTTTCAGCTCTTTCTTGGTTTTTAATGTTCAAAGTTTTGTGAGTTTAATATTTATGAGCACAGATAGGATAGGAAACTATAAGCTCAATATTGATCTGATAAGTGCTTGGACCCAGAGGGATTCCCATCACAGACATAACCTTACCCCAATAATGCCTTGTTCAACTTAGCGCAGTGTGCTCCCAAATACTTAGCACAAAATGCTCTCGAATAAAGATTTAGCGCTGCGCCCTCTATGCTCCTGATCAACCTTGTTGCAAATATGTTGTATCTCTCAGAAGTTTAAAGGAGAAGGAAACCCTGGGAATATATTCATCAAAATGAAGCAGAAGTGTTTGAAAAACATCTTCCTTAAGTTTCATTCAGAGATATTGTTTCCTTTCCAAGTTACACACTTTTGAAATTCAGAGAAGGGTGCTGCCATTTTTGCCTAAGTTGAATGTAAAACAACTTGAGTAAGTCGAATAATGATGTCACATAACCACTGATAGCAAAAATTTTAATGCATTTCTTTATTTTCTTTACCTATTATTTCCATCAATCCAAAACACACTTTTACACATTTTGTGTTGAATTACTGGGGTGTATCATGCAATAATCAAATCATTAATACTACGACTTGAATCTATGCATGACTGTTAAAATTTATTGACAATGAAATATAAAGAAAAACAAAAGCTTTTCAATCACATGTGGTCTGGTGATGTCATCACAATTTCAAAATGGCAGCTTCCTGATATTTTTTATGAATATTCAAATTGCAATATCTTGGAAAGTAAGCAATGTATTTAACTGAAATTTGGTAATGTTGTTCACCATATGTTAGTCTCTCATTTAACATTGTCAAAAGTCCTGACATGTCTTCTCCTTTTTAAAGATACGGTATCACAATGCAAGATCCACTTTCAGGAAAATCAGACTTTTTTTTTGACATGCACAACTTACATTTTTTCAAACTTGGATTTTAGACATAATTTGTTTGGAACTTAGTTTTTGGCAGTTGAAAAGGACTTGTGGTGCTTTTCAGGAGATCTGAAAAGTGACGTCAGGAGCGAATAACAACAAACCAGCTGTTTGATGTTGCACTTCGCGCTGCACAGAACAGCACGCAGTATTATGCTACATCACCTGCACAGGCTTACGTATGTAAGTGTATGTGTACTGTATGTGTACAGCACTACAGCCACTACTTGTACTAGCCTATAATGAGTAAAGAATAGTTGTGTACTCAGCTCATGCTAAAGAGCATAATTTATAGCCTACTTCATCCGAATATATTCAGTCTTTGATGAAAAATTACCAAAGCATGGTGATGTTCATGACTGTAGCAAAATGGCCATGGCGGGTAGTATTCTCAAGTTTCAAGGACAAAACAATACTGGGAAAGTCTTGAGTCGGTGGCAATTTCAAAAACTGTCATCTGTTCAGAGTCAGACCATCCTTCAAAAGATGACTGTCATGAAGTCCATTGTGAGCAAACTTCTAAGATATAGCCGATGGTAAATCATTTAAAACAGCCATGACTATTTAATAGTGGAAATGTTAAATTATGACAAAATTGTGTATTACTGGTACAAAATTTTGCGTAGATGTATACATGTTAGCTGTGAATACAAGTACAGTAGGTCTGAATCAAATGTTAGGTCAATGTAAACAACATACCGATTTCACTCAGTAGGACTAGTGAAAACAGATCCGAAAAGATGGCAGCTCACCATGGAAAATTTCCTACTTTGGCTAAAGCACTTATACCTACACCACTATTATGTAGATAGTAACTAACTTAAGATTCAGAAGTCGATAAATGTAGTACAGAACAACGGGAGCGACGTTCATGACCGCCGATGTTTCTTACGTAATGATTGGGCAATGTCTCACCTACATGGGCCATAACTCCTCCTCATGGACAGTCTCACTTGCTTCTTTGGGTATCTTCTTCACATTTTAGCACCAAGCATCCCTACCTGGCTGTCACCATATCCATTTCAGATCGTCGATCTCTTCAACTGACATGTTAAATTGCAACTTAGACTGCACGACAAATATTTTATGTGACAACAGCAACAACATGCGTATGCATATGTACAGGACACATATATAGTGGGCTGGTGCATTGCACGTTAAGATCCACTCCTGACGTCACAAAGTACTTCAGAAATGTGAGCCCTTCGCAATGCAACATCGGGACAGTTCGGAACATCTCGGTTTTTTTTGGAAATCTTCTTGTTTTCTTTAGTTTTTTTAACAGTTTCGACTGAGGGAATATATGTATACGTTTGAAATGTAGAATATTTTTTGTTTAAGAGTATAACAGGTATTGCAAAGTGGATCATAATACCTTATCTTTAAATTAAACAAAGCCAATTGAGAGCACATAGGGAGTGGTGTGAGAACTTTTTCTGGAGCACTTTATGCACTGAGTTTAACAATGCATTAATGAAAGCAAAGGGTAAGTTTAGTCACTTGTGAATACCCGTGCCAATGAGTTGTTGAGAGTCTATTGTTAAAGGAAGGTGGCACATGCTTTTGTATGCTTAAAAGTCCTATTCAAAGTTTTCACTCATGAATTTACACTGATGTTTATTATGCACATGAAATGATGGATCGTTCTCGGTTCAAGTGTGACCTTTTGTAAACAGAATCGTGATTTCTTTCCTCTGTCAAATCTTTTGGCACAGGAGAACCAAATAACAATGGTGATGAAGATTGTACTGAGATGGATATTTATACAGGTACTTGGAACGACCTCCAGTGTGACGATCAACACAGCTTTATCTGCCTGGGAAGTGGTGAGTTTGTCTTTATCTCGGGTAAATTAATTCTGTGAGGGCATCCTCCAGCTCACAATTTGACCCATTTGATTCTGGCAGCGGTAGTTGTCGGTGACAACGATAGCTGTGTCTCTCTGTTCCTGTGAAGGAGGGGGACAGGGTAGTCAATCTTTCACATAATTCTTTTTCTTCAGTCTTCCTTGACATTGGCTCTCAGAAAACCTCCAGCCACAGCTCCGAGAAGAATGTCTTTAGTAGTAATATTTTAGGCAGATATTGTACATGTTGTTCAGATATAAATATTTTTTTTTCAAATTTTGTGGATATAATGTGATTCCAAAGTTTTTAGGTCATTTAAATTTAGTGATTATAGTAATGGATATATTAAAACAACACTATCAGTTGGCCTGCAGCAATTTATTGTTATAACGTAGGAATGTTGCTTTTAAACACCATCTTAGTTGACCTGGAACAGTAATATGAAACAAAAAGGTCATGTTTAAAACCAATCTCAGGGAAAGTATTGGTTGACATGTTCACCGTTTAACTTAAAACACAATTGTGATCTTTATTACCCAAGCCATGAGTGCAACTCTGTCAACCTTCATGTGTCCCTTTCAGTCAGTTTTCTTTCCCACAAGGGAGTGAGATGGTTAGCTGCCATGGTGTCCATGATCCGGGTTACTCATGGCATGTTTTTGCTGTGAAGTTTGAGCAACCTGTCTAATTTTGCTTTGCTTTTCTTTAATAATGTACCTCTGGATCCATTAGTGCCACATTCCCTTTTCTCTCTCTCTCATTCTGTATAATTAATCCTGCCCATCCTATTTCTCCCAGTTTCATTGGTTTTTTTTCTTCTGTGGCAAAAGTCCTTTTTCCTGTTGTCTTTTCTTTTTCCCTTTTGCCTCCAAATAACTTTCCTGATTGACAAGACTAGACCTCAAGCGACTAGACATGAAACGTCTCCATTTTTCTTCGTTTAGCAGTCTGCAAAAACGTCATTCTTTTTTCTCTCTCTTCATATCTAACTCGGTCAGAGTATCTTCAAACCCACTACAACGTAACCAGAGGGTTTGGTCTGCGATACACGTACCAGAGCTACTACGTCAACGTATATGCTGAGGAGTGTGGTAGGCTCTGCGAAGCTGAGACCTCGTTCGTCTGCATGTCGTTCGACGTGGACAAGGCTTATAAGTGGTGTCAGCTGTACGACCACACCAAAGACGATCCCTTCTATGACTTTGTAGCTGACGACGACTATGACCACTACACCAGAGGTAAATCGGAAGGATTAATGAAATGGATCACGGAGGACATATCACAGTTTTTCCGACGGCGACATCGCTTTCAGAGGTGTAAAATCATGGCGATCAAGTCTGCATTGTTGTCATTTGTGCAGTACATGTTGTGTGGTATTTAGATTAAAGGTTTGCTTTTGGTGAAGAGCTTAGATTTCATCAGTTGGGAAAATGATACCGCAAACTTTTTCTTGTAATTTTCTGAGTGTGAGAGGAGATATGGTTGTGAGAAAATGGGAGTAACTTATGGATGGAATGTTTCTCTGTCATTATGTGCATAAGCAAAGTTTTACTGGTAGATTATCAGTTGTAAATTTGTCAGTGTCAGTCAAACTTTGTGGAATATGTCAAAACCACGACAAAAGTTAAACATTGTTTCAGTCCCATTTTTTGATACATAAATATTCACATCAATTTTCATTGGTCTACTTGGTTTCAGGTAATGATGACTGACTGCCATGCTGTTTTGGAAAGTTTAATTTTGTAGGGCCAACAAAAATGTTTAGACAATTTTCATATTCAGGTATCTGGAAGATGAGTGCGTAGTTCTCTTTCAGATATTTTGACAGGTGATCTTTCCCCTATTTTCTCCTCCATGAAACACTGATGAAGAACAAAGGTAGATGACCAAGCAATTGACAATATAACTCATAATCTAACTTTAATGAAGATTCTAATGGTCATGGAAAACCTGAGACAGTCATGAAAATTTTCATTTGGCATTTTCCCAGGTTGTCAAAGGCATTGGAAAGCATCATAGGCAACCCATTTAAGTTCTAAAATTTGCAAAAAGAAGTATATTTTTTAAAGATATCATACAGTCGAGGCATTAATTAACAGTGGATGATGCGTCTCATGAAATACCACAACTCTCTGAAGAAATTACAATTATGGAAGAAAGATGTATGTGTGAGGAACCTGTGAAATAGTATTACTTATTTCTAATTTCCAATGTTTCAACAGAGTTTAATGTTCCAACTGAAGCACCTCCAGTAGTTCTACCCGACACCTACGGATGTCAGTCTGGGTGGACCCCGTACGGCAACAACTGCTACAAACTCATCGAGTCGACGGACAAATATGACACCCAGAGGGAAAATTGTCAGCTGGCCATGGATGGCGCAGATTTGGTGTCCATCACAGATATGAAGACTAACAACTTCGTGAATTATTTTATCGTCGGAGGTAAGGATTGAGCAGATGAGCTGTAGCAGCAATAAACAGCTACAGTTGCAACAGTAGTCGAGCAGTTGTAACTGTAATGAGTCATTGAACAGCTACATTTGTGAAATGAATTGACTTGACAGTTGAAACTACAAAGTAATTGATATGCAACTGAAGAGTGAATGAATGCAGTGAGTGACTGAAAACACCTACAACTGCTCAGTGATTGAACTGCTGCAGCTGTACGGTGATTGAATCATTGTAACTGTACAGTTATCAAATGGCTGCAACAGTGGAGTTATTGAATAGCTGTGTCTGTAGAGTGATTGAACAGCTGCAACTGTAGAGTGATTTAATCAGCTTCATTTGTAGAGTGAATGAACACTTGTGACTGTTCAGTGATGGAACAGTTGCAACTGTACAGTGAGTGAACAGCTGCAACTGTAGAGTGATTTAATCAGCTTCATTTGTAGAGTTAATGAACACTTGTGACTGTTCAGTGATGGAACAGTTGCAACTGTAGAGTGAGTGAACAGCTGCAACTGTAGAGTGATTTAATCAGCTTCATTTGTAGAGTGAATGAACATTTGTGACTGTTCAGTGCAACTGTACAGTGAGTTAACAGCTGCAACTGTAGAGTGATGTAATCAGCTGCATTTGTAGAGTGAATGAAGACTTGCACCTGTTCAGAGAGAGAACTTCACTGACATTAATCGTGGTTAAAAAGCTCTACTTTAGCCTCTCTGATTTTACAGCATGTATAAATTGGTTCATTCAGTCATTTTGAGCACTGGAGCAATCTTCATGCATAATAGAATGCCCCAGACTTACAGTTCAAAATGTCACACCCATTTATGCATGTTTCTGATTAAGTGGATAGAGCTTGTTTGTTTGTATTCAGTACAATGGTTGGGTGGAGTTGGTAGAATGTCAGGTAGAGGATGGCCAACATCAGCCCTCGTGGGTTGTAATTATCGGTAGCTGATCCTTTCCAGTATCTTCTTATAATCATTGAAATACAGAACTGTAAAGTTAAAGCTGCAGCTGCTTGAAAAATATGCCAACAATAATAAAGTCACACTACAACAAGATCATGGACAATGCTGCAGCCACCACCCTTCCACCCCTTCAAATTATGTGCAACAGCAGGAATAAAGACAATTATCCCCTGAGAGGCAAATGCCTCACTCCATTTTTCTTTTACAAAACCACCGAGACTGGGTGCCATGCTGAACCCTAGCCCTAAATCCGGATATCCGAGGTGGCCTTTGAACAACGATTTATAACAACAAGTCATTCAAATTTGAAAATCACGCAAAAGATACAGAATTTTCTGAAAGCATATGGGAGTTAAAAAATGAAAAATAGAGTTAAACCATAGCCTGGGAAAATCCAAGAACATCTAACCCACAAAAAGCAAAAATCAGGTCAATGTAACCTCTGCATGGAAGAAAAGGTCGCAGTAGCAACTATAGCCAACAGTAGAAATGTTCTCAACTGGAGAACTGAACTACTGTCCAAATGTAGGCACAAAAATAATCCAAAAAGATAAAAGGAATAATCCAAACCAACATTTAGCGAATTCCTTGCTGTCTGACGATTACTCTCCAAGCATGAAACTTTAAGTAACAGCTGCAGCAAGTCCATACAAATTGGGTGTGTTTTATGTATGTTTTTGTATTATATATGTACCAGAGGGTGTAAATAGGAAGGGAGGATATCAAAGGTGGCTATTTGAAAATGTGGGGGGTGGAATGCTGCAGAAAAGGTGGGGAATCACGGTTCTAGATGAAGTTGCTCTGACATAGGTTGATATAATCAGTGTGCAGTTAAAAAAAGAAAGAGCAAAACTAGTTGTTCTGTTTTTTTTTTCTTCCATCTCAGAGGAGATGACTTACCAGTACATCTACATCGGACTGACAGATGAGAGGCAGGAAGGGCTGTACGAGTGGGTCGATGGCTCAGAGGTCACCATTACTCTCTGGGATGCATCACAACCGCAGTATGACCCCAACGGGAGAGACTGCACAGAAATGAACTCGGACACGGTACGGGGTATTCGTCATGCTGGTCAGCACTTGTCGGGCCAAGCCGGCACCAGCTTTTGCCTACCAGCACTACGATTATCAACTTCAGAAGAAAAAGGACTTACGAAAGTCACAACTTGCAACACACAAACATACCTTTTGACCATGAGCTATGCTCACAAATCTTCCTGTGAATCTGATTTTGAGCATTGAAATGCACGGAAATAATGACACACACACAAGTTTAAATATGCATCCTACTGTAGGCCTATTCATAGCACTAAGGCATACGCAGTAGCCTACAGTAGTGGACAAACACTCAGCAAGGATGAGGAAAAAAGCGAATTAAAACCTAAAAACAGGGGAAAAGTGCAAAGTCCAATTGCTGAAAATGCGTTATGGGTACATTACATAGGGGGTAGGGTGATTCACATTTACCAGTCCAAACAAAATAGCTGGCACGTCTCAAAAGTGACAACCCGGTTGAGGCACCTGCTCTAATCTCTTCGGTCATGGTCACATTGCTCCATATTTGACCTCAGAACATTGAAAACTAGGTTTGTTTAGAAAATACAGTGTTGCATGTAATGATGGTAAATCAGATACAAGAAATACTTGGAAGGGTCATATCTTAATATTGAAACAAGAAGTGAAATAAAGGTTTTATTGCATCAGTGTGTTGAATCAGTGAGACAAATGTGTCGTACTGTCTAAATGTTTGGCAGTGTACAAAGATAGATAGACCTGCAGTAGTTTTTTTGCTATGTCACAAAAGCAGTCAAAGATTAAAAGGATATATTGTTTGAATACAGTTAAAAATGTGGTAGTTTTTTAAGTGTATGGTAACAGTCAAAGAAAGGTTGTAATGTCTAGATGCTTAGGAACAGTCAAATGTATATATTTTGGTGTTAAAATAAATGACCAGTAATAGTTAAGGATGTGGTTGTATGATTCGGCATATTGTCAAACAGTAATCCCATGTACGTAGTATAATGCTACATCATGTATCCATGGTTCCATCTGCAGATTATCTCCTTGGTACCAGCCTGATCTTTTGATGACATAACTGACTTTTCGCCATTTGTTGTAGTTATTTACCAATGAGTGACATAATGACAGTATCGCTCAAAATAAAAGGCTAAATTTCTTTCCCTTCTTTTTAAATGACACCCATATTTTACTGTACACATTCATGGACCAATATGTCACATCTCTGCACTCTCCTATTCTCTTACATCTTTGTCCAAAATCAACTTCTGCTGAGCGTGTATCATTGTTTTCCGTTCTGCATTTTAGGGTTTGTGGAGCATTGTTCCTTGTTCCTACGCCAACTACGCCGTGTGCAAAATACCAAAATATGACACAGGATCCGTAGTGATCGAACCGACTCCGGAAGGCTGTCCAGACGTAAGTAAATCCTTTTCACAAATGAACCATTCTTTACTTGTGTGCAGTTACTATTAGAGATTCAAGGAAAACAAGTTAAAATTAGAAGGATTGGTTTTCTTTTGATCCAATCTCTATAAAACCTGTATTTTGAAAAATCATTTTTGGAATATCTTACACTGCATCAAAAGAAAGAATAATGTGATTACAAACCATTAACTCTGTTAAACCCCATTTCAGTATTTCTCTCCATGTCTAAACTCCCCCCCCACCTCCTACTCCCTTTGCTGTCTGATTCACTTCCATCTTGGATTTCCTCACGTTGATGTTAACTGTCGGTTTACATGAAAATGAACATCCATTTGATAGCGAAAATTTGAAAGGAACATCGCGATATTGGTAACTTCGAAATTTTGATATGTTTGATCTTCTTCACATTCACAGGGGTACATGAGATACTACTATTCTTGTTATCGGATCGTGGCCGATGTCCCCCTCTCCTGGAACGATGCCGTCAACGACTGTAGGAGCAGAGGTGAACAACTGGTGGTTGTGTCATCCAGGTGAAGATGGTCTTTTATGTCTTTGACTGACATTTTAAGAATATGAAAAACCTTTGAACGGAAATATCCCCCGGTGCCGTCTGTATTGTTTGATGACTGTCGATTGTTTCAGTGTAATTTCAATTGAGGGAGTACCTGGCGGTTGTGTCGTGTACCTGCTATTGGTGTAATTGTTGTTGATACAGTAGTTGGTGATTGTTGTGTTGGGTATGTTGCAGGTGGCTGTTTTGGCGTATTTCTTTCAGATGCAGTAGCTGGTTGCTGGTTATTGTGATGTTTATTCAGTTAGTGTTGATACATGTGTTGTTGACATTGTTGCTGGTTGTTTTTTATTTAAGTTGTGGTTATGGTGTCCTGCTGATGGTGCAACTAGTGTTCATTGTGGTTATCATGGCGATTTTTTGTGCTGATGCTGTGACATGCTGACATGGTGTGCTGATGTGACATGATGTGCTGATGTTGTGCTGATGTAGTGACATTGGTGATAATTTTTTAGGTAGTCTATCAGTAAGATGGTGTTAAATGTGGTTGCCGTAGTGATAGTAGGTATGTTGATGTTTCAGGTCCTATTTTTGGTGGTTGTGATGCTTTGGCTAATGTTGGTTGTGGTTATCATGGTGATAATGTGCAGGTGCTTGTAGTGACATTGGTGATACTTTTGTCGGTAGCCAATCAAAAAGAGAGTGTTCAATGTGGTTGCCATGGTGATAGCAGGTGTGTTGATGTTTGAGATGATAGTGTTGGCAGTTTTGCTGTTTGCTGGGGCATCACAGTGATGATATGCTGAAGCCTTGGTGATGGCTTTGTAAATCGGTGTGAGTGGTACTGCTTGTGTGGGCGTATGGTGATGAAGCTTGTAGTGCTGTTCTTGATGGTTGTGTTTGTTGTCTTTCAACGAGAAGGTGTTGGTCATGGTTGCCATAGTGGTGGCACATGTAGTGTCTGTCCTTAAAATTTCTACATAAATACCTCATAACATCAAATGCGGTGTGGGGTATAATCAGATGTCAAACTTTTCACCTGATCTGTGCCCTCCAGTGTTTTGGCACTCATTTTGCCCACAATGCAGAAATAATGAATTAGCAAATGCTCCCTTGAGAACAAACCTCCTCAAATGACTTTGTTAGATGTTAAGGCTGCAGTGTGTCTTATTTTCTCCCTGAGGTGGTAATGTATAATCAACCAGAGGACAAACATGTAACAGACTTAAAGAGGGACACTTTCATCACGTAGGTGGGTTAATGGTTTAGCTGATGTTGGTGGTGATTGTGTTATCGTCCTACTGTTGTCGTGACAAGTGTATATTTTGTGTCCACATTGGAATGGAAGATGACTTGATTTTTGAGGCGAAGTTTGTGATGTTCTTGTTGGTGTGAATGGTGTTAGTTGTGTTTATCTTGGTGATGGTAGGTGCACTGACGGTTGATGTGACATTGGTAGTTGTTTTGCTGGTGATCTGAAGTTTAGAAGGGCTGCACTTGCTAGGGAGTGACTGTTTTATGTTGGTCGAGTCATTTATATTGACAAGGCCAGTCACTGGTTGTGTATATCCTCTGTTGGTGTGGATAGCATTATTTTGTTATGTGTCATAGTTGGTGTATTGATCTTTGGAATGAATTTAGTAGTGGTTGTGTTGCTAATTCTACTGTTGGTGTAGATGGTGTTGTTTTTGCTGTGGACATGTGGATGGTGAGTTTCTTGATATCTGAAGTGGTGTTAGTTGCAATGTGTATTGGTGTTGTGGGTGTTATGGTTGGTGCTTCCGTTGAGATGGAATTACTATTTTGCTCAGTAATTTTTCCTGTTTAACTGAATTACCACTATGCTTTCAATTACTGACACTGTTTTTGTGCAGTTTGTTTACTTTCCCATTAAGGCAAACAAACAAACATGGAACTGATGATGCAAAAGAAGAATCACTTTTTATTTGTTTGATACCTTCTAGCTCTGAAAATGCATTTGTTGGTGCTCAGGTGGGACTGGATTTAGAAGAGGGCTTGTATTGGACCGGTCTTAGTGACACAGAGTCCCCAGGGTACTACAAGTTTGTGGACGGATCCGTCCCGACTTACGTCAACTGGGCGCCTGGGCAACCAAGTGAGTTATAATCTCAGAAGTTTTGTAGTTTTGTTAAATAGAGGAAACAGAAAAGAGTAACTTAGTTTGAAATATTTCGAAACAGGCATGAGGTTATTATTACCGACATTTTAAAGGTTTGTAAAAAGAAGTGTTTCCCAATTGGTATCCGCAGTCGGTAGTTGGTCTGTCAGTCGGGTACCTGGGCTCTGAAAACTGTATCTTTTGTTAGTCTAAGGAGTTTATTTTGATTAAAATGAATTAATTATAACAGCAATGTATCATTTGTACCAGCATGACAATGAAGTGTTCCTATGTAGCAAAAAAAAATAAAAACATTCTCATTATTTTTTTCTTTTGTCACTGGCACAATGTACTTTTGTGAAATTTTGGATCTGGGTCGAAAGTGGCAAGTCACAAACATGTAAGTGTGTGGTGAGATATGTGGCATTGCCCCAGTGTGACCAGAATGTAACTTACCAAATAATCCATGCCATCGTCATCTTGGAATTTCCACTCTCTTTACAGATGATAGGGATGGAGAATGTGTGGCCATGTACTCCGGATCAGAAACTCTGAGCGGCCGCTGGACAGATCACCCCTGTTACAAGACACTTCCTTACATATGTGAGAAGCCCTCAGATGGGGCCACACTAGCTCCAGTCACAACTCAAGAGCCCACCGTACCCTCGGATGAAGGGTGTGCCGACGGATGGTATGGCTATGCCAACAGCTGTTTTCTGGTGAGTGTTTTCTGTCTTCTGGTCACGGTTTGTTCATTCTGAAAGTAAGACCCATCACAGAAGAACTCAATATAATGAAAAAATCCTTCAGCAATCTTTTTAAAATCAGATAGTGATAAAAACAACTTCAAAGAGAGGCAGAAGATGTTGCCAGAAAGTTTCGTTTTAAAGATTTCGTTAACGCTGACAAAAAGAAACGAAATAAATACTATTTTTCTCAGTTTTTATGCACCAGCGGGAGTCAGTGAAACTAGAGAATCAGAATCTGAAGAAAGAAAGTGATGCAACAGAAAGCAAATGACTTGAATTATTGTTTACATGTAGTTATCACTAAAAGGGACTAAGGACAACATTATTCCTCAGTGGACAGAGAGTGTGTTCTTTACAGTCTGTCAATGTGAATCAAAAATTTCAAACTGATGGGGTGGTGTTTTGCTTTCGTGGAATTTTGCAATTTTTTCAACATTAAGATTGCACCAGAGAAGCTTAATTTTTCATGGTTGTAGTGTGCAGAATTTGTCTTTGCACCACAGTATGGCTTCAAATTCTGGGATTGAATGTCCTTCTCTGCGAATAATTTTGGGAAGGATTTTTGTGAAAAAGATACAAACATTACTTTTTCACTCATTAAATGCATGATTTAGGATCGATTGCCTTATTCCACCTTGGTGGTTCCATAAGTTAATTCATGCTCTCGTTGACTTTCCTCTAAGCTTTTGAAGCTACAGGGAGGAGACAATATTAAACTTACAGGATTCCATAAAGCTGACAAATCATTACTCGTTAATGATGCTAGGAAGGAATCAGTTCAGATGAACTGAATCAGCTTTCATTGAACTAAGATGAAATGAGTCAACTTGGATGAACGGTGATGTGGCGGAGTGGATATATCTGATGGCTTTGAAGCAACGAAGCTTTAGCAAACTGGGAGTTTCTGGGTTTGAGCTTTTTCGTCCAAGGAAAATCTGTGGTTTTCCCTCGTGAATTGACGTTTTGAAAAGAGATACCCGCAGATGTGATAAAAAATTGTGACATTTGTAGTCATCCAACATGAAGTTGTAATATGTAAACAACAGACTTCTTGCACACCAGTGTCGTCACTCGGTGTCGTAAAATAACCGCCCTTAAAGGCCTACATTATATCTTTGCATCTGCGAGAATAAGCCTATAGAGTTAGGTTTTGTTACATTCACTGAAAGAGGTCTACCTCATAGGCCTACAAACATCTTTAGATTTCTCTCTTTTGTATCATTGTAAACTACATGCATAGTGTTAAAATGTTATTATTTCATATGTTACAAAGAAATAAATAAATGAAATAAAAATGAATTAGTGTAACTGTGACTGTCCAACCAGTCTTGTTCTGGTGTTTTGCAGACACTGAGTGTTTTGCTGCACAAGGTCCAATTTTGTCAACAATTTTATTTTGGAGAGAATGTCCCTCTTTGATTTCCGGTTTTTTGGAGGGAAGGGAAAGAGGGATTTTCCCTTTAGGAGAGGGGGAAGAGAATTGTCCAATCCCTCAGATTTATGCAAAAACCTTCGGCAGAGCGACAGGAGAGGCCTGGCTTTGTCATTGATAGAGATAATGAACCAGTCAGGTTTTGTGAGTCTCGCTGGCTGTGTTTCCTATTTGTGGCATCAAATGCACCAGCAGTAATACTAGCCTTAGTGTCCGTCAGTATACTGCCCGCAGTGACTTTAATAGTCTGGTTCTAAATATCTGTTCACTTTACCTTTGTCTTTGTTCTCATGTTGTCACAGATCGCCAGTGGTTATCTCGTCAGTCAGTATTCTGCCCAAACTGAATGTGAAAACATGGGTGGTCACCTGGCCACCTTCTCGAATCCAGAAGAGGAAATATTCCTTGTGGAAAGATACAGTGCCCTGTAAGTGTTATGTATGATGACAGAAGAGATGAATGGGGAAAGCAGGGAGAGGGGGTAGCAGGGCTGGGAGCATTTGGGAACTTGGCTTTACCTCATTTCTCATTTCTTAATATCTCCTACATTTCTGCACCTTCCCAGTTTACAAATAAATGTTACTGGTGCTGTATCAGTTCGCACAGCACCTACCGATATATACATTGCTTTGTGTGGTCCTTGAGGAAGTAGTTGATTGTTCTAGAACAGTGGTTCCCAACCTTTTGGACTCCCCATAACCTTGAATGTGTGATGCTATTTCGTGGTACCTTGTACTCACAGTGAGAAGAATGAATTAAGGACCAACACAGATGTATCATCATGAATATATTGACCTCATATTTATGGTTTTTTGTTCAGTAGCACATGATTACCGAAAAAGTTTCCTCCCTAACATAGGTAACTACATAGAACTACTTCTTTTAAATTGTCTAGGAAACTTCCGAGATACCCCCGATGGTGTTCATAGGTACCCCCAATTGGTATTTGTACCCCTGGTTGCTATGGGAAACTAGAACATTGCAGTCTGAGACCAATTGTTTTTTGTTTCCATTATCATTTTTTTACTTTCTTTTCTCTCAGAAATCCAGATGATAATGGTAGATACTGGTTCGGGCTGACAGATCTAAACGATGAAGGAAGTAAGGTTTTTTTAAATTTCATGTCATTTTTTTTCCTCCCATAATGCTTCTACTGTTTTTTTAGTTTTCGTCTTTTAGGTCATTTTTATCAAGTTCAGTTTTTGCTTCTGTTGTGTTTTTATCTGTCCATTTCAGTACGGCTAAAAGTTCTTTATTTCCTTTTGCTCAAAACATCTTGGCAGTGCATTTGTCCTACAGTTCCTCATTGTCATAATGATTGCTTTTCTCATTCTTTAAACTCTCTCCAGACAATAGAAATGTAGTAAAAAAAAAACAGTATGGCTGAATAAAAGAAAGTGATATCTTTGTGTGATATCTCCATTTTTTTTGGAAGGGGCACGGGGGACAACTACTTTCGAGACAACCACACATACCCTGTTTTGATGAGCACTGCCATTTCTTTTTTGTTTTTTTCCATAAAAACATGCCATGTTTTCATTATTAAATCTCTCTGTGTTTCAGATTGGTATTGGATAGATGGCACTCCGTTGGTCTACACTAACTGGCACACCGGGGAACCCAATGATTACGAATCCATCGAAGAATGCGCAGAAATGTTCTTCAACGGGCACAAGTGGAACGACGCCCTCTGCTCCAAATTAAACAACTATGTCTGCGAGAGACCAAAGAGTAATTTAATTCTTCTTTCTTCTCGTCTCTTTGTAAATCGAGGGTGTGATTCCTGAATAGATGCTGAAGAAAGAAAATGATCTGTTTTTGTTAAAGAAAACAGCAAATCTGATCTTAGCTGATGGTTGATCGCTGTAGGTGTGGAAGCAATGGAGAAACTTGGGTTGGAAGGATTGAGCTGCTGTCATGGTGGTCAGAACATATATGTTTAAAGTGTAGTTTCAAGTTGTTTTTCCTATACGTGACCATCAACACATATCTGCATGTTTAATTGAGTATGAAAAGTTTCAGAAAAGAGTAAGGTATTGTGTTTGTGTGAAGCAAAAATGAGGGTAATGATGAAAAATCTCCTAAGTTCTGATCTGCACCAAAGTGAGCTCACATCGACAATTGAACATCACGTTCTCGGACAGCGTTACATTCCCGGACTAAAGCAAACAAGGCCAACCTCACAATGACTTGGAGTCACCAAAACGGTCTCTCATCGGCACACAGAAAAATGGGCTGTTTGTCTGTAACCTCCTCCTTGCAGAAATTTAACACACGCCAATGACCACGGTATACAAACACTATCTAACGCACATGTACCGAATTGGGGATGTCACTTTGAAATGAGTAACTTGCCTGGAGTTTGATATTTCTTTTTGTGTACTTTGTGGTAATGTCTTGTGGTAGGGTCCTTCACACTCATGCAACAGTTCATGCATCATGGGTTCGTCTCCCTGCAACTGAGGGGAGTGCAGCATGTGAAAAGGAACGGCCATTTCCCTCTCCCCCTGAAGATGCAGAGTGCAGTGAGTCATAGCTTTCAAGAGCAGTTTAAATGATTACTTCAACTCTAGCTTGTGCTTTGACTCCTCGTGAAATGTTACATTTTGCATTTTTTTTATTCTTGCATCATCTTTGTCTTTCTTTTCCTCCAGATTACATTATCATCACCACTGTCACACCTCCAGAATGTAAGCACATTTGACTTAATTCTTCTTTGTCAAAAATAAAAGCAGCAGCTAATGTCCTGACAGGGTTCTACCTATGATGGTCGACTGTAGCCATAACTGATGCTTGCTACCGGCATGAGCAAATTGCCAGAACTTCTAGCCGGCACAAAATTCAGTAAAAATTCCAAGGAAAGTGTGTGAAATTTGATGGAAATGTGTATTATTGCAACATTGAACAACGCACCTTTTCATCTGATCATTTGAATCAAAATGAGGCACTCAACCAGAGGCTGAAACCATCACTAATATTGAAAGTAAAACCTTCCACAGCCCCCTCCCCACAGGACTGTGGCATTCACAAGATATTGACAAAGCACTACATCTGCTACACAGAATCCTCTAGCTAGAACCTTGCATCCTGCAGTAACTGTATTTACTTAAAGATCACTATGGAAACTATGTCCCCTTCTAAAACGAAGATGATGTTTTCTGCAAGAACCTTTGTTTTGATTAATCTATTTTTTCTTTATTTTCTTTCTGCTTAAAACTAAGGCACAAATATCTTGGATGAATGTTCATCATGTTCTCTTCTAGGTTACTCTTCCTTTTAAAAAGCATAAAACTCTCTCTTGTCATTACCTTTAACATTGATTTGTAGTTTGAACATTTTTCTGTCAGTACAAGAGTGTCCATCGGACAGGACCTGGAAGTCCGGTCCTCCATACTGTTACTACACCTCGCCTCCGACTGGCGAGGGACTGAAATCCTGGAATGAGGCCAACAACTGGTGTATGCAGAACGGAGGTTACCTAGTCTCGGTCACCAGCAGCTATGAAGCTCAGATCCTGCGTGGTCTTGTATGCACACATTTTGCTTTAATTATGTGCTTCCTCACCTCCCCCTTCCCCCCTCCTTCTTATTGTCCTTCCCATGAATATCCTTATAAATTGTTGTGGTAGTATCAACAATTGTAAAGCTCTTTGCCATTAGTATTTAGAATCTAATTTTGCACAGAAATAAGCTAAATTTCCTATATTGTCATCTCTAAATTTGCACAGGATATTGTGGCTAGATATTCTTAAGAAGCTTTTGTGGAAAGTAAGTTTAGTATGTGAAACTGATATCAAATTCTGGTCTTCCACACATACATTGGCCAAAACTGCACAGAACTTCTCGGTTATTCTTTCCATCTGCAAAATGCAACTTTTGACTTTTGTTTGTAATATTACTTGTTTTTCATCTGCTGTAAGAACGCAATTTAATACTTTGTGTCTGAGGCTGTCATTTAAAGGGGAATTCTGGGCAAGGAACATGTCTTCTGACTTATTTAAGCCATTTCAAACCATTTTCATTCATATTCGTGACGTTTTGAAATGAACTTCTCATGGGCAACATGGTATGTTCAAACTTCCCACCCAACAGAGCTTCTAACTCTATGCATGTATAAGAAGGGCACGGCCATTATGACGTAATTGACGGTGATCTCTGTGGCTTGTGACTAGTCTCATAAAAAGATCTTCAAAATTGAGATTAGAGAGAAAAAAGTTGAGTAGAGGATAAAGTTGGTTTGAGATTTCTCATACCATTTCTAAATCAGTAGCTCTCCCTTTTTACTCTCAACATTTTGCACTGCATTTGAAAACATCATGTAAAATGTTTAACACAGCAACAATATTTTGATTCGTACAGTTTTACAGTATTTTGGTCTGATTAGTCATATTTTTTTTCTCTTTCAAAACTCTCTGTGTTGAAAAGAATGAGCAGCCGCTCGTGACGTGTTGTCTGAAATGTCATCCTTGTTTTCGTTACCCGTAACAAGGAGATCCACATGACTTCATTATTCTTTCGTAGGTCAATCCAGCCGTCGCTGCATACTGGATAGGTCTAAGGGAGTCCAGCACAGGGGATTTCACGTAAGACATTCCCGGCCGGCATTTTCCGTCGACCACTTCTTATCGAAAGCAATGTGATGTACCACCAATGATTTTGATTCTAGTCTAGTGTGGTTTTGCTGCTGGGAGGATGAAAAAGCTGGCAAAAGAGTTTGCTAGAAATACCATTAAATTCATTCAAAGAAGCTGTTGGTCCATGATTAATAGTGTAGTGTGATGAAAAGAATAAAAATCACAGATTCTTCCTAAATCCCCTAAAGGGCAGGCATACTTTCTATTTCTTGTGTCTGTATTGATATTTTATGATATTAGTCAAAAGTAAAATACTACCTCCACAAATCAGTAAAATGCCTGTGACTGGCTTCTTAGCTTTTTGCATAGTAATTCTGCTCCTAAGAAATGCATTTGAAACCATAACTAATGACACAGGTGACTAACATGTGATTTTTTTTTTGTTGACTTCATACAGACATCTGTGGATTCTCATTTGGTCTTTGGAGTCTTTCATTTTCAAATTCATTTTAAATCAGTTATATATGATTTAAAAAAAAAGTCTTTTTCAATCAGAATAACAGAATGTGTATTAAAGTAAATCATAAAAGAATGAAGCAAGTATTGTAAATGTTGTTGTGTTGATGGATAGTCAGAAGGATGGTGGGTCCTAATTTTGGCCAGAAGGAAAGTATTTGGGTAGTTTTATCCATGGGGTGAGAAAGTGATAATTTATGAGGTATTCTACTATCACAAAGTACAGAAGTAGGCAATGTAACGCTGATTACAGTGTATGTCCTTTTATTTTCATAGATGGGTCGACGGTCAACCGTACAGCTACGTGAACTGGAAAACAGGCCAACCAAACAACCAGAATGGCGAAGAATCCTGCGCGGAGATCGATGTCGCGAACGGTACGATCGACGTCACATCTACGCTCCGTTAAGTTTAAAGGAGTACTTTGAG
Source organism: Stichopus chloronotus (assembly GCA_021234535.1). Taxonomy (NCBI): domain Eukaryota; kingdom Metazoa; phylum Echinodermata; class Holothuroidea; order Aspidochirotida; family Stichopodidae; genus Stichopus; species Stichopus chloronotus. The sequence goes on from CM037835.1 coordinate 21,877,933, forward strand.
TTAAATATTGACCGTTTCCACAACTATTGGATGTGAAACTTGACTGACTTTAGCAATTGACATTGGCATGAGATTGTTCCCTTTCAAAGTCCTTTTAAAGTTATTGAAACTGAATTCAATGTGCCACTTTAATCTGCTTTTAAGCAACACTATGTACAGTCTCAATTCAAAAAGATCTTACACAATCTCTGATAATTATAAAGCGAAATAATAGAAAAAAAGTGAATCCTGAAGACGTTTTTACTTTGGAAAGTATGTATCGACACTACATTAGCATCTAGAAGTGTATATCATTAATAAATGTTAAATTAAAGGTGTATCAACAGTAACAGCTTGTATCATCAATGTATGTAACTTCATGAATACGTATGATAAGAATTACTGTAAAAATATCAATAATCAATAAATATGTTCAGTTTTCGTTAAATTATGAGAAAATTGCTGAAAGTATGTATCATCAAGGTTAAAAGGCTGTATGTAAACAGTAAGAATGACCTTGAAAATATGAATTAGGAATGAAAATTGATATTATATTAACTATGTCATCATTGAGTGTTATTTTGGAAGTAAGTGTAAGCACTGAAAATTAATTTTGGAAGCAGTTATCAGCAGTAACTGTTGCTAATTGAAAGTATTTATTCACACTAGTAATTACTTTTAAAAGCATGCATTGAAACTCAACCTTATCCTCATATGTTATATGATGTTTGAATTTAATGATGTAGCCAATTTCTCCAGTTATTATTTCTCTTCAGTGCTATAATCAAACTGAATCGAAACTGGTTATTACCAATTTTAGTAACATAACCAGTCTCCTGTGAAAGCTTTCGTTGAATCATTGTTTGTGGGTCTGACCGTTACGATCTTTTCGTTCTTCTCTACGTCAGGTAACAAGTGGCAAGACAAGAACTGTGGCATTGCATCACCGTTCATTTGCAAGAGACTAGATGGAGAGATCAAACCCATCTCCACACCAACCTCTGGGCCACCGGGTGGTTGCCAAGAGGACTGGTACTATCACAGTGGTAGATGTTACTACCTCGGGGGAATCGAGTCCGTTGACCGTTACGATTGGCAAAATGCCAAAACACGCTGCATGAACTTGCAGACAGAGTTCGGATTAACTGGTAACTTAGCAACCATCCATTCACATGAAGAGCAAGGTGAGAATCAGAAAATGTTTTGGAAAATTGTCCATGCTGATTTCAATTTCAATTTATTCAAATCCAGTGTAAATGTTAAAATATTTATAAAGAGTATTAAAACAGTAGAAATACTATAAACAGCATTAAAAAATATGAGGACATAATAAATCCATAACAGAAAGTTCAGAGAGAAAAGAATAAATAAAAACCCCTATCGTAAGTCATCTGCAATATCTGATTGACTAAATATTATACAAAAGAATTCTTCAGGAACTGTATTCTGTACTGACTGAGTGACATTCCATTGACCAGAGTAACAGTTTATGATTTAATATTAGCACTTTAAACTACTCAGCACTAGTTTATCACATAATGCTGTTTGTAAACAATACATCACAGGCACATTAAGAGGGTCATTGGATGTCTACATAGACACCTTTTATCTGGAAGTCAGATATGATCCTTTACAGACACATGAGCTGTTGGATCCATGTTATTTCTGTAAAGATGTTTCTGTTTTCGTATTCAGCATTTTACGTTGTCAAAGATATTATGATGATCATTAAGGGTTAATTTTGTTATTTCTACTTGAAGCAACACCTCACCCCCTCCCAATCTTTATCTTGTCCATCCTTCCTTCCATCCACATACTGTGTTACTGTGGAGGGTGTTTTTCAATTTTAGCACTATATGGGTTCCAGAGTTACCCCTGACGACACTGTGATGCATCACTGATGCAGCACGTGACCACTTGGATTGACCTGCTGGTGGTCCAAAAATAAAAATTTACATTGAAGCAGATATCATATGAAAGACCAAAAGTAACACACCAATTAGTATCTATCAAAGTACAAAGCCAGACAAACTCCCTGGGCCATGGTTTTCCAAACATGATACAGACCCGTCATTACTATATAATCCAGTAGGTAATACTCAAGGTGAGCACTACGCACATGTTACCAAAGATATCAAACCTCTGTCAGTAGACCCCATCATGCTTAACACAACACAAATGGATGGAGTATGCGTGCAGCTCATTACAATTGTGGGTCAAGTATCAAATGCTGGCAGGTTTTGTCTCAGTGGATAGTTTTGTAAAAGAAACCTGTTTGTGTTGCCGAAGAAAACGATAAAAAGCAATATTTTGGGTACTTAGGTTAAAAATGACCACATCAGAAATGGTTGTCACTGATGGCAACTTTTGAACCAGAGTAAATCCTTCAAAGGTTCAGGTAAACCACAAAAGAATATTTTTAACACTGGACTGATTGAACACTATAGTGTCATTATGACAAGAACACTTCCCTGTTGGTCTGTTTTCTCTCATTTTGGCTTCAAAGTAAAAGATGTTGTTGTCGATTATTTTTCTCAGCATGTTGGTGTGAGTTGATAATTTGGATTTAAAGTAAAGACATGTACCATCAATTACCTCGGCAACTGGCCAAAAGGATGGTCTTACTTTCCCTTCAATGTGTTTATGAAGAGAATATTATACTTGTCAGTATTAAGGTGAGATAACACATATCTTTGACCTTGTTTTAAGTTGTTGCCAGTGGCGATGAATATTTTCAGCTTTTTTATAATTTCATCAAAATATCCTCATCTCTCTCTCTCTCTCTTTCTCTCTCTTTTTTTTTTCTATTTGCCACTCAGTTTTCTTCACCTCATTGCTCAAATTTATCTCGGTGGACGTCTGGATCGGTATGTCTGACCTGGCGGTCGACGGACAGTACCAGTGGACAGACCAGTACCCCGTTACATACACCAACTGGAAACCAGGAAAGCCGGACAATACGGTAGATCAAGAGTATTTGTATTTTGAAAAATCCGATCAGTGTACTGAAAGATTGTCAGATTGAATTGTGACATGGACAAACCGAAGAACATTTTGTCGTAGCAATTTATGTAGTCAGAGGTCAGTCTGTAGAACAGGCAAAGTGAAACCAGTGTCACTATGGTTGGGGATATATTTATTTCTTTGGAGACCTGAGATTGCAGATTCCAGATTACACGTTAGTGCCATCTATATAAATATTTTTAATCTGTAACTTAAAGGCTTTCTTAGTAATGTGCATGGTGTTGACTGATCTACCATGTATGATTTTTGTGTATCATATCAACTCTGTTTATACAGTGTAGTGCTATGTGTTATTGTTAAAAAAGGGTTCTATCCCTGCCACCTCAAAACTCCCTTTGAAAAATTTAAAAAGGAAATGTGTAAATATTTTGACATTTTTCTGATCATATCTACGTTTCTTATCTTCATTAATTTTCATCCTTCATTCAAGGACCTCAACGATTGTGTCGAGATGCAGAATGACTACGACTTCGCAGGAGTCTGGAGTAATGTCCGTTGCTCAAACAACATGGGATACATCTGTCAGAAAAACTCGGGTAAAACTCCCTCCCCAGTATTTGTAAGCTGGAGTGGCTCTCTCTTGAAAAATATTTAAGGATGTTCAAATAATATATGATATGATATGTTGTTGTTTATGAAAACAAAATTACAAAGACAATTCCCTAGACATTTTATGTCTTAATTTCCTCATGGAATAGATCCAGACTTGGCCGAAGGGCAGGTGTCTGATTTTGGGCCGTGCACGGTGGAGGGTTTCTCGGACTACAGGGCTTATGGAGAAAGCTGCTTTAAGTTTGTTGAGCAGTTGATGAGCTACCAAGGAGCGAAAGATAACTGCGCATCAGAGGGCAGCATCCTGGCGTCGATCACAGACACCTTCGAGCAAGCGTTCGTGGAGCTCACCCTGGACATTAATAACAGGAATGATGCATGGATTGGATTGAGAGATGCAAATGTAAGATCAAAGAATTAATTCCTTCCTTGGCATGAAGGGGGGTTTCATGTTTCTTTCCTACTTTTTCTTGCCAGTGATATCTAACATTCAAAGGGTAAAAGATGTTTTTATTTGACGAATATTATTTTTTATCTTCTCAAGATGTATTCTTTCATGGTCTCGTGGAATTGTCTATTGTGTGTTTTGACCGTTTATGCACTTCACCAGGCCAATGCAATGTGCTATATTAGAATAAAGTGTTATTAATACCAAACATTTGACAATGTGCAAATCCTTTTCAGTTTTCAATACAGTGAGTTGCCCCATCGATGCTCTCCTGCAGCAGGCTCTGGTGACTCATCCATAATTGCAGTTACCCAAACTCACCCCCCCACCCCTTCCCCTCCAATACTTGATACTAAGGTCACGACAGTGAAAGGTCGTTGTCGTTTTAAAAGAAACACTTTTCAGTAAAAATCCCCTTTTATTCACTTACTGTCAAAAGTCTGTTTTCATTTTCTTTGGTTTCTTTTCTTCCACTTGACAAGAGACCGAGCATTTGGCACTTCATCGTCACTTCTTTGTTTTTTCTTCTGTCAACGACCATTGTTCCTTTTGTCAACAGCCAAATGTAGACGAATCTAAGTTTGTTTGGGAGGATGAGTGGCCCCTCCATTTTACAAAATGGGGTTTCAATGAACCCTCGCAGAATGCCGGTGATGGGTGTGTCTACACCACTGCCATGGATGGTTGGAATAACACTCTGTGTTCAGAGCTACACAGAAGCATATGCAAAATAACTACAGGTATGGGCGTCTTTCCAGAAGCAAGATCCAAATTCATTTAGCAGTGAGATAAAAAGTCCAAAAAAATGTCTAAACTTTACAAAATTATGACTTTTTGTTTTGAAGAGAGTATTGGAAATAAAATCTGAAAATTCAGTTGAAAATGACTTCTATCACAGGTTAGCATTATAATTATCAGAAGCAGAAATTAATCGTAAGGCAACCTAAACCGAGTCTGCAAAAATGATCCAAAATCCTGCTAAAACTTTACTCCTGATGCAGATGTGAATTAAATGTTTGCACTCGGTTTGCATCAATTTTCCTCCAGCCGAAAAACCACCGACGGATAAACCAGTGGAAGGGGAATGTAGAGATGGTTGGACAGACTCCGGGTCGTCTTGTTACTGGTACGACCTCCACGCCACCTGGGTATCATGGGCAGAGGCAGAGTACATCTGCAACCAGGCGGGTGGCAACCTGGCCAGCATTCACAGCAAGGCAGACAACGAGTTCATCAAAGATTTCGTTGGAATGATCGGCAACTTCGGCGGAAGCGTGTGGATAGGGCTCCGAAAGAATGCTCAGGGTCAGTGGACATTCTCTTGGTTGCTTCTTTTGAATGTTACTAAACCTTTTGTGAAGTGTACAACCACAATTCGGTTTTGCACGTGCCAGTACTTGAAACAAGTTTGGTTGCTGTGTATGGCATATATCTTGGGCACTTTGTGTAAAAAATTGAAATATTTTAATTTTGTAATGTGTTTTGGAAGTAACTATTGCTGGCAGGGGTAGATTTTTTCACATAGGGATGGACGGATATTGGTTCCAAACTTCAGCGGCTCTTACCTTGCCAAAATTTAAGCATTTCATGTACCTTTAACCGTTTCTGTGGTAGAGTGGATGAAGGTGGTGTCATATAAAGGAAATAAAGCAGTAGCAAATCAGCAGGTTTGGAGTTCCATCCCTGACCTGGTCACAGTAAGATTTTTCATCCACAAGTAATCTGCTGAACCAACCCTGTGAAACAAATACACCAAATTTGATCCAAAATTGTTGAGTTGGTTTACTACCTGGTGTAAAGTTGAAATGTGTAATGCACAGGTTTTCTCCACAATTTCGGTCACTTAGCATCATAGAATAACTGCCAGTCAAGGCCCGAATTATATGTTAAATTAAAGACTGCATGCTCCTTCTTCCTCCCTCCCCTTACAACTTTCTCTCACTGTCTCCTCTGCCTCACTTCTTCCTCTCTTTGTTCTTCCTCTTCTTTCTCTTGTCCTTTAATTTCAAGTCGAGTTAGGTATAAGGTGATCTTCTCTCCACTGTATTTAAATAAGATACAACTGTGATAAATGCTATCATTTCCATCATTATTTTTCAGGGGGTTACGACTGGACTGATGGTACTCCCACGGATTACACCCACTGGAACAATGAGGAACCGTCAGGATCCTACAGGGACACCCCTGAAGATTGTGTGGAGATGTACACAGACGATTATGGGAAATGGAATGACGTCGACTGCCATGCGAGGGTTAACTATGTCTGTGAGATGTCTAAAGGTAGCTTATCATTTAATGTTAATTCATTTCACCAAGAATGAGTCCAGTTTTATTTTGCGCACAAACAATATACCACCTGTATGTAGCATCTCAGAGAAACCATTGTCCTGGTACATGGGTGGCAAAATATGTGGGTTTTATTTCTGCAATAAAGATAGGGCTTTAGGGGAATACCAAAGCAGTCAATGTGAACCTCTCCAAAGTTACAGGCACAGGTGAATTAGTTCACCACAAACAGGCTATTCCAATGTTACACATGAAAGAATTTATCTCACAGGAACACATTTCATTTTCAATCTACACAAGATGCAATACTGTTTGGTGTTAAATTTAACCCCTATGATTCCATAATATCCCTATTGTATGTCACCTAACATGTAGACATAATTATCCTCACTCTAGAGTGAGGAAATGTAACCCTTTCCATGGTATTTGCTTTTCAGAGTCAACAGAAACAAACTTGTTTTCTCCTTTGTATTCTATTTTACTCAGTTACTATGACAACAGAAGAACCACCTGTGAGTGAGCGAGCCACTGCAGAGGCTATAAGCTCAGGTAAATTTAGTCCTTTTTCGATAAGGACATTTTGGCTTTGAAGCAGACACGATGGAGCTATCTTAACACCCATGGTAGAGCAGGCTAAACTTCACTACTAGTATATCAATTGAATTAAGAAAAATTCTAGAAGAGAAATTCCAGCTTGATAGTTTTAGAGTTGCCAGAAATTTCTCAAAGTAGCTTTTAGGAGGAAAAAAAGGGTTACATTTAAGCATATGTCAGGTTTTTACTAATAATGTTTTATCAGTTTTGACCTCAATTACACTTCACATTTGGGGAGTATGACAGATTCTTAATTTGCACCAAAATGTCTCTGATATTCCTTAAAAAAGATCACACAGTTCTCATTACATTGTGTAAGCAGAACAAAGGTGTGAGGTCTTCATCCTGACCACCTTGGAAAAACTGAATGGCATCCCACTCTTTAATCTGTGCTTCGTTGAACCAAGCTCTTATTATAGTTTTTTTTCCCTTCCTTCGCAGGGCTGTCACCTGGCGCCATATCTGCCATCGTCATCTGCGGCGTGGTGGTTTTGGTGATCATCATCGTTGCTATCTTTCTGATCGTGTCTAAGAGCAGGAGTTTCACACCACCACCCCCCACCAATCAGGACTTCCCAAGTGGATTTGACAACATGGTGTATAAATCTTACGACAAGCCCAACGTGTCCGATGCCTAGTGGCCCATACTGTCATTCCTTTGTGGCATACCACTGCAATTAAGAACTCCACCAAAAAATTCCATCCAATAGTTGCTGATACAATCATATTAAAATCACCCAAATAAATGATACCATATCATCTCCCTTGGTAGTGTCAGCTGAAGTCAACATCATCGGTGTAAATGCAACTATTTGTAAGACTCTGGCACTATGCAAGTTCTGTCAGGAATCAAGAACAGAGAAAGGCACTTTCCTCATCTGATAGTATTTCGACAAAAAAACATATTGCAAAATATGAGGAGTGTAACAAAGAAGTGACTGGGTGAAGGTTGTTTCATGCAAACTGTGCAAATGTGTCAAAATTTTTACTTGTTCAAACAAGAAATGTTTTGCAGGTAATCATAACATATAATACATGGGATAGGAATATCTACCAGTTGCTTTCTAATATTACGTACATCAAGATAAAAATCTTGCCGATTTTAAACCTGTTAGGTGTATTATCACCTAAGAATGCAGTCCCACGACAATAGATCAAGTTAACCTGTGTCTATAATTATAAGACATATTTAAATATATTTTTAAGGTTGTTTATAGAAATTGCTCTAATTTTAATATTATTATATTTTGGAAACTTGTTCACATAGCCAATTTTTATTTTCTTGTTTTCTCTGGTGTTGTTTTCTCGAGATCTTAAAGTGGCAGCTGGTTTGTGTACCAAATTTTCACAAATCTCTCAACGTTTCACCGTCACCCGTATCCTACCTTCAAAACCTATTTAAGTGGTTGATCACTTTCATTTGCATGTAGGAAACGGTGACGCTGAAATACTGAGATGTTTGAAACCGAATTAAGACACTCTTAGACATTAATCATATGCACAGAAATAGCAGTTATTGGCATTGTTTGTAATTGTTTTATAATTATTAGCATTTTCATACAGTAGTACCCTTCAATATGCTCTCAAAAGGATTGATATCAACTCGGTGTGATTTTTTTGATCCCCCACAATGCAGGAAAGTCCTCAATACTTTTCCACAGGGGGGTTGTAGCTATTTTATGAATAATCATTACCAAGTGACAACTCCCTCCTTGATTTTGAAATCCCTCCCAAAAAGTTTATTAGAGAGGGATTTTCATCCCAGGTTCAATTCACACAAAAACATGAAAATAATAATAATATTCACCATTGTTTAAACAACTCTTGTATATTCTTTGCATCAGTTCAAATGAATACAATTATAGACAAAGCAAGTATATAAAGAAAACAAAAAAGTGACATAATTTCCTTGAATAAATTGCATTTGGTGACAATACAAGCATGCTGCAAATAGTAGCTACTTCTGAAAAAATGGGAAACAAACAAGTTAAAAAAAAACTAACAATATTTTCTAAGGGCACTTTTCTCTTACAATTTTTTGGGGTGATAAAAAGCAAAGACAATCAGGACACAGAAACCTGAGAATGACTTTTGATCACCATTGAGTGTTTTCAGCTTAACCCAGGTAAGAAGGATTAGTCTATAGCCTAATCAACCCATGAAGGGGTTGCCCACCGAGGAAGGGGGGTTGCAATGAAACTGAGATACGGACATATTCAACACATTTTCAATTTTCACTCATTGCAGGGGGAGAGGCACCACAAGAATAACAAGACTCCCCTGGAGTCTGAGAACTTGAAGGCAATTTCAGGTGCTTGAACAGGTCTCATATCCAAAAATTTTATGGGGTGCTCCACACCATCCCTTAGTGGTGCTCCACACGAGCAGTACCCAGGAAGGACGGAACCAGACTGAGACTGCTGCGCAGCTATTGTATGTACTTGCTTGTTTGGAATTTTTCAATTGTTCCAACTTCGTAATTCTATTTAAGGGGGCCCCCCATTGAGGATAGTGGCAGTGTTTGGCACTAGGGTGCAGGATTGCGTGAATCCCGTACTTGTCTCCCAAATCACGCACAGAGGTAAATCTTATGCGGGAAATCCTGCACACTTTTCCACAATTTATGTGGTGGCTACAATCATAAATACACACAATATAGTACTGCAAATAGAATCTTTACCAAGTGACAACACTCCACCTTTACCTTGAAAATCCCCCCAAATTTTTTTAGGGAGGGATTTTCCCCAGGTTCAATTCCTTAGCACAAACACTAGACAGGGGTCCTTCAATGCAGCCCTCAGTTCAACTTGTTTAGCATTGACACTTCCTAAGACAAGCTATGGTAACAGATTCGTAAAATGCACAAGGCCCTGTAATTGCACAATCGCCAAACAAAATAAAGAGGGTTTTTTTTTACTATTTGTGATAGGAAACCACAGAATTTTGTGAGTGTGTTTCAATGTTTTATGTAGGTTCTGCTGATTATTTGATCTTGTCAAGAGATTACCTCACAAGGAAATTACCATGTGATTACCTTTAATATGTAAGAATACATTCAAAGATACTATGCTGATATAGTTATCCGTTTGGAGATGAATGAGGTACATGTCAAATCATATTGTCAATAAACAGAGCGTAAAAAGATTTGCACCACCGCCTTGCATGACTCCAGAAGTCAACTTTAAGCATATTTATTTCCCTTGCACAAGCTTTGCGTAAGTCGACATTTCCCAGCCAAAATCCCCTTCCCATGCTTTCTAAAGCCCGTTGGTGTAACATTCCAAATGCTCAGACAAAATAGCTGAAGTATCCGGAGGAGGGATGGGTCAGAGGCACTAAGCTGCTAGTAGTCGCCTGGGCTGAAACAAACTTAGGTGAAAAATTAATAATTGACTCTCAGATTTGGTCCAGCAAAAATTTCCAGCATGATATTTCATACATACATTAGTTTTTTTGTGGTAGCCAAAACGGTCCTCTTACCTCTCCGAGGTTGGGTGTAGCTTATCACCAACTCCTACCCACAATTGACTTTAGCAAAACACAAAAAATATGATTACACAAATATGGACATTTTTCACAGTAACCTTAAAATTCTCAAAATGTCAATCCATAACGTAGCAATAACTCTTACTTCTACCACAGTGACAGTCATGTGACGTAAATTGGCCAATCACAAAAATCCATTTTTTTTTATGTAGACAGACATAATTTCCTCCCTCCGTTACTAATTAAGGCATGATGATAAAAAACAATGACAGAAACACACTCAGGTTTAATAGTTACTTAATGCAACGACTTACCACCGAAAGTATTTTCATGTTCAATCTGTGAAATGGGAAGATAACCTTTAAAAGCAGCAAAAAAAAATGTGAGATGAACTTGAGAAGAAATTGCAAATGGAAACATGGAAGTAGGGAATAGAAACTATGAGCTACCAGGATCATCACTACACAAATAACTTACTAATAGATGATGTCTATAAATATGTACAATGGAATGCAGAGAGCTACTAGCAAAAGTGAACACCTTCGGAATGGTCTGAAATGTCTCAAGCAAACCTTGATGATGAATATCTCCCACAGTTTCAGTTTCATCTTCAGTTTTCCATGTGAGATTGGAAAACTGTTTCTGAAATCTCTCATTCTATCTTTGTTGTAAATATTTTAATACTTTTTTAGTCATTGTGTAAAATTGCAAGCAGATTTGGTACCAGGAAATCACACCAGAGATTAATAAAAGAAAAATTTCAGCAAAGAAAAACAGATATTTCTAAATAAAACAAGATGACGAAACAAACACATGCATAATGAATATCAGTTATAATCCAAGAAGAAAAGTCAACTTCCTCTAAGTTAAACACTGCCTATTGAAGAATTCAGGCCATCAAGTGCAACTGATTTATGTTGCCATAGAAACAGCACACAATTTTCAACCAACAGCTTCTACTACTAGAGAGCACCAAGCGAGTATGACAGACATGTAAAGCATAAGGTCTGAGTGTTTCCTGCTTTTACCACTCAGACGAACGATCATGTTAGCATGTCACTGCTGCCACAGAATGTGACACAGGTTTGATCAAAGGTTGACTAGACAATTCTTTGACAAATAATTTTAAGGATAAGAAGCTGGTCAATATTTTCACATTTTTGTCACCAGAAGTTTACAAGTTCAGAGCTGTCAACATTTGTGATTATTTTTTCCTTTGTTTTCCACATTACATATTGCTGTTAAGTCTCTTCTACAACAATAATCTTGTACAAACTGCACCTAAAACACTTTGGTTACAATAACACTTAAGAATATATAATAACCACAATTTTAGAAACATTTATAAAGCTGAAACAATTAACCCCCTTACCAAGCTGTAAATAAAGCTATTATTTCATCATTCTTTATCTCTTTACCATTTTTTTTTTGAAGCTGGTAGAGATCTTCTGTAAAGATAAATTCTCATATCACATAAAACAAACTTATTGAAACTCATTATGTACATGTATAAATTTCTATGCATTGACTTTAATAATCTACATTAAATTCTAAAAACAAACAAAAAGGACTGAAAACTCTAAGTGAAAGACCACAAGTTACAACGCACAAAGAGGTTAATTATGAAACAAAAAAATGTATCCTGATTATAAATATATATTTCTTGTGTGTACCAAGAAGTCTGTAGGACACACATTATATTCCCATGCATATGTCAACCTTTCTTAGGGGTAGGGGTAGGATGGGGTGTTTAGAAGTTGATCAGAATTGTGGTTATACAAATTAAGCTTCATTCTATGGCTGCTATATTACAATACATAAACTTCTACCACTTTATCAGTATGTGAATTTACATGATGTGACCAACTGCCCAGATGACCCTTCAACGTTCGGTCCTTCAGAAATGGTAATTTTCACTCTGCAGAGAAAAACATCACTTCAACCTATCATGAAAATATGTACTGTGATAGTATTAAGATTTAAAGGGGTTATGTCATACTGGATGCACACTATCTGAAAACCAAAAGAGAAACACGCCAACCAAGAACAAACACTGCATTCCACCATCATTACTGATTTTAAAAGATTTCTTCCAAGACAAGATACGGTATGTATCTTACCATTATACAAACAATACGCAGACTGCAGATCATGTTCTGCACTATGCTTGTAGATTGCCATTTTCATAATAATCTCTTCACAGTTATAGCTATGCAGAGATTCTGTTTATCCCAAGATCCTGCACTCTTGAGTCACCTCAAAGCTCTATCAGCACTGGTCCACTCCAGCTGAAGAGATGGATGGGTCTTACGCCTAAAATTGTCCTCAGATTCTGCATTTTAAGGTATGTGACTTTAAGGAAAACAAAAATAAAAAGGTAAACAGCAAAAGATGTAAAAGAAGAACTTTAAACTTTGTTCCCTGGAGAGCAGTTATTGAAATAAATTTACAGGAGGTAACATCATATTAAAATGAACCATGTGTAACAACCTTCCAGGCCTTTGCTGCAGATCCTATTATCATGATGGAAATGTTCTACTACTATAGGCATCCCAAGTCTGCAGCTATTTGCGATGGTCTGATGCTTTTAGTGGCGGTGTACCACGTAAAAAAGTCCCGTAATTTGGTAAAATTTTCACAATTTAATTTGAATGTCAGCTCTATCCTACGCATAAGCAAAATCATGACTCAGGGTGTTACAAAACAATCGTGAACAGTCACAACTTTTGTTTATTCTACTCCCTACCATCCATTAACATTCATTAGTGATTAATTATGGCTGAAAACATCGAACCACTTGCAATTTGCTGATCATGTTTTGCCAAATAGATTACTGACATACTGGCTGCAACACACTGTATCTGATGCCCGCCCGCCCGACCGACCGTTCCCGACACAATCTCCCGCAAACGGACAATTTCAACATAGGATCCCTGCTTGCTGCTACTTTGTCACATGGAACAATATTGGTTCAAATAATGCTGCACTTAGTAAAAGTGAATAAAGTGATGATATGTAACACTATTTTGTGAAAAACACTATCAGGATTTTTTTTCAAACATTAAGTGTCCATCCAAAAAATACAATATCTTTGGTGAGATTATTGTATCATTTCTAGAGAAACCAAATTACGCAAATTAAGATACAAATGTGGAAGGGCAAATTTGGCAAGCACAACAGCTTAATATTTGGTCTCATCTGAATATTTGCAAAAAAAAAAAAAAAAGAATGTTAAAGTTTCAATTGTCAAACAACAAAAATTGGTTCCAATCTCTCAAGGCTTTGATCAGACTGTAACCACAAGGCTTCTTTCACCACCTTCAGTTATCCTATCCAATCAGCAGTGCTGAGTGGTGTCTGGGGTCAAAGTTCAATAGGGGACAATGGCAGTGACTTTTTTAAGCTCCCTGTGCATAGCGTTGTTATGATATTGTGATACTGGCAAATGATATCGACATGAAACTATGCTCCTGACGATGTCGGTGAGATAACCCAAATAATATCATATGTGCAACAGAAAAAGATAATTTTTTAAACAGATTTGGATGACCTAATAGTAAATCACATACATGGATACAAGAAAACCAGACCTCCTGGTTTCATGAGCTATAATTAATGTGTTGTTCAGGTTTGCCTTGATTCCAACGTGTCACTAAAATATCATTTGGCAACTGAAGGCCAAAGTCCCCCATGATATCGGTCACGAGACTTTCGCGTCACGACGACAGCATTCCCCGATGCTGAAAGGGAATAACTGATTATAGATCCTCATTTTAAGCTTCGTCCAACTTTAACTGCACTAAATTGCAATGCTTTGGACACCAGACGTCAAAGTGAGGGGTTGCAACTATCTCAACTTGACAGAATTATACCAAGCTCTCCTTTGATCTCAAGATCTGGAGGCTCGAACGTTAGACTCTTCATTTTATGATGAAAGATAAAAATAATATTTAACAATTGAGTTCTTACATTCTCCAACCTTCATAATTACACGACTCTCACGTGACCTTCATAGTTTGCATTTCATTTTCTTTTTTCATGACTTTTACTGACACATGTCTGGTTTTGGAGTTTTGAATTAAAACTAAAATGTGCTTCATAGATTTTTTAATAAAAAAATTGCATGTTTCAAAATGACTATTTGAGCAAGTTGACACTTCATCAGCTTTGACGATTGAGAGACCTATAAAATTAAAAAGCAGTGATTCCATGATATTCCACATTTTCATAAGGGGTGTAGAGACAAAAGACGAGATACCTTCAGTCTCCTCCACTCCCACAAAAAAAAAGATTAGCTAACTTTGACAGTGATGCAACAGAAAGCCTGCACACTTATTAACAGATACTACGAGTAACTATCCATTTATCTCAAAACTAAAAGCTAACACTGGCGCGACTGTATGCATTCACATGTATGCTGTGAGATAAATCTGGCATCAAGAATGACATTGTGAGTCCCTTTCTGACTTCTACAGCCAGTCGGTCGAAAGCAAATGTTCTCGAAGGGCTATCAAGATGTCTTAAAGTGAGTACAAATTTGTACAGTATTTAGACAAGGCATGAGGGGAAACACACATCCTCTTACACACAGGCACATTCACGCACACAAAACATTTACACACACACACACATGCAACCTAAGGTTTCTATTACGGGAATGGTGGGAACCTTCGTTCTAAAAGAATTTGAAGCTCAAAATAAATAAGAGGCTCAAAAACACAGCAAAAACTTGAGGTGGGATATCATTTAGCATGCAACACGAACCAAAGAACTGCACACGGACACACAAATGAGACTATTTCATTATTAACACAGATGGTTTGCGGGAAAGTTTAAAACGGTGATGATATTGTGACTATGTTCATTTGATTGAGTCGCATCCAGGAAAAGATGACAAAATTGAGAATCAAAACCAATGAAAGGTCCATCCGTGAACCCATTTGCATTCTTGCAGAGCAAAAAAAAAAAAGAAGTTTTGTTCATAATGAGAAGACATTACTACAAGTCACCGCTAGATTCGGTGATGCTCCCTACATCTATCGACCGTTTTCAAACATAAGCACAGAATTAGCGAACACAAACACATGCGGGAATTGGAATACTGACAAAGAGTTAAACAAGATGCTGTGGTTAAGTGGATAAAGGTGATGGCATTTGAAGCAATGAAGCTTTATAGCAAGCGTAAGGTTCGGGGTTCGATGCCTGGTCGGGTCAAGGTAAGGTGTGTTTTTCTTCCAAGAGGCAATCTGAGGTTTCCCCCATCTGAATTGATTTTGTGAAAAAAAAAAAAAGATTCCAACTTTGATCGTAAAAAAATGTTGAACTTGCTAGTCATCAACCGTAAAGTTCAAGTTTATAAGCCACAGGGTTCCTTCACACTTGAGTGGCTCTTTAGCATCATGAAATAACTGCTCCCTTCAAGGCCAATATAAGTGAATATGATGATAACCACTTTGCCCATCCTCATCATCATCTAGATGACCCCCCCCATCCCATTGCTCTCATCTGCCACCATGCATATACATGCCGATACGCTCTCCATACCTACATTAAAATTCTGAACGCCGGCTGTGGAAACCGTCAAGGAGTGGGGGTCCAAGGGGGACAGGTGTATGCTGATGTGGCAAATAGCCAAGTCATTTTCCTATTTTGAGCAGAAAGTCTTGTGAATTGCTTCTCATGCTAGTTGACAGGTGTGAGTAGTGCCGGCTACAGCTGGCCACCGTGGCTATAACTCTGCCTGTATCTATTCCTAATCTTTTTTCTGTGGTAATATTTACATGCAAACTGCAAAAGACTTTCCCTTTTTCTCCCTGGACACCTCTCCCTCGAGAAATGGTCAACGGAATCAGCACTGCAGCACACCTGTTTTTCGACTGTAGTTCTTCTACCAGGAGAATGTTGAATGAATCCCCCTGATAAATTCCTCAAAATTTCCAGGACAGATCCAATTATCTTTGGACAACACAAAACGATTCATTAAATGAAGAACATGGATACCGTAGCACACTTGGATGTATCCAACAACATACAATGGATGCTAAAAGAAGTCTCAAATGTAAAAACAAAAAAAAGAATGATAAAAAAAAAGGAGAAAAACATTCAAAACACACCATAGATTGGTACTATACAAAGTCTAAAACTTAAAAACAGTACTAAAAGCTAGAAAAACTCGATATGTAGTCAAAAGGATATTGAGAGGATGATTTCAAAACCTGCCAATTCTGGAAATACGCACTGACGATGATTACCTTGTGCAGTCATTATATCTAAGATTACCGAGTGCTAAAATGATACTGTTTAAGCCCTGTAATAAAATTTGAAAAAAGTTTGAAAGCAACATCTGCGTCAATCACTCGCTTAAGTTTCGCTTCTATTTTTTTTTCCTGTACAAATACCAACAAATTTGTCAGCACAATCAAAAAAGGACTTTTTTTTTCTTTTTGAGACTTGGTTTAACAAACATTGTTCTTAAGTCCAGTGTCTAAGAAGCTACCAGTCACTGAAAAACATGAATTTCACTTGTGGAGAGACTGACTGGGATCGCCTGCACATTGACTTGGCTCTACCTGGCTCCGAACAGGGATGGTGATGGTCTTCCTGGCTTTGACTTAGCCATATATCTCTAAGGGCTCCACTTTGACTTTTCCACTTGGAAGAATTTCAAACTTAAATGACATCACGAGGTTTCAACTGCATCAACCTCAGCTACTGCCTCTAACTGCCCAGCTTCTTCGTTTGCCTGGAAAGATCAGAGGCGAGAACATAGACTTTGGAGGACAAGCAGGATATTTGATGATGCAAATAACATTTGACTGATGCGGTGTCCTTTCAGGATGACTGGTTTAAACTAAATCTGTTGATTGCTTTTACAATAGGGTTGCAAGGATATCCTAACAAATGTAAAGCCTAGTCTTGCTGACACACAGAAGTCAATATACAATATTATAACAGCAATATTTGTTTTTCAAGGGTTCATTATGTCAGACTTGAATGGCAAAGAGAGAGGAAGGGAACAGGTACGACCACAGGCAGTTCAATACTCTTGTAGAAATAAAACATTTCTTACAAAATTGACTACAGTAGCAAGTGGGAACAGGTTTAAGTATTAAGCCATAATTGATTGAACTTCGCGAACCCAAAAGTCTCAAACTCTCTTTATGCCAAACTCATTTTCTTAAAAAAATAACTAAAATAACTAAAATAAAAAAAAAAACCCAAAGCAGCTGACTGACAGAGGTTAGTGGCATCATGGGTGCATCCCTTCATGCGGGGGGAGGGTGAAGCTCAAGTGGAACCAATCATCATTTACGTGATAGCTGAAACTGTGGGAAGACTCTCTTGTGGGGAGACTCTCTAAATGGAGCCCCACCATTAGTTGGCACATAGTGTGCCAGAAAATTTTTCCCTTAGATCACTAGAAATCACCCTCCCAGATTCCGCAGGCAGTCCTGTTTCACTCTTGGGGTGTCCACAAAAACTGTTGCTGGGGGGTCATGGCCCATAGTCCAGCAGCCTTGACGCTACTGACAGAGGGGGAAGGGCATAGCTGCAAGCTCTTTCAGCAAAGGACCCCAAGTTAAAACTGCTGCTTAGGGGGGTCATGGTCTGTAGTCCAGCACCCTTGCCGCTACAACAGAGGGGAAAGGTCGTAGCTGAAAGCTCTTTCAGCAGAGGATCCCAAGTTAAAAACTCCAGATAGGATAGGAAAGACTCACTGATGCGATATTGAACACCAGGTAAATTACTTCAAGGGTGTTCACTTTTTTTCTTCAACATCTGTTTGCTAGAGAATGTCTCAAGACCCCTGGGACATATTCATCAACCAAACTCTACAAAAATTTGATCCAGCTAGGAATTCTTGGCCTGTTATTTACCCACTACATGTATCACAGTGACTGGACTGTGTGGTTTATCGAAACCGCGAAACGATTGTGGAAGATACCTTTACCTCGTCCGTGGTTTGTTCTGCCTCACCGTGACTGTTGTTCAAAGATCCAACCTAGATACAAAAAGCAGGGATACGACGGATGTTATCAACGTAATAAAATTAACTCAGCATAACTCAACTGCTCCAAGAAACCATTCATTTCAAACACTGGGCATTCTGAGTCAACGAATGGATCATTTTCTCTTTTTTATCTTTTTATTTTTTTGTGTTTTCCACCACTATTATTTGTCATATTAGTTGATACTTGTTAAAATTGACAATAGCCACAAGTTTTTAAGATAATCTTACAACTTGTTCCTTTTTACTTTTATATTTTCTGAACCTGCTACATAGTGCTACAGCGGTTAGATGGAATTAGGCTTAGGTAAAGAGCTCCCCGATTTCATTATCAAACTTGCAAATTTCACATCAGTCCTATGACCGTGTTACAGTCTGGGTGGAGTGTGTCAAATCATTTCTGATAGATGACCTTCAAGTTGATTTGGAAATGAGTGACCCACTCAGAGATTATCTCTTTGCACCATCCATCTCATGCCAAACTGTGTTCAGGTACATACTACACCAACTGACATATATAATAAGTACAGTTCCTCACAGAAAAAGTTGCGAGAGGAGAAATTCACAGTGTACTTAAACTGGGACAGTTAAAACAGACTCTTAAAAATATTTTCAGAACTTCTCTGCAGTCGATATGGATTTTAGGAATAACATTTTGTTCAATTACCTTGGGAGATGCTTTGTCTCTAAAGTCAAGTTTTTCGTCTAGAATCTGGACGTTCCCTCCACCTGGTTGGTGATTAGCGTTGTCTAGAGACCTGATCTTTGGTGCGGCTCTGTCTTTGAAATCCACTTTATGATTCTCTATCTGCAAATCAAAACAAATTAATTGACAAAGATCAGTGAAAACAACGAAAAGGGCAATATTGATGGGATTGAAAACAACAAAATAAGTTACGAGTCAAAGCATAGTATACATTCTAGTATTAAGGGCTGACAGTCATCTTATTTCTATCACTAAATAAAACATACAGTTTGAACGTACATAGGATATTAATTTCGATAGTTAACATTCCTCTGGGATATTTGTTCATCAAACACAGTAGTTCACAGCTTCATCACAATATTTTCATAAAATCTCATACACAACACACTTATCTCAAACAGAATTCTCTCCTTTCCATTAAGTTCATCGACCGTAACGGCTGAGCCCTAAGCGTCGCATATAGCCAATCTCCTGTCGCATATAGCCAATCTCCAGTCAAGTAAGTGTTAAGATAATTCTGGTGTATCTACTTTCTTTCATTGATGGTAAAAATTGACAATTTCAAACAAGACATTGACAGATGGTTTGCCTCAAGAGCATTTCAACATGAGACTAATCATACCATTAGGCATACCATTAGGCTAATCTCAACAAAGTGCTAATTAACAGTCCTCTTGTTTTCAGCACTGGATTATACAAAACTAAATTACAGAAAAGGAAAACTCTCAGATATGAAAGTCCTAACAGTATTCAGCTTACGTACGGCATTGTATTCCAAAGAAAAACTTATCATTAGGCTATTCTAAGATAATTGGTGCTAACAGTTCTCGTGTCTAGCAACTGTATGCCACAGCTACATTTCAGCAGAAGTAGCCCATCTCAGTACTCTAGGAACGGTACAACATGAATACCGATTAACCTTCATTCTGGATTGTAGAACTCCAATACCTTTAAACTTACTTTGCTGTTAGTTGTTAGTATTCATCATTTGTTAGTTTTCATAACAAGATCATAAATCTAATCATTAGTTACTACTAGTTAAAAGTGTTGTCTACAAAAGGGTTGGAATGGGTTTGAGACACGAGAAAGCAAAATGAAAAACAGAGAGAACGCATGAGATAACTTGGCTCAAAAACATCACTGTAGATCTCAGGTAATGTATTAATGTACTCTGAAGAAGAAACAAAAAGTTACGTATTTTACTTTGTGAAAAACAAAAGCAAAAAGCAACATCATTGGAATGGTTGTGGCTTTTTAATACATTTATCTATCAGCGCTAGAAGAAATTATTCAAAGTTTTTGTGCCAATATCACCTGTACATTCAGTGCATAGTATTGGAATGGTAGGCCTTATGTCCACACATGCTACAGATCAAGAAACCTTGTAACTAAAAACTTCAACAACATTTATAGCATTAAAAGTAACAGTTCCAGTGAAACAACAGATGTTAATGACAGCATGTACCAAGGTACAAAGGTGACAGTTTGAAAAAGCAAACAAGTCTAGAAAGTGAGGATGTTAAAGGACTTGAAAAGAAAATTGCTCTGTGCTGTCTGTGCAAGAAGGGGACGGGTTACCTTTACGTTGCCACCTTGTGGCTTATACGAGGCATTTTCCAAAGAGTTGATTTTACTCTTGGCTTCTTTAACGAAGTTCACTTGTTGATCTAAAATCTTCAGGTGGAGGTGATTCATTCATTTAAATCAAATGGTGAAAAAGAAAAGACACACCGTGATAAGCTTTAAAGGATCTCATCTCACAAAATGGGGCAAGCGATGATGGACCAATGGGTCCCTCACTTTCCATTTGTTTCATGCTCTAGAAAAAAACTGGAATTTAATTTCATTCACTTTTCACTCAATTGCAGAGTCATAAAGGGCGAAAGGTTATTGACCCAAATCACACTTCATACGACCAACTTCACATTAACACAGCTGATTTTCATTAGGATATCAAAAGCATGACAAGGCAGACAGAAACCAAATTAAAAAAAAACATTCTCTAAAGAGAGTTTGTCTGACAAAGACAGGATGTTTTGGACACATTCTGATGCATGAAACATTTGAGTAATTATTGCTGAGTACAAACACTGAGGGTAAACATAACACTGGGAAAGAACAGGTAGATTACATCATTGCTATAAGGAGGAACAGTGGAGAGATGGATAACCTGAAAGCTCTGAGGCATTCCGGTGTACATGATTCAGTTGTGAGCATTTCCAATCTGACGTTTTGCACGAGCTGATGATGTGCGACATACTTGGTGAAAAATGTTGTGTGTCCCCACTGAAGAACCTAAATGACCTTTGATTTCCACCTAAAACAACAGGGTTCTTCCTCTCACTATGATAAACCCACAAACTAAGTATTAAAACTATTCATCATTCTTATCTTGAGATATTGTAGGCCCAAGGTTTTCAGTATTTGACCTCTGGGGGATCCCAGATGACCTTTGACCTCCCACCAAAAGCAATAGAGTTTGTCCTCTTTCATTATGACAAACCCACGCACAAAGTATGAAAACTATCCATTATTCCTAACTTGAGATATTGTCTGCACTATGTTAAAATATTTTACAACTGGTGATCCCAAATGACCATTGACCTCCACAAAAAACAACAGGGTTCTTCCTCTCAATATGACAAAGCCACATACCGAGTATGAAAGGTATCCATCATTCCTACCTTGAGATATCGTGCACAAAGTGTTCAGTATTTTACCTCTAGTGACCCCACATGACCTTTGACCTCCACCAAAAACAATAGGGTTCTTCCTCCCTACATGACAAACCTGCAAACTACATATGAAGTGTATCTGTCATTCCTATCTAAAGATACCATGTGCACAAGGTTTTCAGTATTTGACCTCTGGTGACCCCACATAACCTTTCACCTCCACCATATACAATAGCAATTTTTCTCTAAATATGACAAACTTAACTCACCAAATATGAAGAGTATCCATCATTCCTATCTGGAGATATCGCATCCACAAGTTTCTTAGTAATTGACCTCTAGTGATCCAGATGACATTTGACGTCCACAAAAACAATAGGATTTCTTTTCTCTTAATATGAAAAAAAACACATACCAAGTATGAAGAATATCTGGAGATATCGCATGCACAAGATTTTCAGTCTTTGACCTCTAGTGACCCAGATGACATTTGACGTCCCCCCAAAAATAGGGTTTCTTTTCTCTCAATATGAAAAAACCACATACCAAGTATGAAGAATATCCATCATTCCTATCTGGAGATATTACATGCACAAGCTTTTCAGTATTTGACCTGTGGTGACCCCAGATAACTTTTGACCCCCACCATAAACAATAGGGCTCTTCCTCCCAACATGACAAACCTACATTACAAGTGTGAAGAGTATCCATCATTCCTTATCTGGAGATATTGTGTGCACAAGCTAAGAATCACAAACCCATACACACGCATTCACACACATACATACACCAAGTAGGTTTCCCTTATCATTGAAATCAATAATGTGTTATTCATACCTCTTGCATCAAATTTGACACTAAAATTACTGGTAAGCCATCGTCTCCACTGTTCCATTATAGTAAGGCACAATGATGATGATGATGATGACGACGATGATGACGATAATGATCATGATGATGAATTTTACAACTTAACTACATAGCATGCAGTGCTGTTGCCATACAAGCAGAGCAGCAAGCACAAAACAAAGAAATTGTTACTCTTCTACATCCTTCACAAATATTATTGCTTTAAGATGGATCTAAAGGTTTAATACAGCTACACACACATACAAAATGTTTTTGCTACATATTTCAATCATTCAATAAACGCAAATCCAAATGACACTTTAATTTAGCAAACAAATTCATGCTAGAATACCAATTTTTTAGAGTAACCAAAGTCACATTCGGTCTGTGATTGCAAAAAGACTAAGAAATTATTACTGGGTATACTCACCTTGACATCTCCACCCCTTGGGGTATGCTGAACATTGTCCATGGAACCAACCTTGCTTTGTGCTTTCTTGCTGAAATCAACCTTTTCTGTTTTTATCTGTTGGTGGTGCAAATGTGAAGTTTACAAATTAGCTTCATTCTTCAGATGTGACCAATTAAGAAAAGCAACAAGCTCCTGTTCATATTTACAACAAAAGCAGCCACCACTGCGATAGCGTGACAGTCTGGGTGAGAGCTTGTGCAACTGTTAGATCCAAAACATTATGTCTGTATATCTGTACATCACTTTGCTAATTATTTCTTTTCTGTCAGTGACTCTTCGTTTTAGTCACATTTGTCAAGCACCAAATAACATCTAAAACAGTAAAGGTCGAGGGTCGGGAAACATATGCTGGCTTACAATTAAATAACAGAGAACTGCAGTTTGCTCACTGTCCATCCCAATCAAATGGATCAAAAACATCAAGACCACTAACTTGAGATTAAACGGATCGTATTGTACTATTTTAAATGTTTTGTTTTCTCGTTATCCAGATGATTCTAGAAAGCAATTAAGCGCGTCTTTCATTGCTTCTGACGACAAGTGCTACAACACCATGGGCTGAGAGAGGTGGAAATCCTGCACACTATATGCTCTCACACTTTAAGAAATGGCCTAAAAAAATTTTTTCCGGCACTACGATGTGTCTCCTGACCAAACGACGAGAAGTTTTCAAATATCAAGTCTTTTCCAAAATGCAGCTCACAGGAAGACTCCACATGGCCCCCGAAACTCAATCCAGATCGGCCACTTTGCAAATGAAGAATGGCTCAAAGGCAAAGTATACTTTACCAAAAGCAAATTCCACGAAAATGGTGGACTGCACATGGCAGAATATCCAAAAAACATTCTCTCACATCAACAAGCTAGGTTTTTTTTTGTTTTTTTTGCATACTTTAAGTGATCAAAATAAGATATGGGGGCCCCTCTATTCGCAGGCCTGATGACAGTTTTGTTAACTTACCTTCACATTTCCTCCACCTGGGGTATGGCTAGCATTGTCCAGGGAACCTATCCTACTCTTTGCCTTCACTACCACCTTTTCACTTCTGATCTAATAGCGTAACAAGAAACGGTGAGGAAAGAGAATTAGGAAAAAATCATTAAAGATGAAGAGAAAAGCAAAGCTGACAGAGGATGCCTTCATCAATATTTCTACATATCATTTTATCCGTTTTTTTTTTTTTTTCATTTTCGGTTGCCAGGAACTAGCACTGGCAACAGGTTTACAATGAATCATGATTTTTTCAACTGTACCCAATGTGTTTGCTATGACTGCAAGGCTTAGACTTAAGAGTCTATTTAAAAGCTCAAATCTTCTCTAACAACAAGAGTAAAGTAGATGTCAACATTGTTTATGAGGGTGAATTTAAGGTTTATCTAAATGATGAGAGGGTCTTAATATGAATTGTATGAACTAGATAATGATTTCATTAATTACCAAAAGTCCCCTGCAACCCATCCCTACCCCCAACCACACCCCCACAGACTCCTACTCTAGTCACTCTAGCCAAATGACTACAGATACAAAAAGCAATCTAGCAGCAATCAGGGGTTTTTAGATCCTCCTCTCTCCACCATCGATTCAAGTTCAAAATTCAATTTTCTTCCCATCCCTCTAGTCCACATCTTGTTCAAAATCTTTTCACTGCTCCTTCACCTCAAAGATCTAGCCTCATGTAGGTGCTGGGATTTTCAAGTGGATTGAACATCTAAGTGGGGTGTTACTCTGTGGCGCAGTGAGTAAGTGAACATTAAACTGGACTTGAAGGTTGTGTGACATGAAAATGACATTTTGGAGTACTGGCTGTATTAAGCATTGAACATGATGAAAAAAAATCAAATTAAATCAAAATCCATCATATTTTGACAATTTCACAGGCAAATTTCTATCTAACACTTGCATCATGAATAAACATGATGCCATTGACCTATTTCAAGGACATGACAATTTTATAAGTCCTGACATTTTTATTTTAAATGTCTGTATAAGGCTGTATTTTCTTCTTTACAAATATTAACGTCACCTATCGATAATTGAGCCAGATCACATGTTATTAAAAACAATACATATAGGCCTAGCAAAAGAAATATTGACACCTTGAAACACTCCACATCATCATAATTTGCATTTTAATCAAACTTTGAAAAGCCGTATCTCAAAAAAAAAACAGACATAGATATGAACACATTTCCAACAGATTTTCACTCAGGGTTTACTCTGTAAATTATGAATGAAGCCAGCTCTTTTATAGGTGCCATGTCACACAACCTTTAAGTCATTGAACTAGTGCAGCTCTTTTCACACCGTTCCATAACTGTTTTATCATCTACTTTTGTCATGTTACTGTATGCCCAATTCGGCAAACCTTCCCTGCCGTATTGCGATGCTTAATACACAATACCGGTGGCAACCCCTACCTTAACATTTCCCCCTCCTGGAGTATACGATGAATTATCCAATGAACCAACTTTACTTTTAGCTTTGACCGTCACTTTCTCATTCCTGATCTGTTGCAAAGACAACACGAAAATCAAGAAAAAAAGAACCAAAAATCAGATGATTAAAATCATCGCACTGACGAAAATCTTGCCTTCATCGGCTAACCACATTCTACGAGACCTCAAGGATCACTGCTCACTTTCCTGCTTTAGCCCCTTCTTATCTCACAAGCAAACAGACAGACAAAAACAAAAAAGGTTTCAAAAAGAAGAGACAAGCCAAGCCACATCGATGACGGTCTTTCTTTTCCTTTTCTGTTCCCGCCTGTTGGATTAACAATATATCTTCGTCGGTGACAGGAGTATTAAAAAATTGAAAAACAATGCCACCTGCTGTTTTTTAATCTGATGCAGAAGAGGCTCTGTGGAACCGATTAACTGTTACATGAAATGCATCATGTGAAGCGCACATAATCTGTTTACCGGTACATGTTGCATGTAGTGTGCATTTTATTACTGCGAGGGTGAATTTTGCAAGTCAGTGAGATTGTCAAAGCTTGTATTTAAACATTCTTGTGGCACACACACGATTAAAACACATCAAATGACATGATTACAGGGTAAATGGGCTTTTATTGAAATGCCTGAAGTGATACTACGTGCAAATACAGTAGATAACTGATGATAGGATAAAGTGGGTCACTTTATATAACAAGGCAAAAAAAGGGGGTATCTTGAGATACAGACATTTTGGAAATAATGCATGATATTACAACCATATAACTGAAGTTTTGTTGTCACACTTGCAGGAGGAACCATTATACAACTACATACTTTGTATCGTTACAGTACGGAAGATACATGATTGTATGACGCCATCAGCATTATGTTGCACCAGCTCAAGGGAGCAGTATCAATACTCCATCCTCTGGGTCATTGCAGTGTGGATGATATACCCTTTGCAAAACATGATCAGCAAGACTATTTTTTGTGAAAAATGTAACGAACCAGGATATATTCCTAAAATAATTTCAATTTACAATTCTTAAGCTCGTTCTGACTGGCACCCCAAATTGGTGCAATATATTGGTGCAATTTCACTTAAAGCATGCAGTCTACTGGATACAGGATAGTGTGCAAGGACTGCTTGTGTTGACTGGTAAAAAGTAGAATGTGTCGTTCAATACATGAAATCTGAAACTTGGACATGCTCATCATTCTGTGCCACTGCCATTGCAATGTCGACGTGGATTACAAGCATCGTATAAAGGTTCCCAAAAATGAATGAACGATCTCTGACATACAGGAGTGTGCTCGCAATAATTGATAAAACATGATATCAGCAAAAACAAGACATGATGAAATCGTCACCAACAAACCCTGTGTGAGAGATCAGTGCGCACACACGTGCACACACACACGAACACATCATGTAGTCAGCCTGCACAAAATGTTATTAAAAGTAACCACTGTATTTCATGTCCCTGCAAGTACGGTTCATCATATATTCATATGTTAAAGTACCTTCTATGAACTAATGAATATTGTAAATTTTAAGTAGGAATAGTTTGGCCTAGTCTGTCAATTTCCATTTTCAATTTAAACATGGCTTGAGTATGCCTATATCTTCAGTGCCTTGGCTTCATGTTCCTTTATGTAAACACGCATTTTACACAACCACAGTGAAATCGCTCTCTCGTTTAGAGTAATTCCGTGGAAGGAAGTTTTTGACACCGTATTTTACCCTATATAGTACGGGTGTATTTCTGACCTTGTTTCTGACCTACGTAAGATTGGTCCATTTCTGACGTTGTTTGTTCGCCTACCTCAGATTTGGTCCATTCGTGACATTGGTTCTTACGCTATGTTGTATTGGCTGCTTGATACACCAGAACATTTACGAAAGAGTTTGAGCTATCAAGGAATACCCACACAAGCACAAGAAGGTGCATGCAGGAATGCTGCAAGGTTTGTGTTTAATCTGCAATTCATTCATACTTAGCAAGAACCCTCAACTCCTATTGGCCCACTACAGTCAGGTGACCATGGTTTATCCTTGGATGACTGCATAGTAATTTTAGAGCCCCTAGTGGATGAATACAATAAAACTGTAGATTGACAGTGTTTTGTCATCTGCTGTCTTATGCTCTGAAAATGCAAAACAATGGTTGTACTTTGTCAACTGTACACAAACATTGTTGCAATGTGGGTTAATCATGTTACCTTTACTTAGGGTTCATTACCAATAAAAATGTGGTTGTTTATTTACAAATCCTAAATTTTCTTTCATTTCTTGCTGCTTTAATGAAAATTTTAATGTATATGAATGTGCAATTTCAATCAAAGATGGAGCTGTGCATTAAGAGAGGATAATGCAAGCTTCGGGGATAATGCAAAGTGATGCAAAAGGGCAGAGCCCCAGTGCATCCAGGAATAGCACTAACTCCCGATCTTGCATTATACTCTAGTTCATGCAGAGCCCTACGTCTATATAATCTTTAAGTGTAGCATATCGTCAGGCTGATGTTTATCAAAGACATATTTTGGTGATATCTTTGTTTCATAATTATTAGAACAGCTACACAGAGGAGAGCAATGATGTTGGGATATTCCATTGGAGTTACGGGGATGTACCAGACTCCTTTTTGAGAATCCCCAAAAGTAATTGTTTTTGTCACTTAAAAAAGTTCAAGAGAGAGAGTCATAAAACATAAGATACATAAGATAATGCAACCTGCATGTTTATTTGGGATATATTTCATTTGAACATTTGGGCATACTTCATTTGTAACGTACGAAAGCCCATTAGTGCCATAGTCAATACATTCTGGAGTTTTTTCAGAAATAAATGTTGGTGTTTGTTTTTTCAAGAAATAAATGTTGGAGTTTGTTTGTTTGTTTGTTTTTTTTAGGGAAATAAACATTGAAGCTCCAAAATATATTTCTCAAAATAACAATTTGCTTAAAATATATTTCTTGAAATAACAAATTGCTCAAAACATACTTCTTGAAAAAACAGAAGTTCCACAGAGTATTTTAAAAAAAATGTGCTTATAATATATTACTTGAAACAACGGAAGCTCCAAAATACATTTCTCGAAAAACAGACTTTCGAACATTTATTTCTCAAAAAAACAGAAACTCCAACATTTATTTCTCAAAAAAGCAGAAACTCTAGAATGTATAAACTGACTACACTGTAATGTATACACTCTGGCTTTTGTAGTAACATAAGTTGTACTTTACGGTGATAAATGTTGTCATGAAATGGAGACATCATTGTACACAAACGATGGGTATGCAGTCCACAACATTTATGGACTCGATGAAGGCTACTTCATAGCCTATTTACGACGGATATGAAATAAATAGTTTGCATGGTCTTTGTAATGCATTTTTCTGTCTGATGGCATGTTACACCATAGTTCTATTTGTCTCTTTAAGCATTTGTTTTCGCTCTCATGGACCACAAGGCGAATAAACGAAATGAGTGGCACCATACAAAGAACAGAAATACCAACTTGAATACACACACACACACACAAATATATGTTAGTTTTCAAGCGAAACTTTTTAACAAGAATGCTCTCATCACTGGAAGCATGTCTCCAAAATGACACAGAGGGGTATCTATCTGATTTTATCATGTCTATCTGCAGCTTTAACCAAGATACACATTTCACAAAACTTGCAATGACAATGGCAACCATACCATTTTACCAGAGATGTAGATCTCTAGCTTACAGGCTCCAATTTCCTTTTTTCTGTTTTACCTCTTTTGTTTTTTACAAATATGAAAGAACAGCCATTTCTATAAAAGAAGAATGGAAGAGAGACGGATCGGAAGATTGTTTCGGTAAATTACTTTTGAGATTCAAAAAAAAAGAAGGAAAAACTGAAGAAAAAATTATGAAGAGAAGCTCTTGCAATATATCAACACTGGAGACAGATACCTTTCTTTTTTTTTGTCATCAACAAGCTGCTGTTGCCATGCCTAAAAATATCTCACAGCATAAAAGTATCGCTGGTCTGCAAAGATCTAAACCTCTGAAAATACAAAGAGAGGTACCTCAAGGAAATTGGAATTGTTGTTTTACACTGTCTCAGAATGACACATTACTAATAAATGCAGTTTCCATGCCAGTAGCAGCAACACAATTCATGAATTGGCTGCTGTGCATAATGCGTGAAGAGAGTTTAACATATTTTCCTTTTGTATTTGAAGTAAATGGCAAAGGTGAGATCAGCATGGCATTTTACAGATTATGGTATGTTGCATCTATCCGGCATTAGTCTTGTCTAAGTTTTCAGAGATCTGTCTGCGATCTTCCTCAGAGCATTTTTCTAAATTCATGTTCTGATGTTAACTATGCCGAAGAACATCTAGGCACAGTATATTGCTTGTTTCCCCAACAAAGATTTGTCTCACTGCCGTGCTTGGTGCAAGTTTGTCCTTATCACCATAGTGACACAACACCTTTCAAATTTTGATCAAAGCAGAAAAGAGTGAGATATGACAAGGCGCAGATCCCAGGGTAGATATAAAATTGTTAAGCAAAACAACAAACGATTGTATTCATGAGGATGACGGCTAAATTTGTAATTGGTCAACCATTTTGTCAAATGTGGATGTCATTTACACATCACAGGAATGAGATGAATGAAGGACTATTCGTACTTAAGGCATTCTGTACTTGCATGAGGATAGAAATCATTGTAAAACAAAGTCAACCAAACAAGTTGGAAATCTGGCTCTTACACACGAAAGTTAACAAAAGTACTCATGCCCAGGATGAAAAAGTATTAATTCCAAAAGAGAAGAGGGTCTATCTCAGTCAGTCCATGGAAGTACTACCCTGACAAGTTAGTCTATCATTTAAAGCTTCACTGCATAAGAAGAGATTCAAGGTGAAGCAGCTAAAAGAAACACCTCTGGCTGATGGGAACGTAATTCAAAACCATGATATCTAAACACCTTGAGACATGTTTGGCAGCAGAGAAAAGACAGACTCTACTGGTTAGATTTCCTTTGGAGCTACGGGATTTCCAGCTGAATTTCATTTTGGGTGGTATTTTGAAAAGTGGGTGCTAGTCCAGCTCAAACGTGGGTGTGAGTAAGAAGGGTTTAATAGCTACGAGTCAGTGCTAACAAAGCAATAAGAGAAACAACAGTTACAGTAGGATGAACACACGTTGTGTGGAGACAGGTAAGTCCATGAGAAGAAAAGTGAATTTAAACAGCACTAGTCTCACAGGTGCATGTGCTTAAATTGAGTGATCATAGATCAATTTATGAATATTCCATTGAGGAATCTAAATGGAATACACTGATGATGATGATGAAGATGATAGCCGAGGATGTATTCGACTACATCAGCTAGCCGAAACTAACATAAAGCGGATGGTTACCAAAAGACACATGTCTGTACCTAATCTGCTAAAGAATTAAAACGGTACAGTAAATTACCTTGACATTGCCTCCCTTTGGAGTATGAGCAGCATTATCCAAAGAACCGATCTTGCTTTTGGCGTTCTTCGTAAAATCTGCTTTTTCGCTCTTTATCTGAAAAGTAAAAGATGACAATGTGTTCGTAAAAGTGACAACCAGACAAAAAAAAAATAAAAACGAGCGCAAAAGCATTCAACCTCTCAAAGTGTTGATGCTTCATCATCTGAGTCTGTGAGTAAACATTTGATTGGCTTCAGGGTATGTAAACAAGTGAGCCAATACGGAAAACACCTTTAACTTTGAATCTCTGATGAAACTTTATAAGACAGTAAACCTGGACAGGTTTGAAAAATATCCTGGATTGCATTGAAAAATTTCCTGGATTGCGAATTTATTATAATGTTATTTATATTTGAAGCAGTGAGGTTAAATCATTACCAGTGCATATTTCTCCTTTATAGCGGCAGTTGATGGATGTTGTTTTTCTTTTTTTTTCCAAAATTTGATAGTGAATATTTCCAATATCTTACCTATCTTCGTTTTTTCTTCTTATCTACATAACTTGTGGTTACATTAGTGGTCCAATGCATAATTCTTGTATCTAACTGGTACTTAAACAGTCAAATATACCACAAAAGGTCACAATATGTTTGACTCAATATACTTTAACTAGAGTCTGTATTTCATGTTCCAAGATTGGACATTTTTTTTTTACTGACTTATTCACTTGGTGGGAGATATCTCCTACTGCTGTGCATTAATTTTGACTGTTTACATTTTTCTTTATGTATATACCATAAATGAACTGAATAAATTGAAGCATATGATAAAACTCATCTAAAGTAGATGAGACGGGAGCAAGATGATGAGAGGATGAAAAGATGACAAGGGAGGATGTCATCATTTACTTCAGAGACAACTACTTCCCTCTCCAGGGAGTCATAAAAAATCAAAAAGAAATTTATCTTTTAATCGTATAAGGAAAGCAAAGAGGAAAAGAAAAGATTGCCTAAAGCAGAATCATAGAATCATCAAGACGAGATCTGGATCCACTAGGAATGGAATTAATTTCTCACAAAAGAGACCTAATATAAGACAGAAACAAAATCATGAAGGCAGAGAAATACTTTGTTATGACAAAAGGCAGAAATATTGGATGGATATGGACATATCAACAACAACAAAAAAACCCAGTACATTTATGTAATTAATCAAAACAGAACCGCGGAATGGAGGATTGTGGTACATACAGAGATCATTAATATGCGTAAAACATGCAAGCAGAAGACAGGAAGGTAGTTAATGCACTTCATTTTTATAATGATCTACCATAAAACTAACATTAACCTGTCCAGAGTTGAGTGGGGTGCACAGATTGGAAAAGTAGTGTTGTGTGGTACATGGATATCTTTTTTTTCTGTTTTTATTAATCATGACTGAATCACAAACAGGGTTTATTTGCAACACTAAAAGAGAAGATGACCCAAATCAGTGCGTGATGTTGTGCTCTTGAGAACATTCATACAAACCACAAAAGTCTCAAATAATATGCTATAACTGCTTTTAACATACAAAAATGCCCTGCAGGTGATGATACTTAAAACCAAAATATGACATAAATTAGAAAAAAGTTAACTTCTGGCCAATCTTGCTAATGACTCTACAAACATTTGAGCTGTTTTTTTTTTTTTTCTTAATGTTACCATACAGCAACAATTCTTTTTTAGCATTTACAAAAGATAAACTGAAGGCAGGTACACAGAAATCTGACAGTCCTATCTTTCACATCAGTACATGTATAAAATTTGTTTGACTTATATAAATATGGCATGGCAGTAGCCTAGCAAACGTAGGTCTCAATGTTAGACAAGCATCTTATCTAAACAAAGATGGTACCACCGAGGACAACGGTTATGCACATCTTAAACATCACCGAGACATTTTAAACACCACAGAGAGACTGCAGATGATTCCATATTATTTTAGATTAATAATTGAAAGCAGAAAAGAAGAAAACATAGGGAATAATCCCCTTTCTCTCCGTCATCTTCTGACGTGAATGTGGAAATAAGTTAGTTAATATTTAAGAGAAAGGTAAGTGTCACACGAGATGACAACATGAGGAGAGAGGACGTGGCAGAGCTCGGAGACAAGAATCAGAGAGAATCAAAGTGAAACATAAAAGAAACACTTGCATCATGGGAGGAGGAGGTTTATTTGTCACCGACTTAAGCAGGGGTCAGGTGATGACTATAAATGACAAACCCTTGCATAGTTGAGAAAAATGATGGCAGCTCTTCCAGGTGTTATCACTGGAGATGCATCACAAAATGAGTTACCTAAATTGGAATACAATTATATTTACATTATTAGTAATAAAGAATGTAGAAGAAAGAATCCATCCAGAGAAAACGCCGATCAGTACGAGAGTTCAGAATGGTTCAAACAAGAGACAGATGCGAAAGTGAATGTCCAGAAGTGTGAGGCAGAGTTAGTACACCCAAACACCAGTCGCAATCATTTTCACAAAATTTAATTTTCAGTTCTTGGGTTAGTGGATTCATTAACAGATACAAGTTGGGAAAAACACTCAAAATGTCTGACGTATACAGAGTTCAACACTGATGACAATGATAACAAATTTTCTATCGGTGGTTACATTCTCCATCGACGAAGGAAGTGCAATGTCTATGGTTCCAATAACCTCATCCTGTCTTTTCTGCTATGATGACTTATATCGAATATTGTCAAGTATGCAAAGCCCCAAAGAAAGGCGTTCCTTGGGTAAGCGAATGAAGTGAAGAGAAAGTTCGTGAGAGACACAGAGAGGCTGGTCAGTTCAAAGACATACAAAATACCTTGACGTTACCCCCGCCGGGGGTGTGATGGGCATTGTCAAAGGAACTTACACGACTGCTGGCTGAAAGACGAAACTCTAATGTTTCTTCAAAGATCTGCAACACAACACCATAATAATGTCATTGTTTTCAAACGAAGACAGGCACGTGCAGTGTTCTCCATTAATTTCCATGAGAGGGGGGCAACCCAAGGGTGAAACATGTACATGTGATCATGGCAGCAGAGGGGGTTTGAGAAAAGGGGCTGCCAACCTCACCCCCCAAAAGTTTTCGATAATGGAGGTACTAAATGATGCAAATGGGTGCCATTATGAGACGATTTCTGTTTTTGTTTGAAATGGCAGTGGCCTATCAAAATTTTGCCTACCAAGCAGAGAGTTTGTAGGGGTAGATGCTATTTCAAGGAGGTGACCATTTTTAATAGGTGATGGGCTGCCCCCCAAATCTCATGGAAAACACTGATATGAGTTGAAGCTTATTGAAATACATCGTCTGGTCGATATGTTACTTGTGGTAAAAGAGAAGCATTCTTTGCTGGCAATACAGCGATACAACAAACGAACATGATAAGAATGTATACGTAACAATTCTCATTCTCTGGCAAGCATCCCACACAGTTACTTTGACACCAGTGGTGGAGCTACCATATGGTCAGAGGGGACGGTCGCCCCCTCCTTGACCGACTCAAATACGATTAACGATGCCCTTTCACTGGCACCCTTTTCAGCTTTTCACTGGCGCCCTTTTCAGCTTTTCACACAAATAAAAGACAGAAAAATGAAGGAAAAAAATTAAAGAGAATGTGAACGTAATGCAAGCTGGAGCACTTTCAGCACCTCCCATGCACACTATCCGCCATGTCCATGGAATGTTGATGGTGTAGCCCATATTCAGCCTTAAAAATTCAAGCAATTACAGTATCCATCATGGAATGTAAAAAATTTTTTCAGACTTTTACAAAGGGAAGAGGAAACTTCCAATAATATAAGGAGCTATATTTTCCATCCAAAAATATAGTGACATGTACCACTTCCTGGATTGTACTTGCTGAGCTTGAGAAGGGCAATTTATGGCAATATATTTTTCTGGTGTGCTCCGAGCCAACCGAAGGTGGCGCTCCTCTTTAGATAGTCTTTCCACAGTTCTCAGTCCACCCTGAGTTCATACTTTTGGGTGCTCCACTGCAATCGAGGCATAATGTATATACTGTATACTACACTGTATATCACCCTCATTGGTGCCCCTCATTCCCGTTAGTGCCCCTCATTCATGTCTCGGGAACAGTTAGAAGAAAACAACTCTAGCTATGTCACCCGAGGCATACGTTGAGCAGGGAGTTGCATCACCTCTTGATCCCCTGTAAACAATCACCTTGACTCCACTGCCTCAATGAAAAAAATAGGGATTAAAGATATGCTAGCTCCCTCCCCCAATATTTGCCAAGTGCTCCAAGAATAAAAGAATGGGGATGCATATTTTATTATGATTCTTGTGTTATCTCCCCCCCCCCCTCTGATATGTATTAGCATTTTCATAGATTTTTCTTTCTGACTAATTGAAAAATTTGCAGACATGAAATGCCTATTTCCAGACTGTGAACATGCAACTTAGAATGCTCGGGATGGTCATCTTGGGAGGTTGGTAAGGCCAAAAAATTTCTTGTATGCTCTACGTCAATCATGGGTACGCTCTGCACGAATCAAGGTGGCCATCCTCTAAGGATGGTCCCATGGGCATTCATCCCCCTAATATCTTTTCATTCTGTCCGCCTGCTTTTATGTAGGTTGAAGAGCATTGGGTGTCTCTACTATACAGAGCCCCTTAGAGTTGGCTATTTTTGCCCTCCCCTCTGACCGCAACTGCTAGCTCCTCTGGTGTTTGACACCACAGTAGTATGGACACTGACACATGTTTCAACTGTTTTCCTCCTGATTGCCACAAGGTCCTCTTTTCATTGACGTTGAGTCCATCCCCATGCATTCCCTTACATCGTGCATGGTTCAGGCCTTGTCTATTTTTGTGATATTTACACTGAGATGTTTCTCTGTTTTCTGTATAATTTGAGAGTCTATGGTCATCTCAACAATGTTTAATCGACATCCTGAGGATAGTGCATTATACTACAAACAGACAAATCAGTTTTTAAAATACACACATTTCCATGATGTCTCTAACCACGGCAGTACACAGAAAACCATGCACTATTCATGTCGCTTCCACGTGTCCTATGACTAGGAAATTTCTAGATGAATGCTCGATATGTTGTGCGGAGGAAGAAAAAAATAAAGCAGACAACTACTGTACATACACCTTAACAATGTAAATAATGACTGATGTTTCAATTTTGTACACAGCCGATGATCTCAAATTCCAAAACAGGTCTGAATTTATCTCTTAACTCAACAGAAGAGAATGACACTGTTACTTCTTCAACTGCACTCCCTACAGTCATCATCCGTATCGCTACAAGCTCTCTTGAAAGAGTAAATAAACCCTTGAGACATTATTATCATCTGTTTTGAGACAGCAGAGGACACAATTTAAATTTTCCAACAGTCTGCACCCCTCTGGCCATGACGACCGTATCTCAACCGTGACGAGTGATGCGCTGCATGTTTGTCTCTTCTCACTGGGAAGATGTTTGCAGGCACCGAGTGATCTAGCACTTTCCACACAGACTCATAAATATCACCTCCGAGGTTACAGAGATGCATGTTTAAACCTCCGAGTAGTAGTGCAGAGGAAAAATATTCATGTTTGAATGTCTGGAACGCTACTTCAGCAAAGGGGGCCAAACAAAAGCTTGAACGATGGGTTTGTGTCTTTGAACTATTGATGACATTAGAGAGCATGAGATATGTCAATAAGAATTCGGTGACTGCAACAGCCAGGTAAGATGTGACGATGGTAAACCTCCTTAGCATATATAACAAAGGACACCCACGATGGTACACTCCGCATTTACCGTCCAGGAACCGAGGGCTGCAACCCCCTTAAACCCCCTCAAACCCCCTCAATAATTTTCTGAAAGCAGTTAGCGGATCCTGCAATAGTGGAAAAGTGCAGCAAATAATGAGGAACCCTGGGATATAGTCCACGAACACAAATGCCCTACCAAAGTAAGGCATAAACACACACGTGACTCAATATTTGATTCATGTTTGGATTGACTTCCTAAATCAATTGTCAAAAAATTGAACAACTAGCTCTTTTCCTTGTAAGGTTGTTTATGCTTCTGCTTGTGTGTTGTATGTTTTCCACTGGTTGGTTTGTTTGTTTTGTTGTATCTTGTATATTACTCTCCTGAAGTTGACAGGCAATTCTGGGATTTTCAAGTGAAGTAGGGACAGTGGTCCATTGTGAGTCCTCTAATATGCTGTGAAACAATGTGAAGCTTTTAGACAAGGGCTGACTAATATGCTCACAGATTAAAAACTTAGGGCCACATTACTTGACCAGTAGTGACAGAAAGACACTTTCAGTGAAGTCGCAGTTATGTGTGAAGTAGGCAAAGTAATGACTTTGATAACATCAGGTGAAAGAAGCCACCTGCACCTTCAATATTTTGGCAGAATTTTCATGACCTCAACTTGGTTGACACTCCATCCTGCTTACACTAATTTCCTAATTTTCTTTCCTTGACAAATTCACAATCGGTAATTATGCAAGCCCAGATGTGTTCCCACCTTCCTCTCTACATGCTTGTCAACTGTAAGTGAAGGTGGGATACAACACAAAACAGAAAAGGTGTACCAAAGTATTTGAACGTCACTTCTGAAACACACTTGGCCATTTCAATGACAGCTTTTTCCTCTAGTATTTGGTTTAAAGACACATGATGTGATCACCTTCTTCAATTTAAAAGTCAGGGCTCCCAACCAGAAGTAGTAGTACCCCCTTGATATACCATTGAACACCAAAGGGGGGTATTACTGGGAAGTCTCTTAGACCAGTCAAAATGTGGCACTGCGCAACAACCAAATGTGAGGGGGAACATTTTTATGGTTACTATGGGATAATGCTTTAATACATAAAAACTAACAAAATGTGGCCACACCTTCCCCCACCCACCCTTGTAGGAAGTGAATTTATTGTTGACTATTATATGGTGCGCAAAGAGGTATCAGGAAACAACGTAATAAATCAGGGGTACGGAGAGTCCAAAAGGTTTGGTACCAATTCCTTAAAGGGATAAAAAGCTACATCCAACTGGCAGGGGTATACTTTTGTACCAATCTGTTCATCAAGGAGGTTACATGGTATTTGAAGGTGTAGAAAAATTAAAATTGATTTGTAAACATCTCATTCTTCACACACTCCCTTTGTCCTCCTTTAACTTGAGTTTCTTTACAACCCTTCACCTATCGTTTACTTAGTCTGTTTACCTCCATCGGGTAACCGTTTTCACATCTACTTTTTGTTTTTTTCTATCGTCAGTTTCCTCTAAGAACCCTCACTGTTACGATCACAGACCTAAATCTCACTCGATTTCATACCATTTCATCATCCCCCGGCATTTCCGCGGGTAAATGGTTTTACCGTTTACCACTTCCTTGCTCTTTTAAATCTCTCATTAAAAACCACCTCAAAGGCACTAATGCATTAAAACCCAGAAAACATATAACACCGTGATGCTTCGAGGATATTTCATACAATGATCACATTTTTTTCTTCTAAGGCTCAAAAGCAAAAAAGACAAAAGAAAACAAAACAATGATCAAAAGATGAGATAAGAACCCAATCTGGTTCCAGGGAATCTAGGCACTCCACTAGGCACTTTGGAATCATCATGAATACCTGATATTCAAGACTGTTACATATGACAGTAATGAATCTGTTTCCTTGGTATTACAGCACACAAGAGGATGGAGGGCTCGCATCCACACTCTCTCTCTTTTCATTCCAGATCAATTACCTCTGCCACGACTACTGCCACCGAGCTGATCGACGAATATCACCGATAATACAAACCGATATC
The DNA here is from genome assembly GCA_021234535.1 of Stichopus chloronotus. NCBI lineage: Eukaryota > Metazoa > Echinodermata > Holothuroidea > Aspidochirotida > Stichopodidae > Stichopus > Stichopus chloronotus. The sequence continues at coordinate 21,916,736 of CM037835.1, forward strand.
GTTATTAACAAGTGCCAGACAGCGAAAAACATTAGTGTGTCTGGGTGGGAGGAAGCGTGACGTGACGTGTGATCAGGAATGGTTTTTGGGCTGCATAAAAATAAAAGGGAATGCCAGAAATATGATGGAAGACAACAGCCTGACCTACAACATGTGAGATTTACTGTTCCTCTCAGAAATATAATTAACCAACCATCTGCGTACTTTCTTGAAAACAGACCACCAAATAAAACTGACAACATGACCAAATTGTTTCCCTTATGTTTGCTTGTCAAAACAAAGCATTCTGAATTGTGCAGATGAAATTCACCTGCAAGTGATGGGCTTCTCTGATTTCATCAAACATTACATCTTTCATCACTGCATCACACGCTCAGTCATCATTCTTCCTCTGTTTGTTTTGTTTCACATAGTGAGTCTTAAAAATGAAAACCAATCCTTCTCCTCCTCCTCTTCCTAGCGGATATAGAGAGTCGAATCTCTTGACGTTGAAAATAAAAGCTTGACATTAATCGAATGGCGGGCGTAGATGACACTGAAGACATGAGATGGCAAGAAACCGAAGAACATGAGTGTTTGCTTGAGTTTTTTTATCGCAGCCATGACAAACAAATGAAACAGTGAGGCCTGAATCTTATATTCAGCATCTGCTTTGTTACGTTCTGTGTGATGATTTATTCAATATGTCTTTTCTTCATTCGTTGTTGAAGTGATGCAATACTCTTTTAGTGCAATTTCAACATGCAACAGCTTGCATGTGTCTTGCATCATATTCTTACACAAGTTTTAACCTTTTGACATATATATATAATTGTATGTTTAGAGACTTAACTGGTCTCTCCAGACCTGCGAGTCAAAAAGCGCTCAGACAATGTCATCGAGACCAGTATGATCTTTCTCTCACTGTATCCTTTACTGGAGAACATGAGAGTAATGCGGTTATCTGAAGTCGGTGGGGGATGAAATCCTCGACAAACTAACCCAGTGGTTCTTGCAGTTTGAACAAAACTCTCAAAACATCAGTGCCACTTATCTCTATTGTTGGTTCTTCTTCCATGTCTTTCTTTGTATTCTTCGGTAGACTAATCCACTCATCTCTCTCCTTCTGATATGATCTCCTCTGAATAGTGCTCAAGCTGGAGGTCGTGACTTAAAGCAACCAAAAACATTTCCAGGGAGAGAGTATTGCTACAAGCTGACTGTCAGTGTAAGCATTCAGCTTATCAACAAGCTACAATGTGGCACTTTTATTTTCACTGCTACTCTTTTGTTGACAAAGATCTGTTATATTATTTCCAGCAGTCACATTTCCTTATCTTGGTTCTCATTCATTCAACAAGGTGAAACTTAGATGACATCACTTTTGAACATAGTGTGTCATCACAACGTCAATTTATGGGTTAGGGTAGAGGAGTGTCATCTATATCATACAAAGTCGGTGTTTATACTGCCCCTGAAGACTTGTCCCCCCTCCCCCATATCGTATGATAGTGTTGTTTATGGTTCGGCTTCTACTACTGTCTGTCACTGCAGCAAAAACACCCACTATGCAAATGTGACAATGTGAAAACAATAAAATAAAGAGTTTCTGCATCATGATCAGGGTGTTCCTGAAGACTTGTCTTTTTTTTTTACATTTTTTTACATTTTTGGGGGGGAGGAGAGAAGGAACTGCAAGGGATCCATGTCACATAGCAAGTTCACCTATGTTCAGATTTCCCACACATGTTCATGGAAAATTTCCAGGACTTTTCCGGGCTGTAGATTCCATGTTTCAGCCATCATCACCCTTAAAAATCTGAAATTAAAACTTGTATTATCTCATACTTTAGGGGATAATTTTGGCATTTTCATTACATGTAACAGACTGGGTTGTCTCCAACGGATATGAGAATAACAATTTTCCAGGACTTTTCCAGGACATGTCATGAAAACAAGCAAATACAAGGAGTCAAAGGTCTTGAAACAATGGACCAATGAAATTCCAGGACTTTGCCCAGGACCTGCATGAACCCTGTGTGGTGTACACTGATTAAAGGTATAGTTGCAACAATAACAGGATATTATCAAGAAGTCATAAAGAAATGTTGATTTCTTGTCGTCAGGGTCACTTCTTGCTTGGGCTATGACTACTTCATCCCAACCAAATGAAACTTCAGTGCCCCTGTTTTCATTATTTGATAAAAGTAAAACTGTTCTCTACAAACGATTCATCAAAACCTCTGTAACTGTAAAAGAAAAGCTCCCCCATAAACGTTACTGTTACCCAAGACAGACCTCCTTTTAAAGTAAATGTTTCCAGATGATATACAGGTAAATTAGTTTTGGCTGTCTCCTTTTGTTAATGTATTTTCCACTTACTTTTACATTTCCGCCTCCCGGTTTGTGGTGAGCTTTTTCCTTTGATCCTATCTTCGATGAAACTTTGCTGTAGTCCTTCTTTTCCTCGAAGATCTTCACCTGCAAAGGAATCGGAGCGAAGAAGGAAAAAGATAAACAGAACGTCCCCAGTTGGAGGTGCATCACTGGATTTACAGCTTCGGTCATGCCATCGAGACCAAGATGGCAATATATTACGCAGCTCTTGTCATCTCACCCAGAACATGGGGAACCGAACCCACCAGGTAGAACTATGAAACTTGGAAAGGGGAAAGGTTTAACAACTTACATCAACACAAAGATTTGAAGGCTATTATGACACTTCATGTTACCTTTTAACAATCTTTGCATTTGTATGCACCAATCTCATCAAAAGCAGTGAGGAAAGAAACCACGTTAAACATCGTACATTCTTCATATCTCTCACTGTACTACTGGCACGATCTTTCTGTGCAGTGTTATCCTTTCTTTCCTTTTTCTCTTTTTAACTTGCTACTTATATTTTGTAATTTCTTATTTATGGAGCAAGGGAAAATATTCTCGAGAAGAAAGACCACAAGGGTACGATGGATGCCTTATCACATTATTTCCTTGATTACTGACGGTAGAGTGTGTTGAGATGAAAAGCAAGGGGTTCACAGGGTGACACCATTCTGGCTGCAGGATTGATCCATGAGATGGTTTCAATTCTCTTCAGGATACAGCAAAATTTAACAACAAAAGAATGTTGCGGCAAGTGCCAAAACAAGCAATATCCTGAAATAAATCTGAGGTAATAGATCAGCCAACCGACAGCAATCGGTAAAATACCATGAGATGAAAATTAATAACAAAATAAAAGCCAATCCTCTCTGCCCTTAATGAACATTCGGATCTTCACATAAGCTATAAATAAAATCAAACCTTACTTATCATTGATTTAAAGAGACCCATTGAGTTGTTTCATGAAACTCACTAAATTGTCCTAAACCTGTCAAGTTTCCTTCGCATATTATGACAAATAGTCGAACAGAGAGGATCCCTATTTTTCAAATACCGAGGAACATCAATGGGTGAGTAATAAACAATTCAGTTTGGTTTTTGAAAATTCATGACCGGACACTTTTCACGTTAGTGCTTACTACTAATTCATATGCACACAGCCTGTAAGGGTCAAGGTAATAAATTCAAAAATTTTGACAGATTTTTGCAACTTATGGACGTGAAACTTGACAAATTATTCTACTTGTGATCATTGTCACATGTTTGTACCCTTCATAAACTTTACAAAGTTATCAATATCAACTCTATGAGCCCCTTTAAGGAATCAATGACTAGAAAGTTTCTTGTGATTAAATGTATGCAATGGAGAAATCCTTGTTAGTGATTTACAGCTGCACATGGTTCATGGCATTATTTACTGGAAACTTAACTTTTTGTCTATTACAAGCTTTCACAAAAAAGTGCAAAAAAACTCAAAAAACTTTCTTCAAAAATGTTTAAATAAAATTCAGTCATCCCCTAGTTGAGAGATCGGAAATGAAAACGTTCGGTGAGAAAAAGATTAAGTTATTATTTCCTACTTTATCTCAAGAGTTTGCAGGTGACAGGAGCGCACATACCATTGTGGATAATGATTCACAAAGGAAAGTGCACCACGAAAAATGACATTAAATGTGACTGAACTTACTAGCAATGATAATTATAACTCAATCATATGATAATTCAATTATATATTGATTGAATATTCGATAAGAGCAAATCAGGAAACCACAAGAGCGCTGAATTTTTCCATTATGATAAGAACTCAATCACATATTCATTGAATGAACAATAGGAACAATCAGGTAACTGGAAAAACACTGAATGATGCAATGCTAATAATAGCTCAATCATAGATTCATTGAATATTCAATAGAAAAGAATCAGGTGACTGGAAGAGCACTGTATTAGTCAGCAACAATAATAATGATAATAATAATAACTCAATCATAGATTCATTGAATATTCAATAGAAAGAATCAGGTGACTGGAAGAGCACTGTATTAGTCAACAACAATAATAATAATAACTCAATCATAGATTCATTGAATAGTAAATAGAAGCAACCAGGTATCTAGGAGAATACTGAATTACTCAAACATTACTGCAGTTTATGATGAGGATATCACATGACAGAATTTTACAGATTATCCTATTTATTAATACCATAAGAAAGTTAAACAATGGTTGAGTTTATGATTTAGTTCATCATGAGGTTGACAACGATAAAAACTTAACTGAGATAACCGTAAAGTAAGCTTACATGTATATTTTTTTTTTTGGTTATGTTTATGAAAGTGACTGTTAATTAGTAGGTCTCAGCATGAATGCTTGTCCTTTCATGGCAACATCTGTCCATCCATCAATTACCACATTCATCCACTTCTTTATGCATTTTTTAGTTTACTACAATACATGCATCATCAATAAATCACACAAAAATTGAGGAAAACACACAAAAATAGAGGAACACACACAAAAATAGAACAAAACTAAGAGACCATCATCTGGATCTCTACAATTTAGCTTACATTGCCACCTCTGGGACTGTGTTTGACGTTAGCCATGGAACCAATTTTGGACTGCGCACTCTGGCTGCGAGGCGACACCACGGTTTCTTTCTTACTCCGAGGAGATTCGGTACCTGGTTAGTAATGTTGAGATGGAAGCCACGATTAACATACAGGTGATGGACAAAAGGTGGGCAATTAAACCAGCGAAGAATGATAGGAGAAGTTCTATCAGTCTTATCAGAGATGAGTGTGAAGGTAATGTAAGTAAAGCATGAAAATGGCTCACATAAAGTGAGGGAAAGTTTCATCCTCTCATTGAAACGACAGAATTTTAATATCTATGCATCCCGGCAAACAGATGATGGCATACACCAGATTCGAAGACCAATTAAATTCCAAACAATGCTTGCAAGTAGCTACGATAATCTGAACCACCACAGATCCTGCTCAAACTAAAAATGACATCATTTCTTACATCTGATGCAAATACCTTTGAAAGGGTTATCCAATTAAAAACAAGATATGCCAGAATAAATGGAGATTGCATTTAAACATGGATCAAAAAGGGTAACAACATTTTAAAGGAATGAGTCAAGAGTGTGTTAGTTGCTATAAACAATTACTTCCACATCGCATCCAAGCAGTGTTATTCTGTACTAGCACTACCATACATGGCGCCCGCTGCACAGCAGGGGGCCATGGTCCAACCCCATCCCAGTTTCCTCACAAACCTACAGTTGTGACAAATATTTTCAACATTGTTGAGAGGTAATTTGATGGATAAATGCTAACAGTCAGGTGAATTTATGAATTTGATATAATACCTGAGTTAACTATCGGTGCATAATATCTTGATAATTACAAATGTTAATATGTTGCTGGCATGTGTGCAACATTGATCTCTTACATAAACATCACTGAGGAACGGATCTAACAGAGACATGAGTGAAATCTTACATAGTCAGCACATCTTTGAGATTTTAAGCTTAAACTCTACACATGCCACCTGTACTGCTCAAAACACAATAAACAGTGACCATCATCACCTTCCCCTACCTCCCAAAGAAATGGTAGGATCAGTCATCAAAATCAAGAATCCCCCACAACTTACTGGTGTGGGCATTCACATGTGACTATACTTACCACTTGCTAGAGCATAGGTATGGGCAAAGGGGTAAGTATATATCTACCATGTGAATATGTGAAATCAGTAAATGGCACACTGTAAATTCTAATCATTAAAATGTTATGGAGCAGGATATTAACAGAATTGTGTTTGGACTGCATGGAGAAGGACAGAACCACTCCAAGCACATAAGGATGACAGAAAAGGGAGAAAGCAGTGATCTGGTATGAGACCAGATGGGATGAAAATGCAGTGTCCAAAGGTTACCAGCACTTGGCATTGTATATGGAAGTGCAGTTGTTGTGTTCTGGCAGGTAAGTGAGGAGTATAGAAAGGCATCTCACCAGATGATGACCTGGGACTGGCAGACTTGGAGCCAGTGTCTGTGCGAGACTTGACGGAGGAGTAATCCTTCTTAGCTGACATGATTCTGACAGTACCACCTCCTGGCTTGTATCCTGGTGAATGAGTCACAGTCTTCGCCTTGACGTTTGTCGTTTCCACCTGAGAAAATTAAAAGAACACCAAGGGCAACTGGTGAAAACTCCTTGAGAAATTGCAGAAACTGAAGAAATATTTCTTGAGAAATTGCACTCTACATAAAGAAACAAATATCGTCAGAAACTTGCACGATCTTTTTCCTTTGGGAAGTGTAATCTCCATTCAGGCTGATCCCACACATACAAGCTAGTTTCTTTCATAATTTCAACTTCAATATTACTAGGTTAAAGTCACATTATCGAGCAAAATTGACGAATAAAGATGGTCTGTTTCTTAAATCCTCAGACAAACATTACCTCAGCGACAAATCAGAAAACATCGAGTAAAATGTGAACTCATCTTCAAGGCATTCACATCTCTTCCGATAATCAGAGGCTTGATTTTTATTTTTTAAGTTTGGTCGATGATCTTTACATCGGCAATGCTGCATGACCGTCCTCTTTACAGTTCAAACTCAGAACAACCACTGAGGGGAATTCTAAAATCCTTACACGGTCCTGAGGGTGGAAGCTCGGGGGACGGGGGTGACGCGTATTACTTCCATTCCAATTTTGTAAACAAGCTAAAAATGTTTGACACCGAAGTATACTTAAATGGCAGCTTTGAGGTACAGTATTCACATTGTACCAATAAATAACTGTAAACTGAACAGTAATATAAACACATTAAAATTCAAATAGGTTGCAAAATAGGACATGTTGCACATCAAGAAAACTCAAACAATGCAGCTGAATAATACTGTATCTACGGGAATATCAAAACCCTTGCCACGGGGTTTTGAACTATTGTTACTATAGTTATTCTCCCCTGGTTGCCATATTTTAACAAGCAAGCCTTATTTGCAGCTACTAGAATACACATGACAGGGAACTGTATCGTGCAGACAGGGAATACCTTGTAGTCATCCGACTTTGGGGCCTCTAGATTATTCTTTTTTCGTAAACAGTGTGATCTTTCATTTTTCTTGTTCAATGTGACATCTACTTTTCTTGCAACCATGAATTATTCCAATTTAAGAAAATCTATAACAAAGATGGGCGAGTCTGGCATAATTGTCTGTAAAAGGACGCAATACACAAATCCACATGGGTGCTTGCTACATGGTTACCAAGGGTACAGGATTTTCAGCATCCCCTAAGGCGCACCCTTTCCCAGAATGAACTCATTGTGGTCCTTCGTTTCTGACATTCTTGACTCTCTCAGGGTTACATTTCTTGGGATGCGATGTACTAAAAATCTTCAACCACAGTTTTTCATTTCGTAAACTGTAACAATAAAGAAATGAACTAGAAACACAAACGGTTACTTCAATGTAAAAAATTCCAAAATGTCACAAATTGGACCCTTGGAAAAAGAAAAAATGGCATGTATGTCCCTTTTGTAACTATAATGTCACAAACTGGATGCTAATTAAAAAGAATCACCAGTGTTTCCCTTTTGTGACAGCTGACTCTACTGTCAGCTAGTATGGTAATACAGGAAAGGAGCAAAAAAATTTTATTTTCTTTTTTTTTTTTGCGACATGGATATTAAAAATATAATTGAACTACTGTACAAAAACAAAAAGGAGCAAGTAAGCAGCTAAAACCCGATACACAACGAGACAGATTTCCCTCTCATCTATGTGGCACAGTACATGAGCTACACCAGAACTGATTCAAGAGGTAACCCTTCAGAGGTAATCCATGACTGATGTGGACCTCAGCAGTCTAAAGTGGACCAAAGGAAGCTCTGTAAGACAGCTTTAGAACGATATCATATGCCCACCGACAAGTGTCTAACAAAAAGCAGCAAAATATCTGGTAATGTTCATCAGTCTCAAGGTTCTAGGGTAAGTCTACATGTTTGGAGGACAAAATATCTCAGAAAATTAAGACATTGTGCAGGGTATATGAAAAGTTTATACAGCTAGAAAAACAAAATTGCAGGTTTGACTCTCAGGATATGGGGAAGGTGGGGATAACTGAATCAAAATCCTGGATGCACACTATAAGTGAATTACTGCAATAATCACAGCAAAATGACAAAGATAAACAACAAATATCAAGGTCTGTAACAGTGGAGGATGAGGGGTTGTAGTACTTTTCAAGAGGAAAAGATCAACTGAATTCATGATACCGGTACATAATTCTGTGAGGGAATCAAGTTTTGAAGCTGCTGATGTGGAGGAACCAGGCTGCAGTCCACAGACCTGTGAAATTCACTTCATTTTGTTTGCATCCTGAGAGTGTTGACATTTCCATCAATCAATACAGAAAACCTGGTACCAGCAAAAAGATCTTCTCTACACATTTCCGACACAAATCCCAGGTTTTCATTCCCACAAGAAAATTACTAACAGGAGATAGCATAAATCATGTATACTTTCCTGTTGAAATGTAGGTTTGAACAAGGGTTACGTCTGTGTACAGAGACAAAAGCAATGACAAAGTTGAGAATTTACCGTAGAGTGAATTTTACATGCCGTAAGCGCTTTGATAAAAACTGAAGACAGTGGTGTCAGTTTTGAACATATTGCCATTTGAATAAGGTTACTTAATTCATCAAAAGCATATAATTTCATCTAGAATACAAAAAATTCCTTTTCTGACTCACAAACTACCAATCAACAGCCGTCTTTTATTATGAATCTCTTTTTCAAAATCGCACATGAATGCACAAAGCAGGAATAGTCATCTGCAGACAGGCAGTGTGAAAGAAATTCTCTTGACATTTTGTCCCTTTTCAGTCGGCAGTCAAATGTAGGAGAGTCATAATTCCACATACCATTCAAAACGATGATCGTGCCATGTAAACACATCATTACTGTACGTGACACAATCACTAACAGTGGGAACTTCAAAACAAAAATATAAAATTGAACCAAAAGAGACGTCCATTAGCCGAGATGTACAGGCGCAGTAGATGAAATATTCGTGACAGTTGGCCAAACTGTGGCAGACAGTTACTGTTTCAAATTATGTATTTCCAAAACTCATGCTAACAGTAGAAAACCAAACTGTGCAGCAGCAGGGGTAGGAGGATTAACATTATGCCATGGAATCCACTTGCAAGTTGACTGTTGGCTGATGAGATCCAAAGACAAGATTAAAGCTTCATCATAATTCTTGTTCGCAAATCTATCGTACAATTAATATTCTGACATAGTATGAGATTCTATTATTCATAATTTTAATTCATTAGTCTCTAAAGTAGCTTTGGAAATGGTGTCCTTTGGCATTTCATTTGATTCGGATCAAACAGACAAAATGCAAACCAGTAAAAAGGCAGAGCCATACCACAGTGAAATGATTCGCCTCTCTAAGAATGAACCTACAGGTTTCGTGCATTCCCTAGAGATACATCAGAACCGCTAAAAGGTAGACAGCTAAAAAGTCTTTGCATCTACATGTATGCACCAGCATAGAGTGATGTAAAGAGTTGGTATGTTAAACTGCAGGGGGGGGCAGTTACCCTTTCAAACCAGAACAATAAAGTCAAGGCATACATTTGAAACCTGGGTTAAATGGAAATCAATAACACCATCTTTACGTCTCTTTAGATCCAATTCATCAGCTGATCCAATATATCCAGCTCAATTAAAAGAGTAGAAGTAGAGATGTAAAATTTGATTTCACTACTTACAGCATGCCACACTGCTTGATTCATTTTATACATCCTCACGTCACTGAAAAAGGCATTCCCTCGTATGGCGCCTCTGATCTTAAAAGTTGGATTGAACCCTAGACTTTTAAGAGACGCTAGTTTGAGAGGGAACTGAAAACTGCTGGGCAGATAGCTCCTCAGTGTCTGACAGCACTAGCATTGTTGGTCATTATGCTCTGTGGTATCATACAGCAGCATGCACATACCTAGGAGGCTCTTTTTTTCATATTATTTTTTTATATCAGTAGTGCAATGAAAAAGTTTAGTGGATGTTGGTTTACCAAAGGTAGGTTCAAATTTGAAGGAGACTTTCAAACACGACCAATGTACCCATTTCAACTTGCAATGCAATAAAAGCTAAGAGTGCCATGAGAGAAAACAAGTCATTGGTGGTACTGAGCACAAAGTAAATACATTCAGGTCTACTGATGATACAAAGTCCCAAGAGACCAGAATAGCTCGATTTAGCCATACTTTTCCAACCAGGAATTCTCATAACATGGATACTGAGATCTATCACACACATGCAGATTAGTGACCACTGTGCAAGTCAAGTGTAACACAGCACAAGATACTCTTCTACATGCACAACAGGCTTAATCGTTTGTTCATCATACAATGGATGCAATTGGATAAAAACAGCAGTCAGCATTTCCCAGAGAACTTACGCTAAAAATGAGCCAACTCGATTCCAGCATCATGCAAAGGAAGTTATTTCCTCCAGGGGCACTCAAGGAAAAGAATGAGGGCGGGGGGTTTCACTGGATTTTGTAGATATCCAAAAAACTCCCCACAACTCACTGGTGTGGGGTAGTCATGAGTAACTATACTTACCCCTTACTTCACTAATGCATACATTTAACCTTGCTCTAAATGTCCCCTAAACTTATTCTGCTAGGAATGTGAATCACTCATTTTGATCAATCAAAGACATACAAATTTCAGCACTCTTGACTTGCGTAGTTTGCGTAGTCCTGCAATACTGTTAATGTGCTATTTCGTGCAACAGTGTATCAGTCCTGTTAGAGATTGTTTGACATTCTTCTTTGGATGTGAAACAAAATATGCCAAAGCTGAATGTAGAACACAATTTATATATTCTGCAGATTACAGAATATAGTTAACATGGTTTACTTCGTTCTTTTGATTTACTTTAGGAGGGTAATAAAGCACAATACAATGTGATGGCAGTCTTTTCCACTGCATCTGACTTGGCCTTGACTTTGATAGATCTGATGCAGTATAGAAATATAAAATTACACCTGGATATTTGTCTAAAAACACAACATTTTGCATATATTTACTCAACAGAATGGGATGACTTCACTTTTAAAGCTTTGGTAGTGGGGGAATTTTTTTTTAGCAGATATCAAGAAGAGCCAATAACTGACTGATCTACAAACTATGGGGACATTGATCCATTTTCTGGAAGGTCATAGAATTAAAAACAATCCGGGAATGGAAAAACAATACTGTTTCAGCCCAATGACAATGAACTCTGTTTAACACTGCTGTAGTTGGCTGCGAAGCTACAAGTGGACATTTTACAAAGAGTGCTACATAACTGGGGGGTTAAGCTGTCAACAATAGCCCACAGAATGTTGTCTCCAACCTTGAACGTAACACATGTGACCTCCCTTGAAGTGTCACACATACCACATTAAAGTGTCACACATGGGACCATCAAGTAGTGTGTATGTGTCTCAGAATTTGGTATTGTACTTAAATGAAATCACTGTTCACTCACCTTCTTGGTGCTGGCTTTCTTTAAGACCTCTTGAGAATTGGCTGGTTCCCTGCTCCTGGGACTCTTTGGAGCACTCTTTGCCGGGCTTGGAGAACGTTTGGGTATAGAACTAGGTTTCACCGTAGGGCTTGAAGGTTTGGCAGGAACCTCCTTTATCGATTCTTTCTCCAACTCTTCCACAACTTCTTCAGCTGCTTTCTTCTCTTGGATAGGTTCTTCTTCTTTCGATTCTGACGTCTGGTTTGATTCTGAAATTTCTTTGGGCTCAGACAGGTCTTCCTCCCGAACCTCTGCCGATTCGCTAACAGATGTGCCTACCGGCTCGGGACCTTTGTTCTCATCTGCCTCCAGGGCAGCTGGTGTAGACATCGGAGCAACGTGCTCTTCAAATGAAATGTCCACCGATTCAGAAACCGAATCGTCACCAGTCTGGCGTGGTTCCTCTACCCCTAGAGAGAGAGAGCTGGAAGTATCGGAAACTGGCGTTGGTTTGGAGGGGCTGCCACTGACGTCAAAAATGTCAAATATTTCGTTCACCTTCCTTTCAATGAGGGAAGGATCTTCGATGCTATCGTTCCGACCTAACAAATTGCTGTCTGATGACGGAGAGATAACACCATCCTTCGATAAACTGTTTGGATCTTCTGGTGCACTGTCTGGTAGACCTGTTATACAAAATGATAAAAGTCTCATTAGTTTCAGGGACCACTAATTGCTGGATCTTTATCAGCCAGACAAAAAATCCATTTTTGTGATATTTGGCTACAGTGCTGCCAAAAAGGATGACAGACTGATGAGCCTAAAGTTTCAAATTGTCGTATTTTGTATTAGTAACGAAAGGAAGGAAGAATTATACAAAATTAGATCAGTTTGTTCTTTTTTATTCGACTACAGCAGTGCAGAGACAAAACGAAAAAGGCAATGACAATTTTAACAAATTCCATGGACAGGCTCCTCATCAGCCAATTGGTGAGACCTGTATTTGATTGTAATCGGAGAGGTGTCTGAGGGTTAAGACAGCTAAAATAATCAAACCAGAATTTAATCAAAACGTAAAGCAAAAACTACCGAATTACCAAATTTAAGATGCAGTCGGAGAGTTAAGTCACACTTACATTTGCCAGATGTTTTAGATGTTCAAAAAGAGCAGTGTTTGACATTTATTCACTGATCTGTCAGTAAATACATCATACACATTAGATTCACTAATTAAAGGTCAACTTCATGAAGCACCGGGACCGAAAACTGTTCTTTCGCTGGTCCTTTGTACCTCGAACTTACACTAAATTTCAATCGGCCCCATTCATAGGCATTTCAAACAGTGAAAGGGGAGCTACATTGAACGTTTGGATTTTTCAGCACAGAGACAGACATCATTTAGTTACCATATGTGGTAGCATAGTGAGGCTCTACAGTGGTAGATGCACTTAAGGATATGATCAACAAATTATATAAACATGGAAAAATTCAAAAAGGCACTTGGATCCATTTTGATTCAATTTCTTTCCATCTCCCAAAATTGGTACAATGCAACTTATATTCCATGGAGATTTCGCAGCAATTTCACAGAGATGAGCAAGTCCGCCTTGCAGCAAACTCGACTCCTGCTTTAATAGGAAAGAAATTGTCAATGAGCCAAAGACGTTGAAATGTTAGTTTCAATTTCTGTTACAACCAGAGATGAAAGAGACGAATTAAGATTACGTACACACTGAATTGATTAATTAATTTAGTCATCCAGAGTGTTCCCTCTGTAATGATACACAGTGATGTAGCATAAATCTATGTTAACTGTAGGGTTACACTGAGGTTGTGTATGTATGTCAACTTAAGTTTGAAGTTACAACTACTACTGTACGGCAGCTAGCTTACACTGCGGACTGGACCTGACATTCACAGCCTGGGATTCATGATAACATGATGCACCATAAAAACCTGGCATATCTGTGACAAGTTTGATGGCATCCTTCCACACATGAAGAGCGTTCTAAGTACGCCCGACACAACCTGCATTCCATAATGCTGATGGCCGTCATAACTCGATTGAAGGGCGGTTACGACCAATTGCCATTCTCTGGATTCTCTATAGGTATCAGATATCCTGTGATCCAAGCTTCTTGCAAACCACACGACCCGTACAAAAGTAAGTTCTCATTCCAGGTTTATTTTTAACAGATATCTGATTTTTTTTTTTTTTGGCATTGGATAAATGCAAAGCTAATTCCAGTAGACAGCGGGGTCAATGATGACAGTAAATGGTAAATGCTTTGCATCAGTATGGAGCACAGCCAGTGGAACCATTGACAAGCCACAGCACAGACCGGGTCTAAGCACATATGCAGGAATGGAACTGACTACCCTTTGAAATTACCTTACAGACCACAACTACTTCAAGGAATTAGAATGTCACTGCCAGAGATGTCATCTACAAATGCTGCACATTACACTGATCGGTGTTTGCAGCATATGAAGTGAACCAGTTATGTTGATGACGTATCAAACAAGTTTTGGGGCTAAGAATGTCTGTGATATTACCAAATAAAAAAACTACTTTAATGGTGCAAAATTAAAAATGTACACAAACACAAGCAGCACATGTTGATGCAAGATCTCAAAAATCCTCCAAATCAGATCCAGAAAAAAAGTGGTTAATGATGAAAAAAATTTAATCTATAGCCATCAATTGAGTATTGCTTTTGTCTCTGCAAAGTGAACATTCACAAAAACACAATCAAAATCACACTCTGTTAAAAAAAGCACAAAAAAGGTAAAGGAACTGATCAACAATACAATGTTCCTGTTGCATTTTAGAAATATTCCCTGATATTCACTTATTTGGATGCAGGTTCCTTAAACAGGCTCACCTTCAATCAGCCTTTATAACTTGCATTTTATGTAGCAATATTTTGTCTAGCTTTCCAAATTAATTCTTAGGACCATCATTGACATGTGCTTACCCATTGGTTTGCACATATAGTTCTGTAGCTTGCTCGTGTATTCATAAAGCTATGGTTATGTCCTCTGACTGACGATCCCCTGAATGCTGTTCAGACGGATCATATGCCACCTGGACCAATGGCTACCTAGGAGCCCGGTCTGTTACAGTAACATTTCCATTGGAAAAAACCTGGAGTTGGAGCCATTATCCTCTCTTAGTATGCTTGTTGATCTTTGGGTATGGCAGTGTAGGAACTTCTGATACTCAGTAAACCATATCAAAGTATGTATTTCTTTGACAGAGGCAAATTCCCAAATGCAATAATTTTATTAGAAATGTTCCATGCATGTTATTGCCTACAAGAGCATGGGGTTGATGAAGGGAAGGAACAAATTTGAGCATAAATCATTCCATGTAAACATGTCTCAGTGAAGAGGAATAAACTTTCACTTGTAAATTATACTCAAGACCAGAGATATGGGTCTAAATACACATGTGCATATCATGCATTACAACCATTATGACACACAGACAAACTCTCTCTGAATCATTGGTAGTTCAACTTCTCTGTCAATGGGATGATGTCCCCTCCATAGACTCTGTAGAGTCTGCTTGGGCTGCAAAGTTTCTGCTCCTTAACTTGGTTCCGCCACTTCTGAAGGAACATCCATATCTTTACTGTACTGGTCTCCCAGAAGATTGTTTACTCCCCTCATTGATCGCTGCCCCCGCAGACTCTGGACACTCGTTTTAATTATACACACAACTTTTATATAAAACCATTGTTTTTTGCTACCAAATTCGGTAGAAACCAATCACGGCCATCGTGAAAAATAATGCGAGTGACGATGGGGAAAGGACCTACGACTGATTAGTTTCGTAAATATCATGGTAATTTTCTCATTTTCTTCACCTGTTTTAGATCTCTATTAGTAATATCCTGTTTTTTTTGCCATAGGCAAATCTGGTAATAGGGTGAAAGTTAGCCTAGATACCATTATTTTCTCTCATTGTTTGATCGCTGCTATTGGCTCATTTCAAGAGACCAACGGGTAGATTTTACTACGTATTAACCATAACGTCATACATGACTATTCATGTGTACATAATTATATCCAGTGTCCAAAGTCTTTCCGGCGGACAGCAATCACAGGGAAACGCGATTACTAGATGAGTACATATGCTCGGTTGGGTATAAGTAGGCTGCAGCTCAAATTGTGAGGAATTTATCAAAGGAGGGGTGTTCATTCGCCGAGAAAGATTTGCAAAGTCTACCTCCACCACTGGTGGGCCAAGCACCAAGTTATACTAGTCTGACATTTGAGACCATCAAATTCTACTGATTAACTTTACAGTTCTTTAGACCTAGAGTTTAAGCCAGTTTGTTCATACTGGCATTTTCAATTCCTTTTTTAAACATAAACACCATCTTGAACTTCAGACCACTTCATGGTGAGCATACTGTAGGCGTAAATGGCAGTAAACATATAAAATTTCTGCAGTAAAGACCATCCTAAAAAACATTTACAGGCCTGTTGTGTATTCAAAACAATCTAACATTGGAATCAATCATTCCCGGCCACTGCTGCATATATGACACTGAAATGTTTACAGACAAATAAACATGCATGCTGGATAGATATGTATATACATAGGATAAAATCAGCTAATGAAGGATTGGTTCACAGCCATGGTCACCATCGACAAGAGAGAAGAAAAGGTCATCTGGCTCCTCAAAGATGTGGAATTTACACTTTGAATATTTGGTTTATCGCAGATATCGCATGCTAATAAGCACTTTACTAATGGAGAAGAAAGCCTACTCCAGTTCACTGACAACAAAACAACCGACAAAATCATGCAGCTGTTTGCTACAGTATGTAGGCCTAAACTTAGTTTTGATGGACTGTGAACCACATTTTTGGTGAACTAAGTTTAAATGAAAAATCCAACAGAGAGAATATCTGGATAGGTAGTATTGACAAAAAAGTACAGCTGGAAAGCACTGACATACACATTAAGACATGACACAGAGTGTGAACATGACTGGCTGACTGACTGACAGACTGGCTGACTGACTGACTGAGATTGATCCCCCTCACTCACTGGAAACACTACTGTTCAAAAGATATTACAGTACAGATGCACAACTGACTGCTAAGCTGAGCTTCTAAGTCATGCAACGACTGCTACGTGTAAAATGTTTGACCAGTGTCAAACAGCCACCTTGCTCATAGACTCTCAAACCAACACTACTGTTTACAAAGTAATCTCTGCCAATAAAGTCTACAGCTGTTTGATATTTAACAAACACTGACTGCGGACTTTTAACCCTTGATCCTCACGAGGTTCATGAACCTTTCATTTGACCTGAACACTACCAAACATGGCCGTCGCTGGAAGGTTCGTAATCCCTACGGTTATCAGAATGAGTCGCGCACCAACACTGGACAGAGTGGCAGTTGAGACTGTGGTTGCCCAAACATTGGCAGTGGTTGGCCTTTTTTTTTTCTTCTCAATTACAATCAACAACACCATTTATGCAGCTTTCAATTGCCCTCTGTTTAATTATAGACATTTTCACTTGCACAAATTTGTTACCTGCATTACTTATGCATGGATCTCTCTCTCTCTCCAAGCATCCATTATTGATTTCAATAAAGAGATGAGAATTCACGAGCAGCTACGGCTGCTGCTGCTGCTGACATCGCTGCTGCTGCAGTGTGTCTCTGCCTCTGAGTCCTTCATTTCATTAACTGTTACGGCATAGCACCACGAGTCGATCTTCAAAAACAGGGGACGAGCAAAACGACTTGATTCGTTGAAAATTTCCGTACGACGTAAACAAGGAGACATCTTGGATCTTCTTTTGTGTGACTTCGCATACGTGTCACAAATGTGACAGATCTCTCTGGCCGAAAGGGGTGATTGAAAACCCTTTGTGATGAATAAATAACGGTTTGCTGTCACAACCAATAAAATGCAAAACATGAGTGAGCGGTCGCTTTGCGGAATTTGCGAGACAAGCAACATTCAGATAGAGAGGGATCTTTTAATTAATGACAACAAAACAGTTTGACTTAGAATTAGAGAATTACATGAAGAGTTACTAGCTAGAAATGATTACATCATTCTGTCTGAAAAGCCACAGAAACACGAAAGGTCATTAAATTCACAAGATAGGTTTTGCTATATGTTAGAGCCACATTACTCAAGGTTATCCAGTTCCATAGAAAAGTGTAAAAAGGCATATAATTCAATGAAAGTGATTGAGCCACAGTGCAGCTAAGTTGTCTCTGAGCCTCACTTCAATACCACCACCATCAGCACCACCATCCCACGATCAAAAGAAGTTAACATACAAACTTCATAATCACAAAAAAAAATGTTGCCCTGGACTGCACAGTTTGACCGACTATGGCAACCAGAAAGCCAAAAGGCTTTGTGATTCCTTTGCGACATGGTGATATTATAACAAATGAATTATCCACATGAAAAGTATGAGATCAACTAGTTATTGTTCTTGAAACACCACATTAATAAGCATTTAACCCAAAACGACCTTTTTTTTTTTTTTGGTGATCTCAAATGATATTTGACTTCCACTAAAAGCAATAGGGATCACCTACCCAGTATGGCCAACCTATATATCAAGTATGACATCAGTCAACAGCACCCTTCTGGAGATGTGTTTGCAAGGTTTTCACAGTTTGACCTCGGGTGACCTCAAACCTTTGACCTCCACCAAAAACAAAGGAGTCTTCTACTCAGTATATAATCCACACATCAAGTATGACATCAGTCAAGGTTAAAATTCCTGGTAATATTGTGTTTATACATTTTTACAGTTTGACCTTGGGTGACCTCAAATGACCTTCAATCTCCACCAAAATCAATAGGGATCTTCTGCTTATTATTACCAACCCACACATCAAGAATTACATCAGTCATGGTTACCCTTCTGAAGATATTGTGTTTACAAGGTTTCACAAGTTTGACCTGTGGTGACCTCAAATGACCTTTGCTGCTGACCAAAAAAAAAAAATGGGTTCATCTACACATTATGACCAATCAACACACTAAGTATGACATCAGTCACAGTTACCCTTCTGGAGATATTGTATTTACTAGGTTTTACAGTTTGACCTCTGGTGATCTCGAATGACCTTTGAACTCGACCAAAACCAATTGGGATCATTTACTCAATAAGACCATCCCACACACCCCAAGTACGACATCAGTCACAGTTACCCTTCTGGAAATATCGTGTTTACAAGGTTTTTACAATTTGGCATCTGGTGACCTCAAATAACCTTTCACCTCAACCAAAAACAATAGGAACCATCTACTCAATATGACCAATTCACACACCAAGTATGACATCAGTCACAGTTACTGTTCTTGAGATATCAGGTTTACAATGTTTTTACAGTTTGACCTCTGGTGACCTCAAATGACCTTTGACTTCAACCAAATACAATAGGGATCCTCCACTTAATATGTCCAATCCACACACTAAGTATGACATCAGTCACAATTACCCTTCTGGAAATATAGTGTTTACAAGGTTTCTACAGTTTGACCTCTGGTGACCTCAAATGACCTTTGACCTCAACTAAAAACAATAGACACCATCTACTCAATGTGACCTACCCACACACCAGGTATGACATCATTCACAGTTACCGTTCTTGAAATATTGTGTTTACAAGGTTTTTAGAGTTTGACCCTCTGGTGACCTCAAATAACCTTTGATTTCAGCCAAAAACAGTAGGGACCATCTACTCAATGTGAACAACCCATACACTAAGTATGACATCAGTCACAATTACCATTCTCGAGATATTGTGTTTACAAGGTTTTTGCCATTTTAACCCTGGTGACCTCAAATGGTGACCTTCACCAAAAACAATAGGGATCATCTACTCAGTATGACCAACCTACATACCAAATACAAGATCCCTCCAAATTGCCCTTCTTGAGATATCGTGTATACAAGCAAAGTGTTACACACACACACGCACACACACGACATCACCATGGCATAGATTCCTTGAGCATTCGGCAAGGAATCAACAAAAATGGAACATCAGCTGTTGTCCTTTCATGAAATTGCTAAAACCAATCCAATGCTGTTAAATTGCTATTGCTCTTTTATTTCAAAGCATTTTTTTCTACTGAAATTGCAGCATTTGACGTTAAATACATTGCGGTATTCTTTTGATGAGGTTTGAACTGAAGTGGCATTTATCTTAATATTTAGCTTTTAAAGAGTAATTGCCTATTTGACCAGAGGGGTATATATCTAACATCAGTTTCCGAATATCAACATCTTTTACAGTGAGATTATATCTGACATACAGTACCCCTGATGTCACTCACTCGGCCTATTTCGGTTTAGGTGAAAAAGTAGACAAAAAGTAACTTATTTCTGTTCCTTTCCTGTGGAAAGCAGGTTTGGTAAAGAGCGTTTTTTTTCACTGGCCCTGATGCCATCTTCAGGCAGACTAGATTCTTAAAGTAAAACAATTGGCAACTGAAACAAGCACTGCTGTAACAAGGTTTACTTGCCAAAACTTCCAAAACTCCATGGGAAGAAATTCCCCTTACAGATTTCTGCAGAACTATTTTCCAAGTCCTCTGTTCTCACTTAATGTCTGCCTTCCAGTGAACTGAATGTAAACTACAGGAGAACAATTGAAACACACATTTCCTAACAAGAAGAAATAAGTTGATAATGAGATGCTACAAGAAATATTAAATTTTCTTCATCCTTCCTCCAGAATTGTTGTTATTTATTCAACTGGCACAAAAAAAGGATGGACGGTAGTTTACATGGATTATTTAAGTTTTGTTTCTTTTATTGCATCACAATGTGCTCAACAAGGTCCAATTTATACATGATAATTCCCTTTCTCCCCCTTTCCCCATGGTGAAAAATTAAAAGTCCCCTGTTTTGGGCCAAACAACAGGGGATATTGGAATATACACAAGAGTTCATAATTGTTATCTCAACCGCACAGTCCTGTAAACAATTTTTTTTTTCTCTCAAGTGACTGAGTAGCATTAAAATACTTCAATGCTCAGAGATATCGCACAGATTTGCTCTAACGCAAAGTTGAGGCCGTTGATGTAAATGTGTTTACAATCATATGGTTGGTGGTCAATTTAATTAGGTGCACTCAGGGATGAAACCCATTTTGACATCACGCTTTCTCTAAATTTAGCCTCCATTACTGCAGACCGCACAAACCAAAGCTTTCAAGCAAAAAGCACACACTGCATACGCATTGGATGACTGAAGTCTGGTTGGTTCAGTGCATCATTTCACAACATGTTGGGTTAATTCCCAATTCCCAGCAATCCACTTTGACCTTCAGAATTAAGCATTTCTCAAAATTTTACTTGAAATTCTTAACTTGGCACAAACCACATCTTCTCGCAAACTTTTCCGATAATTTCAATATCCTGACAAGGAATATAAGGGACTTTTTCTTCCTATTTCACCACCAACAGATCCAGTCTCGCCAATTTACCAGAAAATTAATTTTAACACATTGCTGTATATTTGCACAACTTCATCCAAGTCTGGCATACGTTGCACACCTTTTCCAAAATGGATTTGCACCCAACTGACAACATGAAATGCAGAAGCGGGCAATTAAAGCGTTTGGTCATTGAGTTTATCAGCTAATCAAATGGTAGCGTGAACTGACAATCAGCAATTTAACATCTCATTTCCCTTACACGATTATATGACCACAAACTATCAGACAGTTCTGCAATGAAATGACTATAGCTGTCAGAATGTGTCAGCTGACGGTAAACTGAAAGTGTCTAACTTGAATAATGTAATTAAAGTGAAAACTGACAAAATTCATCACTTAAGGTAAATCTTCATGGTTCTCATAATAAACAAAGCCAAGACATTTTGTGTTGCTTTTGCTTCTTGTTTTTTTCCTGTTGAGGGAGGTAGGAGGAGGCTACGAAAAGATAACAAAAAGATAATAATGGTGTTTACTGAACTCTGCCACATTTGAGATGGTCAACCCAAGGGCTTATAGACATCACGCAAAATAAGAGAAATTCTAAGAAGTAGGGTTAACAACAGACAATGTAGAATTACAGTATATATCAAGTGCTGCCTTAAATGTACATCTACACATTTTTGAAAAAGAGAAGCAAAACTGGGCAGCTGTTCCAGGCTGCAACACTGACCAGCAATGATTACTGTACGTGACAAGAAAAATACTTGTCCGACAGAAACTCAAGGCTCATAAACTTCAGACTTTGACCAAGTGCTCTGTTCATTCTGTGTGACATGTCTCTATCACACATATAGAAACACTATTGCACATAACAGTGCAATGGATCACAGCTGTGCAACAACATATCATCATAAAGACATTAAATCAATCCTCCATTAGACATCACATACATGTATCACATGATTTTCAGACTTTGACCCTTGATGATCTCAGAGTACATCTACTCAACATTATTAATCAAGTGTGAAAGATGCGCAGCTCCCATTCTTGAGATATACTGCATTTACAAACCATCAAAAACACACATGGCAATTAGCGCACAAGTGTCATATATACACATTTCATTTATAAAGACGATATTCTTGTTATCCTAAAAAGAGAGAAAAAGTATGTTGCGACAGAGGCAGAGACAGACCTTTGCCCTAAGCTGTCCCAGTAGCTCTGATGGTAAACTGTCTTGGTAGCTGTCACGGCAGGAAATTGCAGCAGAAAATTGAATGGATCCATAACGTATATGGATACAAAATTCGGGCAGTCCGATAATGAGAGCCACATCACAGAATTGGACCATGTGTGTAGCCACTTGGTTTGTGTCAGCAAGGTGTTCACCATGGGTAGGGTTCAGGATAAGATCAAACAAATGAGGGCTGTCTCAGGTGGGATCAATAAATGTACACTGGTGTGGGTAAAGGGAGTAATTGAGTGGAGACAGGTTACATTAACAAATTTCAAAAAAATAAAAGAGGGTACCACTGCAAGTGCAACATCAGTTGGTAATGCAAAGCTTTCATTCTTTACATAGGATGGTAAGTAGAATATTAAGTGTTCTTAGTAGCTGTATATATAATACACTTCAAAAGACATAGTGGTAAAGGAAGGTAGAGACAATCAGGCATGACATTTCCTAACATAAATCTGTCAGGAGCAAGGACTCTCACATACTATGAGTCTGCAGTCTAATCACCTGCTAATGAAGACAGATACAGTTAAAGCAGGATGTGCTGTTTGAAGGAAAGCAAATAGCCTTTATTGTTTATTCTCCCTCATTTTCTTCCATTCGATACCAATCTGGAAAACAACATCTATGATATGTTTCTTTCAGGAGAAATTGCATTCATTAGATTGTTAATTACAGCAGAAAGTAGGGTGATCCATTTTTTTCGGCTAAAAAGTCAGCGGAATCAGGCCCTGTAGTGAATGCGCAGCACTTCCGTGAGAAGACCCCACAAGGAAAACGCGTTGTGTCGGGAAATTGCGCTTTATTTTGACAAATAGACCATAGTACGGTACTTTGTACACTTTTTTTTATAACTATACGAGATATAGTCAGTCTTTTGGTACACTTTTGACATAACAGCACATCCTGCTTTAAAGACGAATTGCTCTACATCATGAAAAGAAGATTGCTTCATTCAGAGTTTATGAGATATATGGCTTTTCAAAGTTTGATGAAAATTGAAATTCCAAATTGTTCTCAAGATAAAGGTTTAGAAAACAAAGGATGACATAAGACGTTTCATATGAGGATCCCCCTTCATGTCACAAATTTTGTATATTTGGCTTATGTTTATTCATGATGCACAACTTTCAACAGAAATTTGTTGGTAAAATGGTGTTAATGTCTGATGCATTTTGATAAAAATTGTGGCTATTTTCAATGTTTTTAACAATTCATCCAGTCAATATTCCAGATCGTTTTTTTTATGTCACATGTAATTTAAGTGTTCACCATCCACGCCAGGAGAGAAATGAATATGCATACAAGTGCCAAAGTCACACTACATTTAAAGTTTATCAAATGTTGTTTTCAGGTGGGAATAATCTGGCATTACCACAGTATGCCTAGTATATTCTCATCTATTTTGACACATAATGACAACAAATCTCAAGACATGCATGTACACACTTGAATGTACAAAAAGAAAATTCATTAGAGAACGCTTTGACGACAGAAATTCAAACATTCTCAAAACTTAATTATCCTTGCTCTTCTTCCCTAGTCATTCTCAAACCCACTCAACCTGACGACGATTCCGCTGGATGCTTTCAAGGTCACATAGGCTGTCGCCGAAGAGAGGAAAACAAGCAATTCGTGCAAACTGTTCTACAGAGATGTACCATACATTGTTGCAGTTATTATTACAGATATGATAGTACAAGATGTCATACATCTTTGCAATGTATATGGTTGTCTTTTAAGTCTACAATGAAGGAAGCTTCAGATCAATTTTTTACAAGACTTACAGCACACATACATTATCATTACAATGTCATAAAAAAAGAAAAGCTGAACATGACTGACTTTCACTGAACCTTAGCAAATGACTGTACTGTTTCCAGGTTTCAAATCACGAGGATTAAAGTAACTGCTTGCCTGCGCCGGAAAAAAAACAGAGGGATGAGGTTCGTTCGATCCAAAGGTTTTCACTCTTCTTTTAAACGTACACACGACTTTACATGAGGCTGTTCATGAACAAAATGATGGTGTACTGCTTTGAAAGCAAACTGCATACAAAACACTAAAAGACAGAGTCTGCACTTGAAAATTAATGATTCCTACTATGAGTAGACCCTGCCTACATAATACATGCAACAGTTCAGTTTTCACTTGTGTATTTACAAAAAAAATAAAAATACTAACCAAGTGGTAGCTTCTTCCTCAGTTTGGCAGGACAGTAATTAGTGAAATGAAGCACTGCAATTACATACAAACTGTTTAATGTATGATAGCAATCAGCTGGTTCATCTAACTGAATACTCATGACTAGTGTATTCACTTTCCATTGACTTTTCAAAAAAGGGCAGGCTAAGTTGAAACATGTTAACCACTACAATCATCCGATTTTACATTTTTGGTCGATTTTCTAAGAAAATTTAATATCATATGCCACAATTAATTCTGTGAGACCTGTTCATTTCCCAAAATTGTCTGAACGATGGAATTACAAGACATACTTAACTTTTTGAACATGAAATTTTCATGTTAAAATTTTTTTGCCCTCACACCCGATCACTTTAACAATAAATTGCTCAGTAGTCACCCAATTCAAAACATAATATCATTTTGACATGTCTCAAGACTTGTACTGCCTGAACTTTCCTAATGTTTGTGACCATAACTTAACCTTGAGAGGTATACCAGGTATGATATACACGTCTTGAGACACGAATGTGCAAGCTAGTGACACGAAACTATGGATTTGGTGCCAGCAGTGTAGCAGTCAATGAATATTCATAACATACAGTAGTCACAGGAAATTTATGAAGAAGAGAGACACAGGTGTTGTATATAACTACATATATGTTAAAAAGAAGGATAAACAGTCTCAGGGTATGCATAAAATTTGACATATTTTGCCATCTAACATTTTCTCTTTCACACTGATTTGCAGTCCGTATTTGAGCTTTAGACATCTCTTTCAGACACTTTATATCATACTGGAGATTGGTCACATAATTTCATCGCAATAATTTAATGCACGTACACATATAGGGTACTCTGCCATTCGCATGCAATTTGAGCTACACACATAGAAATGATAGAATATGGGTCATGCAGTCGAATTGATTTTGTGACCCACATCAAGGAATTACCAAACTTTATTAGACAAAAATTTCTAAACTAGTATACATGAATGTGGCTGATACTGCATGCATAAGTGGCACATTTTGGAGGAAAAAGAGAAAATGAATCAACTTTTTTCACTTAAAACATGACACTGTTTGGACAATCAAATTCACTGTATGACAGCGTTAAGGTCGGTTTCTTTCTTTTGACCAACGAGAGCATATAATGCACCATGTAGCCATTGATTTGCCTACGATGAAAATAAGAGAGAAAAGCAAAAATCTGGTGTGATCTTACCAAAAAAAATTATTTCAAATCTTTGAATCCTGCATTTCAGCATTATTGCTTTGTACAAACCTTGACTTGCCTTTGCTGACATATACAGAATTTTTGTTCTGATTTGTCTTTGTGTAAATGTTTGGATCTGGAATTTGGAAATGGATCTCTGAAAACTAACTGTTCAAGAACATGAACAGAGTAAATAAAGTACAGGTACACACTGCTCATCTGAACAGAAATGCCTGCTCTCACTCAGGGGTATGGAAAAACAAACTTGACGTGATAAGGGACAACGGCATCGCAGCCTTCACAGACGGTATGCTGTTCTCATGGGAGACTTTTCCAAGCTCAAAGTCCACTGAAATTTATTTCATTACTTAATTTATTTCAATATGTTAGTGTGGCATTTTCAATCCACGGAGACCACTTCTGTGAACCTCCCTGCCTAAGTGAAAACTTTGATCCTCATCGGTGCTGGAATCGCAAATTGCGTCCGGGGGAGACGGAGTTCCTCGGAATCAGATGGTGGACGCGTGTTGCAGTGTGCCGCGGCCAAGATTCGACGCAGATATTTCAAAGCGGGAGGTCGTCTGACTTAAGGATCACGATAACGACAATGCAAGTTGTTTACATTTGACAATGCAAGTTGTTTACCTACGAACCACAATTTCTCTGATTCAGTCCTTGAAAGAGAGCATCATCGAGAGGTACATGTCACATGTAATTTACATGTCTGTTGACTGACTGCTGGTACAGTAAATGTAAACAACAGAGCAAACCCGACATTAAAATGAAAACACTTGACCATATTCAACTTTTAAAAGTAATTTGCATCAAATATCAGATTCCCCTTCTTTTTCTATCATTTTCTCTTTCTTGAACCTTACATTGTGTTTTATTTATATAGGCCTATTCCACTGTGCTGGTGAGGCATACTGTCATGATTAATGATCATGTACCTTGCAGTAGTTAATGATTGTCAAGACAAGTGGGGAGAGATATTTAAATGCAAAAATGTAAATTTATACCTTAAATTATGATAAATTTAACAGTGAAATGTCACGAAAACACTGGTTTATAGGTTTTAGAGGAGCCTATGTTTGGGTTTCAGGAAACTCCAAAATCTACATGATGACCTTTTTGTGTGTCAAACGTCTTGCTTTTGTGCCAGATTTGCAGCTAAAAACTATATCTTGGTGGGAAGGTACTGTGTAACCTAACAAAATACAAGTTGAGAGGTGTGAGGGCATGTAAGGAGGGACATGGCCACAGCTACATTCTTTATCTCCAAGGAAACAAAGATGTAGTTTGGTGGTACTAAACAGACTACACGGTGATACAGAAAATGTTTAACTAGATGGCAATAGATTGGCTTATAAACTTGGGAAGACCGAGCAAATTTAATTATATTTAAATCAGCATCAACCCCAGTGTCATCCTTTGACGTTTTTGAGACTTTCTCTCATGGCTTAAACTTGAAAGCCCCAGTGTGAGAATATAAGCAAATTGAAACGGCAAAAAGAGGTTATCCATATGTTTCTCAAACAAAACACAGAATGTTTTTTGAGGCAAAAGGACAACAAACATGGGTGACAAGCAATTTAAAAACAATGTTATGGTGGTGACACTAAAAGACTGAGTGTGCACTTGAAAATTAATGGCTCCTACTATAACAAGTAGACCCTGCCTGCATAATACATGCAACAGTTCAGTTTTCACTTGCGTATAAAAATTAAATACTACTCAAGTAGTAGCTTCTTGCTGGGCATGGCAGGACAGTATTTAGTGAATGGGAGCACTGTAATTACATACAAACTGTTCAATGTATGCGAGCAATCAGCTGGTTCAACCAACTGAATATTCATGACTAGTGTGTACTTCAAAAGGACTACAAACATGGGTGACATGCAATTTAAACACAATGTCATGATGATGACTGTAGCAGCTGTACTTACGGCATTCACAATTTCATTTGGCACATGAAATTTGATATTTGTATTTCAGACAGAAGTCACTCTAATGAGAAAGCTAAGACTTCACCTTAAGTGCAGGTCAGAAGCTTCAAAACCATCCTCAAGTTCACATACCTAGTTTTTGTGTGATCTTCATTTTTGGTGGTTTAGTTTTTCTGTACAAAAACTCAAGACTGGGGTTTTAACTCACATCTTCTGTGACTGCATGTGCATCAGGCATGACACTTTGGTCTAAGCAGGATTTTCATCAGAAACAAACTGTGGGGATTAGAAGCACTGACTTACCCTTGAACATACTCAAAAGGAATAAACCCGCTGCAACTCCATGAAATACTTGAGGGTGCAACCATTTAACACTGAGACAGTCAATAACAATAAAAAAATAATTCACATCAGTATCAATTTTTTAATTTCGGCAGAAAACTATGAATACTTTGTAGATAAAAGCAGTGCTGGTCAAACTTTCACAACAGTGTCCAACTAGTAACAACAGAAACATGCGAAGTAACAAATATGCGCTATTAACTGGTACTGTATACGTATCCCTCCATTGTATACGTATCCCTCCATTTTGCCAATAAATTGGGGAAGCAAACTGCAGATGGCATAAAGGTACTAAGAATCTAAATCTGAATCGCTAGAGATAATGTATCCAGGAGCTATTTACATAAAGGAATTAAAAGGACAGGTTACATTATCCCCAGGTAAAATTGACTGCTTGTCTTCATGTCTACTCTTTAAGGATAAACAGTGGTAAAGGACCATATTTTTAATTCTCCCGGACTGGCAAAAAAGATGCAGTAATGTGGTACACTTAAAAATGACTTGCTTTTTGTCAGGCACTGATATCGGTTTGTCCATAAACAAACATACAATTTACAGTACTGACATATTGTTCACAATACCTACGATACTGTACTGTAGCTTTGTTTATACTGTGCTCAATGGAAGCATTTTCCTCCCAAGGTGTTTTCACTACAGATAATCGCAACAAGCGAGCAGTGCAGACTAATTTGTAGTGCCACAAGTCATGTCTGCCATCGCAGTGGGCCAATCATGCACCCTTCCTAAATTCCTTGCGCTGTACGATGCATCAACCCTTTAAAGGAGGATATGTTGCATGTAGTATGTCACAACTACCTATCATCCTTTTTAATGCCAGAAGTAAATTTTATTATTTGACATTTAAATTACCACAGCTGGAAGTACTCTAGGCATGGGGTCTGAATAAGCATGCATGAGCAAGGAAGGAGCTGATCAAAGCAGCTTCTAGGTACTTTCAAATCATCATTCAGTGAGGGATTTATTAAAACCTTTCACAATGAGAAACTAAATGACCCATATATGAAGCATTCAAAGATATTACTGGATACAAAATCTGCTGTACAGAGCCATCAGTTCAGCCTGAATTTCAATTGAATGACAAAAGCACTACAACACACATGGGACCATCTACACCTGTAGAACTGTGAATCAAGGTCACATACGCAAAACACAAGCATACCCACCTTCTTAAGAAAAATTCCTTCCTTTATAAACTGTAGGATATAACTGTAGGATATTAAAGGGTTGGCAGGCAATGACCAGGGAGAGCAGCTGTTGACTTCCATGGAAGGTTAATGCTTTCAGCACTGTGTAGTTTACAAGTTTTTTCTACAGATATCAACCTGGAGATCCCTCACCATATTGTAATGACCTAAGGATGACAATACTAATAACAGTGATAAGGCACTTTTCTGTTTGACCTATTTTTCCATGTCTCCTTCTGAATACCCATTCTTAAGGGGGACAGGATGTAGCATAAACATTATCCACAGAGTCCATTAATCTCTCCTGCATGCCTCCCGGGCAATCTGATTGCTTTAAACATGCTTGCATGCAAAGGCAAAATGCACACTGTGACATGAGCTCTATCTGGCTGTGAAATCTTCTGATGACTACCACAATTTACCAGGTAGCTTACTTCACAAATTCGTTCAACTCGCAGCACGCAAGTGCGGTACCAGCATAAATACACGGAATCGAATCCGCAGTTAGTTTTAAATTACAAACATGGTGGAGACGAGGGTTGCATTCAAATTATTCCATTGAAAATAATCTTTTAAGCACTCGGATGTACAAATAAAGATTACATCAGTTAACCAAACAAATGTGATAAAGGGTGACACAATGACACCTACAGCTGTCGGCTGCCTCTGTTACTTCGTCCACTTTGTAAACATATGTGGTTTAACTAATATCAGATAAGACATATTCTCCACAACTCACAGGTGTGGTGTATTCACACAAGAAATTACTAACCCTTGCTCTACATAAATTAAGATAAAAGAAAGTGAAACCCAGAAACATCTAAAAACAAGGAGAACGACAAGCCCAATGAATACATAAACACAAAACTAAGTAAACTTTTAAGGTGTAAGAGCACTAAAAAGTATTAAGGGAACAGGGCTAGTGGATGGCAACCTGCAGCTAAGCTATCTGTACTTTACAAACTCGTCACACAGGAGCAAATGATGAAAAAGAAACTCACAAATTACTCAACAAAACAATGTATTTTTGAAAATTAACATAAACTGACCTATCGTGAAATGCAGTATACAACACAAGCATATGCAAGGCTTTTTTGCCACTCTGTGAGCAAATTCAGAGGTGATTGGAACACATGACTATCACAGAGGTACAGTAAAACTTAAACTCAATTTAGTTCAGAGCATGGGTGCAGCACTATAACTTTATTCAGGAGTGCATTGTACAAAGTTAAGCAACGCATTGTAACTACCTAGACTACTCGTGTGAATAGAATAAATCAATGTACACTGGATATATACATTAAACATCACCAGCGTGTTTGGATATTCATAAAACATTACCAGCATGTTTCTTAACTTTAAAGGCCCTTCAGTTCCTGACCTTAACTAAATATCTAAACTTAAGACACTCATCATCATTTCACATCCATCAAATACAAACGATTTTGAGAGGAATCATAGTTTATCTTCAGACATCCAGTTCTCACCATTTTCTACCAAATCATCTTCACTGTCTCCATTCCTCAGCATCTTCCTCGAAGCGATTTCCCGTGACTCCAAGTCGACTTCGTTTTGATTAACGTCACCGCTTACGTTCGCATCTCCGGTGATAAGGTCTCCTTGCTCAGGTTCCTCCATCGTCAATTTCCAGATGAGATCTCTCTCTGTCTCTCTATCTCTCTCGACCTTGTAATCTGTTCTACTGGCTCACTGATCAAGCGCTGTATTCAAGGCAAGAAGACGTTACAGTTATGTATCCGGAAACTTCTGTAATGTGCTGCACTGGACATTTGACACAGTTTTAAGGTCTATAGTCAAGAGCAAAATTTCTAGCAGTGAATTTCTTTAAGTAACATTCTGATCAGATTAACGTAGCATATATCTTGCAGCATGCCATCCTGAATACAATTAGCATAAGCAACAGGGTAAGTACAAATGTCTCTGATGTGAATGACTCAAACTTTCCGAAGACATGTACGAAACTATGGCAACAAAACAAATTTCTAATTTTGAGATGGTACACTGTACATTGCACACATGAGTGAAATAAGAGTGGAGACAGGTAAGTGATTTGTGTGAA
The DNA here is from genome assembly GCA_021234535.1 of Stichopus chloronotus. Lineage (NCBI taxonomy): Eukaryota > Metazoa > Echinodermata > Holothuroidea > Aspidochirotida > Stichopodidae > Stichopus > Stichopus chloronotus. Next base: position 21,948,303 of record CM037835.1, read on the forward strand.
GATAAGCAGGGTGAAAAATCCATCCACAATAGCTGCTATCAAAATCGTCTCCTTCCTTCAGACGACATTATCACCCGTGGTCTCCAAAAGACAAAATTATAACCAGCCATCCAGCCCTAGAAGACACTTAAAATGACCATGATGGCTCTCATTGCACAGCTTCTCCCATATGAGAGGTAAATATCATCCTCTGCTACCTGCAAGGAGGACAAATGATGCCTAGATCTGCACCATAAGGGGCAAGCCTACACAGGTGTTCGACAAAACAACTGTCCTCATGTATTGAGAGATTACAGTAACCATCGCAGCCATCGGCAGCCTCTGCAAAGGATGAAATTTGTTCAGATGGAGGGATCTGTGTTGAATTTATCACAGCGAACACAATGCTAGTGCCAAGTTAAGATTCTTATTGTGTACTCTGTACTTTAATTGGTAAAGCGAAGCTCTTTCCATTTATTTTATGATGAGAAGGTCTTTGTTTCATTTTTACATGCGCAATATCAGAACTGCACATCATGTTTGACTTATTTCATTTATTTTGGTATTTATTTTGTATCAATTTGGCCAAGAATGAATTGTTTGAAGTCTCAGTCTCGAGCTACCTTCTACATCAATCAAGGACAATCGTTTCAGACAGTCACTCTGGAACATGCCACAAGAAGGCAGGTACAAATTATGGATTTCCAGGGAGAAAAAAAAAAATGATGAAGTGTCAGCCTTGTAAACAGGCAGAATACAAAGACATATATGAAGTACTTGTATCATACAAATTTTACTGCAATGGAAACATGACAAATTCAGTGACTATTTTGAGCCTGTAAATATATCACACAACCAGGAAGTTAAAAGACTTTGTGATTCCTCGCCAATATGTGTGGAAAACAAGTACATCTAACATACCAATTTTGAAGTTCAAATGCCTTACCATTCTTGAGCTACCATGTCTACAAGGTTTTCAAACCATGACCCTTTGCTGACCTGATGTGACCATTGACCAACATGAAAATGGTAGAGATTCTTACTCATCAAGAGCAGCACTAATGTTGACAGAACACTTTCAGCTTCATTCAGTTGCTGAGATATCATTTTAAATAGGTTTTTTGGACTTCAACCTCAGGTGACCTCAAATGACCTCCATGAAAATCACTAATGGCTCATCTACTTACAATGTTCAACCTTCATATCAAACATGAATCTCTAGCAACTTTCCCTTCTTCCTCTGTGGTGACCTCATGTGACTTTTGACCAACCTGAATAAGAGCAGGTATCATATACTCACAAATGGAAAACCTACCTACCGCCTTTAAAGTTCAAGCAACTTCCCCTAACTAAGATACCAAGTGTACAATGTTTTCAAACTATGACTTCTACTGAACTCATGCGACCATCTCCCAAAAACTTAACAGGAATCAATGAATCATCAAGGGCTACCAACTGTTACAGTTTGAAGTTCCATGCCACCAACATTCAGTTGCTGAGATATCTTCCTTCATAGGTTTTCAGAGTTTCCCCTCTGGTGACCTCAAATGACCTCTGAGCTACCTGAATAAGAAGAGGGATCATGTGCTCAGCACAATGGAATACCTACATACTAACTTTAAGGTTCAAACAACTTTCCCTAATTGAGATATGCTGGGATATAAGTAGTTGGCAATCATCTGGTCAACTACCTTTGTTCTTTGTCAGTGTTTCCGGGAAGAGAAAGTACTAGGGGAGAGATCACCTCACACAAAATCTGAAAAAAAAAACAGCTATGCACTCATCTTCCAGATATTTGAATATGAAGGTTGCTTTTGGTATTGTTGTTGGCACTACAAAATTCAGATTCTACAAGAAAGTATAGCAGTCAATCATCCTTACATGAAATCAAACAGACCAATGGGAATGAATATGATTATTAATGCATGCACAAAAGGGGCTTAAACAATGATTTCCTTTGTAGTGACTATAAATTATTCCGTGGAATTTGACTTTCATTGACAAATTTTCAACAGGTACTCCAGATTTAACAGATCAACAAATCATCTAGAACTAACAATGGTTACAGTCTGAAGTTCCAACAACATTCAGTTGCTGAGATACTTTCTGTAATAGGTTTCAGAGTTTCTCTGCTGAATTCTGGTGACCTCAAATGAGCTTTGACCTACCTGAATAAGAATAGGGATCATCTACTCACAAAGGACTACCTACACACCAACTTTGAAGGTCAAGCAAAGTCCCTTCTTGAGGTATCGTGTTTAAAAGCCAAGACATCACATACACACAAACATACACACGCACACACATGCCATCACCATCATGTAGATTCCTTGCCTGCCTTCAGCAAGGAATAAAACATTCAATGATACAGCAGGAAAACAAATACTGTGACTGGATCCTTATACTGACAGATACCCTTGATGTCCTTGGCTTACAAATCATAGATATCACTCCCATAGGACCATATCTTTTCTATCATGATGCAATGAATTTGCAACATCAAAATATTTCCCTCAAAACAATTATGTATCAAGTATCCTTTCATCTGGAGAGGCTAAACACCATTCAAATATTTCAATTATGGTGAAGTCAGAGTTGACTGTCATCACTGGGATAAATGTTTGCATTACAGTTGACAGCTACTGCTGAGATCTAGTAAAACTGTCCACCAGGGGAGAGGTTAACTTTGACTCCACCCATACATAAAGCCAACTTGAAACAACAAAACTACTGTATTCACTACAGAGCAAAAACAGAGTGGACAGTAGACAACATGCCCAATCATTCTGTGGCATTGCAATCATTTTACAATCATTTTGCTATTTTTGCTATTTTTTGGGGGCCTTTTTTTTTTATCCTGCAGGTTGAAACTGTCAGCCACCTAGCCTAATTGCCTATCCACCACCATCGGTACTTACACGGTGAAACCATTGTAGGGATTATAAATAATGAGGCATAAACAGTTCCTGTGTAGTAATGCAGTTTCGAGTCACCGTAGTGAACTGCATGCAGATTCCTTACACTGACAGTGACTGGAGGACCAGTTGACGTCAGTCACGAAATAAGATTAACAAGGAAAATGGGATAAATGCAAGAGAAGTGTCATATCTTTTCCATATATGCTTCAAGAAAAAGGAGAATCAGTGGCTGGATAAGCATAGCATAACAACTGTGTTAGAATTTTCTTGTTCTTCACTTCTGTTGCAAGTTTCAAAACTTTTGTCCAACATAGTCAGACAGACATTATCACCTTGACCAAAGTATTGCATTTTTAGTGCATTAGTGTATATAGACATGTTGGTTTGCTTCATGCATCACTGTTCTGCTTCTGTAAAATTGTGTGACGGCAATTTGCTTTCTGCAATCAGCATGAATGATTAGGCGAATGGAACAACCATGTGAGAATAAAACTTTTGTCAGATTTTGTAGCCAGAAATATCCAAGGGTGTATTCCAGTAGTTCACCAGCTCATAAATGTTCAGATCCTTATGATGTGCACTTGTGCAGTAACATAATTAGAAGACGGTGCTCCCAGCCGTATGATTGAGTAACTCAAAATTGGTAAAATTTTTGTGATGAGATACACGGACAGTCTATATGTAAGGTTGGATAACTGTAAAACCGTTAAGGGAGGGAACTTTGCGGTGATGAATACCATACGATATTTCACGTAGCGTCTACACAATTGCAAATGGTTGGAAAAGAAATTGAGAACTGAATTAATTTGTACATTAAACTTTACAGATCTGGGACGTATCAGCTTTTCAAGCAAATTTCCTTCTTTAAAAGTGACGAAACAACAAGCAGTTGAACTATATGGTCAAAGACAGATTCTGGCTCAGAATTGTCCAGTGTATCTATTGTGGCTCTCCATACCTGCCTGTGCGTTAATTGTATTTAAGAAAGTCAGCCCTATGAGTATGCCACAAGATCATTTTGAACAAGAAAGAGGGTCACAAGCTTGCATTTGTGACTGGCCTGCGGGTATCTTTGTAAGAGGGGGGAGGATGGCTTGTGAGTAATTCTTCTCTTTGAATATTAGTGAGTGTATATATACTGTACAGTATTGGTATTGACAGTAACAATTGAGCACTCACCAGGAACCCTAAGAAGAGAGGCATGGAAAGTAGCTAATCAACTACAGCATAGAAATTGGCTGTCAGCAAGGTATGGTAATGTAGCCTGCCCAATGTTTGAGATAAGTGTGTTGTTTCACATGTGCGCAAGCCATCGAACGCCTGGACAAATTTTTCTCATTAAACTGTTTAAGAACTCAATATTTCCAGGATCCACGTATATGTTTCAGATGTAGGAATGTAAAGGAAAATAGTGTTGTCTAGTATAAAATCTGAAGAGGGATTAGTCAAATAGCAGATAATACAAAATGGGTTTTGTTGTAATTTTCTAACTCTCTAACTCCTGGTGGTACTTATCATTGTCACACATGAGTAGATAAGATCATTTTACATAGCTCCCCCCCTCCCCCCCCCCCCGAAAAGATACTGGAAGCATTTATCCCTTTACATAGAAAATTTACTGCAAAATCAACTCCCCAGGGAGTACACTTGGAACAGATTTCCAAACAATTTGTAGCAAGCTTGAACTATAGATTGATTGGCATCACATGGTGTTGAGTTACTTGCTTGCTCATCTATTTACTGTTAAGCCTGCAGGGGCTCATCATTTAACTAAATGTAAATTTACGGTGTACTCCGTTGCGTGTGAATTAAGTGTAAGGTCTCTAGATGTCAGACTCGAAACCATGATAAGTTGATTCCATTTATGTATGGCCAGAAGGCTGCTACTCTTAGCTGCCTCTGCTAAGTAACAGGATTATGGACCACATGTACTGTAGTTGGGATGGCAAGAAGGTACATGCAAGTTAGCAAGCAGGGATGAGTTACTAGCAGTTTCACAAAACTGTTTCCCACTGAACAGTGGTAAAAACTGATAATTAAAGGGGAAAAACTGGGAACACTAAGCAGGAAAATTTAATGACCTTCTAAGGTGTCATACTAATAAGTCTATAACTACATGACATACCGTCTAATAGCTGCCCACCAAAAGTTTATGATTAAGACAAAAGTAATGGAAAATAGAACAGGAGAAACAACTATGCAGTTGTTACAGATAACAAACATTTATCTCTCAAGTACAACAGTAGTTAATGAGTAGGCACAGCTAAGTAGCCAGTCAGTTAATGGGTAGGCACAGCTATGTAGCCAGTCAGTTAATGGGTAGGCACAGCTATGTAGCCAGTCAGTTAATGGGTAGGCACAGCTATGTAGCCAGTCAGTTAATGGGTAGGCAGTTAATGGGTAGCCACAGCTATGTAGCCAGTCCTTCACTGAACAACTAATAACTGATTAATTGTAAAATGGAAGTAAATTTATACTGCTGTGCCAGATATTTAAACCAGAAAGCCAAAAGGCTTTGTGATTCCTTGCTGCATGGTTATATTATAACAAGCATGAATTATCCACACGACAAGTATGAGATCAACTGCAGTTACTGTTCTTGAAACACCACATTAATAAGCCTTTAACTCAAATAACCTTTATTTTGGTGACCTCAAATGACATTTGATGTCCACTAAAAGCAATAGGGATCACCTACCCAGTATGGGGAACCCACACATCAAGTATGATATCAGTCAACATTACTCTTCTGGAGATAATGTGTTGGCAAGATTTCACCTCGAGTGACCTCAAACGACCTTTCACTTCCACAAAAAACAACAGGAGTCATCTACTCAATATGACCAACCCACACCAACTATGACATCAGTCACACTTACCCTTCTGGAGATATTGCGTTTACAAGGTTTTCACATTTTGACCTCCAGTGACCTCAAATGACCTTTGACCTCCACCAAAAGCAATAGGACTCATCTACTCAATATAAACAACTCAAACACCACGTATGACATCAGTCACAGTTACAGTTCTTGAGATATTGTGTTTACAAGGTTTTCACATTTTGACCTCTGGTGACCTCAAATGACCTTTGACCTCCACCAAAAATAATACGGTTCTTCCACTTAATGTGGTTCACCTAGATACTACATATGAGATCTGTCCAAGCTTCCCATCTTGAGATATCGTGTCTACAAGGTTTTCACAATTTGACCAGTTGACCCCAAATGACCTTTGACCTCCACCAAAAACAATAGGGTTCTTCTACTCAATGTAGTACACCTACATACCAAATATGGGATCTGTCATAGTTATCATTCTTGAGATATTGTGTTTCCAAGGTTTTTACAGTTTGACCTCTGGTGACCTCAAATGACCGTTGAATTCCACCAAAAACAATAGGGATCATCTACTCAATATGACCAACCTTATACCACGTATGACATCAGCCATACTTACCCTTCTGGAGATATTGCATTTCCAAAGTTTTCACATTTTGACCTCCGGTGACCCCAAATGACATTTGACCTCCACCAAAAACTGTAGGGATCATCTACTCAACATGACCAACTGTCACACTACGTATGACATCAATCACAGTTACCGTTCTTGAGATATTGCGTTTACAATGTTTTCACATTTTGACCTCTGGTGACCTCAAATGACCTTTGACCTTCATCAAAAACAATAGGGACCATCTACTCAATACGACCAACCCACACTCTCAGTATGACATCAGTCACAGTTATCCTACTGGAGATATTGTGTTTACAAAGTTTTTACAGTTTGACCTCTGGTGACCTCAAATGACCTTTGACCTTCATCAAAAACAATAGGGATCATCTACTCAATATAACCAACCCACAAACTAAGTATGACATCAGTCCCAGTTACCATTCTTGAGATATCGTGTTTACAATGTTTTCACCTCTGGTGACCTCAAATGACCTTTGACCTCCTGCAAAAACAATAGGGATCATCAACTCAATATGACCAACCTACACACCACGTATGAGGTCAGTCATGGTTACCCTTCTTTAGATATCGTGTTTACAAGAAGTGTCACATGTACACACACACACGACATCACCATCACATAGATTCCTTCTGCCTTCAGCAAGAAATCAAAAGGAAACTCTTTAACTTTATAAACTGAGCACAATGTTGACTTGAGTATATAGAGATAAGGATTGAATTTGGGAGTTACTCTACAGCGTGTGTCTTTGACAAAAAATTTTCACAGACTCAATTTGTTAATTCAGTGACCACAGTAACTTTAGACAATCCAATGCAGATTGCCATAGGAAGAGAAGGTAAATGTATATGTGCTAGCAGTGAGAAATGGAAAAATAAACATTCTTTGTACTCAAAAGTATAAAAAACATGTTGTAACAATTTATCTTTTTTTTTTTTTTTGCTGAAAACCTAATTTCACCCAGTTTTTACTGGGTAAAACCTCCTACGGCAAAAACAGCCAACAAGTGGCAGCACGATGTCAACTCCTTTTGTCTAAAGTATGTCAGAAAGTTAGATGACAGTTGCAGATCTGTGGTATGCTTACCAATTGTCATGAAAACAAAAGACACTGGTAAAATGAGCCCTCACTCACAATCCCCTCCAACTTCGATGCATGTGGGGACTTCATTTATTGTAACTTACGCAACACGGTACATTTCAAAGCACATTTACAATTCAGCACAAAGATATTTTGAAAATGAATGTGACAAAATTGCTGCCACCATGCCTAGACACCCAAATTGACAACCAAGATTATGGTGCTACTATCACCAATATAATTCTTGTTTTTATCACCGGTTACGAGAATATAAATTATTAATTATCCGATTCATTTAGATTTAATGAGAAAGTTCAGATATTTTAAAAAGGAAAATTTGGATGATTGCTGAGATGGCAGTTATGGTGAAATGTCCCAGTTGTAATACCTGAATCCTTACCAGCAAAGTTAATCTAACTTACGAACTTGTTTATAATTCAATCCTTGGAAATCCAGAGCAGCTGGAAAAATTATACAATAAAGAAAGGCAAGCAAGAAGACATGAAAACTACTGCACTGTGTACCTTTATGAAAACAACCTGTTACAAAATAATCAAATTCTTAAGTCTTGTGGTTCAAAGGGTCACCGATGCAACAGTTGAACAAAAAGTGTCCGATACTTTTATTCATGCCGTAGAATATGTTCTGAACAGGCATTAGCAAACTGATCTGTCACCGCTGGCAAGCTAACCAACAGTACTAATGCATTTAATTGCCCCTTGTGGCTTTCACGCTGAATCCAAATTAGGACAAGAAGGTAGATGTACAGCTACACTGAGATTGCATACGTGTGTGATAAATCCTTAAAAGTGGTTTTCACAGTTGCTTGGTTTATTCTTTTCCTTAGGAGGCCAGTACTGTGACTCCTTGCTGTGCATATAATTTACATCAGTCAGCTTCACTTGTGTCTGCATCACGCATTACTTGGAAGAGACCTCAGATATGGACATAATGGCCCACGATCTCATCATTTTGGTGAAGATAAAAACTAGCCATGATACTTAATATGACCACCAAATGTGGTGGGAAGTAACATGATTGATGACGGCGTTCATCAAATGGAACCTGCCGATACTGCAGAGACAATGACAGGTACTAAATATTGACTGATGTGTTGTTAACCAGACTTCAGAGTTTGATCAAGATAGTAAACAAAATAGAACTGGTTGGTGCATGTTCTGTTGGATGGATCTGATGAAGGGTTTTAAATGCAATAAATCTAGGTCATTCAAACATCCAGAAGTGAATGAATGGGTTACAGAAAGAATGAGACCATAGAAATCTCTGTATTTCAAAAATATGAAACCTTGGTGCCACTTTAATCAAACATTTTAGGCAACCTTTCCTGTTCATAAGCATTAAGCAGTTGTCCTTCTATTGTGCAAACAGGTAATGGTCCAATTTGTCTATCTCTAAACAGAGCACATGGGGAAGCAAAAGAGTTTGATCTGTAAATAACTCCAATGTAAACAGTTTATTTAACCTCAGGAGGGTGCTCTTCACTGGATGCCAACCAAGCAGGGAACACCAGTATCAGCTTTGTCATCATACATACCACTATTCAGCCTGATGAAGATGTTCGAATTCCTGATCATGTTTGCGATAGAAGCCGCACACAAAATTGACAGGAAAACATGGACGACTTTTATGGATTCCATGACATGTTTATGGGGTAAAGATTACCTCCAAAGACAATTCCATAAGACATTACATGTGCAGGTTCTTGAGCACCAGTGTTGACATTTAAAGTTACAGAATCAAAACTAGAATGCTTTCCCTAATGGCAAACAAGATCAAGTTGCACACTATGTCACAATTTTTCATGTGTTGTCGTTATCTAAATGTATGAACGAACTACAACATTCATAAACTCCTCTATACAAAGACAAGCAACAATTTATCTTACTCATTCAGGGAAACTTTTAAATGCCATCAACAGATCTAGAACTGCTGCCTGTTAGCTTTAAAGCAGGACTTCTCGTTTACTTAACCTGCAGAGTTTCTGAAACCCTTCGTCGAGACCCTTAGTCAAGCACCAAGAGAACTTAAAGCATGTTTCAATTTGAATTGAACTACTGTACTGTAAAAAGACATTAACTTGAAGTTTTGGAACTCTTATATTTGCAATAGACTTTCACAATGTAGATACTCCAGAAAAGAAAATCTTTCGCTTAATAAGAACACCAGGCTTAAATGTTGTAGCATGTAAAAAAATTAGTCTTCGGTTGTATTACATGTACACAAAACTGATGCAGATGTAGAAACACAATGTGTGGACAACATTTGAGGCAATTTATCTTTTACACATTACAGCACTGAAACAAAAAAGTTTTGTTGAGTTGACTTAGAATTTACAAATTACTAAAATTATATTACTGCATAAATATAAACTTAACTCCTCACTTACCTGACTTCACCACTATTACACCTTTTATTACAGCACTGATGATGATGACTAATAGATACCTCCAACACTACCTTGGCACCATCCCAACGACCGATTTGGAATGTACCGCCTCCGCCTCTAATATACCATTTGAAAGTACAGGATGACTCTTTCAGATTAAGTACATACCTATTATCACGATTTTCACGTCTCAATCTTTTATCACAGGTCTCTTCTTCAGGTTGAATTTTGGAAGTTGAATAAATTAGGATGACATTGCCAGTGGACCCTGTGACACTGTAAGTACCTTTTTTCCTTACATGGGACAAATTTCATGCACAATCATTTCAGTTCATGAGTCTTTGGTATATGTATTTGCAGACAGGTAAATTAGTCACTCATAAAATTCCAAACCAAGTGAATTTTGGGATGACTACGTGTGTGTAAGTTTATTGAAAGTACTGGTCATACCAGTCACTTACTGTTACCGTACATATTACCTAAAAGTACCTTCTTTTCTTTACTTTTTCACTTGATTGCACACAATGTCTGTTCCTGCTAAGTGCCCTTGAGCAGCCAAGTGTACTTTAGCAGTAATATCATAGCAGTATATGAATCCACTTCATTTGCATCTAGACACGTTCTTTTATTTATAATAAAATGCACTTACCAGTAAACAACAGAGGGACTAAAGTAGTTACACAAAAAAACAAACAAAAATATATAATGTTGCTTGCAGAGCAATAATCCAGGGTGACATTAGAAATTTAACATGTTTGTAAACACTTTAAATGGACACTTTAATTAATGTGGCCCATTCTATGAGAACTTTCTTTAACAGTAAGAACACATGTTTATAAATTTTTCACAACATACCAAAACAAAACACCAAGACAAAAGGTGAAGTTTGACAAATACCATAGGAAGCAACACAACAGTCTGACACTGCATACTTTATCATATCTCTTCCACCATCTGGTATATTTTTCAGTCTTATACTGACATAAGAGAAAGCCAAACATGTATGTGTCTGTCATAATTTTTAAGCAGATCAGTTTACAGTTGCTAAGAAAGAGGACTCCAAGAATGAGCCAGTTCAGAGCTTAGGTGAATGATATTATAATGATAGGATGTCAAAGGCTAAATGGGTAGAAGCAGGGATATGCACCACAGCAAATAGTATTTAAGTTTTTTTCTTCAAAGCTGACTCTGACAAATTTGCTTAAATCCTACTAACATGGGACTTCAAGGATTTATACGACCACACATAGAACAATGATTTAGTAAAAAACAAAAGGGAAGCCTTCAATGAATTATGAAGGTTTGAGTGAAAGCTGCAACAATATTAAACAATCAGGAAATGTCTCTGTTGTACTGTACCATCTACATGTTTTCCTCTGATTCATGGGCATGTGTGTTTATCACTCTAACTGGCTTATACACGAATGGTACATGTATGTATGATAATCAATTACACCAAATCCATGTGGATAAATATGCTTAGAGCCTTGGTACAGCTGGTGCTGCATGCACATCAAATGGGTTAGATGAAGCCCAGTTACACTAAGGTTCGATGTAACATGTCTTTCGATTGTTCCTGAATACTGACACATAAAACCAAATCAAGGAAAAAAATGAATTTACTATATTTTTGTCACTGCCTTTCTCAATTTATCCTGTCTTTTGCTGACGACTTCTTCAATCGATATGACTTTACAGTCTCTACATAAACAGCACTAAGTATTGAAACGTATTAAAATGTTCCATATTTAAGTTGGGCAATTGATACATAATCAACCTGTTACAATGCAAAGTGTCAGTAAATTCTTCTGTACTATTTTTGACTGTGCTGTACATACGTGCATGAAGTTCATTGAGAGAGTGAACAAACTTGAAATTGCAACATCTTTATTTGCTCTTTGAACTGGAAACTGAGTACAACAGAAACACACCATATGTTGTACTATGTAACTTCACATCAATTATTCATATATTTTTCTCATTCAATTTTTCAAAGGAAATTTCACTTCTTCCTAAAAAATTGCTATTTATTACCATTCACAATTCATGGAACTAGCACTTCATGAAACTTAAGTTTTGATAGCAGTATTGAAATCCATTTGATAAAGCTCAATCTGTTGCCTAAATGTGTACACTTCGATAATCCGTACCACACAAAAGCCACAAATTAGAGACAAAAACTACCTGCACCGTACCTGCTACACCAAACTACATTAGAATCAAAACGACGTCTTTAAAAACACATTTTGCTGTATCTTTGACGTCCATGTAAACTTAAGCTTAGATTTCATCTACAAAGTGCTGTGAATAGGAAATTCTCATACATGTCCTTGAACTTGAATTACATTGTTTACTGCTATGTGTTTACAACTGTTTTCATTATTTTTTTATTTCTGTTGCCTGTCCTGGAAAACTTAAAGGCAGTATCTCATCACCCCTAAGCTATATTTTTAGCTTCCGGAAAGCAAAATTCTCAACTGGTTCTGAGTTACGGTACTCTTTGATTGACAGCAAATTCGAAAGATGCAGCGTGGCTGGTATTACACAACGTACACAGGGATCCATTGTTTTGACTAACCAATGTGGAGGAATTTTAGGCTGAGGGAGGGACTAGATGCAAGTGCAGAGGTAAACTGACAGCTACTTTAGAATAGAAAGTGGGCAGGGTTAAATGGTTTAAAGCCAGCCTCACAAATGGTAGACAGAATGTGCATGAATTCCCATAAACAGGTAGTAAAAGAGGAGCACACTAAACATTTTAAGAGCATGTTATGGCACATTGCATTCACATCATAATTTGGACACAGCAGTGAACATCTGAATATAGTTACTTAGTGATAAGGATGATTTTATAGCCAGATTAGAAATTTGGATCATTGTTTGACAGACACTTTACCAAATCTCCGCAGTAAAATGCAAATTTTGCTAACTTTTCTACTAACACTGGAATGAAAAAAAGCCTATTGATAAATCAAGAAAAAAATTTTGTTTTCAGTCACAGTAAGGCTGAAAAAGACATGTGAAAATACAACTTCAAGAGTAATTGCTCTCTGCAAAAATTGCCTAATTGCTGTGACTGAGATGTTGCTATTGTAGATAGCTATTCAAAGTGACCCTGAAACTTAACTTAATAATCAAGCAAGGCATGAATACTTTCAAGAAAAATATGAAGTTTCAAGTTATTTATAGCCATCAAGGTCAACTGCACCTATGGTTACATAAACAAAGAAAACAGTTACAGTAGGGCATAACAAATGCACTGAATCCCTTGGTAGGTTAGAGAATGGTCTGGCCTGCTTGAGAATTCTGTAATTTCTGCTACTAAAGGGGCATATTTCAGTTCCTTTTTTTCTTTTTTTTGCGTTCAAATTCTTTTCCACAACAAAAAGGAAAAATAAAAAAGGGAGTACAGACAATAAATTCAGACAGTAAGAATGACAGAATTAAGAGGGATGTACAGGGTACTAGTTAAGTCATGAGAATAATTATGTGTACTGTAGCCTTAGTACAAATGAGCAATAAATATGCATCACACACAGAATTATGGGCTACAGACTATGACTGAATTGACAACCAAAATTCAGACCAATACATCTCTCAATCTGCAGAAAACATGGATTAAATTTTTAACGCTTCCTGAAAAGTGGGATACAGACTTTGGGAAAGTATGAACTAAAAAAACTGAATTTTAAATTGATTGAGTGATGTTTAAGTATATTTACTGTTTGCTGGTTTCTGCTCACAGTCTTTAATATAGCAGAATTTTCTTTTTTCTTTTACTCATTTGGAAGAAAAAGAAATAGTTCAACCTCGATCTCTCACAAGTTCTGTATCGGTGATATGCTGTGATGACAAAGCCAAAGCATGTCAGGTTTGTTAAGCCACTTGATCACACGGACAGTCTGTGTGAAATGTAACAGCTTACTTCTTATGGAAGTTTGGAAAAATGATATACCACTACAGCAGAGGTGTCCACTCTTTTGAACATGGGCAAATCATGTTGCTGAAACCTAAAACAGACCATTTACGAGGTGTGGGTATCTCACCTTGACCTCACATTCAACCACCCCTGCTAAGTGTTGGTTCAATGTGGCCATGTGGTCATTGGACTAACTAAGGGCCACTTGTTGGTGGCAATTGTCCCTACACATGACTACTGTACACCACCATTTTGCCTTGACAAATGTGTTATCCATACTTCAGACTTTAGGATGTGTCCTTTGAGTGGTTTCAAATTTGAGAAGATAATATGGTTGTGAAAAATGCCAAAGTACTTCCTGGGGATCCTTCACTGAGAGATGTGTGGCTAATTCTGTTTCATACAGCTTTGCAATTACACTCATGTGCAATACTGGTGCTGTTAAGATTCACAACTGTGACAGAGATTCTCGATATGAATGCTGGATATGAACCAATTACCAATATGCCATTTACACTGTAACAAACTAACAAAGACATGAAATCCATCGTATTTTATCGAGAATAACCATTTCACACAACGGGGAGGTGGGGTTGGGGTTGGTGATTGTTTCATTATTTCATATTTTGAAACAGGGATCAAGTCAGTCAAATGACACTGTGAGGGCAGCACAAAAAGAATGATTGGAAATTGTTACCCAAGCCCCATAGAGGCTGCAGGCTGCGTTTTGGCACAGGTTGCACACCTGTGACCTACACCATAGTTGTAAGGGGCACTTTTCACAATTTTTCTGTGGTCTTCTTCCAAGTGAACAATAGGTGTATACTGCAAGTATGTGTAAACTATCAACTGACTAAACAGTCAGATACACAGATCACAAGATCTAAATTTAATTTATTACGAAAACAGTTAAAGTTGAGACTTTTTGCTATTACACACACACAAAAAGTGGAAATGTATGCTTATTTCCTGTCAACTTAGAAGATAATTTTGCCAAACTTTTGACAGTTAAGACAGACAGTTTGTACCAGTACTCACCACAGGATGCATGTTAATCGTACAGTACCTCTGAAGACTGACAGGAAAAAAATATCTACAGTATAATTTCTCTTTCTCACAGTCACTCTCTGCAGATTAGTGCTCTCTCTACGTCAACAAATTTTCTGCTTGCAACATCTCCCTAATTTACAGGAAGTGGTCCGTAGAATTTTAACCGAGAGTCAGTCAACGATCCTGATAGGAAAATTTACCTCTTCCTGGGGTAAAAGTCCTCATGGGAAAACAACCCTTGGGTTTTATATGATTGCTTCTTCATACTACATGTAGGATGATATGGCTTCAATTAGGGAGTTGGTATTCAGATAGGAGCTCCCTGCTTCAATCAACAGTAGGGCAAGACAGTAGGTTTACCAGGGAGTTCCTGGCAGCAACTCCCTGGATTAACATTGGTATACAGCATTCTAATCATAAACAGTGTGGGGTGAATGCTTGCACATAGTTTAACCCTTCACTTTGATGTGCTGTACTGTAGCTACATGGTATGTAGCAATACATTTTTTCTCTACACAGACTTAATTAATATCAGTAAATCTATGGCACATAAAACACTTCAGAGTGATCACTGATCAATGTACCGCATGGCTGATGGTCACTTTTGCCCAGGATTTTCTGCAATGTGTTCAAGATTTCCAAAGGTTGACTGTCAAGTTATTCCATTAAGACAATATTTTTCATGGCATCATGTTTTCTAATGTAAGCTTATAGTTAAAGAAGATATTACAATTAATGCTCTGCAGTTTGGAGCTTTCAGAGAGAGAGACTGACATCTCCCTTAATTCTCCACATGCAGCTACAAATACAGTCCCGATAGCTTAACTGTAGATGAAATGGTGCTTAGCTCCAAAGTTTCATCTTTTCTCCTTGTCTGCATGTATATCCATTACAAACATCTCAAAACTGACTTTAAATAAGTCCAAATCTGTATTGAGAAACTTTACAGGGGGTAGTGCTGAAAGATTATCAGAGCTATGGATTCAGGGGCAGTAAGGCAGAGTGTGGATAGTCACGTGTTAGAGTTTTTGAGTTACTGTGGGCATTTTGTTTTTGAAAGTGAAGCAAAGTAATTAATGAGCGACATACAGTAGTCCCCTGCAGACACTGATCAGATCAAGAGCATCACTTATAACAACCCTATTATAGGTGACCATAGCACATGGTCTACCTTTTCAGGTGAAATTTTACTCAAATTCTTGTAAGCTAATGACTCCTCCAGGTACACAAATTATTTACAATGCTTGTATGGTATAGCAAGATTAAATAAAAATTCCGTTTGCCTATATTAAATTGCCAATGTTCAGCAATCTATACTCGCAATCAGGGGCATATTAATCCTGGTCTAGTGTAGGATATTAAGAATTGTCCCACAAGAGCTATTTTCCACCTGGAAAGGTTGAAGAAAAAAAAACCTCGCGAATGCATTCCACAGGCCCCTTATCGTTCACTAGGGCCTTTTTTCCTACTCCTCATGAATCTGGATTGTACACACTTCAGAGACTAAATTGTATACAGTACAAACGTTTTCAGGGGGGCTTAAAACCAAAAATATCGGATCTGATGCCGCCACCGATGGTGTGATAAAATCATCAGCAGCGAAAACCCTACAGGTTACAATCCCTCAACAAGACACCGCCGTGGCAAGGGCATGGATCTAGGAATTTTTATTTGGGGGGTGCACTAGATTATCCACTGCAGAAGAGTGTCTTCCACCTAAAGGATTTACATAAAACTAATGCTCTCAATGTGGTGCATGAGTTTCTATACCAAAACCGTGACAAGACGGCCAACAGTGTTGATATAATATTAAAGACAATTGACCAATTTTGGAAATGCGGGGGGTGCAGGTATATACTATGTACGTACATACAGCACTGCACCTCGATCCACCACTGCAACGGGGGTTCCGTCTGCAGAACGACTAGAGGATGTGCTCCATGCTGGCTGAAAAATTTCTTTGACAAAGCAGTTGCTGATGACTGCACAAGTTAAACTTAAATAACAAGAAGGCACCTTTGAATTTGGAGTTATCAATCAAGTTAAATGAGAATGGGAGGCATGTGGCAAAAAGGTGGGAAGATGGGAGGCTGCTTCCCTGGAAATTTGTGTATTTACAGGGACATGTGAGAATTTGGAGGGAAAGTTAACTTTTCCTTGTATTTGTAAAGAAATATTACACTGAAGAATGAGGGAAAAATTAGGCTCCCTTCCTATGAAGCATTTTTCCTAGCACTAATGGGAGAGAAGATGGAGACATGGATGGGATGGCAATGGAATCTTCACCTTGTGCATCCATGACCATTACATTGCTTTACGGTATCTTGACATCCAGGTATGTTCATGTCTTACAAGAAAAAAAATGACAAAATCTGGCAGTCTAACTTTAACAGTACCTCATGAAATGTAAGTACAAGCACTTGAACCTCACTTGACCAATGGATACAATTTTCCACAACCTGTTCAAAAGTGGCAAATGCATGTGCACTACCACTATCAACTTGATCAGCATGATATGATAGACATACCATTTATCACAGCATATTGCAATATTTGGCAAGAATCCATCATATTTCCTGCAACGCTATGCAGTTTCCTGTCTTCAATTATTACTGTTCAAAATAATTATTTTGAAAATGCTAGCTATCAATGGTGGGTAAATTATCACAGAGAAATTTTACCGATTAGCACCTATAGATCTTTTAAAATAAACACAGAGTATTCAGATGAAGAATTTACACAATTTTGCCATAATATGACTGTAATTTAAAAACTTAGTGAATATGTAAATACCCATCCTTTACCCTACACACCATCCAAGAAAGCCTTCATTTAACTGTCTTACATGCTTACTCCTTCAGTTATACTTTTATGCACTAAACTATGTTCACCACGTTAAACTTACTGTTCTATGTGAATGCAGCCACTAGCAAACTGTTACTCTTATACGTTGGCCTTTCATTTACAAATCACAGTCAACGGAGTCCAATGAAAAATCAGCCAAGTGGTATCTGTGTACTATTCAAAGCATGAACATTTTTGTTTGCTTCCTTTTGTCACAATTTATTGTTTGACTGAGACTATTCATAGCCTTAAATTGATCGCTCAGTGTGCACCAAGTAGACGACATCACACGTTCAAGGGTTCAAAATAGTGGTCGATAATACCAGCTATGAACAAGCTGTGGTAATACAATTAAAGCTTAGGCAGACAACCCTGCACAGGCTGCACCGCGTAGGCCTACGCACACACACGTATAGAGACCAAAATTTGAAGGAATGAATTAAACTAGCTATTTCCATCGGATCTGATTACGAAATCATTGCCACGAAGGACGGGCAAAATTTTTATGTTCTCATTTTGGCTAAAAACAGTACCACTACATAAAAATGTAAAACAGATAAATCACCAACCATCGTGGCAGTAATAAGTAACAAGTTTGCCTTGCGACCACTAGCACGCTTTCCACAAACCTGTTCGCAACACACTTGCCGCATATTTTATCTGACAAAATACGCAACAATAATCAGTTATGAGACAAAATCAAACCAGTCATTCCCAAATTCTTAATGAATTCCTTACCTTCAATATTATTTGGAGAAAAAGATGGCACGTCTGATGGCTTCTTTGGGTAACAACTGAACTCCAGTTCCGCAGCTTCCCAGCGACTACTACAATTCTTGTTTTGATTGACGGCAAATTCTCCGGCCCGGAATCTTCTTCGTTAAAAGGTATACGCAGGGTAATAAGATACCAGACGGTGGATAAAAACAGCGCGTGTGACATTGACAACAAACGCTTACTCGGTTTCCAGGGTTCCAAATGACAGGCGAGGAAGAGCTCAGCCAAGGGAGGGAAAATAGGAACACAAAGTTAGTGATGGTATTGTAGCGTGGCGGAACGGGCCGTATATGAGTCAGGCTGGTGAGTTCGGTTAAAGGAGTGGAGATATGACAAAGTCGGTATAGAGAACACATAACAAAGTCCGTTGGTTTACTTGCAGGAACATTTATTGATATTTTAACTGCAACACATATACACGGTAAACGGCGTCCACACAGGACGGCAACCACACCAAGACTATATGGTTAACAAAAAACCTGAACACAACACAAATACAAAAGAACTTACATAACACAACGTAACTTAATTACCTTAAACATCCAACTAAATTCTTAACATATTATCAACCTAGGCTTGAACTGGCCTCTCTTACACTACTCCA
Source organism: Stichopus chloronotus (assembly GCA_021234535.1). Lineage (NCBI taxonomy): Eukaryota > Metazoa > Echinodermata > Holothuroidea > Aspidochirotida > Stichopodidae > Stichopus > Stichopus chloronotus. Next base: position 21,967,353 of record CM037835.1, read on the forward strand.
TGGCCCTTTAAGAAATGTCCTCATTTCTCATACAGTAACATTATTATAAAATTGCTTTATTAATTAAACATCAATATACAAGTGCTTTCCATTTGTTTATGTCCAATGGATTCAATTTCAGTTTGAACTTCATAACGTTGTATACTACATATGATTCATAATACAGTAAAGTGGTTGTTTCTGCAAAAATATATATACTCTGTACCAATATATCATTTATTTTGTGAAATACATATTCTCTATTATTGTATGTAACTTTGCCCAAAATAGGTATAATTCATGTGGTCATTCTATATCACTCAATGCATACATATTATATAAGTTTCATTTCAGCATAGATTTCAGCATGTACTGTATCTTCATACCTACACTCATGGACAATTTCTGTAATATCCTCTTAACATTCAAAATTACACAATTCCCAAAATAGTATAACACTAAATAATTATCTCCATACACCACTCACCTACAACATAATCCGTAAAATGTACAGGCAGCCGTATCGGGCGACCTGACCGAGTACACGGGTATGGTGCCTCCGGTTGGGGGCCTACTGATGAGTTCGTTTACTGGCGACCCAATTTGAGGGGTAACTGGTTCACTTCCTAAACTACTAGTGGGAACAGATGGATAATGAACTTCAGTATGTGGTGACTCTGATGGTACAGGTAGGGAACCTGACAGGGCGGAAGCAGGGGGGTTGAATTTTAGACCTTGAATTTGGTTGGTGTAACCTTTTATCTGGGATATGGTTTCAAACGATTATAATGTATTGTTCGTACTGGTTTAAAAGGGTCTTGCAGATACCTAACTTGGTAAACCACTGGAGTTTCTTCGTTCTCATTGGGTAATGCCTTCAACACCAAGAAAGGTACGTCCCATTTTGGGGCTAATTTCATTCTCTTATTTCGTGGCAAATCAACCCACACTAAATCTCCAGGGTCATATATTCCAAACCTAACTTTACGATCGTAGTATGCCTTTTGAGCCTGCTGAGCCTTAGAAGTTTCTTTAGACACCTCCTTAAGAGCTGTTACTAGTCTCTTGTGTACAGCCACTGCATAGTCTTCAGGCCTATCTAATGTGTGAGACTCATTTGTAACCAAGTGGATGCTGGTACCCTTGCTTCTCTACCATGGAGAAGGTAAAATGCCTCTCTTACAGTATTGCTGTGGATTGGAGGGTTGGAATGAGCAAGCCATTTTAATTTTTAGTCCACAGTTTCAGATACCTTTGGATAATTAACAAGACATCACATCTTAAATTTTTAAACGAAAAATAAATGTAAAAAAAATCTTAAATTCTACAATAAAATCGGTTTGCAATAAATAGGCCTACGATGGAAAGATCGACTCAAACAAGGAGAAACAGATTTAAAAAAAAACTTCTCTTCGTTAGCTTCATTCCACGACAGTTACAGTAGGGTATGTATAAATAATTATAAGGAACAGGTGAGGGTCACCGGAAGGGTAGCCTATAGGTCATAACATGTCAGTGGTATTATATTGAAAAAAAAGGGGCCAGTGTTCAACTTACCACCTCGGTATATTGTGGGGGAGACAAAATTAGGATTCCAAGTTAGGACAGGCGCATGGCCAACCAATACCCAGCCAACACACACTGAGATTGGGTCCCAATTGTTGTCAAAGGCTAGCTGGGCTCATTGGGTCCGATCTGTGTTGTTACTCAGGGATTCCATCTGGTTCCAATTCCCAACTGGGGGTATAGGAGGTCAAACGTATCCACATGCATGGGCGAAAGGCCGGGCGAGTACAAAGGGGAAACAAGTACTAAACTGACGGAAAAAGCAAATAACATCAATTTTTTTTCTAAGAGGAACCTGCAAATTTCCAAACATACGGTGTTCTGAAACACACCCAGCCGAAAAATTCACATGGGTAGGAAATCAGCTAGGGAAGCCATTTTGTATTCCGACCCCCCCCCCCCCCAACACACACACACTTGAACAAAAGAAAGAAAACACTTGATCGCTGGTGAGCTGGTAAATTTTAATTTAAAAAAAAGACCTAGTCGCTGCCCTTGGCTCCTCCCTACATCCCTATCCCCAATGGCAGCGTGTTAACAGTATATCTTGACATAAAATACTTTGCAATTAGGTATATGTGAATAGCTAGTGTAATAAATAGCCTTGTGGATGTGATTGAACAAATGTAGCAGCTCAGGCTGTCATGGAAATATTTACATGGAAATGAACACTTGCAGTGCCACAAACATGGACCAAAGTTATGCAAGGTTCAATGTGGCTTCCAATTTAGCTTTCCCTAGCCACAAGTTTTTCGGTCATTTTCCCTGTAAATGTTTTTAAATACTTTGTTTTAACCTAGGTACAAAACTAAATACGCTCCCCTAAGTTCGCCCTCGCCTCTGTAGCAAGAGACGTAATGTAGTTTGGTTAATTATTGTCGTGCTGACAGGTTAAAAAAAAGTGCATTTGAAGATGGCGCACTTAAGTTTTGTTGTTAACTGATATTAGGGCAAAGCCTGCAGCGTTACAACAAAATCACCAAGTTGGCAACAAGAAGAAAAGTACTTGTCACCCTGTCCACGGTAACATACCGACAAGACTATGCGATTCATATTATAATTTCTGATTTTCATTACATCATGCAGCAAAAAGTGATTGAGCCACATGCAGTTATTTATTGACTCCTTAAATATAGCACATAGTTCAGTTGCAGACAAGAAGGCTTATTAGTCTAATAAATTCGTATTCATGACTAAAGGTTCAGTGATAATTACATTTCCGAGAAGACGAAAACATTATCAGCGATGTACTTTTTACATCATCTTCACAACAGAGACATTAAGTACGTCTATAGCATGTAAAATGATTCTATGATAGTGCAACCTTATCATGGTACGTTGAATTAAAAAAAAAAAAATAGCAGACCTATCGTAGTTAAAAATGTTCGGAACGGTGTAGGATGAGTCACGGCTGTTTACATGAATGCCATCATAGAAGAAGGAAAGGAGGGGAGGGGGGGGGGGGGAGTCTTGCGAACCGGAAATTCAGAAGAGCATGCATTCCCTATCATTCCTGAAGGGCGAGTTCGGGGTATGAGTTGTTCCGGAGTGCTTGACCGTTGTTAATTGCGGCATGCTGAATGGTTTGCAGCCTCCGAAACGATGACTTCGTCCAAAGACAAACCAACCAACCCCCCCCCCCCCCCACCTCCACCCTCTCGGCCTCACGTACTGATATTAACATACAAGCCTTGGTAGGTTGCTTGGAAGAACGCAGTGCAGTGTAAAAGTTAAACAGTGTAAGTAACATCTACGTGTTTACTACAGGACACCAGCCGATTCCCCTTCCCCGACTCCTTCTCAGGAAATAAGTGAACATAATTTATCCTCTGCTTTGAAAGGTGGATTCTGTGAGTGTATTAACAACTAAATTAGTAACAAAATTAGTTTTGAGCAAAACCGGACAGTACATGGGAGTGTAAGATTCATGTCCTTTTTTCCTGAAAATGAAGGAGTTATTTGTAAAAAAAAACACTAAAGTATTACCACATAAAAGATTCTCATCACTGATGTGCGATAATCAAGTGGTGAGTTTTCTACATCGAAGAAAACGTTCGTAACTTCAAGCAAATATCTCACCAAAGATTTTTGCAAAAATAAGTGGTTTCTTCTACAGAAATAAATGATAGTTTAAAACCAGTACCTTTGGGCACAAAGAGAGATTATTCAAAATAAGTAAAGGCGATTTCTTCTTCAACTTTTCATCATCGTTTAATCATTCATGTACAGGCTTTATGTGTCATGTTGGTGCACTTTTGCTCTAAGCTCCTTCGTAACTTAAAATGAGTACTGTACATGGAGAAGCGACAAAATATTTCTTTGAAGCGATAAAAGTCAATACAGAAATACGATCGATCTATAATAGCGGGAAGTTCTTTTTATAAAATATCGTCTTACCATGAAAACAAGCTGAGAGTATATCGATTTAAGTTCATCGATTTTACTGGAATTGTCATGTATCGAACAGATATATGTAATCCACCATTCCCATCAGGTGACTGTTTATGAACATGTCACTAGTAGCGGAGCTACTATATGGTCAGGGAGGCGGTCGCTCCACCCCCCCCCCCCCTCCTCGACCGACTCAAGTGGATTACCAGCTCGCTTTTCAGCTTTTTACAAAAAGAGAAAAAATATTTAAAAAGGTGGAAAAAGATAAGAATGAGAAAAAAAGGGAAGGTAAAGAAAATGCAAGTTTGAGTACTTCAGTGCCCTTCACATCCAGGATACGATAATGGAGTTGCCAATTTTCTGTCTTCAAATCCAAGCAAGTGCAGTATTTGCCAAGAAATGTTTAAATTTGATCAAACTGTAAATTTCAGCAGAAATCTCCCTAAATGAGATTAATTTTTCATCCAAGAAAATACTAACAATACCATTTTATGTAGCTTACTTGCTGGGCGTGGAAAGGGCGATTTCCAATAATCTCGGGGGTACTTATTTACTTTTTTTTTAGTACGTGCCGCTTCAGGCGATACTGGGGGTCCTTATGGCAAGCCATTTTAACATTTACCCCCTGTTTCCACTTAAGTTGAATACATTCCACTTAAGTGGAATACAATTCCACTTAAGTGGAATACAATTTCACTTAAGTGAAATACAATTCCACTTAAGTGGAATTGTATTCCACTTAAGTAAAATACAATTTCACTTAAGTGGAAAGGCATTCCACTTAAGTAGAATTGAAAATATTATATATATATTGGAAATATTGGGTAAATGTTAAAATGGCTTGCCATGGGTCCTCGTAGACAGTCTTCAAACAATTCTCAGTTCTCCCTTAATCAAAAATTCTGGTTGCGCCAATGCAAGAGGCGAATACTGTATTTCCGCATTACACTGTATTATTCTCATAGGTGTGCCCCTCATCCATGTCCCAGGCTCAATAACAAAACAAATCTCACTGCATTATGGCGGCGCACTTCGAGTCTCTTAACCCCCTTCAAAAAATCACTATGACGCCACTGCCCAATGACAAAAATGTGGGACTAAAGATACGTTCATCCCCAAACAAATTTGCCAAGTGCTCCAAGATTTATTTATTTATTTATTTATTTATTTATTTATTTACTTTTGCTCTCATTTAATTGAAAAATTGCCAACATGAGATCCCTGTTTCAAAACTGTTCATATGCTGCTTATAGCACCCAGGAAGTACAGTTTCCGGCCATTTGAGGAGTTTGAATAGCCAGGAGTAGGAGTTTGAAATTTTCATGTACACTCCGCGCCAACCGAGAGTGGCGCTCTGCTTGTGTCCTTTAGGATTCCTATATAGAGAGTGTTGTGACAACTGGCTAATTGCTAACCGTATTGGTCCTAAAAATTGCCGTTTTACATGTTTGTTTTCACTGACTTAATTCAGATCATGTATCACCGTTTGACATATAATGGTCGCCCAATTCGAGGCAAAATGGCGCCTAAAATCGCAACCCTTTCTATATAGGAACCTTAATAGTCATGCCGGCAAATCTCAACTCTTTCAATATAGAAACCCTTATAGTTATGCAGCCATCCCCCCCCCCCCCCCGGCCTCTGATTTCTAATGTACTGGGCCCCTAGAAGCTATTTTCGCTCCCTCTGACTGAAACTGCCAGCTCTGCTACTGCACGAGACTGGAGTTCAGCTCATAGATTTCCGTTGAAATCAGCTTTATTGCTCTTGTTCAGGTTGATGCTCCTGGTTTATTAATTAGTATCAATATTATTATCATTAGATGAAGGTATTATCATTAGGCGTCTGTAAAAAATTGTATCTACTAAGTGTACCCTTTTACCGAATTCTTGTTCTAAAGAAATTAACGGTAATGATGCAGTTTTAGCGATTTCACGTTCAGGTTTACCAGAGGATGACGTGAAAGGGATTTAATCCTGCTGGATGACGACAGCTGTAAAAACAACAACAACAACAACAACAACAACAACAACAACAACAACAACAACAACAACAACAACAACAAGAGTTTGATAGTGAGACTACGGAAAGTTCCTGAAATCTTTAATCTTTTGAACTTCAGTGGCGGCGTTGGGTCATCCTTCTGATGGGGACGAGGCTCAAGTGTCTCCCACCATCACCAACACGATAGCTACCGTTGATGGAAGACTATCTAAGCAAGCTATCACTATAGGTTGGCACAGGACGCATATAAAAACTTTCGAAGTTAAAATACCCCTAGATCACCTGAAATGGCCCTCCGAGGCTCCTCATGCGCCCGTTTACTCTCGTGGCGCACCTAAGAAGAACATCCTCCTGCTCTACCCCCCCCCCCTTACTCCCCAGTCACTGGTACTTATTTCTGATTTAGTTCTCATCAACGGTCTGTCATAACAAGGTAACAGATAGGGCCTTCTCTAAGTGAACACATTTTTAACTGCCTGAGAACGGCCCTGCAAATAGCAGTTCTCGAAAGAGCGATTACGTCACTATCAATGACTGCACTCACACATACTGTCTAAGATTCTAATGTGAGTGCCAGTCACAACGGTTTGTCAATGCAATGGTCTGATACATGTATAACTAAAATAAGCCCATGGGCGTAGCAAGAAATTTTCGTCACGGGGGATGAAACCGATGAATTGTGATCCCCTTTCTGGGGGGGGGGGGGGAGCTACCTAGCGCCTCTTTGGCGGCCGTAATTTATGACTGCCGTTTTTCGTAGCGAGTAGCTGCACGAGAAAACTCGTCAGCTACGCGGGGTACTCTGGGGGAGGGGTCCAATTGGAAGGAGTTCCTGTCCCCTTTTAAAAACTTCTTTCAAAAACATTGGAGCTTTTAGATGCTGTCTATAATGCCACCAAATGTCTGACTTGGTAATAAATTTTTTTTTCATATTTCCTTATTAATTTATCATATCGTTATTATTTTCTATTTTGTTGCTACGGGCAAAGAAAGGGGCTTTGGTACTTGGAACGGGGGAGGGACAGGAAGTATGTCTCCGTCCCTCATGATTCCGACTGGGGTTTGGTAGTAGTCCAGCTCACCCTTTCCCTGCCCCATCATCCTCAGACGTTCTTGAGCAAATCGAGCAAGTTTCTGTTTCTGTGCCGTTTAGTTTTCGTTTTGAACACCATATCATTAAAATCTGTTCAATTTAAAGAAGAAACTGAATCCTCCATCAAACCACAAAGTGGGCATGTCATTCATTTAAGGTCGTGCAATGAAAATAAAACCAGCCCAGCCTGTCTTTATGAATATTTAAAGAAGATGAACTGCTTTGTTCTTCAGTAATGGATTACATGTAGGCTGGCAATGTGAGCGTAATCGCATTACCAGGCAATTTACCAACCAAGGGTATAAGATCTTTTGACTTTGACTTTATTGAAAGGATTTTCGGACAGTACAAAGACATTTATAATTATTCAAGTAAAGACAGTACCCTCTATACAGACCGAGGGATATAACCTACAGGGAGCTTATTTGGAGCATCCGGGATATACCTTGAAATAAAAAAAATCATGAGCAGAAAGGACACAAATAACAAAAATACAAGAAAAGGACAGTAGTCGAGCAACTAAATTGCGCAGATTCACAATGGTTCATTACCCTAGGTATGGAATGGCCCTTTTCTTCTTTCAATATTCAAGTCTATACCAATGTAGGGATACATATCGAGAGCAAACTTAAAAAAGAACAAACCACTCGGCGATGCATTTGATACGACAGTATGTCTTTCTATGTCGTGGTGGGACATTAGTCTGATACCCGGATGTATTCTCTTCGTGCAATTCACACAATGAAACCGGTTATTACTGACAATGTTGATGTGGTACAACACACTTGATTTCATCGAATTAACTCACATGGACAACTGAATTGTTATTTAAATATATGTAAATTTAAACAGATTACATTACCGTGACCATGGCAAAGGTGATAGTAACTTCAGAGATAGGTTTCCTCTACATACAGGTCAGAGGAACCTTAGAGCAAACGACCGACACCCATGCATGCAGCTGCTGTTTGCGATAGAATTTCCAACCCCCCCCCAAAAAAAAAACACCTGTAAACTTGGAGGCAGGGTCTTAAAAAAATACTTTCCTGGGAATCCCTTTCACTATCCTCGTATAGTTCCAAAATGGAGCAATACGATGATTCGTTTATGAACCCTCAAAATATATATGTGGAACTTTGTAGCCTAAACTCGAACGCTGACACCCACCCCACCCTGGCAGCTGCTTACAATGTTGCTACCAGTGTACCCCCCCACTTCCCCTCCCCTCTCAGTCTCACGGGTCTCAGTGTTTAGTGAGTATCAATCATTCTCGACGTGACCTTTGATCAAGTGTAGCTTCGCTGATTACTCAAAGCAGTAACGCTGACAGTCTTGTCCCTGGCAGTCACGTCAAGGTACATCTTTTCCATATTTCTAGCGTTTTAATTAAAGATTCGTTGTAGGCTTAAAATGATCATGTCACCATACAAGTTTTTTTTTTTCAGTTTTAGCATTTATTATTTACGAAACCTCTTCAACCGTGAAAGCCTGTATGACTTTTACAATCCTTTGCAGAATTAAAGGATTCAGCGTGATGCGGGAACACTAACTGTAACATGTATAGGGATAATGTCATGTACAAATATAAAGTTACGTCACTGCATCTTGCAAATTTTCCAGTCTTTAGTCATCTTCCCCCAGAAATGTTACAAACACAGAAACCAATACCCTAGGAGATATTGTATTCTATATTCCATGTCTTCTGTTATTTACTTCTCATCCTATGTTATGAACAAGAACCGAAAGCATGAAAAAAGAAAAGATAAACGACTGTAATTAATGCCCAAACAATTAACAATCCTATAATCTGAAAATAATTGAGAATTATTGTATTGAGAATAATTGTGTGAGAAATGGTTTCCCTGCTCGAACCCTTCCTCTAAATATATGATTGCAGAGGCTGCTACCTATATGTGACGGGCCAGACCGAATTTCGTGTAATATATGGGTTATTCATATTGCTGACTAATACATAGTTATTTGCTATGATGATTTGAAATTCTTTCGAATCGATGCCCCAACTGAACCCAACCACAATTGTTGTTATGATGCGAGGCAAGTAGTCGTGTCAATACCATGATGTGATAGCCGCGTGACAGATTTGATATTTCGTGCACTCGAGAATAGTTGTAGGCAGCGATACCATGTTATGGAAAATAAATTTTGAATGAAGAAATACCATGGTTTCATTAACCCACCTTTGGCGATCAGAAAGAAGCTTATCCTCATTTGTACCAGTGATGATCACTGCCTTCTTGATTTTCGGCACAATTGTGCCAGTTGGAAATTGTAGTTATTGGGAATAAATCTCAGTGGTACATGCGGAGAGTTAGAGAAAGTCTTCTTATAAGGAAATATAAGTTGACTGAAACAGAAACACCACGAGTTACATCTTGGAACTGTTTTAATTTCCATCTTACAACTTGCAATTATTTTAATCTTTTTGTACAGTTACTTTTCCTTGGTTCATTCACTCATTGTCCCTCTGTGTAATAAAACCTTTCAAGTCTTCTTTTTCTTTTTTGCTTTGTATAGTGTTCATCTATTAAAAAAAAGGTCCTAAGTTCCTTTAAACTTGCTTTTGTATTTGGCCTTGTCCCCACTTTGTGTAACAGCACGTATTTGTGTGTGTATATGAGTGCTTTTACCCATTGTCATTGTATGTTATCATTCGAAAATGTTATCATTTTCGAATGATAACCCAAATACACAGACTTATGTGTCAATTGTACTGTGACTCGTATACATTTAACAGGCAGCATCTTATGTGAGCGCCAGTGTTTATGGTCCTGCGTAGATCTGTCACATTTTCGTATACGTACACGAGAAACCTGGATTGTTTATAGTCATATGCATTACTTTTCGCCTCAAGAACATCAGCAATACGGAAATATAATACGTATTACACAAATTTAACTTCAACTCACCTTTATCTGCTTATGGTGAATGACAATACTGACTATCAAGAGACGATACGAATAGAATCCGCCGACGTCTACGCACCAATAATTAATTTTCAAACCCAGCGCCCGTTGCACACGCAATATTCCAGGTTCCTTAATTTATGTGAGGACTCCAAGCTTTCCTTCTCACGCACAGTCTTAGTCCTGACAACTCTCAAAGCCACTTGCTCGATTGTGAGCTTCTACATTGCAAACGCTAGTGGCAGATCCATCTACGTCTCACCGCGAGAACTCAATCGTATATCTGTCATGGATGCGAAGACTAAAACAACGCTTTCTAGTGACTAGTACACTTGTATACATGTAGACAGAACTCAGATATTACGGTGCTACGCACGAAATCATGCATTCTCTTCGCAAGCGAAGTATAATTATGAAGCTGACCTAAATTTTTTTTTTTTCGTGAAAATCCGAAAGTCATCGGACCGGCTTGAATTTCACTAATCGATATAATCATCAGCTGATGTCAGAACAGGAGATGGAACATCGAGGAAATGAAGGGAGATGACAATAAGAGAATAATGAGGGAAAAAAATACTATCTAATATGGTCGACGTAATACATCATTTAAGCTTTCTCTAAACCGATGGAGATGAGAATCTTTTATGGCTATTACTAGATAGATTATGTCTCTGGCTATCTAATACGTTATCAAGGAAATCGCGCGTTTGTTTTGTTCCTTAAAAAATGGTATCAGGTTTAACCTTCAACTCATCTCGTCAAATTGAAATTATCAATATTACCTCAAATTTGAAAGTCATTATGGGATTGAAATATTTCTGTAACAAGCTAAATGGTTCGTGAATGCATTTAACGCGTTACGAAACTATATCGAATTAATCTGCTAACTGCTCTGTTGGTAGATTGCCCATTACATAGGTAATCTAAACTTCGTCAATGAAAACGGAGAGGGGTGGAGGGGGGAGGCGGAAAGCGAGGGGAGACGGCAGTTGAAAACCTCACAAACGATAGTCAAAAGCTTTTTACCACTTGATATTCAAAGGTGTACCATTTCGCGTGTTTAGGGACAAAATGACTTGTTTCCTCATCAAAGGACACCCCTCCCCCAGTGGAAGCATTTCCTGCAATCATGGACGAAGAAGACCACATGTAAAAAAAAAGAAGAAATGTAGAAGTATAAGAATGTTCTTTAAAACTAAAGACTAAAGTACTAAGTTGAAATTAATTATAGGGAATAGAAAGTGACACTCCCTACAATCTGAAAGACATGCATTTTCATTTAAATATCTTCCTCTTTCAGCTACGCTCCAATGGTGACGCTTTGCTTAGACTAGTTGACCCTTTCTTTAACCCGGTGCTCGGTTCAACCCCCTCCCACATGACTAACAAGTATAGAATACGTAGTTAATTCCACGGCGACTAGGAAGTTTCATTCCCTCAATAAGGTCTTTTAGTTCACAGAGGGAGCGCTAGATTCAAAATGGTGCCACATTTGAAGCTGAATTTGAATTTCATATTTCTCCAGGAATCCCTATTTTCAAGTAATGATTTTAATTTTTCGTCAATTTTGAATCTTCCTGTCCTTTGGACGAGATTCTAGTCGATCTAGTGTTCGAACTACCCAAGGACCTAGCGAAAATTTGGTAGAAATATCACCCACATTCACTTCACACTACAAAAACATATGCTCAAATATAAATCGCTACCCTCTTACATAATCCTGTCCTCGATTCCTTCCTCTCTTTTCCTCCTCCTTCTTTCCTATTCTTTCTCTTTAACTTTTTTTTGCCCTACTTTCTCTCTCATTTTTTTTTTTTTGGGGGGGGGCATATTTAAATATGCTACCCAAAATCGCTACTTCACAAACTGAATAGATCACAGAAAATCGACAAAAACAGGAAAAAGAGAGCTTTAGCAATCTGTAACTTCTATTTACAACACGGGTAATATTTTACCAAATTACAGTCAATATCGTATCTCATATATATGTTTGTAATATCGTCTTCTTTTGAATGAACTTCCTGGGTCGTACTCCTTGCTCTATCTTCTGCAATGGCCTAAACTCTGTTATCATCATGGGTGAACAACCTCCTCCTCATGTTACTGAGCAGTCTCTCCTCAGCGAACCATTCCTGGGAAAAAAAAGAAGAAAGAAAAAAGGTAACGCGAAACTAAGATGCACATTTCAATTGAAAAATCACAAAAGAAATAACTCTGCAATTCATCCAGAAGCCAACTTCCAGGAAGCGGTCTTCGTAATTGATCAATGTACGTAGGTCTCAGAAAAATACTGATACTGTGCAACACTCCACACAGAAAAGCCATATCTGAAAAACCTTTATAGATAAAAACACACAAATCCCAACGGATTTTCATTCAGGGGATCAATCTGCAACCTTTGAATGAAGTCTGTTCTTTCCCAAATGCATTTCACACGACATTTAAAGTGAACAAGACCCCAGAAGATTCGGACTCACCACAACTGTATGACCACCAAGACCTGTCACTGCAGACAATTCCGCGATGTCGGAGAAGTTCGGCCATCTCGACCTCGAAAATGCTCCCTTTAAGATCACCTTCTGAGCCTTGGACACCATGTCGGTGAACTTCCTCCTTCTGTGTCCGGTTACCCTCTTGACGGTAGAACGAACGATTGTGGGCCTACGAATGGATCTCGGCTTTGAACTTCTAGAAACGGACCGTAAGACCTTCCTTGAGGGTGATGAAGAGCCATCTAGCCTTCCTGAAGATACGATGCTGATCGCAGACGGTGGGGTCGATGAGCTTATCTTGATAGGAAGCGAAGATTCTTCGCATCTAGACGACGTAGGCTCAACGTTGTGTGGTGGCGTTATCTCTGTAATTAAGAACAAAGAACAATTAATTACGCATATACTGTGACTGCGACAAGGGCGGACACAGGGAATGTGGTCCGATGGGCCAGGACCCCCCTTTTTCTGGGAGCAAACCTTTCTGCAGGGAGAAAGTATGACAGTCCTACCTGTCCTTTGCTGAAATGGCGTAGTAATCAGGAACTTATGTGGAAATTCCGTCAGGTTTTTGTTTAATTTATGATACCTTACCTTAACACATTATTACTATCTCTATGACGTCAGCGATTTATCGGCTGCTTGTAAGAATTGGCCTGCCTTAAGAAGGTTGCATCACACGTCCGTGGAAGCTCTTTCAGTCAATCTTACTCAGTATTTCGAAGGAATTTCGGTCCACAGCCGAGAGTAGACGAGAAGTTACAATTTATGAATAGGTGTTTATTTCACTTTAAAATTACTGTATTAAATTGCCACTAGGTCAAGTAACGAAATGTCATTTTTTTTTCTATTTGCTGACGTATTTGGACGGTAACAAATATTCAACTTACAGTCATTTCTTCTGACAGAGTAGTTTTGTAACATTCACCCCCTAAATAAGTGCCCGGTCTAAGAATCCCAAGGTGAACGGGTTCCTACATAGAGATGCCAATTTTATGTTAAGAGACCCCCCTCCTTGCAACAATCCAAGATCTCCCCTGGACGACAGTAAATGAGCAAGAATAGCTAACTTAATTTGAATAATTAAAAATTATGCGTCGCGGGGTGAATATTACCATTATTGTTTTTAAGAAACCTGCCAAATTTATTTTCATACTAAAGATAAATTAGTTGGTCCAACTAAGAGAAACCCCATGCATGTGTCACATACAAAGGAACATTAATGAGTGGGTAATTAACAATAAACGATGGCTTTTGAAAATTCGTAATCAGACAGTTTCCAGTGGCATTAGTACTTATGCCCACAGACAGCACAAGTCAGGGTAAAAAAAAATCAAACATTGCGACAGTTTTCATAACTATTCGAAGTGAAACTTTACTTGATTTATTCGTTATGTGGCTGCACCCTTAAAAATCCTCACAAATTTTATGAATATATACTCGATGAGCCCTTTCAATCCAAAAAAATATATTAATAACTAAGTCTAAATTGTGAATTGTTAATCATTTGTCCAACTTTTACAAACTCAAACGTGAAATAATTCAACCGACGGAATATGTCTTTGTACATTTTCGAGCTTTTTGAGAATGCCTTAACTTTTAAAATATAATCCTTTCTTCCACATATTTGTATTGTAGCCTAGATGGCGACCATTGTACAGTGGCCTATAATTACTGACGCATTTAACGAAACGAAACTTAAGTTATATAGTAATTACATAGGATCGATAAGACGATTTTAACGCATGAACATGAGAAAGGCGGAATCACAATATATCTTAATTCCATATTTTTTAAAGTAAATCTTATTTTTTTTTTAAATCAGATATGGATCCATGCATAACTTTAGGACTTTGCATATAATCGGCTCGAACACAGCCAACATCAGTGTGAACGGAACATAAAGAAATAAACGTATGAAATTCGCTGCATGGACTTCTACTAGATTGCTCCCGATCACTTTCTGCATATTGCGAAGAAGAATTTAACCAAAACATAAAATTGGCCACTCAATGTTTTCGCTCTCATTGTGTCCCCCCCCCCCCCCCACCTCATTTCTGGATACCAGGAATGTTGTCTAAACAGGAAAAGTGTTCAATACGAGTGAAGGTAAAAAAAATATGCCGACTTACCAATTCCCAAATCTTTGAGGATCAGATCTATGAGCACGTATGGATCCTTGATAGGATAACACTCGGTGAACAGACCCTCATCGGGTAATACTTCTGACAAGTCCGATAACAGTTTCTCGACTGCAGGAGAGAGAGGTCCATTGAAAATCGCGGAGCTTGGTGTGTGAATGTCAAAAAAACGTTCCTTATCCGCAAATTCCTTCTCCTGAACCCTTGGAGTATTTAACGGAGGCATCGTGAACAGGCTAAAAAAAGACTTGATCGTCGATAAAAACAAGAATCACAGAGCTCGAAATATGGGTTGTTGTCTCGTCGAACGCAATATCTGAACTGACGTAGAGAAAGTGTCACTTCTAGCCTCTTTATTTTCGATTTTAGCAAATTATAGGTTGAAAATCCATCTTCATTTGTTTGGGAGTACCGTTGACTAAGAGGATTAACTCACTTTTAGGTGATTCCCTCGCTGAATTCCTTTATAGAGCACATTGGTCATGCGGATGGATCAAGGAGTCGGCGGATCGGATTACTCTGGGCTCGCTATTGTTATCATTGACTGGTGATAATCCTCTTGAAGTCAATGCTTTGCGCCGCGTTGAACCCGTCGGTGAACTTTGATCTCCACCAGTATAAATGTTTATCTGAGATCGCAAAGGTCTGCATTTGTTGATTTCCTTTAGTTAACTGTGGCGTTTTTTTATATTTTTTTATCTCAAGTCAATGAAAAAGGAAAGCACACCTAATTACGAAAACTGATCAATAATGGTGGCATAAC